>CABEGB010001069.1:197068-875282 GCA_901521435.1 Crematogaster levior
ATTTTCCAGTAGCTAGCTAATAGCTAACTAATTTTTTAAAGGTTTCCAGCGCCACCGAGTGGAAATTTAAACTCGTCACTACCCAGCCATTAATTAGCCAATTTGTGTTTTATCTAGCCCTTAGCGAGTAATGTAATGCTTAAAAGTCCTAGCTACTGGACAAACATTATTATCTTGTGGCGAGCTTAGAAAAGCTATTTAGCTACTAGATACTAATATATATTAGTTGTTTAGTAATTATCTCTAGCCACAGTAAACATTATAGTTATTATAATTTTATTTTTATATATATAAATTTATTTAAAATTTATATATATATATATATATATATATATATATAATATAAAAAAAAAATTTTTAAATAAATTTATTTAAAAATAAATTTTAAATAAATTTATATATATAAATAAAAATATAATAACTATAATGTTTACTGTAGCTAGAGATAAATTTATTTAAAAATAAATTTATTTAAAAATTTTTTTTATATTATATTATATATATATATATATATATAATCTTAAAAAAGAAAAATTTCTTGGTAATTTTTAAACATTTACTACTTTTACTAACTTACTCTTTTAGAATTAACGAAAATTAAATAGAATTAAAATTTTTATCATTTAACACATTCATATTTATATAAGCAATATTGAACATTGGAAATTAAATATTAAATGAAGTTGTCTAATAATTAACAAAATTTTTGTACCATAAAAGGAAAATTTAAAACATATATGTTATGAAGATCTAATAGCGTAGTGACTAGAGTGAATGACTTGTAATCCAGCTCAACAAGGGTACCAGGTTCGAATCCCGACGGCCATCGATAGAAATTGTAAGTAGTTGTTATAATTTAATGTAATTATCCATGTGCGTGTTAAATAGTAAAATTCTCAGGAATCACAAATGTCTTGTAAAAAAAAATTCAATAATTAAAAAAAGTCAATACAATTTTTTTTTGTATACTTTTTATCTAGCCCACGCTACCTAGTAGCTAGATAGCTTTTCTAAGCTCGCCACAAGACAATAATGTTTGTCCAGTAGCTGGATTTTTGAGCGTTACATTACTCGCTAAGGGCTAGATAAAACTACTGGCTAAGGCCTAGATAAAACACAAATTGGCTAGCTAATGGCTGGGTACTGACGAGTTTCAATTTCCACTCGGGTTGCTACAGAATTTGGAGCATCGAGACATGTGGCCAAAAGAGCAAAAGAACTGAGAGAATCGAAAGGTATTTTAGCTTCAACAACATTGAAACATGGAAAAACGTTACCGCAAGAAACAACCTCACAAGTGATTGATTTCTTCAACAATGATTTGTATGGAAGAATAATGCCTGGAAAGAAAGATGTAGTTTCGATAAAAATGGGGGATAAGAGACAGTTGGTGCAAAAACGGTTATTATTATCCAACCTAAAAAAGTTACATGAAAAGTTTTTGGAGATATATCCTGAACATCCAATTAGTATTAGTGCTTTCTCGAAGCTGCGTCCTAAAAATTGTGTATTCGCTGGATCGTCAGGAACACATTCCGTTTGCGTTTGCACCCTGCACGAGAATCCAAAATTAAAATTGGAGGCTATCAACATCCAATCTTTGACAAAATCGTCTCAATACCCTCTCAGTAGCTACAAAGACTGCCTGAGTTTGATGATATGCCAAAATCCATCTCCTTCTTGTCAATTGAATCAATGTCAGGAATGTCCTGGCACAAACGTCCTCTCAGAACTATTGCTTAATTGTTTGGATACCCACTGTATTGAAAACGTCCTGTTCAGCCAGTGGATATGTACAGATCGATCGAACATTACCACAGAAATGATTACTAGTGAGGATTTTGTAGAAAGATTATGCCAGGATCTAATAAAATTAAATATCCATTCATTTATCGCCAAGCAGCAATCAATGTATCTCGAAACTAGAAGGCAGAACCTGCAACTTGGTGAAGTTCTAGTTTTATTCGATTTCTCTGAGAATTATGCATATGTCGTACAGAATGCTTCGCAAAGTTTTCATTATAATAATGACCAATGTTCTGTAGTACCTGTCATTTATTATTATCGAGAAGGAGAGGAGATCAAACATCAGAGCCTTGTATTCCTTTCTAATTGCACTAAACATGACACTACGTCTGTTTATGTTATCCAAGGTTTATTAATGAAGGAAATCAAAAACAAGGTTAACGTGCAACGCGTAATCTATTTTTCAGACGGGGCTAAACAACATTTTAAAAATCGCTTTCAAATGTCCAACCTACAGAATCATACTAAGGACACCTGCTGAGTGGCATTTTCATGCCACTGCCCACGGGAAACACGCTTATGATGGAATAGGGGCTATTTTTAAACGTGCAGCGATCAGAGCAAGTTTGGAAGCGCCTTCTACCCAGCCAATTACAAATGCATTAACTCTATTTCAGTGGGCTAAGAAACATTTTCGTAATATAGATATATTCTTTTATACCGAGAAGATGCATGATAAAGCTGCAAGACACTTGAGGAAGCGATTTTCCGAAGCCCAAGCTATACCGCACATTTCAACTTTACATGCATTTATAGTGCTGCCTAATGGAAATCTACAAACTAAAATTTACTCATTTTCTGATATTTGTGAGATTGTCGAAAGTCGGTAAAGTTGCAATATAAAAACACAAAAAAAATGAAAAAAATTCCAAAAACAGAAAATTAAAAAAAAATGTAACAAAAACCACAAAAAAAGTAAAAAAAAAAACTAAAAAAGAAAAGTAATGCAGGCATTATAACAACATATAATGACAGTCATAACCCTGTTAAATGCAGAATGATTTTCTTTTTGGGCATAATAGCAAATTCAGTTCGGTATTGGTAAGATTTGATACGATCCAAGGGTGGGATAATGTTCCAATCAATATTCGTACCACTTTTAAATTTCGATCCTCCATATTGGATCTGCAATTTTAATTTTTACAATCTGTCCCCTATTTGTATTCAACGATTTCCAAATGTTCTTCTCACGTCAAAAATTTGTTATAACGTAAACACGTTTAACTTTCTTTGCCTAAATTCCAATAATTTTAACAGCACTTCATTATTATTTAAAGAATAATGCATTCTTTTAAAAAATCGCAAGAGGGCATTTGAATTTAAATTCGGACGTAAAATATGACCATATTTTTTTCAAAGTCAAATTTTGAGTATAGATTTATCAGCTGCCACGTTTCATCCAGCATTTTAATTATTTTTTAAAAATTCATCCGCCATATTGGATCCGCCATTTTGAATTTTAAAAAACTAACATTATATTCGTAATCAGCGACCCCGAAAACCACCGAGAAACTATTATTAAGCAAACCCGATCAATTTAAAAAAAATCGTCCGCCATATTTGATCCGCCATTTTAAATTTTTAGAAATCGAACACACCTGATATAAAGTACACGAACCTGTGCACAAATTATGAAAAACAAATTTTTTTTCCTTTGGATATTATACGTTTTTTGACACGATACTTACTTTTTCGGTTAGCTGTTTATACTCTTGGCGCTGTGACTGAGTCCGCCATTTTGAATTTTCAAATATTGCACACGTCATTCGAAAGTAGACCTTTTCAGCTAAATTTTAAGCCCAAGCACAACTTTCTTGATGCACATGAATTATGGAGAGACCGGGTGGCCGAGTTCACAAATTTTGCCCCATATATATGTATGTATGTAAATATGTATATACATACATATATATGTATAACTTATACATATTATGTATACGTAATAAATCTTTGTATATGTATACCACGTTGTATGTATACATATTAATTTCTCAGAAATGACATATGTAACATTTTAATGATGTTACCAAATTCTATCGTCTTTGGATGTTACTCTGTGCGTTACATGAAATATATCTAATACACTTATTGTTAGCCTTGCCATAAATCCAGCTTCTAAAAAACCAGATTTATTTTACAATCAATCGTAAAGTATTGTTTAAGTCTCGCTTTACACGCAGTTTAGTTTTATTTATAATAACATTATATGCATGTATACTAAAGAAGAATTATGTAAATTTGTTGCAAATGTAAAAATTTGCAAATGTAAAAAACATATAAAATAGTTAATTAAAGTGTAAAATATTTTTCATTTCGTTATCATATAGCGCGTCAGCAGTAACGTTCTTTTTGTTTTTTTTTGGGAGATAAATGAAAAGTCGAAAAAATAAAATTAACGAAACCAGTTTTCGTATACGAATCTATTTTAAATCTCTAATATAATGTCATATTAGAAAAGTATTCATTTGATCCATAAATATGTGCAGTTTTTTTAACCACATAAATGCAATCATAAAAAAATAATTAAATTAAATTAAAAATTATTATAATTAACATTATTATTAATAATTATTCTTATAATAAATAAATAATAATTAGAATTATAATTGATGTATAATTATATATTTATCATGATGCATGATAATTATATTATATTGTAAATTATATTAGTATAAATTATTACACTTTATATAATCAACAATTAACAATTAATATACTTCAATTTTGCTTAAAAATTCGTACAAACTTATAGATCAGAATCCAATACACATATATACTCTACTATTAATTGTACATTTCTAGTTGTATAAGTTCAGAAAATAAATCGATCAGATCTACATCATATCTATCTTTCAAAATTAATTTCAAATTTACATTAAAATGATTATTAAAATTGTCGAAATAAATTATAAAGTCAATATCTTAAAACAGATAATCGATTTGAAGGAAATGTTAATATAACATTATATTATCTCATCTCTATTCAGAGATACAAAGAAACCTATTCACGTGATGTCGAAGGGCCAGGCTCGAAAGGTCGAAAGGCACTAGGAGCAGATAGAACTGATCTAAGCGTCGAGAAATCGGTTGCCAAGTCCATATCACCAAATGCAGGTATCACCACTCTAGAGTGCACACAGAAAAAATTATAATATTAAATAAAATTATATACAATGTAACATTATGATATTAAACTATTACGTTATTAAACAGGAATCAAACAGTGCATACTTTGATACCACAACATCTGTAAAGATATCCTTACAGATGTAATTAATTTTGTAAGTATCTATTCATGAAAGAAATTTTTACCTTTTATTCTTTAGTCTTGCTTTTAGTGTACCATCTAAAATTGGAGCTAAACCAATAGCTGTATAATAGTCGAAGAATCTTTCTTCTTTTTGTAGAATTTTAGCTGCAGTAGAAATTGAATCAATATTTGTCTTAATACAACAGTCAAATATTTGTTGAGATAGTTCAGAAGAATTTCGTTTATATGTTTGTGGAGCAAATGTTAATTCTTCCATCGACATGGTTCGGCTTCTAATTTTTTCGACTAAAGAATCACAGACTGTAGGTTTGACCTCCTAAGGAAATATAATAAATATATTTATATATTTATCATATTATATATTTATGTGAATTATATAATAAATATAATCCACAAATTTATGTAAATACAATACTTTTCTGGAGACAACTTACAATGAGTCATTAAATCAAAATGCAGTAATTTCTAATTTGCAGTTTAAAAAACACTTATTCACTTACAATAATTGTTATTTCTGGATTCACTTCTTTGATAGCCATCGCAATACCGGCTGTTAATAGGCAATTATCGATTGCCGTCGGTAGAATCACTGCATCAACGTTTTTCATCTCCTCTACAATTTCCAAGCCTAAAGTGGCTTGACCAACGATCATGTTTGGATGATCGTTCCTACTCCAAAGAATAACATACAATTTAGTCAGAAAATTGGGTAAAATTATTGCAACACAATTTAATATTACTATAAAGCAAAATGCAACACAATAACATAACACAAGAATAAAGCATGATTATAGAGAGATAATATTGAATATCCTTTATTGTGAATATAAACAAGTAATTAATACTGAAGAAATTATACTGCTAAACAATGGATAGAAATTAGGTAACTGAAAAATATGTTATCCTTATGAAAAAAATATATTAACCTAATTGAGAGTTTAATAGAAAAGAATATATACCCGTCAAGATAAAATAGATCTCTGAGCTGAGCTTCACGCAAAGCATAACTATGGGCTTCTAGTATATCGTCACCATGGGTGATCACTGTTACTAGTGAACCTGTATCTCGACACTTTTCGACATGATCAATTGATACTGTTCTTGGCATCACCACTGTCACCGGTATATTATATATGTTTCCGTAATAACACAAAATGTAAGCAAAGTTGCCTGTTGAAATTGTTATAACGCCCTCATTTGTGTATTCCTTTGATATTTTTTTCAATGTATACATTACGCCGCGTGCTTTCACACTCTGTAAAGGCTGAGCTTCATTCTCTCTCTTCAGATATATATCGAAATCCTGATCGCCGAGTAACGAACTCTGTAACGAAGAATATTTGATTCGATTAATCGTTCTTTCTTATTAAAGTATTGCATTATAATACATGAATCAAAATCACATATATACTCATATGTTTAATTATAATATGTGTGTTGAGACATTTAAAGTATTTTACATTTTTGTTAATTATATGTTAAAAATATGATTTAAAAGCGTTAACCAGATTTCAAAAATGTTCAATTTAGAAGGCCTAGTGATAATTATTACCGTATAACATCGTGATGTCTTCATATTGGGTCTTAAGATCTTACCCGCATTTTTGATTGCCTTAAAGCTTGTTACATATTTATTCAACATAGGCGAATGTTTCAATCCTTTTTCTATCACTTTCTATAAAATAAGATATAAATTGGCGAAATTATATTTTTGTTATTCCATGGAATATATAACGTATTAGAAATATTATTTCGAACATTTCTTATTGGACAGGTATGCAAATAGAGAAGAGATAATGTTATTCCTTGAAGTTTTTGTATAAACTGTTTTCAAAATGAATATTATATTCCGGTTTTATGATTACACATAGATAAATATTTATTTCAATATAAATGCACTTGAATTTACATTGTGAAAATTTAGCAATATTGAATTTTTAATTAAAAGTAATTAAACTTTCTTACCCAACAATAGATATTACCACGACATGTAGTATCATTGCAACAGTTAGTATCACCACATGGATATGGTTTTAGTGAGACCACATCATAAGAAAATGACATGATAATCTGTCCCTTGTTTTTACTTTCCTATTTCCTTTTCAATGATAGATACAGACACGAGTATGTAAAATAAAAAATATATTTTAAACGTAAATCACCAGACATGCAAGTGACGAGATCGTATCTGATTTCGGTCTCGTGTGAAACTAACTTCTTTTCCTAGACATTACCTTGTCACAAATGTCTCACTGTTTGTCCTTTTACAAAATTCCTTTTTGTTTCCTTTGTGGTAACTCTCTATTCTGTTTATAAATTTTGAAAACAAATCAATGTCACACAATACATCTCTAAGAAAAAGAAGAATGTTTGCCATTAAAAAAAATAAATGTTACACATTTATTTATTTCACGTTCGACTCCGTTCTATTACAATTTATTTATATATATTTTTTTTATAGACAAATATAAATGCAGTATAAAAGTGCTTGAAAGGGAAATTTATATATATGCATACGTAATAAATTTAAATATATGTGTGTATATTACATTATATATACTTATTATTTTCTCAAGAATGCCGTATGTGGCATCTTAATGATGTTCGTGAACTCTTAGTCTCTGAACGTTACTTCAAATATATGTAATACACTTATTGTTAGTTGTTTGAGAATACACGCGATACCGCGACGCAGCATGCGAATGTGCAGAATACCGGCTCTGCCCAGCGCCGAGCACGCGGTGTGCGTTGGGTGAATCTGATGATCCACTGTATGAATCCGAGAGGAAGGTGAGCGAAGACACGAGCAATGTTTAAAGTAAAAAAAAAAACGAACCATTTATTTTCTAATAAACAACGTTTGCGGTCGACGCACGGCTGTTATGTTATGGAGAATTAAAAGGTCAATTTGAATTGAGTCTCTCGGAACGGTTGGAGAGATCCTGGGATTGAATCCGCACTACTTCTTTCGCGGAAATTGAGCCTGGTCATCGGCAAGAGATCTCAACGCGGTGCAGACTTCACGTACACGCGAAAAGCGAGATAGTCACAAGTCAAAAAACGAAAAACTTCGCCGATACATCACTAGAACACTATAGGAATAAAGTTGAAAGCTTCGTTGAACCGTGAAGTCATCGACGTTCGCGATTGGAATAGATTCGGTTATAATTTAAAAAAAATTATCTTTCGTACCTTTCTGGATTTCTCGACGGGGAAATCAACCGAGAGATTGAACGATTTATAATGCAACGAGTTTCTGCTTCGCGACGACTGTCCCAATGATCACGCGGATGGGGATCCAACGCGATGTTCTGGGATGAAAGTCTCTTGAAAGAAATGAACCAGGGATTCGGCGGAGAAAACTCCAAATCTCAAGACACGCAGTCCTCGCGACGCGAACCAAACAACTTGAGATGTAGAAACAACGATGTCCAGGAGAATACGACGCTCGCAATACTTTTGCGAGAACGCTTACAGAGAACTGAACAGCGATGCTTGGACACGATAGTCGCAAGACTGACTTTTTGAAATTTAGGATCTCGAAACGGTAACGATACTTCGTCGACAGAAAACAGTACGCGCTGATAGGTCGCTCGGGTTGCGAGAACGTATCACCAAATTCAGTGCGTCGGACAAAGAGCGCACGCGGAATCACTAACTTCTCGCTCTCTCACCTCTCGCGTTTCTTTTGACCGGTAAACAGCGTTAGCAAATCGTGCGATCAGCTGTTCTAACGATCGAATTCGAAACATTAGTCTTGCCATAAATCCAGCTTCTAAAAAACTAGATTTATTTTTCAATTAATTGTAAGCATTGTCTAAATCTCTTTGCACGCAGTTTAGTCTTATTTATAATAACATTATGTGCATGTACACTAAAGAAGAGTTATATAAATTTGCACGATGTAAATGTAAAAACCATTTAAAATAGACAATTAAAATGTAAAATATATCTCACATTTCGTTATCATATAGTGCCAATAATAACATATTCTTTGTTTTTCTTGGGGAAATAAACAAAAATTAGAGAAAAAAATTAACGAAAGTCGTTTTTCACACTGTACACACACACACACACTCACACACGTATTTATTTTTAAATCTTCTCTAATATATGTCATATCAGAAACATATTAAGTTCATCCATAAATTTGTGCGAATTTTTTTGAATGCAATCAAAAATTAATGAAATTCACGTGATGTTGAAGGGCCAGCACGAGGAACAGATGATTCTTATGTAAGCGTCGGAAGATCCGTTGCCGAGTCCATTTCACCAGAACGAAATATTAACACTCTGACACATAGAAAAATTATATTATTAAATAATATTAAAATTACATCATAATAAACTATTATGCTATTATACAGAAATTGGGTAATGCAGACTTTAATATTATGAAATCTGTGAAAGATATTCTTACAGATGTAATTAATTTCGAGAGATATTTATTTCATGAAAGAAGTAACTTTTGTCCCTTTAGCATGTTTAATAAACCGGTTACAATCGGAGCTAAACCAACCGCTGTACGATAATCGGTGATACATCTTGTTCCTTGTAAAATTTTCATCGCGGCAGAAATCGACTGATCATTTACAACATAACGCCCATTAAACAACGTTTCTCTAGAAGTTCAATGTCATCAATATATTGTCAGAGGAAGTGTTAACTCATAACGCCACTTGGTTCGATTTCTAATGTTTCCGACCAAAAGATCACGATTTGTAGGTATGACCTCCTAAAAAAATTAGAGAAAGATTGAGATATAACCCACAAATTTATCTAAAGTAGATAAATCTTTTTTTTTAAACAACCTACACGACCCATTAAATCGAATTGTTAAACATTATAATACCTTTCAGTTATTTAAAATCACTTGTTTACTTACAAAAATTGTTATGTCTGGGTTTACTTTTTTGATAGTCATCGCAATACTAGCTGTTATTTCACAATCATCGATTACCGTCGGTAGAATCACCGAATCAATGCCCAGTATCTCTTCATTTTCTAAACCCAAAGTAGCTTGGCCAATGATCATGTCTGGATGATCGTTCCTACCCAAAGTTATCAAAAATATATAATTCAGTCAGGAAATTAGAGAAAATTAACAAATCAAACATATAACACAATAATAAAGTATGATCGTAAAAATATAATACTAAATATCTTTTACTAAAACATAATTAAATCTAATCATTGTACAAGGGACAAAAATAATTGCTAATGTTATCTATAAGAAGAATTTTTAAGACATTTTAACTTAATTGAGAGTTTAATAAAGAGTATAAAAAGAGAACAAAAAAATGCCCGTCAATATAAACTAGACCTATCTGCTCAGGAATGTGCACAGCAAAAATATGAGCTTTATCATGTTACTACCATAAAGAACCACTGTTGCACGTGGACCAGTATCTCAACACTTTTTGACATGATCAACTGCTACTGTTGTTGGCATCACCACTGTCACGGATACAGCAAACAAGTTTCCGTAATAGCAGAGAATATAAGCGAATTTGCCTGTTGAAATTGCTATAACGCGCTTGCGTCTCTGTTTCTTCGATAATTTTAGCAATGTATATATTACACCGGGTCCTTTTACACTCTGTAAAGACTGATGTATCTCTCTCTTTAGATCTATATCGAAACCCTGGTCGCGGAGTAATGAACTCTGAAGCAATCATATTTGATACTTACGATTGTAAATGATCGCCTTTCTTTATTAATATTTTACAATATACTTTAATATGGATCAAGAGGACACACGTATGTACGTTCAATTTTAATATGTGTGTTGGAACACTTAAAGTATTTTCAGTTTTTGACAATTTTGCTAAAAATATGAAACGAGAACGTTAAATTGAACAAGTCTAATGATAATTATTATTGATAATATGGTGACACACTAAGGAACTCTTCTAGCTGTCCCATTGATGATCTGATTATGGAAAGCGACATTTCACGTCTCGACATCGTTGTCGATTTTTTGGTGCCTTTTTCCATTATGTACTAGAAAATAGGATTTAATTGATAAAATTGTATAATTTGTATTTTGTTCGAATGTACCACGTATGATTTCGGATATTTCTTACAGATATATCGTCATACTGGATTAGCATTCAAATAAAGAGAGACTATTATTTGAATTATTTGTAAAAACTTTATTCTCAAGATTATTATTATTTGTGTTCTACACATACACGTAATTATTAATAACAATATAATACATGTCAATTTTCTTTGTGTAAATTATGAAAATATTTAATGTGAAACTATAATTGATATCTTACCCAATAAGTAACATTATCATCATAGGCGTCGGCAGGGGGGGGGGCAAGATAGGGCATTTGCCCCCCCCTGAATCAGAGAAATAATTGAGAACCAAATCACAAATAAATAAGAACCAACATCACAAAATAAATCAAATCCAAATTCAAAACGATTTGCACCTACCTTGTCGCGGTGAGAAAGCTTTTATAACTAAGAGGTGTATTAATTTAAAATTACATATATATATATGTTAATTCGAAAAATATTTTGGATCATGCCTCCCCCTAGAAAAAATTCTAGCGACGCCTATGATTATCATCATCTTTTTTTAGTAGCAAGGCCAGAGTATAAGAAAATAACACGACACTATTTCCTGCTCTCATCATTTTTTTACTTCTTTTTTAATGATAGACACGGATATGTAAAATAAAAGCATGTACGATGTAAATCACTAAACACGCAAGCAATCAGCGACAAGGTCGAGTCGAATTTCAATTCAATTCATCCGTTTGAAATTAACCACTTGCACACATAGACCAAACGTTATTTGTCACTAATGTCTCACTATTTATCCTTTCGAAAAGTTCCTTTTTATTTTATCTGTAGTAACTCTATTCTGTTTATAAATTTTGAAATCAAACAAATGTCACTCAATACATAACTCTATGGACAAGAAGAATGTTTGTGCTATTAAAAGAAAATAATGTTACATATTCATTTATTTCAACGTTCAACTTCGTTATATTACAATTTATTTCTATATAATATATTTTTTATAGACAATTATATGCAATATAAAAGTGTTTGAAAAAGAAATTATATAAATACATATAAATATATATACTCCTACATCTTCCTGTGAGGTTACGTTTCTCTAAAAATGGGGTTAAAAATTAGGTTTATATTTTTTTTTCAAATTTGAAGCAAATTAACCCTTTTGCTTCGAGCGCCGGATATATCCGGCATCCATATGACGTGTATACAAGTTACCATACATTACATTATTAATTATATTAAGCATTTAATCGTAAAGTCTTGTAAATATAATAAACACCTAAAAATATGTCAACTGTAATTGGTCTAATGTTTTTAGACGCAGTTTAATATAATTTTGTATAAGTCTTTTCATATTAAAAATGTGAACTATACGTGTTATATTAGAGCAACGATGTTTTATTAAGCACAGTTGTTATTTGTGACTTAGAAAAACGTATATACAAAAACCACGCGCACTGTGCACATTTCTGGCGCGTGCTTTCGTTCAGTGACGGCACTTCGGCGGACTGGACTGCCAAAGCGAAAGGATTAAGGAAATAAAATTAGGATATTTTCTACTAGTAAAAAGGTTATTTATTAATATTTTTCAGCGTCCCGTATTGTTATAAGGGGATTTTATTTAGCATCATGCACAATAATGTATTTTTTTTTCTTGAAAACTAATTTTATGAAAAAACTAAAAGAAAAAAGTTTCTAAATAAATCAAACTTTTTGATGCATATTTGTAGATCATATTTCGGTCCATTAAAAAATTCTAATACAAAATTGAATAGATAGCTGGTTTCATAAAATTTGAGAAAAAAATAAAAATCTAATTTTTATCCCCATTTTTAGAGGAATGTAATTCCATAAAGTCAATATCTTAAACAAATAATAGATTTGAAAGAAATGTTAATATAACATTATATTATCTCTTCTAGTACTCTATTCACGTGATGTTGAAGGGCCAGGCTCGAAAGGTCGAAAGAAATGAGGAACAGATAGATCTGATCTAAGCGTCGAGAGATCCGTTGCCAAGTCCATATCACCAAATACAGGTATTAGCACTCTAGAGTGCACACAGAAAAAATTATAATATTAATCAAAATTATATACAATGTAACATTATGATATTAAACTATTACGTTATTATTCAAGCAGTGCACTTTGATACCACGACATCTGTAAATATCCTTACAGATGTAATTTATTTTGTAAGTATCTATTTCATGAAAAAAATTTTTACCGTTTTCCCTTTAGTTTTTTTTTTAGTGTATCACCATCTAAAATCGGAGCTAAACCAATAGCTGTATAATAGTCGGAGACTTCTTCTGTTTCACGTAGAATTTTAACTGCAGTAGAAATTGCCTTTTTATTTGTCTTAATATGATAGTCAAACAAAATTTTTTTATATAGTATACTAGTATAATAACGCCAATCATAGTGTGTTGGACGCATTGTTAATTCATGTTCCGACATGGTTTGGCTTCTAATTTTTTTGACTAAAGGATCACAGTCTGTAGGTTTGACTTCCTAAGGATTGAAATTATATATTGTGTTTTGTCTTAAAAACGATGAAAACTTTTGTATACGTCTAATGATAAATATAATCCACAAATTTATGTAAAATAAATACAATTCTTTTCTGGAGACAACTTACAATGAGTCATTAAATCGAAATGCCGTAATTTTCAATTTGTAGTTTAAAAAACACTTGTTCACTTACAACAATTGTTATTTTTGGATTCCTCCTTTGATAGCCATCGCAATACCGTTAATCCGCAATCATAGCAGTTAAAAAAACACTTGTTTACTTACATAAATTTCTATTTTTGGATTCTTTCCTTTGATAGCCATTGCAATACCGGCTGTTAATCCGCAATCATCGATTGTCGTCGGTAGAATCACCACATCAACTCCATAATTTTTCATCTCCTTTAAAATTTGTAAGCCTAACGTGGCTTGACCAATGATCATGTTTGGATGATCGTTCCTACTCCAAAAAATTATATATAATTCAATTACATACTAAAATTGCATACTATAACACAAATTAATATTATTATATAGCAAATGTACAACACAATAACATAACACAATAATAGAGCATAATTATAGAAATATAATATT
Organism: Crematogaster levior; assembly: GCA_901521435.1. Classification (NCBI taxonomy): domain Eukaryota; kingdom Metazoa; phylum Arthropoda; class Insecta; order Hymenoptera; family Formicidae; genus Crematogaster; species Crematogaster levior. Next base: position 211,296 of record CABEGB010001069.1, read on the forward strand.
GAGTATCCTTTATTGTGAGTATAAAAAAAATTAAATATATTGCCACACAATGAATAGAAATTAGATAATTGAAAAACATGTAATAATTAGAAGAATATATGTTAACTTGATAGTTTAATAGAAAAGAATATACCCGTCAAGATAAAATAGACCTTTCTGCTGAGCAAGATACAAAGCGTGATTATGAGCTTCTAGTATATCGTTACCATAGCGGATTACTTTTGCTAGTGAACCTGTATTTAGACACTTTTTGACATAATCATCTCCTATTTGACTATTTGCTACTGTTTTTGGCATCACCACTGTGACCGGTATATTAAACATGTTTCCGTGATGACAAAGAATATAAGCGAATCTGCCTGTTGAAATTGTTATAACGCCCTTGCTTTTCTGTTCCTCTGATAATTTTAACAATGTATGTATTACACCGCGTCCTTTCACACCTAGTAAAGGCTGATGTAGCTTCTTCAGACATATATAGATTTCCTCCTCGCAGAGTAACAAACTCTGAAGCATATTTGATTATATTAAGCACTTTTCTTTATTAATATTTTACATTATAATTAAATAACATTACATAAATCAAAGAGAGAGAGATAGTCATATTATACTCATATGTTTATAATATGCGTGTTAAGACATTTAAAATATTTTCAATTTTTACTAAATATAGGTTAAAAATATGAATCAAAAGCGTTAACTAAATTTTAAAAATGTTAAATTTAGAAAGCTTAGTGATAATCACCCGATAACATGATGGTGTGTCCAAACTGGGTTGTCGCTTATTCATGGTTTGCCACGCTTCTTGGATTATGGATAAGGATATCCTATGTCTGTTTTCTTTTCTGCAGCCTTTTATCATTACTTCCTATAAAATAAGATATACATTAGCGAAATTATATTTTTATTATTTCATGGAATAAATTACGTATCATGGAATGTATCATATTAGAAATATTTTTTCGGACATTTTTTATTAGACAGGTATTCAAATAGGGAGGAAATATTATTCCTTGAATTTAAAAAAAAAACTGTTAAAATGATATTATTCGTGTTTTACGTTTACACACACACACACACACACATACACACACGCGCACGACGCACGCACATACACACATATATATATATTTAACCCTTTCGCTACGAGCGTCGCCTATAGACGACATCCGCGCGACGACCTGTGTGTACGAGCGTCGCCTATAGACGACATCCGCGCGACGACCTCACTTGACCATGAGACCCGCGATGTTTTTATTTTTACGCATAGTGCACATCGATCACACTTGTCTCATTCTCTGGTTTGTTCGCATTTGTTTTAAACAAGTGAAATATAAACATGCATTGTTTTACCTAAGCGCAACATGCACACTTTTCGGCGTAGTGCTCCGTTCAGTGCTGCTACTCCGGCGGCACGGTGGCCCGTTCAACGGTGTCACTCCGACGGAGCACACTGCCGTAGCGAAAGGGTTAAGGCAATATAAATCCACACTAATTTACATTGTAAAAATTTAGCAATATTCAGTTTTCAATTAAAATTGATTAAACTTTCTTACCCAACTGTTATCATCACCCGGAAATGGTTTTAGTGGCAAGACCAAATCATAAGAAAATGAAAACATAATCTGTTTCGTTTCTTCCCCTTTTCTACTTCTTTTTCAACAACAGATGTATACACGTGTATGTAAAATTAAAAATTACTTGTTATAATGTAAATCACTATACGCAAGTAATCAGCGAGGTCGATTTCGGTCCTATTTGAAATCAATGTATTTGTCGCATAGATCAGATATTACTTGTCATCAAAGTCTTATCATTTGTCCTTTGCGAAGTGTTTTCCTCTATAATTGTATTCTGTTTATAAAATTTTAAATCAATTTTAAACCAATGTCATGCAATAAATAATACGGATATAGGTGAATGTTTCTGCCGTTAGAAGAAATAAATGTTAGATATTTATTTATTTCATACAAAATTAATCCTTCCTGTTACATAATTTTTTTACATATTTTCAATTTTTTAATTTTATACATTTATTATATATTTTATATATTTATTATATATAAAATGAAATATTGTGGAAATATAGAACTTTAAAAAATTCCATTATATTTTTATAAAAAGAAGATAATATATTTTCTATGTACATTCAAGACCATGTTCTTAAGACTATGTTTTTTACATTTGTTATTTCTTAACTTAACAAGCGATTGATCTAATTTAACTTAATTTAAAAAATTTTTCTGGAATTTGATTGTATTGGAGTTTGATTTGTATTGTAGTATTTTATTTGTGGACGATAAGATTCCTAACATTCTGCTCACATTTGCACATATAAACACTGGTATTTGTAATGTATTGTATTGTAACGAACTATAATTGATAGTATATCAAATATTCCATTAAAAAAATTTCTCTTAAGTGAACGTTTCACAAAAAATTAAATTTGTACACAGGTGCTCTTTAGGGTAATAATACATAATTAATATAATATAGGATATTATCATGACAATATTAAAATGTAATATCTTTTTCCTAGTTTTTCTTCTGGACGCGATTGCTTCTCAATCTACATACTTGCATACTTGTTCATATGGAAGTTTCTTCACAATTTTTTTGTCTTTTTCGAGTTCAACGTCTATGCTATAGTGTTCTATATGCAATTTCTTCACTATTGCTCTCATGCCTTTATGTTTTCCCCAAAGAATCAGGACTTCTTTACCTATTGCGGGAATTACTGTTTCCAAATATTCTTGATCTAGTCGTATAATATGTCCGTTAACTTCTTCCGGTGTCTTCAGTTTTACTTTACCAACAAAACTGTCTGTCCCAACTGATTGAACAATGCCTTTAGCTTTGTAATATTTATCACCCAGACTTTTCGTAGTTACTTTCACCATTAAACCTTCCCTAAGCCAGCCTTCAATCGCTGGAGAATCATCATCACTTTTCAATTTCTTGGCAGATTCTGTCTCATTGCTATCAATAAATCTTTTGAGTTTCTTCTTTTCATCTTTTTCATCTCTTTCACTAATTGACTTGCTTGAAACTGATTTGTTCTGGTTGGAATCTTCACTTTTTATCTTTTCCTGCTTTATTTCAGGTACAGGAAGCTTTGATTTAGGTTTTAACTTTATATCAAGAACTAAAGGTGTATCGTTCTCAGGACGTATCAATGGTGTCTTAAATGTCTCACCCTCATCTTCCTTCGTATCCTGTTTCGCCCTTTCTATTTGCTTGTCAATAAAGTCCATCAGTCGTTCCTCGTCATCCTTGTCCATTTTTTCCTTTTTTGCTTTTCTCTCTTGTGCAGCAAGTGTCTCAGGATCCCTATCAATATATGTTATATACCAACCTGAAATAATATAAGATATATTTTACAAGGTCTAAAATTTTATCAAAAACTCTTTAAATGTCTCAATAATAAATAATTATTATTATTATAAATAATAAATTTTCATAGTGCAAACCTTTTTCAGTTTCATCAACAACACACTGTCCAGTACGTCCAAGCCATTTTACAAAAGCTGTCAAAGTGAGCCACTGAGTTGCATTCATGTGTATATGTCCTCTGTCAGAAATGTATTCCTGGTATACTCGATTCGCTGGCACTCGTCTGGTGCCAAATTGTCTCTTTAATAAATTCAAATATCCCTGTGAAAATTCCCGTGAAAATTGATCCATGTATCGATGTGCATTGTCAGCAAACAGTAACAGCTGACGATGGTGCGACTCCGACATCGTGTGGCACTTAAATCCATTCTCGTCTCGACATTGTTTCTGACACATTTGACAATACCACCTTAACTTTTGCAATCCTTTTGCCTTGATTTTATTAGCAATGTATTTTGGCGTGCCTACTTCGTGCTTTCCCATCGTTTACGTCCTATTCGTATTAGCTTGAATTCTACAATAGAATTAAAGGTCGAATAATTTTTCAGCAATTATTTATTTGCTCTTAAAATCTAGTTGCATTGTAAATTAAGAAATATAAATATATAATAATAATTTATTTGTAAGAAAATCCATAAATATTCATCTCATAAATATTATTTATAGGTTAGGAGTGAAAACAACAGAGAAAAATTCAATATTTTTATCATTTTCTATCTTAATATATCGAACTTACGAGTTTTTTTCGTAAATTGCTTGAAAATGACCGAAATATTCTCGCAATTAGCATGAAAATCTTCTCAAACCATTATAGTTATAAACTAGAGTCCTATATGAGAGAAGCGCGAACTCTATCCCCACCTTGCCAACCGCCGCCATCTTAGGCCCGTAAATCCGTATGTCGTGATAGGTCAGTGCAAACTGGAGCAAACCTCATCGTCTAAAATAGAGCGAAAAGACGAATTATGATGAGAATCCGATACACGAATTAAGAGATTAGGTTGCATATATGTATAATATTGAGCACAAATAAAGATCTCACAATATCAATATAAAGTCTTCTGCTGTTATTTAACAGAGAAAAACATTCTACTTACCGTGATTACAAGTGTGCATTTATTTATATTGTATATAAACAACACAGCACACGGGTCACTTGCGAGATCTTGCGAGTCTAATGCTGGATTCACACTGCATCCGACGTGCGTCATACGACAGCTCCACAACCAATCAGAAATGGGGTCTGATGATACGAAGCAGAATCCTGCTTTTTGATTGATTGTGGAGCGTCGTACGACGCACGTCGGATGCAGTGTGAATCCAGCATAAAGGTCTATCCACATAGATCATAGTCACAGTTGTTGACTGTACAACTCACCAATCACATTCAATTATTTTCTTCATATTCGACTGTGATTGGTCAGTTACGCTACGACTGTGACTACGGCCTATGTAAATGGACCTTTATATGTTACTAGATTATTCATTTAATGCTGAAAATCTATAGTATACGTGACATAAACTATAATCGTGAGCGCGCCAATAATGTGAACGCATTTCGGGCAGCGACTTATGTGTCAATAAGCATTGATGCTTGTAATAATTGGTTTTTACTTTTACTTCTTCTCTTGGTTAGCCAATCATATTAAAGCATTACTGAGCTTTTTTTCACTAAACGCAATCATTTGTTTACGATTGGCTTTTACTTTTAGATCCAGCTTAGAACTGTCCATAAGAACCAATCACATTAAAGAATCACTGACCGCTTACTGTAGAATTTCTGTTAGAACGCAGCCGTTGATTCTAGGGTGCGTTCCGTTTCACGCATATGCGCGTATTTATCTATAGTACACGTTACGTATGCTATAGATCATGCGCGCATCATGCGTGAAACGGAACGCAGCCCTAGAGATACGCAGTGTGGAAGTAATGATATGTTGGTCATTCTGCTTTCCTTTTGCGATTCTTTTTCTGTCCCTCTGTGAATCTTTCCCTTGTCGAGAGAAACTGATCCAAGATGGTTAGTTAAGGCGTGATATCTTAATCCGAATTTATTTAGAACATCAACGATTAATAAACTACATTTGTTTGATAGAAGTTGTGGAAATATTACAAACTGATAGATGCATTGTTAACATTTTTTAATTTTACTTACAAGAAAGATTATGTGTGACATAACCTTGTGCATCGAGCACCGATAGCGTTATGGTTATTGAGTTATGAATGGAATAGGAAATAAAAAAAAATAATGTTCTTTTAGCAATTGTCTTGGCAAAGATAAAACGATTTTATAATTAGAATACCGTTATGCGTGTAGTAATTTGATTTTGTGCTAGTTAGTATGCAACATGTGAATGTACTTAACATGTATACCAATTTTTCAGGCAAAAGTGAAGTGTTCCGAATTAAGGACCAAAGATAAGCGGGAGCTGATGAAACAGCTCGAGCAGCTCAAAACAGAATTGACCACTTTACGAGTGGCCAAGGTGACTGGAGGAGCTGCATCGAAGTTGTCCAAGATGTAAGTCTATGATGCCTTTGACTCATTTTGATCATTTTGATTGACTCATCTTCATAATGCTTTAATTTATGATATAAATAATTTATAAAATTATTTTTATATTATAATATTATTTTTATAAAATGATAAATATGTATCTATTTTTTGGTATATTTTATTACATAATTAAGATATTTAAGATATTTTTTTTTTCCAATAGAAATTTGTTGGTATATGTCTTGTGCACAGTATGTTGAGTTTATTTTAGTGTGCAATGTATTTGTATATTATTTGTAATTGTATATGTGATTATACAATGTACAAATTTTTATGTTTTAAATCTTAATCTACTCTGTTATTATTCCAGTCGTGTTGTAAGGAAGGCTATTGCACGAGTGTATATTATTATGCACCAGAAGCAAAAGGGAAATCTTCGTCTACTTTACAAGAATAAGAAGTACAAGCCCCTTGATTTGAGGCCCAAGAAAACGAGGGCTCTACGTCGTGTTCTCACTCCTTACCAAGCCAGCAGGAAGACACTGAAGGAAATACGCAAGCGCTCTGCATTCCCACAGAGAAAGTATGCTTTGAAAGCATAGTATGTATGTTTTTAATTACTATTCAAAATAAACATTTCACTAAAATATTGAGTGTTTATTTGTGATAAAGTATTGGTATTCACAATTTTTCAACCCTCTTGAGAAATAGGTGCAAGAGAGAACAAAAAGTCTATCTGCAAAATATTCAAGGCACTGTATATTTATAAAGCAACTCCCCTCAGATAAAAATGTTACGTCCGCGCTTTTACAAGAAATAGATACAGAAGTTTAAAAAAGTCTAAGAATTCTATATACAATTATTACTATTCTATATGACTAATATTTATATCGTAATTTAGTTATAACAAAGATTAAACAAATTTATTATTCATGATTACACGGTGATGAGCCTTCCAGAACACCAAGGGCATGGATGAAAGTTAGGTTCTATAATACAAGCATCTTTACAGTCTTTGATTTCTGTGAGAAGATCAAGAATATCTGATGCAGTTTTATCTTCAATCAATGGTAGTTCCGCATTCTCCTGCTTCTCATTGTCGGAGAGTGTAGGATTATCGGCATCTATATATAATAAATAGTATATACACATGTATTTATATACGTATACTTATGTAATGTGCGTGTGTATGTGTGTGCGCGCGCGCGTGTAAAATCTTAATAGTATTTTTTCTTCAGTTTACATATCTAATCAAAATAAATTATAATTACAATTATTTACAAGTTATCAAACAAAGTAATATCTATGGAAAACATTAAAAACATTACAAGCAGATTTTACCTTTGTGAAAATCCATATAGGTTTCTGTGGGACTTATTAGTGTTTCGGGATGTTTTTTAAGTAATTCAGTAACTAATAGTTTTAGTTTATGTAATTGTTCCTGTTGCTGATTACGTTGCTCCGCTAACTGACGAAAAGTTTGCTCTCTTTCCTTCCATCTTTCGCCTAGAATCGCTCGTTGCTTTTGGTATAAAGTAATGTATTCTCCTGTATCAGTGCGTACATGTTAATCAGATTTCATGATTTATTAATGCAATTGAAAAAATTTAGAAAGAATTTGTATATGTATTTTATGAAAAATACAAGATTAAAAAACTTACAAATTAATGTTAAATTCAAAATTAAAATATTTTTCAAATATTAAAAAAAAACTAGGACAAAATTTGTATAATTAAAAGTAGTATAACTTACCTATAGTTTCCGTTTCACTTTGAAGCTGGAGAACAAGATGTTCCAGTTTCTGTTTCTCGTCAGTTAATTCAGCAACCTTCTCCATTGTTTCTTTAAACCTCTTTTCTAATTTTGTAATAGGTTCATTATATTCTGAAATATTTTTATCTTCTGGCAGTGATAAGTTTTGCGTTACAATATCATTACAATTTTGCTCATTTTTTATTATATGATCTTCATTAATGTTTATAGCTTTTCTGGACAAATGCGTATCTTCTAGTACTTTATTTTCTAATTTTTTCAAGAGTTCTTCATTTTCTTTTTTTAAATTTTCTATACAAATCTGTGATATAAAAATCACAATTACTAAGCAAAGTTATAATTTTAAATTTAAGTAATATATAATGGATTATATACGTAAGAGGTATATAAGAATAATAAATAAATTAAAATTATTAAATTATTAAAAAGTTCAAGAATTACCAAAGCATTTTGCAACTCTTGCTGCAGCGTATAGGCGTGATGAGACTGTGCTTGATAATGCTGCATTTGATCTGCAATTTGAGCATTTTGCAATTTTTCTTTCTCTAATTCTATTAAAAATGTTTCCTTTTCCCTTAATTTTTCTTTCAAGTTATCCACTTCTGTCTCAACAGTATTTAATCTTGTATTTAATTTTCGACCAATATTTCGTTCAGCTTGGAGTTGTTCTGTCAAATCTAATTTAGCATTACTCTAAAAGAAAACAATTATTACATGTGTAAATTTTTTAAAATCAAAGTTTTTTAAAGATCAAATTTAATAAATAGAAATATTATAAAATCTTTTTTTTTTTTAAGAAGTTAAAGTCAAATATAATAACATTGGATTAACGTATATTGTGTAGCAATACTACTCACAAGAGTAACAAAAGCATTTTCCATTTCAGTTAATTGTTCCTTTAGCTGTTGATTTTGTGAAACAGCTCTAGATGCACCAAGTTTTTCGCTTTCAAGAGCCAGTACTAATTTTGTTACATCAGCACCGTCATCTTTTGTATCTCGTAGTTCCTGCACCTCTTTTGTTAACATTTCAATCTCTGCATCCTAAAAGCGTGTTATCTTGTCAAAAAATACTTCTCCTACTAAGTTTCTGAATTGTTATTTTTTATACAAATTTTTACCCTTTCAGATAACGCGATATGAAGTCTTTCCTGTTGCGCAGTTAGTTCTTCGATGCTTTTCATTAAATTGGTTATTTCATCGTTATGATCTTGTGGTGGGGGCATAACTTCACTTTTCTCTCTTTCATGCTGCAGTTGTTGCTCCAAATCTGATAAACGTTGTATATAACTTTTCTCTCTGCTTTCTAAATCATTGATTATTTTTTTTCCACTTTCAACCTGCAATTAGTCGATGTAAAATAAATACCTTTATGAACATAAACATTTATATTATATACAAGTACCTCATTAAACAATTTTGCCTGTTGTGCATCTAACTGTCGTACATAATTTTGATATTGTTTACTAGCTTCATCCTTCTCGTTATTTACTAACTTCAAAGTTTCTCTCATTTGAGCCAACTGTTGTTCCAACACTGTTACAGTTTGATGCTGAGACTCCAATGTTTGCGATGTATCAGTTAGCTATAACCAATTTATTTGCGTTAGTTTCAAGAAAACAAATATAATTTTTAGTAATAATTGTATAGGATTACCTGCTGTATCCTTAATTCATTTAAGGAAAGTAAGGCTGCTTTTTCTTGGAATTCTTGTTGTAGAGTAATAAATTCGGTGTTTTTTAAATTCAACTTTTGTTTTAATTCTGACGTTTCCAATTCCAAATCTTCCTTTTCTTTTCTATACACAAATATATTTATTATGTTGGATAATACATATTTCAAATCACACACCATTTGATTATAAGTTTCGATATAAAAATTTTAATATCTTTATAATACCTGAGTTCATAATATTTTTTTTCGAGTTCATCATAGACTTGTTGTACTTGCTGAGCATTTTTCTGAGTATCAGTGGAACTACTCCTCGTTTGAGCCAATTCTTTTTCAAGCTCATTAATACGAAACTGGCTATGTTTTAATTTTCCACTCATTTCCTCTATCTCCTCTAAACAAATTCAGTTGTAACGATAGTATATATAAATATTTTTTTATATATTTTCAGGATAAATTATACACATTCAGAGATTTTACATGCAAATTATAAATATTAACCTGAATTCTGTTTTGCGGTCCTCTGGCTCTGTGCCAGAGCTGCTGTGAGCTCCGCCTTTTCTGCTATCAGGATACCAGTGGTCTGCGCGTGGACTTGTAATTGCTCCTTCAGAGGATTTACTTCGCGAACGAGTTTGGCTTCGAACTCAGAATCCTTTGTCGCTAGAATTCCTTCCAATTCGGCTACTCTGCTACGCTATTTTATTTCCACATATAACAACAATTTATTTTCATATATAACAATCAAATTAGATATAGAAGACAGAAGCTACATATATCATCAAATACTCACATAACGACTAACTTGAACATGTAAGTCATTTACAAGTTGTTTCTGTTCTTCCAAACATGAATTTAAAAATTGATTACGACACTTCAGATCGAGATTAAATGAAGTTGGCGCTTCACTGTGATCTGCATCGTCAGTAAGCACATGAGCAACTTCTGAAGCCATTTCTAACAAATATTCTTTCTGCACTGCGGACGGTCCATTAGACGCCGTAATATTCAAGTTATATCTCTCATCATTTCCCACAGATTGTAAATCTGAATGAAGACGCGAATGCATGTCATCTTTATTGCCGGTTTCGTGTAACACAGTATTTTCTGGACAATTCTCCAAGATGGGTAAGCTCTTTTCTGTTATATCACTGTTATTTACTGCTATTTTAGTTTCGTTCGTGTCTTGCAAGTTGCTAGCACTATCAAAATGATTTATTACATTTTCTCCTTTATGTATATTTATATCATCTATATGTTTCTCCTCACACTTCACTTCATTCTGATTCTTTTGATCACAAAGTCCATCCACCTCTGCAGTTTGGCAATTTGTTTGGCACTGAAAACATTCTTCTAACATTATAAGCATCCAAAAATACGAAACATAAATTTCTACATTGTTATCGAATAATTACCAGTGATATTGATTCATCCGTTACATTCAAGTTTTGCTGTTTGCTCAAGCTCTCTTGCACTTGCAATTTTTTCTGCAGTTGGAATTCCTTTAGCTGTAAAGACAATTGTATAAAGTCGCAACTGTACTCAAGTCTACTGACAAGTAAAATCTTACCAGAAATTTAACGTAAACACTTTTAGTAAAACATTTTAATATCTGACAACTTGTATATTTTAAGTATTTCTTCTACATTTAAAGAATTAACACAACGATGTTTTGTAATTTCCCAACAATGTAACTGTTATATACATGTTATATTACATTATGTACATGTTATGCTACATCTATATTGTTGAGTAAAAAATCATGATATTGATGTAATGTTGTCGTTAGTTGGTGTTTGCTAGGTGTATCGTCATTGTCTTAATTATGCCGACACAGAGCAGTTCGCAGCAAGACAGCATTCGTGTCGCTGTGCATTATTTAATCTAAATGATAATTATACCGAGCGTGACGTGACAGCTGCGGAAGCAGTTGTCAACGATGGTCCCGGAAATTACCTTCTTTTTAGCGGCTAATAACTTCTCTGTCTTACTCAAATTCATCGTGCAGTAGCTTTCGTTGCGGGGCGCTCGTCGAAGGTTACGTACAAAATCCCCCGGGAACACTTTACATTGTCGAAAACGACGACAGAGTATGGGTAAAGGCGGCGATCGGGGAGGGTTATGTCACGTCTACGTGTACCGCCATGTACCGCGCAAGTGCCACTACTGCCACTGTGTCACGCAGCCAGTCACCTGTCACCAAATCTGCGTACACCTTCTGCACTTGGAATCTTCGCTTTCTCTCGCTCTCTTTTTCTCTCCAACGTGTGCGAATATATATTTATCTCTTTAACTTTTGGGGATTTCAAGTAACAAATCTAAAGTGTAGGTAAGCCGCGCGTGCGCGTGTAGCACCAAAAAGTGCAGTAATGAATTGGAATAAGGGAAACCCATGGATCTAAAAAGATATGGATGGAGTCTATAGCAAGGGGGCTGTGAAATTTGCGGTAAGGGGAATGCATAGTGCTGTCTCTTTCTGTAGGTAACCTTCGGCTTTGTAACGAATGTAACCGAAGATATCCGAACTGCGCATTGCGTCTTGTACAGTTTATATATCATAACTCCTTGTAGACGCTTTATATAAAGTAAAATTGACGTATTCAAGAGTTAGCTAATATGGGATATATAATCTTTCGGGAATCATCGGATATGCGACGGAAACATACGAAGGTTACCTACAGAAAGAGACAGCACTATGCATTCCCCTTGCCGCAAATTTCACAGCCCCCTTGCCCATATACACACTTTAGACTCCATCCATATCTTCTTTAGATCCATGGGGAAACCTGTCTGCCGATTGTACACTTCTTTCATTCCAGGTGCAGAATGTAGTGCAACGATTGGACGTTTTTTAATCAGAGTTGGTAGGCGAGTTAGATTTTCGCGCATGCGCGGTGAACACGGCCTCAGTGCCGTATCTAATGCAGACAAGAAGGTGGTCGCTAAAAAATTTTCTTTTCTAACAGTTTCTTTACTAACTCCAGACTTTGCTATAACTTTTATTGTATGTATAAGTGTAAAATATTAATTATAACAATATATATTTGCTTGCCGAAAACTCTCCTAATAATAATCTGTCATTTTCACCGCAGCCCGTCAAATTTTCTGCCTCCCATAGGTTGATACATCGTTACTCCTGGCTGCGCATGTGCGAAAAACCCGAACCACCTGCCAACACTGCCTCTAGTGAGATTCCGAGAGTATGCGCATATCAGGTAAAGGTTATGGCGAACTTGTTGTGAGTGCAACTTGTATTTGTTGTGAATGACGAGATGTCATCACGGCGTGCCGCTTCCTCCGCGTGATTGACAAGCGCGCGTTGCCCGCGTTAAACTTCAGCAATCATGAGCGCGCAAAATCAATTGCCAAATCTCGACAAGATCTTCCGGGACGACGACGAGTCTGACTTTGTACCATCGGGAGGGTACGTATTACTTGTTATTGTTAGAGATAATTCGCAAAGTGAAAGTCCGAGTCTGTCGATTAAGTGACGAATTTGTCTCGGTTACAACTTGCGCATCTTACATTTTTTTCTTTACCAAATCTTGAACATACATTGATTTTTCGACGTTAAGATACGACAAAACAAATTTATTATCTTAATTATTGGTCTAATTAATTGATTAGTTAATTTGATTTTAATTCTCATAGATTTACGATTATCGTGGATGTTTCTTGAGTTACTGTTTTATAAGAAAATGAAGCCGACTTAATTTTTCTCTGTTCTAACAATTTTTGTATTTATCTTGGATTATATTAAAATTTTTGTACTTTCAGATCTAATCTGGCTGCCATTTTTGGACTACAACCAAAGCTCACAGATTCTCATACCACTAAACAAGTAGGACATAAGAAGGGCAACACTCGACACAATGTACAGCAAACTGTACCACCTTCCAAGACAGACGTGTTGATAGCTAAAGCAATACATGCTTTTAAATTGTAATTGCGTCGAATTGCTAAAAATATTGCTTATTTTTAGTTAATATATTGACAGACATGCAAAATCATTAAGGTATTTTTTAAATATGACTAGTAATTAGATATAAATTAGATATAATTGAATTTTAGGCAAAATGGGCAATATGGTTCTGTTGGGAAGCTTGGTATGGCATTGACAGGCAATGTAGTAACAAGGGTATATCAAATAATTTTATACAAGACTAAGCAAGAATACATATCTGTAGCCACAGTGACACGTGATTTTGTATATACTATACAAGCAAATAATTACGCTAGTTATTATGATAATAACAAAGAGAATTGGTCAATTTTGTTCGAGAATAATGAAAGTTATTTGGAGTTTGCGATAGAAGTGGGTCTAGCACGCTATTTTGCAACGCAGGAGAAAGGAGAGAATGTAGTCTATCAAGATCTAATGCCAAGCGATAAAGATGCGATCGCGAAAGAAGGAGACAAATTATGCATCAGATATTTCGTGGGTACTGAGATCATACAACCTTTTAAAATAAATTTTGCAATGTCGCAAACAATGACTGTGGAAATATCGACGGACGAGAATTGGGAGAGAATTCTTCTGGGTAGTGGCAAGGGTCTGAAAAGAGTTTTATTCTTACCGCCCAGTAAACAGGTAGTTCATCAAATTCCTGCGAAGTGGTTCAGTAAATTCATATTTAACAATGTTGTCCACATTAAGTAGTTTTACTTAATAGATTAGTTTAGGTCCTGGATTTCCTAAAGAGAGAGAAGTTATGCTGATAATAGAGATAATCGATGTAAAAGTACAGGAAGAAAAATCACCGGCACCTAAAAGCTCAACGAGCGAAAAAGCAGCTATAATATCAAGAATGGCTAGAATGGGTCAATCTATATTACCCAAAATGCCTTTACTTTCCACTACTGATTCCGAAGATACCGAGGTAATATTTTTCATTGTTTCTGCTATTCATGAGATATCGGAAAAATAAAACTTATAAAATTATTATTTTAATCTGAAAGAAGCAATGTTTTGCAGGATGATGTACCTCATAAATCTCCTCGTCACAAGAGGGTTAGTCACAATTTGCAAATTTCTCCGTGGAGACAAAATATAAATTTTGCTAAACTATTGCGTATTCTATTAGATCGAACAATCGGAAGGAACTTCACAAAAGAAGAATTTGTCCCATGAGTCAGATGAGAGAAAGACCACTCAGAAAACTGTTGAGCCTAAAACTGAAGTGCCTTCTGTAGATTCTAGCACTTATAAACCATTAGTAGCTGCACCTCCATTAACGCCACAATGGACTCCATATTTTACTGTGCGATTGAATGTGTTCTATATATCTAATAAATTTCGATAATATCGACTTATTTATTAATATGATTGTAAAAGATGATCAAAATTACAGGGACATTATGTAACAATGGAAAATCAAATGTATCCTGTATCGCAGACTGTGAATCGTACACTCCCAACTGCTCTGGATCCTGGAATGAATATGCTGTTATCGGAAACGAGAATAGCGAACGCGGAAATACGAATGGGAATGTCCAAAATATCTGACAATGTTCAGAAATTATTGGATAAGGTATGCATATCGATAATAGGATGGCAATGCGTTGATTATAATATTGTTACGTATGTAGTTCCATGCACTCGAGCTTCAAAATGCGACAACTCCTACGAGTGATAAAACATCTTTGGATGTTTCTTGGAAAATGCTCTTAGCTCTTAATGCATCTCAAGCAGGAATAAAAGACAACGAATTATCAAAAAATAAAGATATATCGGATGAGAAAATTCGCGAGGCACAAAGCAAAATAAATTCTTTAGAAAATGATTTAAAAATATCGAAAGGTAGTAATCATTTCAGATAATACAGACAACATTTAAATAATTAAACTATTATATTAAAATGTAATTTATATTAAAATTATAATTTATGTTTAATAATTATTGAATTTACAGAGGAAAAAGAATCCTTGTTACAAGTTAATGAACATTTGAGCAAGAAACTTCAAGAATTGGAAGCAAGACTAACTGATACAAATAACGAGTTGAAGAAAACCAAAGAAGCCTTAGAAATAGCTGAAAAGACTATTGTACAGTATAAAGAAGAAAATGTTAGTTTAGAAGATAGACTTTCCAAGTGTCATAGAGAGCACGTTCTTCAAGCTGTATCTGCAACATCTAGACAGAAAGATGTAAATGATCATATTTCTCCTAATTGCAAATTTTATTTTTGTCAATTCAATATATTATTTACTTTTTATAGGTTGAGAAGAAGAACAAAGAAATTAAGCAAATAATGAATAAAACATACCATACATTATCAGAAAAACTTGCAGATGAATCGCGTTCTGAATTATCCTTTGATTATGTAAAATCAACTATTGCAAACACAATAAAGGTAAGATATAACATTTTTAATTATATAACAATATAATATTTATTTTATTATGACATGCATTAACATTTTAAAATTTTATATTTAGCATATCACCTTGCAAGTATTATATGAAGATCCCGATGAAGAAGATAGAGAATCTAAAGCCATTGGAGATGTGAAC
Organism: Crematogaster levior; assembly: GCA_901521435.1. NCBI lineage: Eukaryota > Metazoa > Arthropoda > Insecta > Hymenoptera > Formicidae > Crematogaster > Crematogaster levior. The sequence goes on from CABEGB010001069.1 coordinate 227,142, forward strand.
TCCATAGTTATTAGAACTGGCCATCAACAGATCGAGGAACCAATCGAAGAACATATCGAAAAGCCAGTATTAAATTCAGCAGATAGTGGTAATGGTTTCTCGAGAAAATGCACAGAAATTTCACGATCTACTACGGTAATAACTTTTATTTTTATATTTTTTAAAAATATTTATATACATATTACTATGAAAATAAGTTTTTAAAATCCCTTTTTTCACTCTAGATCATGCCTATATTTGAAAACGAACCGCCACCCGTTCCACCTGAAGGTATTGATGAAGTTGATAGCGATGATGATTGATCAATTCTAAATTGATCGATTTTTTAAATTCATTAATATTAATTCCTGCTGTAGAAATTATTTTATAAGATATTTCCTATTTTTAATATCAATTGCATACCTGTATACTCTTAATACATAATCCTAATCAGTATATTCTCAATAAATCGATGAATGGTGACACTTTTTGTACATTAGACTTTTGTACATTAAGATTTAATAAAGAAAGTATTTTTATTATAAATATATTTGTATCGTATACAAGGGAGGCTAGGGACAAGAATAACACGTTTAAGTGTTAGTAGAAATCTTAAAAAAGTATAGGACTATAAAAAATTATTTAATAAAATAATTACACAAATTTCTAAAATAAAATACACTAATTACAATATTTGATACATATTGCTATAATATATTATTATTGATAATATGTTACTGTTTGCTAATATATGAAAGACTAACTTCTGCTTTAATCTGTTTTACCTGATCTATCAAATTCTTTATGTTTTTTGTCCTGTAAAAGAAAAAATGTATTATTATACTAACTAAAGAGACAACCAATATATGATAATAATATTATACTAAGTTTATATTTGTCAATCTGCTTTTTGTAAAATTACAGATTTTGAATTATTGATTTACAATTGTACATACATCTGAGAAAGATTTTCTTTTGTTGCTTCTTCTTGGTTACGTGTGAAAACAATTTCTTTCGTTTTTCCATTAGTCTCAGTACCATTTGTATGTACAGTTTGTTGAGCGGCCTTTTTCTTGAGCTGTTCAAGTCGGATCTGCATGTCGTGTATTTTCACGTCCATTTTTTTCAATTCTTCCGCCTCTGCTCGCTCAATAGACGTCAACGAAGGTTCTTTGTAATTCACCAATCTTAAAACTTCCTCTGCTCTGAAAGTATAGTATAATTTGGATTTTATTTTTTTTCTTCTTCCATAACGATTTAACAAAGAATTGTGTTGTATTTATTATTTATTTGATAATAATACAGATCTATAAAGTTGCTCGAATATTGCTTAAGTAATTAAACAATTATACTCACCTACGTGCCAATTCTTTCTGTTTATCATTAATATCTTCGTATCGCTCGGCTAAACGTTCAGCGACCTGTCGCAATTCTTTCTTCGTCTCTATTAAAGTATCGAGTTCCTTTAACAAATGACTTTTCAAAGCCTTCAAAGCGCGGACCTTTTTACTAATTTCTTCCCGGACTTTATCATGTCGGACGAAGTGTTGAGTACGAAATATATTTGTAGCGTGATACAATAACTAAAATGCAAAAGAAACCATTTTTGATCATTATTGGATCATAATTCTATGTAGCTCTTTTTTTATTTTTACACATAAAAGTTGTTATTTGTAATAATTTTTATGAATAGAAAAAATGATTAATTTTTTCATACAACATACTCTATTGGTATTAGGTTTACCTCTAGAGATTCGCTTAAGGACATCGAGCGAGATCCTATTTTAGTTATCGGTTGTGATACTTCGCGTCTTAGTAATTGCTTGATGTATACATCGAATGGTTCTTTATTTACCTAAAAAAAAAAAAAATTTTTTTTGTTACGAATACTTTCACTAGATAATTAATACACTCTTATTTCTATTTATTTATTTATATCTTACAAGAATTGCGTAGAAACTTGAACAGCTCAAAGAAGTTTAAAAATACAAAAATAGAATTGAAATAAAAATGTAGTATAATAATATTTATAATTTGAAGTGATGAGTGGCTGTGCATGAAAGCAATATATTCTTATTTAGCAAATTCCAGTTCGATCCCGACCATCACTTAATATATATTATCTTAATATATATTATCGATTTGATAACATTTGAGAAATTTATTTGGAGATTTAAGAGATGACGCACATGTTCATTTCATTTATTATATCCTTTAATTACCTTCTTCGTGGTATTAATGACAGGTTCTAATTGCTCGATCCTCGGGAGATAATAAAGATCTATAACCGAGAGATCGATGACAACCCCTGTGTGCAGCAACGCGATTAAAATACAGGGTTCCTGAAGAAGACCAAAACCAAGAATCGGCGTAGGTTCGTCCACATTTGTATGCTTGGTTCTCGTAGAAAATAAATATTGCAAAATTGATTGATTTAATAAAGATGGTAAATAATTTCCGCTGTTATCTAAGAAAAGAAATAAAATGTTAGATCGAAAGAAGTATTACATGCAAAGAAAAATATATCCAATAAAAACGTAGAAAAAACATCAATTTTTTTCAATACTTTTATCTCACTCTTGATGTTAATTTTAATTTTTAATAACAAACTGATTGTTGATATATATTATATATGGGAAAAAAAATTCAAATTCAAATATTTAAGAATGTTTTTACAGTTTTACAACAAAATTTATAAAGTGGCAGATACTAATGTTACTTTTTCTTTTACATTCTTTTCTTTTAATAACATAAAAGTATATATACTTGCCATGTATAAACTCCTCTAGTTGAGAAACCATCGGTAGACTCACCATGTGAATCCCAGCATTATGAGAGCAAAAATATCTAATAAAAATAAACATTGATAAATCAATTTTATTCAATCAAATGTGGATTGCTCTAGAAATATAATAATATTTTTGTCATGAAAAGAAAGAAATCGACTTTTGATTGAAGATCAATCAAGCTTTGATCTATCACCGCTAACTGCGACGAAAGAAGTTGCGATATTTCTGACATTCCATGTGCACCCTTTTTTCGAATTGATAGTACCTTGATTTATTACCCTTATCACAGTGAAGGTGGATGGGACAATTATATTTCTTATCGTCATCCGTAAAGAGAAGACCTAATTCCAGTTCGACGCATTCGTAGACATAAAGCGCATCGTCCGGTGTATGAAGACTGTAGTTTGAACCATGTTGAGACCAAGTCTGGCATACAGAGGGAGAAGAGATAACATATCATTTTTTTTCTTAAATAATTATTCTTCTAAATTTGCCTTCTCGTCCGCGACTAATAATACGGAAAGAATAGCGATAAAATTCCGCATGGTATCATGACACACGGAGAATATATAGAATTCTAATATTTATTACACATCATACCTTTCTGTCGTCATCGTCGTCATCTGATATTTCACGCAGCAGTATCGCGTGATAAATCTTTCCAGTGCACATGGCGATGATCACTATTGGCGGGGTAGTTTGCAGGCACATGATAGAGCATGAATCTATGCCGTAATTATCATCGGTTGGTGGATACATGGATAGCGAACCCAAAACCACTGGATTCTCATAGCTGACAACAGTTAAAGTCACAATCAAATATGAAAATGGGTGTTATTGTTAACATAAGTGCAAGCAATCATTAATAGTGTAAGCTTTTCCGCTGTAAAAGTTAAACGAGAAGCTCTTAATTAAGCAAAGCGAGTGCTTAATTTCTATTAATTTATAAAAAACTTTTTGTTCATACTTTTCCAATAAAACGTTTCCGCGAACGATTAGTACTTCGCCGTTTCCACGGAGCACCAAGATCGGCCACTCGATTTGATTCCAGTTTATCGTTTCCTTTATCTGAAAATTGTTAGGAATATTTCATACTTGTATTGATATATATTAATACTTTTGTAATCACAAATTAAGAACATTATGAATATAATAATAAATTAAGAATATTAAAATTTAAAGTTAATATTGATCAATAATTTAATTCTTTTTGTCAAAAAATAAAGAAAAAAGATTTTTATTAAGCAAAATTAATTTAATTAATTAATTTATTTAAATTAATTTATTTATATAGAGAGATTATCAATTCTAAAAATAAGATTTGCTGCCTAATCTAAATAATTTGAATTGAAAGATATCTTGAGTAACAAATCGTGTTTAAATCAATTTGTTTTCTTTGTCAAAAATCATCATCACTATGTCAAATTATTATTAAAAAAATTTCAATAAAAAACAGGAAAAGAATTTTAGAAACGGAATGTTTTAAATTCAAAAATTCATTTACCACAAAACTTGATTACCGTCCGTTACTAATTAAATAACAATCATTGAAACGTTAAATATAAAAAAATAATTGTTTGAAAAATTTTTTGTAATGCATAGTAGCAAGCACGACGCGTTATTTTTATTCTAGGTAAAAAATAATAATAATAAATAATAATTAAAAAATAAATATCGATTAAAGTATGTTATGTATGATTAAAATACATATTTTAGAAAAATATATATTGCTCAAAGTTTGAGATTCAAAATCACGAAGTTGTCAGGTTTGTACCTCGTCGATGCTCTTGTTGTTGAACATTTCCGGCTTCCTCAGTGTAGGAGTGGCGAAATCGAAGTCCACCGCGGTCTCGCCGAGGGATGTAAAGTCCGGAATCTTCGAGGGTGAGCTCGATGGCGCGCGGCCGACCTTCCAGCATTTTATGAGTCTTGGTGCATCGCCCAGTTCACACTCATATAAACTGCGGACAAAGTTAAATGCAGCTTAAGATCCGACGACATTTTTAAGGATGCTTCGGCTGTGTACGGCTTTCTAAAGTTTAGTTTTAGCATAAACGTTCGCGTACTTTTAAGTTCCCGTCTAACGTGAAGGAGAACTAAAGAACGCGAGTTCGAGTCACGTCATTTTTCAGGAGCTTCGCAGTTGTCTGTAATTATAATAGCAATAATCGAGGGGAGGCTTTTTTGGTGGCTAAAAGATGAAATATATTTTGTCTTAAAGTATTATACGCGGATATATGGATGCACGGACGTACGATCGAAGACTTTGGTCATTCGTACTAATAAATAATAATTATTAGTTTGCAAGTTGAAATAAAGACGTTTTAGTTGAACAATTCTACTCGGATTTACAAATATCTTATGGATTACATTTTTTCTTAATTATTGGAAAGAACTAATTATATAATAATAATAATAATAATAATATATATAAATTAAAAAGGTTTCAGTTGACTAATACTTGGACGGTTGCATTGCGATCACATGTTTTTTCTTAATTACCGAAAAGAATTTTCAGATGTCAAAACCAATAGATGAGAGTCGTTCGTAGAGCCTGGATGCCATCGTGCTCGTTGAATCTCCGTAGTTGCCCCGAAGTCGCCGAAATTATGATTTCTGTAATCAGAAAATGCAGGAAACGGTACATGATATATGTGTATCTAGTTCGTGAGAACATAAAATCCATCTGAAATTTGTGAATTATACAGGGTGGCCCACATAACTCTTAACAGCTGAATATTTCGGAAATCAAACCCGTGAGAGAAAAATTTTTTAAACAAAAGTTGTTTGGTTTCAAGGGGGCCATAAGATGGTACCATTGGTTTGACCTTGAAGAATTATTTGAAAGTCACATAAAAATTACCTCAATTTTTTTAAATGGCATTCCCTATTTTTTATTACATATTCTTGTAGCTTATCTCGAGAGCTTTCCAAAACACTATAATAAAGTATTTTTTTATTAAGTATTTTCCGAGTTATAAGGGTTGAAATAATTTCTTAATTTTACATAAACTATAAAATATCTCGTAAAATATTCACCTTTTGATGACCTTACCTCAATACTTTTATGCACAGAATGATGAGAGGAATCAATTGGTGTAAAGAAAACACATAGTTGTTGTTAACAAAAAGTATGTAATTGTTAGTTACAAATTGCATATTTTTTATTAAAAACAACTATGTGTTTTCTTTACACCATTGATTCCTCTCATCATTCTGTGCATAAAAGTATTGAGGTAAGGTCATCAAAAGGTGAATATTTTACGAGATATTTTATAGTTTATGTAAAATTAAGAAATTATTTCAACCCTTATAACTCGGAAAATACTTAATAAAAAAATACTTTATTATAATGTTTTGGAAAGCTCTCGAGATAAGCTACAAGAATATGTAATAAAAAATAGGGAATGCCATTTAAAAAAATTGAGGTAATTTTTATGTGACTTTCAAATAATTCTTCAAGGTCAAACCAATGGTACCATCTTATGGCCCCCTCGAAACCAAACAACTTTTGTTTAAAAAATTTTTCTCTCACGGGTTTGGTTTCCGAAATATTCAGCTGTTAAGAGTTATGTGGGCCACCCTGTATATTAAATATAATTTTGCTATAACACAGAAGCGACAGTTAAAGTTTAAAACAAAAGTACACGCGGATGATATCTCGAATCTCTTGACTACATTACGCAAAATTCAATCATTATTCGCAAGTAATACAATTAAACAATGATCACTCAAGATAAAACGGAAAAATTAAATTTTATATTTGCAATGTATCATTCGCAGCAATTATTTCTCTAATTAATTTAACCCTAATCCCTCAATTTTTCCGTTTTTTTCGCAACGTAATTCCTTCAACCAGGATATTTCATATTCAGTGCGTTTTTCACTATGTTAATAGCTTCGAAAAATTTTACAAAAATGTTTCTAATCTCTTTATACCTTCGACTAAAAATCAATGTAAAGAAAATTTGAAAATTATTCGTTTAAATATTTTTTAATAACAATTATTTGTTAAAAAAATGTACATTACAACTAACGATTGTTAGAAATGGGGGGGGGGGGCGGAGGCATAAACGACCCTGGTTGGAAGGAAGAATTAGGGTTAAAAGAATAGATGTTGATTACAATTCGTTATGATTGAAACAATAGGAACATGGATGGAGTTCACGAATGTGAGACATCGATCCAAGCTCGCGCCTATCACACAAGGAGAGGCGCGTTCGGCCGCGCGGATGAGCATTAATGGCTTTATAATCTAATGAATTTTTAGGTTGAGTCGGGAAGGACGAGCGGAAAATCCAGATAGGTTTTTCCCCGGGATTTATTGCCGAGAAAGAAAAGATGGGAGAAACGGGGGACAGAGCGCCCGTTATCGCTTATCTCCCGTTTGTCGACACCTTCCGACCAATGACCAACAAACCGAAAGTCAAGCTTTACAGATTTATCCGCATGAAGATAACAGTTTGATTATTTGACTCCGAGGGAATATATCCGAATCTGGGATAGATCCCGTTCTCCTCTTCTTCATATCTCAAACTTCCCTTCAGTTTAAAACTTCTTAAAATCTTTCCAGAGAAATCATTTTGCGTCCTTAAATATACGTTTCGCGAAGCAACTTTTTTTTAAATGAAAGAATATGCTAAAATGCTAGTATTTTCAAATCTACATATTATTCTCAAAATGCTGCTCTATTATCTCTACGCTGTCTGAATGATTTTCTAGACTAAGTAGTCAGTTCTTTCTACAGAAGACAACTACGCTTTGTTTAGTCATAATCCCGATGCGCAGAGTTCATAATCGTTTGCGCTCTACGTGAACGTTGTTATTTAATTCGCCCATTTACGGAAAAATGTTACAAAATTCGTCTCGGAATCTTAAATGAGGGCGGACGAGCGACGACCGCGGCAGAAGCGGCAGTGACTTAAACGCAATAACGAGTAATACGCAGGGAAGTTCCTGGAATAAAATGATACGACACCGTGTAAGATCTACTTTGAAGTCAGGTCCGTGCCGTTCTTTGTACAAATTGCGAGAAAAGCGCAGCGCAAAAAGCCCGTCCACTGCCACCGGGGTTAATACGTTTACGTAGGAAAATTATTTTTAATTTTTCTAGACGTGCCTCGGAACGAGAAAAAGAGAGAGAGTGACAGAGGTGAGGTCGGGACATGAGGGTGTGGCAGAATGCGCGGCACTGCCGTGTAAGAATTTCTTAATTAGATTCGAGCAGCCGCGTGGCCTTTCATTCTTTTGTTTTCGACGAAAAATTTCCGGTAAATCGCGATGGCAGTGCCCGGATCCGGCCACTTTTGTCACAAGGAATTCGTACTTTATTAAACGTTCTAATCGATTCCAGATTTATTCGCATATTGCTTCGACATTGCTTCAATAGACCAGCCTTCGTATACCATTATTTAAAAATAAAATAATTTATCGACTTATTTATTTAATCACTCTTTTTAATGCAATTTTTAGAAATTAGGCATGTTTTCTTTCACAATCAAAACAATCTGTCACAATTTTCAACTTGAGAGACTTTTAAATAGATGCCAAAGTGATATTTCAGGGAAAGACAGAGAAACGGAATAAAGTATTAACTTGATTTTATACATTTTTATTCGTTACACTTTCCTCATAAAAGATATTTTATCTTAGATAAAAATATGCTTATTTCATTTAATATGAATGATCAGAAAATGGATATTTATGATATTGCTCGCTTCAAATCTTTTTTCGGTGCCAGCGTCAACGAATATCGAATACACAATGGGGTCTGCGAGCACCCTTAAATGCGTTGGTCCTGTTGCCATTCATTTTATTTAGGAATATTCAACGCCATCGAACGCGGAGCATCTCCGCGGGCAACCACTGCAGTAATCAAGACAGCTTAATACCTATCAGAATACGCGCGCGGGCACGCCTGGCCACGCGCGCGAAGGGGTAGGCATAAATTCTGATAATTCCGAAATTGTGACAGAACGAAGAAAAATTCTCGGGAGAGGTCGCGGTGAAAAGTGCGAATAAATCGTTGCGTATGCCTTTGTCAACGAAACGGTGGCGAGTCGGGCGAACACAGGAGGGTTGGAGTCGCAAGGGTGAGAGTCACCACCACCACCACCACCATCGCCACCATCACCATCACCACCACCACCACCACCACCATGTCTGGCCCTTTTTTTTACTCTATTCCTGTCCTCTTCACTCCTCTACGTCCTATCTCTATCTCTCTCTCGTTACCATCCTCCCGTTCTCTTTACCGGTGCGTGCGTACATTTTTATCAATTATTAAGAACTCCTGGCGCTTGTGCTGGTGGCCGTGTCGCCGTTCTGCGCGGGACGTATGTACTAACGGGGTGTATATCCCGGAGAACGTTGTGTGCCGGTGATACCCGATGCCCACTGTCTTTTTCTCTCCGGGCACGGGGCCTTTTGCTCGCTTTTTCTGGCATGCCGCGGACATTAATAACGGCCACGGGCTAACCACCGCCGTCAACCCCCTCGCCAACGTTACCGTGTCCAGCCGCGGAAAGTGCGAGAGTAATAATAAAATATACGAAATGTAGGCGAGAGAGCATCGTTGCGCGGAGCGCGAGCGGGTAGCGGCCGCGCCGAGGCCGACAAAACAAACGTCGCGACGTTACGGTGTACCTTTCATTGTCCGCGAAGGTACGCGGATCTCCTCGCGTTATAATAATTTAGAGCGACGCTGCGAGCTCGCGCTGCGGGCCCTGATTTTAGCTTAATAGAACGCCGCCTGATTCGGCCGGCTTGCGAGATTGTCATTATTTTCACGGGCCGGAATTTCGCCTGACGGCGAAAAAATTATGATGACTTGCACCGAGGATTTATATACGGGGTGTAGAGACAAGCAATTCGAGATTGATATATCGGTTCAGATAATTTTCAACATAGTTGCTTGCACTTGATGATCATTAATATCGATAAAGTATTTAATAATATTATAACAATATTATCATAGTATTATTATGATATTATTATAATATAATCAATATAATATTCAATAAATCATATTTTTTTTTATGAATATGTATGTTTACCGCACATCGATGTTTAAATACTTTATAAATATTTAAATATTTATCCAACTCAAATAAATCTATTCACATTTTGTTCAATTAACAGATGAAAAAAGGAACTGAGATTGCTTTCGATATCGCACATTCTGCAATCACGTGAATCGTCTTCGTGTCGTCTGAAGACGTGTCTCAGTGAGACAATTTTTAACTCACATCTCGTTTTAGACAGAATCTCGATGGTGTTCCGTGATCTTTGATCCCACGTCGATGTAACGGGCTGCCACGTGGCTTTTACGTCAGTGTACGCCCTTTGTAGCGATTGTGCACTTCGAACCCCTGCGGGGACAACGTTTAACCGCTTAATTCTGCCAGGCGAGCAGAGCCCGTAACGGTGTAATATCGTTCAGTTACTCGGAATACTTTTATTACAGCCTCGCGGAAGTGCGGCGCGTGAGGAAAGGGGAAGCTAAGACTGAGGGGTTGGTCGACGACGGTGGTTGGCGGGGGTTTCTTGGGGTCTGCCGGGCCATGCTCACGATATAACGAGGGCCATTATGATAAGCGGATGCATAGATTAGACATTACTCGTTAACCCGCCTGCTTGATGCAAGGACATGCAACCTTACGCTATCAAAGGAGCTCAATGAGAAATTGATGACCGACCAGTGATCCTAATTATCATGACCCGGTTTGTCATAAAATTGATTACTTGACATTTTTTAGATAAGATAATCACATAAATGAATTAATGCGTGAAATAGAATTAGTTTTTTCAATTTTTGAAGATCACAATAAAAATTTGCGTTTTAAAAACATTTAATGTTTTTAAAGCCATAAATTAACAAGAAAATTAATTGATTAATATGACGCTAATTTAATATGACAAAACGTTTAATGCTTTATGTTAATACATAGCGAAAGATTACAACATCGTGATTGATCGATCCTAGATCTTACTCCTGTTAAACACAATCTCATTCCGCTCATCAGTACTCGGTACTCGGGGATGGTAGCTGCGTTACACAACGGAAGTTCGCGTTCTCTTGTCCCGAAAGGGGACGGAGGACTCACCACTCGTCCAAGGGCGCGGGGGGCGGCCCATAAAATCGGGATGTTGCGCAAAATATAACGACCGACGTTCTCCTGGCGCTGGCTGACGCTCCCGTCGTAATTCATCCCGACTCTCACTTGCCTTCGCCTTCTCGACGACACCTGCGTCGGCAACTAAGCCCGTTAATTCTCGACGCCGCGGCGCGCGTCTCCATCGCCTCCTGCCATCGGCTCACGCCTGGTACCCGGCTGGCTTCCCGGTCGCCCCGTCCTGACACGTTCCGGTTCTCGATCTTCGCCGGCACTTACCCCCGTAGGTAGCGCGCCCGTATTCGCCCCGATGACGAGGGTGTCGAGCCTCGTTGAGTATTTCGTAGCAGTACACACGCCAACGTATCGCACTTGGTGCAGGATAATTAGCAATGTGTAATAAGCGCGAGTCATAAATATCGTTTGAAAGCTAGTTGAGCCGGAGACAGAGACAGACGGAGAGCGAGAGAGATAGTGTGAGTCGTATGAAGAAGTAATTACTTGGAGAAGTTTAGTCGCTGCTATTTTCTGATAGCTGACGATTTAATATCGATCTGAAGATTTTATATATTTGCAGATAGAATTTAAAGAAATAGCTGAAAAATTTAAATGTTATAAAAAAAAATTATTATGAAAACGCTATAGGTGTTTGATCAATTATAATAGAAATAGAAAAATATACAATAAATGCAATATAATAAGTCCTTTAAAAAAAACTTTTAGGGGGATTGATCCATTTTCATGACTTGATGAGATTATTTAGCCCCGCTAATTATTTTCCCTTAATAATTACACTGCTATCTTCAATGCTAATCTTAGACTTCCATATTAATCTAAAATAAAACTTTACAGCGTAATGGATTAACAAGCTCGACGGTATTTTATTTTTTTCTAAGGCTGAGGAGGAATCAGATCGCGATATCGACTTTGTGTCACGCGAGCGCGTGTCTCTGGACATGAAACGCGCCGCTAGAAACGGACGAAGCGGGCGTAGGTGAGCGACGGGGCCACAACGGAAAACGGCAAACAAAGGATACCGAGTGCGGAGTGCGAGAACAGGAGTGCCCGGGCATCCCCGGACCGTAGCTAGCACACGTACTACTGTAATTAAAAGAACCGACAGATGTGTCTCTCTCTGTCTTTTGCCGTCGGCTTTTATTTCGTTACGCGACGACGACGACGATGACGACGACGAAGCCAACGGCGACGACGACGTCGACGACGATGATTGCGACTGAAACACGTCTCGCGTATTTAAATTCTCTGCTGCGGCGCGACGCTCGAAATTCTTTGATTATACGAAAGTAGGAACGCTGGCAAACGAATGCATAAGTCCAAGTACGCGCACAATTGGTGTCGCAATAATTGAGCAACTTGGGATTGAATATCTACGTGTAGGAATATAAGGAAATAAATTCCTGCGATTTAATTTTATTCTTATATTTATTTTTAAAAGACAAATTATTTTAATTGTCGATTATGGAATATTTTTGGAAGTTGTAACGTCATTGAGATTTGCGATTATTAAAGACCGTGCTTTAGTATTATACTTTTCATTATTTAAAAATCAAAACCGAGATTAGAGACAATGAAGATCTGTGTATCTAGTTATTCTGATTTAAAAAAAAAATACATTGATGTCCTACGAAGGGAGAGGGAGAATATTTCTGCGATGAAGTATGTAAAGACACGGCAGATAAATGAATATTTTTCGTTCATATCGCGAATAAATACTGTCCGATTATATATAAGCGTGACGCTGCGAGCTTTTTAATTCCGCGCGACCTCTCATAATTCAACTCTTTCGTTAACGCTGATTCGACGAGAAATATCGTTCGGCCGGCAATAAAGTTTCAAGCCGCGGCGGCCTGATAAAGCGCGACACACGTAAACCGTAAAACGGCTTATACGCTTTTTCCTCGGTGTGCCGACATTTTTCAAAAGGCGCGGATATCATCGGGGACCATCTAAATCATTCCCGCGTGCGAATACAGCGCGACCCTATGCTCGGCCTCCGCAAACAACCCTCTCCTACCCCCTTCCTACGATCCCTCACTCACCGCCGAGTACAACCGTGCTGCTGCAGGCAAGCCGGTGATTTTCGTTAGTGCTTGCTCATCGAGAAAAAAAAACACAAAGATTCGAAGTGGGGATGCACGGAGGATGTATAGATGTCGTATGTTTGGAGACACGGCTCTCTTCTCGCTTTCTCTCTTTTTCTCTTCGCACGATCATGCGTGTTGGGGCGTATGTGTGGCTGTGTACACCGCGTGTGGTCGTTCGAGATTAGCCTCGGCTTTATATCGGGATTACATATGTAAAACCATTAGGTTAAATCATTTTTTTAAATAAACGCGCGTGGCCCCTTCTCCCTCTCCCACGCGTCCAACGGTTCGGGTCAGATAGGAGAACGATCCTCGCGTGTTGCGTGAAACGGGAGGGGGATGAGGAAGGGGTCGAGATTCAACCCGCGGGTGAAATATTCCGTAGCACGTTCAACATATGCTCGAGGAACTCCAGCGCGCCGATTGATCGTTTCTGCAACGCGCCCGCGAAATTTCCACATTCGGAAATAAATGAGCTTGTACGCGTGACAGATTAGCCCGCGAGCTTTATGGCGCTTCATAAATCTGTCTTCTTTATTGTTTGTCTTTCAACCCGAAGCAATTACAAACGAACACCGGAATACGCGCGTTTCAATAAATATCGTGTTTTTCTTCGTCGTTTAAATTTGCTTGTACGATAACGACAAATTACCAAAGCTTGAACTCAATGTGGCTCAGCCTGACAGTTTAATTAATTAAAAATAATATTGTGAGCGATTCTTTTTTTTCTTCAATATACGTACTTAAATTTTATTAAGTACTTTGAAACATCCTGTATGTATAAGTTGCAATTTTAGTTTTTTTAGCGCGTTTGATATTCTGCCTGACCTAAAAAGTTTCTTTCACTTAATCTGATACAACGAGTTACCTAGTTACATTTAAATCTGGCTACCTCTAATGCTTATCTGACTTGTAATCTATTTAAGTTTAACCACTTATTATTTGAATATTTATCATACGATTTTCTTTAAATTACGTACAAATAGAGTGTTAAATGTGAAAAAAATCATGTTGAATTTTCTAAACAAGTATGCGCCGTCGGCGATTCGAAGTGCAGCGTAAAACTGAATTTTTCGGTAAAATCGCAATCTGACAGTTACATTGTGCAAACAGTGACTCGCGATGGTTTTTAATATAAATTTTGAGGAATGCGTGGTCATGTGTGGAAGATATAAAATACCGTCGCCACGGCGTGTACACGTTCACGCTCTTTCGCCGCCATAAACATCACGTGCGCATCACGCCCAGACAAATATTTCTTCCACTCCGAACGCGCAATGTTATTCTGCATTTTTTGTTCGATCTAAAAAAAATATATAAATCCAATTAATCGTGCGATATCGCTGGGGCTTGCGATTTTATCACTTGTTAAATGTCGACGTGTCGTAAAGATGATTGGCACAATAAATCGTGAGTATAAACGCAGGTCGATACTTCACCGTGTCGCGCACAATAATTTCTTCCCTAAAACTTTCACGTCCATCCTGACAAATTAGAAGCGGCAAAAGTAATTGTTCGAGCATTTTATTATCTTAGTAGTTAATCAGCAACGAAATATACTGCAATTCCGTTGAAACTCGATAACGAGGAAGATTTAAATGACTATCGTCTCACTCTGAGTTGTGCACACTCCATATTTTTCTAGATGCTAATCGTATCTGTTATGAAAGCTCTTTAATAAGATCATTAGCGAAAGCTTGTAGTATAATTACACATGTCCATTATCTACTTTCCGCTTCTTGCTGCAGGCGTAATGGCGATTCGCGAAGCTCGGAATCTGGGAGCTCGCAGATGAAGAGCCGGCATTAGGAGTTTACGAGGCGAACACTCCGAGGGTGGTTCGGCGAGACGTTCGCGGTGTCGGCGAGTGGATTGGGTAAAGGTCGACAGAGGAGGTGAGAGAGCGGGTGGTTATAAGAGGTGAGAATTATTCATAAACGTAGGCTCTGACTTTTCGTGGCGGAAGAGAGAGGAAAGGTGCGAGTGTGGGAGGGAAGAAATGGCGTAGATTTCTCCCGCTGTTTCGGAGAAGCTGAAATCTACCGAATATTAAGGCAGGGGAGGAGAGCAGAGCGAGGTCCTCCAGGTCGCATAATAAACACATAACGGTAATCCTTAAAACAATAATTAGCTGCACGGGCCAACCAAGAGGCGACGATCTTACGCTGCGCGAAATGGCACCGCTTTCGCAATTCGTTGTCGAATTAATACCGGAACTCGCGACAGTGTAGCGCTACTCACCCACACCGTGACCGCATTATGCGGTAGGAATTGTACTTACTTCCTATAGCGATTATCCGCGGGGAGTGTCGCCGCTGCTTTGGGAAGGAGACCGTTATATCATGGCTAAACTGTTGTTATTTACTATTTTATGAGTATGTCTGAAGTAGTAGTACGATTTTTAAGAACTTTGATATCTCGCGAAACAGTGACTATTTTATTTTATCGGCACATTACAAGATTGTGCCGTTTATGTAATTTAGAAAGATAAGTCAACGAGTTCTATTTTTGTATTGGAAACTTTAAATCACAGAGAATAATTCGTAATTCGAGTATTGTCAGAATCGTTAGTAGATAAGTAGACTGATCAGCATGAATTTAAGTAGAGTAGTACTGGTTGTGTCAGACCAAAAGGCACTGAGTGAAAAAATATTAAGATGATCAGACAATACGTCAAAAAATTTAGAGTTGGCTTATAGAGTTGGCTATACAGAATATTTTAAGATGTAATAATATTTTACAAAATAGTACTTCGATTGCTGACAAAAACTGTATAACAAAAATTCGAATAATTTATTAATTTTTTACCCACTGTTTCAATTGACAAATTTCGGCGACTTATACTATATTTTAATTTTAAGTTTTTTTGTGAAATACATATATGTATAAATATCAGAAAATCAGTAATTTTTATGTATGTGTATTTGATTGAATATAAACAAATTTATAGAAATAATTTTCCTGGATTCTTATTGATAGAGGTTGCGCGAATGCGCTTTATATACATATACATATTACAAACAAAAGTATCTTCGCTTGGTGTTTATATTTCGCACATTTTTTCTTTTCAGTGGTACAAATGAAACTACCAGATTCTTGATCCTCAGAGATGCTGAAAAACATCTAAGGAGGGCGAAAAAGTCTCTCTCAAAAGTAAGTCGTGCGGGTCTGTCGGAAAGGGTAAAAAGGAGCTTGAGATGAAACGGAGTGAGACCGAAGGGGTGCCGCGAACTGGTAATAGTTTTAATCCGGTGTCTTGAAGTCAGGATTTGGCGGCGCGGCAGTTAGTGGCTGCCAGTAAGTCCAAGCGAACCCACTTCGCGCTCTGATATCATAATCCGAATAATCACTATTATTGCCGCCATTTGCTTAATCCGAAGCCCGTCCTCCCTGCCCCTGCGGGTCGCAAGCGGGACCTGTTATTCGGTTTCAGGATGAGAACGACGAGAACGTCGGCGTCTTATCGAAAGTTGTCTTTTGCATCTTTAAATCTCTTCAATTATTCCAACGTTCTAGAACAGGAACGACCTAAATCAAGTCTGCGATTCGGAAATTGCTGGACAAATATCTATTCGCGGAACTGTCTTACTTATTATAATTAGCGGACATTAGCCTACTATAGTGATAACAATTTACTAATTCTATCAAGTTTTAGAATCCAGTAGTTTTAGAATCCAGTTTTAGAATCCTTCTTAATGCATAGATAATACGAAATAAAAATATAAGTCATTATGTCATAATGTCGCAAAAGTAGAGAATCTTGTAAGCTACGTTTTCGTAATACAAAAATAACTTTTAAAGAGTTAAAACAGTACACTCTTCCTAATAATCTTCTTTTTAAGGAAGATATTCTCTTAGATGGGTTTGATATGTCCTTGTGTCGCGTATTTAGTTGTTTAAAATCGCGATATGATAACGCGCTCGAAGTTTCAGGCCATTGGCGAGGCCACGCCGCTGGTGGGTCTACCGGAAGTTTCGCCGGCAATAACGCATAAACTTCATTTAGCCTTATTTAAGCTGACTGGAAGGTGGCAGACATTAAATCCCCGAGATTCGTTCTAATGGCCGCGACTCACTCAGAAACTGCTCCGCGCGATCTTTTGCGCGGTGTGCGCGCATAATGCGCTCTACGTGCGTTCTTAATAAATTCGCTCAAACACAGGCAGGCCGGGCGAAATCGCCTAAGTGAAACGACGAAAAAACTTTAGCGCAAACTGCCGCTCTTAATCTGGACAGTTTGTTTAGCAGCGGTCGGTTGTTCCTCTCTGCTTTGCTTTCCTCTTTCTCCCTTATTTTTCGCGTTGCCCTCGCTCTCCCTTTTCCTCTCGAGAAATAAGCGGTTCGTTCGCTTCCGGAAAAAGTTCGGAATTACGAATTAGCAGGAAGTCGGGGAAGGTACCTGCATTTATTCTGAATTCAGCTTATTATGAAATTATAATGCGTGGGACGACTTAAAACGAGCCGGTTACCCTTTCGCCGTTTATTCCGCCGGTGGATTAAGAGTCATCGTATTTCGCTATTAATTACGCTTAATTCAGAGGTGAGTTTTAGATTTAGATGATACCCATCCTCTTATCCTGAAATAGTTTATAAGTTTCGTATTACGGTATTTAAAAAAAAAAAAAAACTTGAAAAATTTATCTTCTTTGAAATCACGGTGTCAACATTGTTTTAGATTGTATCTTTAAGTTGCTTAGCTCTCTAGAACTTTGTAAATATGTACAGTACCGGCCAAAATTATATCACCTAACCTTTTAATAATAAATTTTGAATCATTATTATAATAATAAATATTTTGAAAATGAACAATGAAACTAGTTATAACTGTAAAAAAATTACTGCGATAAAATTACTACGAAAAACAAAGAAAGCACAAAAATGCGATTTTGAAGAAAACTAATAAAAAATTCAAAAATCATGGTGTATTTTGTTAAATCTCATTATACTTTATGCACAAGATGTATCTCCTTCCAGGTGTCTACTGTAAAATTTTTAGCGCATTCGATGTACTTTGACAAAAGTTCTTTGAAAAAAGAAAAAAAAGGTGATATAATTTTGGCCGGTACTGTATACGAGATTATGGTTCTATCGCTGACGAATAAGGTACTAGTGCAATTTTACAGGACATGTGAGAACGATGTTCAGGATACTGATCGACTGTATGATCGACTGCACCGTGATCCAGCGACGCGCGAGCTAGCGTAATCTCCAACGGCGTCCGTAATTGCGCGACGTTCTAATCGCCCGAAAGATTACGACCGGGGGTCGGAACGTAAACGGGATCGGGGGTGGCGACGGCGGCACACACTACCGGGTAATGTTACGCGAGACAGTAGTCTCGGGTGGCATGTGTCGTTGATGAGGCGGTTAGTATTCAGCAGTGCTTCCCGGCCCCCCGGAACTTTTGAAAACTAACCGAGTAAAGCCACCTTAATTCCATAAGAGGGAGGCCGAAGGGGTTCCCCGGGCGTCACCGTAACACCCTCTTAATTACAGGATATTAGGACGCCTACGGGAGACGCGGCGACGGAGCGGGGAGGAAAGGCAGATAGCGCGATTTATTATCCGCCGCTAATCTTATCTCCGTCTTTACGAGTCGGACTTTTTTGCTATGCGTTTCTTTCCGGACGGTGTGATTCGGGAATACAGAGGCACCAATGAGTCGACATCGGTCATCCCCTTGTTACTAATTTAATTATTTTGTCAAACTCTCGTGAATACTTGGAGAAACCGTTAATAAATATATTTTAACTATACGCTTTACAAATTTATTTTTAAAAGATCTGAAGTATATATGTGATTAAGAACAAATTGTTGTTCATTCGCATAATTATTTTCTTGTGACATGATTTTACCTGCGTATTAAGATTTTTTTTGTAAATTAAGATTTTTTGATAAACAGAACTTTTTCATTTGCTTGCATATTTATAATAAATATTTAGTTATATATTTATATATAATTAATATTTAGCGCAGTTTTTTCATAAAGACAATATACAGATTTCCAAGATTAATATACTCACGTGCAAAGAATCTCTTCTTTGCCGCCTTCATAAACGGCATCCTTGCCCCATCGTTTCGGCAATTCCATGAGAGCGATGCCCAGTTTGCCCCATAGTGCTAGTTGCGTTGCTGTCTCATTTATTAATACATTTGTGACTTCAAATATCGGCGGATCTGTTGGTCGTAGCGTCTATAAAGAACAAAAAGTAAAGAATATTGTTAGTGAATATTATTTCATAATATTACCGTTTATAATTTCACTAATGAGAGTATAAAAAATTAAGTTAAGAATTAAAGTTAAGATTTTGTTTATCTATAAAGACGTAATGCATCAAATCACAAAATAAAGAAATCACTTTAAATAAAAGTAAAACTTTTAATAAAATACAAACGCGAGAGAATAAGATACAAGTAAGGTTAATAAACATTTCATCGTAGCTAGAATTGCGCATCTCGTTTCCGTTACGTGGATACGTATTTGTGCATTTGTAAAAGACTTTCGAATAAAGATCTCATCACAGCTGGGACCCCGCGTTTTTATTAATTAAAATTCTAAGAAGGCAGGCGAAGCGAGAAAGAAAAGTGGTATGTTGCCGATCCCGAAAGCGTTCTTGCGCGAGGTATAAATTCATTATTACACGAGCCAGTAAGCACGCCGCAGGATTCCTCGCCCGATCGCGTCGTTTTCTCTTTGGATCCTTCCTCCCTTTTCTTTTTCCATCCCCCTCCCGTCTCTATCTACCCGCGAGATATCTACCCGTCCCATTGCTCCTCCCGCTTTCCGAGACGCGCATCGTCTATCGATTAAAAACTTTATAATACGATCCCGCTCCTCATTTGCTTTCCAGTTTGATTTTTATCGTGCTGTCCCGGGAAAAAAGCAGGTGCGCAACGTCGCCCGCTCTTTTCCCCTATCGCAACCCCCTGATACCTCTTCGACGTTCTCCTCCACCACACCCGTTCTACCTCCTTGATATTTAATTTCGAACTAAGTTCGCCAACGCGAACATCATTACGAGGCGGCATCCCCGCAGGTGGGGTATCGGTGTGTATCAAGGGGCAATTACTTTTTTTTCTACCCAGAGGCTGGTTATTCCCCGGGTTTCTCCGATAGGGGAGACTTCTTCGTCTCAATATATCGGATATCTCGCATTCGACGTAACCTCGCGAAAGTGCGCAGACGAAGCGAACGAAATAAACTCGCGCGTGGATCTTCCAAGTAAAAATATTTTAATGATACTGTAAAAGGTATGTTAATGCAATGTTAATACATTCTAAAACAAAAATAAAATTTTGTTGCTTTCAGAATTTATGTTTACCAAAGATCACTACTCCACTAAATCATTAAATAAATATACTGTTTCGTATATATACATATATATATATATATATATATATATATATATATATCGAGAATAAAATGATGATACAATATAATATAAAATTCAATTAAATCGTTTCTTCCTTTTCAAATTAGCAAAGGATTATACTGATGACTATATTGATTTACGATCGATAGAAAAATGAATTGTTATTGCAATAACGTAAAAACATATTCACGCGATGGTTCATCCAGGACACATTCCAGTGGCGGCGATGGGTTAGGGTTGGTTGAAAGCCAGGGCGATAAAGGGTGTCGGACGATGGTACGCGCGGAAGCAACGGCACCGGAGTATGAGCAGGAAAATGGAAGGGTATAAAAGGGGTGGTGAAGAGCGGGAGAGAGAGGGAGAGCGGGATTCCCGAGTACCGATGCCGACACACCGGCGCGCGAGGCTGTAATGCGTTATTAATGAACACCAAGAATTTCATTAAA
The DNA here is from genome assembly GCA_901521435.1 of Crematogaster levior. Lineage (NCBI taxonomy): Eukaryota > Metazoa > Arthropoda > Insecta > Hymenoptera > Formicidae > Crematogaster > Crematogaster levior. The sequence continues at coordinate 247,948 of CABEGB010001069.1, forward strand.
GATTGTTTGTATATCAAACTGTCCACTAAATTATGCCCTATAACCCCCGTGGCGCCTTCACGCGCCTGGAAACTATTGGCTGCCGCAGTGGTGTTGCCTTTTCCACGTCCCGCATAGCATTGATGACCCGCCGGGCAAGCAAAAGCCACAATCGCCGCGGTAAAAAGCGAACGGGCTCTGTTCTTTGTGAATATCGATCGTGCTCATTGCGCATTTTTTTTCTCGGCTGATTCACGATTCACTCAATCGGCCGACAACGTTCGCGATATTCATCGTCCGTCGAAGTCAGTTATTTCGCGACCTTTGGGACATACATTATTAGGAGGGACGATATAGGTAGCTGGGACGTGGCGCGTGCGACGAAAAGCAAGAAGGACGATATGTATGTGGAGAACAAGAGAGAAAGAGAATGAGAGCGAGCGGATGAACAGTGAAAAGATAGAGAGAGAGAGAGGGTGAGGAGGGTAGAGCACGGATGGTACATGGGTGGAAGGATACAGTTAATCGTTGGGAAGCTATTAACTTCGGACTGGAATGCCCCATAGCGCCTCATTTCGTTCAATGCAAATTTACACCCGACGCCAACCACCTAGCGCGCGCTCTTCGTTCTCTTCCGGTTCGCGAAAACTCGAACTGGAAAACGAATGTGGTGCTCTATCAGCTATAATTCTTTTTTTTCGTAATGTCGGTTTTGGATGTGACATGTGTTTCTGGTGAATGAAGAAAGCTCGGGTATGCAGTAACAAAAATATAAATTGAAAATAACAGATATATGTATGTGTAAAATAACTCTAAAGAGCGAACATTTTGGCTTCAAGTTCAATAAACATTTTACATAAATACACACACACAAATATATATTATATATAATAAATAAATAAATAAATAAATAAAAATATATATATATGTATAAATGTTCAAAAGAAAAACACGAATATAAAAGTATTATGCTAATTTCTATACCGTTAAATTCAGTGTCAAATTTGATCATTCCTAGATGATCATCACTGCTTCTAGGAGAAGCAAATTGAATCAAATTTGATTATTACGAATTTAACAGGAGAATTACGAAATATTCAAGAAATTTGGATATTATGGAATATTTTGCACTTAGGGTAGAAATAAAAATACTAGACATAAATGCTATGTAATTGACATAGACGCATAGGAGTAAAAAATATATAGCTGAGTGAAATCTTCGCGAGCTTAATAGAGATCAGGACGAGGAAGATTCAGCTCCTTCAACTTATCCAATTTGGTTGTCTCCTGTAGACGATCAACGTCGTAATCGGTGACCCGGTTCGCAGCTTCATGAAACTTGGACCCTTCTGCTTCCATCTTTACCTCTTTCTCCCTCCCTCTCTTCTTCCTCCGATCGTGCCATCGTGATGTTGCCTTATTAGTTTAGAACTTAGGTTTACCGCGTAAAGTCGCGCGTGTCACTTATGATCAAAGTCTGCTTGCCAGACGAGAATTTCGCTTTTCGTCGAATTGAATGTCTTAGGAGACCAAGGAGAATTCCAGCATTTGTGATAACCGTCGATTCTCCTACAAGATCTCTACTACTTTATGTATATTATATTTTTTCAGTGAAATATATTTATATTACCGGTGAAATGTCGCAAGTAAAATTGTTTATTTAAGTCGGTATTTATTTAAGCACGCACGCAAATATTTCGGCTAATATCTGGAAAGGCGCGATCTTGGGCGATGTATTCCTTTCGCATTGTAGCGTTTAGTCGTTGTTTGCCCGAAACAAACATCGGTCCAAGACAAATCCCGGACGCGGGTTGTCACAGCCGGCCGAAATATCGCGCTGGATGCGCGCGACTTAACGCGCGAAATTGCGCGCGTACGGCGAAGCGGACCTGACAAATGGCGATGTAACGGGTGCTCAAGATACACATAGTTAACAGCGAGATGCGGCGCGAGTTGACTAACGACGTCGGGCGTTCTCGCGTTATATAATTTCAAAACACACGCGGGCACGCGGCCGAAATGTCGCGTATAGAAAGGGGGAGGGAGGGATGCAGAGGGTTGACCCCGACGTGCGAACATTGCGAGCGCCGTGACAGCGCCTTAATATGAACAAATGCTGGACTATATCTCAGCTTGGGTTTGCTTTGCATTATTCGGCTAACATCCTCGTTTGCCATCCTTACGTAGATGCCTTACATTATGACGACCGCTCTTCGCACGGAATGGCTGTACTTCTCTTTTCGCAGTAACGCGCGTATTACCGAATGTGAATTGATACAAATGCAGGGGGTGCGTGACGCTCGAATAGCGACGTCCGAATACATGTCTGTTGGAGGCTGAGCGCGTACCCTATAAAATTATACCTTTCACAATAGTGGTAATAACGTTCGCAGTACTATACGGTATCATGTTTTTATCAATTTGCATGACTACGTGACACGCATAATGTTACACTGCAAACACATGTTTGTATCAACAAATAAAATTACCATTGTCGACTGGATAAGAGTCCTATTGCTTGACTTCTCATCAGCAAACGATTTCTCGTTTCATTTTACAGCGTATTAGGAAGGAAAAGAAAGAGATTCAAGAAGGAAAACGAGGGGAAACGCTTAGAGAATGAGTCAAGAAGGGAAGCTCGGGATATAAGTCGGATTTTAAGAAACCGTGACAGAAAGACTCGAGATGTCTATCCGACTGGTGCTTAGCGAGAGTCGCGCAACGGCGATGTTAATGGGTCCCGCTTTCGCAGGGAGAAAAGGAAGAAAAAAGAAGATGCAGAAAGAGAAAGAGAAAGACAGAGGAGCGGAGGGTGAAGGGGGGAATGGTGAAGAGGTACGCGACGAGGACCAGGGAATGGATGTGTTCACATTATACCCTCTGTTCTTTTAATTTCTTCAAAGGACCCCGCTCGACACCTCGAGCATCCTCGCCGAAGCTTGCAGCCTTCACCCCTTACCCTCGGATTAATAAGGCGTCGACAATATAACGTCTTTTTTCTCTCTGCACCCCCGAACGGGACGGCAGACAGCTATCTAAAGTGAATGAAGGCTCTCGGTAAGAGGAAAAGCAACAGGGAGGGTACTCTCTTACCGGTACTTAGCGGCGGGATGAGCTTGAGCTGCCGTTAATAAATGTGTTTCTAACAGTAACAGCGAGAGAGGGAGAGAGAAAGAGAAAGAGGAGAGGGAAGAAGGGAAAGGGGAAAGAACGGAGAAACAACAGTGCGGAACATGGCACTCTCTCGTTAGGCTCTGTCGACGACAACCCCGAGGAATATGTCTTAACGAGGAGAAAACTTTTAAATGCGCCGAAGCATCATTCGTCGATGTCGAAACCCGTCTCGCCCCTTTGTCAGCAAACGCGGGATCAATTGATGATTATTAATCGTGTCACTTCGAGTGCTTCGGAAAGCAAGTATAAGTGAAATACGAATCTCTTGCTGTTATAAAAATTTTCGAGATATAATAACTATGTAATAACTATAGAATAATTAACATTTAAAACAATGCACTATGTACATGTACGTATGTATAAACAATTATAAATAAAAATTTTTTCTCTTTCTTTAAATCATATATGTTTTTTGCAGAGATATACATTGCCAACAATATTTTGATCACACACTTTCATTTGTATTTTTACATATTTACACACACACACACACTGACCTTGTAATTATTTTTATTACATATTAATCTTTAACATGATTTCACAGTTAAAAATCCAATGTCAACATGTTACATCATGTTACATTCTCGTTAGAAGATATATCTATTCCATGCTTTGTGTGTGTGGATTTTTGTCATAAATTTTACTTGTCTTTTTGAGACTCAGTTCTTGACTGTGTGGTAAGTCCATTGACATTTCTGATTGAAATCGTGTCGTTTCATGATTATTACTTTATAGATAAAATTTCAATTATAAACCATACAGTTGTGGTTCAAAGATGGATATATAACATACTTAAGTTTATAACTGAAATTTTGTGATGATGGCCTTTGAAATATTGAGGTCAAAACGTACACATATTCAAGAAATGGATTAATCAAATTGTTTTAAACAATTGAAAAATTGTTCTATGCAAAAAATCCGCGTTTGACTCTCATTGTCCTCAATTATTCTCCAAATATAAACAATTACTTTCATATAAAAACAATTACATTTCACATAAACAATTACTTTCCAAATATATCCATATTTGTCAAAGAACAGCACTGGCCATAAAGATACAAGAACTTTGAATTCGAATATTGGTCAATAGCGAACGAATAATTCAGTTCTCCCATATTGCGTTATAAACTACTCTCGTCGCATAATACACGCATTACCGCTTAGCCCACGTATCGATCGCGGAACATCATTTATCGCGTTTTATCGTGTGCGGACAATTTCGGCCCTACGACGGGACGTTGATAAAGGTCAGTTGATTTTCGAGGCCGTGGCCCCGGGACAACGCTTCGCTACCGCCGGGCAGAGCAGCCACGGTTAATGAATCGACGTAATCAGGGGGTTGCGGAGTCAGGCGACGAATGACAATCGAGTTTTGTATTAATGCCCGAACGTGCCGCACCCACGACGGCGGACAGCCATCAGGCTGATCGCTCGTTTAATCAAGCGAGCCGCTAACGCGATTAACTTATTGCTTACGCTCTTGCTGCCGTTGCGTACACATGTGAGACACACGTGAATCAGCGATATGCGCGAACCGTAATTGCCATTACGGTTACTCGCTCCCGCTTTTTCTTCGCTCCCGCGTACTTCCGGCACCCCTTCGTGAAAGAATTCGTTGATATCACAGGGGCACATCCATTCCGCCGCGATTACGTTTGTACATTTCGTGACCACCCTTTTTGAAATGTTATCTTTCGCATTCATCGACTCAATACAATTGACTAGTTTTGTTCTGTCATTCTCACTAATCCTTTCAAACAACCTGGTTTAAACTGAAGTACATTGTATCTCACTTTTAACACAAGCGTAGTCACGTGAAGCAAGGCTCGTGAATTGCTTTGATATTAAAAGAATCAAAATTCTCTTTCATTTATAGGATTTGTTGTATCCGTATGAACTGTTTCTATGTGTTTATCGAATGCAGTTCTTATGCGGAGAAAGCCACGATCTCTCCTCCTCACTACCTAGCAAAATAAAATTCCTTTCGACATCGTTGCGGTCATCTACCGGCGCCTCTGCGGTTGATATACTCGTATTTTTTGAAGTGGAGATATTGCATACTTTATATGCATGTACTTGGATGTATGTCCAAGTCCTCCAGTCGGACATCCAAGAATCGAGGCGCCGATGTCCGCATGCATAGCTGCGATATGCACATAAATGTGAATGCCTGGTGAGTAGTCGTGAACGCAACCAAGTACTTTAGTACGTCAGAGTACTTCAGTAAGTATTTCAGATTATAAGATTATATGAAAAATATATGATATATTGATTTTCGTTGTGTATGTTAGCAACAATCTAGAAAAACCCGTTACTGTGAATATAAAATTATACAATATATAACAATTAAAAATTATAACAATATAGAATTAAATAACAATGAAGACAGTTTAGTGTTAAAAGTGAGTTTGAAAAATTTTCAATTATGTGCGTTGTAGAAATATATTTCATTAAGGTTAACTTCGATATTCGCTTAATCGGACACATGTAAGATCTTTGTACATGTGTAATTAAACTAGAAATGAATTATGAATAAAAAAGAAAAATGATAATTACATATAATATTTCAATATACACACACATACACACACATATATTGATATCGTGTCACATATTTATATATTATATAAATTTTTATATTATTCTATATGTGTATATGTAAAAATAAAAATGTGTGACACGATGATCAGATAATTTAAACACATAATCGAAATTCTTAATGATAAACTCATTATTTATGTTTACTAATAGACTGCAACTTCACTTAACTATTCTAAAGATTAAAAGAATCTTACTGCAACTTTATATGCTCTAGCACGACGCGATGTCCGTTGCTTTTCCGGCTCATTTCCGCAAGTAAATGTGCGCGCTCATTTTATACTTCGGCCACGAGGCGCCAATGTCCGCACGCATGACCGCGGCACGCACATAAACGCGAACGTCCGTGTCCGGTGAATAGACCCGCGAACTCCGTACAATGTAAGGATTGGTAGGTGGGCGCGGAAGGTTACCGCCTGGACCCTCCGTGCAGAATGGGAAAAGCTCGAAGAACGGGGCAAGGGGTGACAATGGTCGGGAGAGCGGAGGAGGAGTGACGGCTACACGGGGGACGATATAGAATTTTAATATAGTGGTTTACGAGCGCGATTGTCCGCCATTTTACGGGCGCTATAGGGCGGCCATTTAAATTCTTAGATCTGCATACTTTGCGGAATTGCGTGGTCTGGCTGGCACGACGATGGGTAGCGTCGCGCGGCACGGATAGCATGAGGCCACCCAACGTATGAGGAAACTCACCGGAGTGCGTACACGTATAAAGGGTGTCGCGGAAATTGCGCATTTTCCTGCGACATTAAATAAACGCCTCATCGCTTTTTGATTATCAATGACATCCTGATATAATTAATGTTAGTTATATCATTAATAGAATTCTATCATCGTCTGGTTAAAACAAGGAGAAAGAAGGCTTGAACGATATTTCGATCTTCAAAAATTACAGCTTCAAAATTGTAGATATCTCGGAGCTGAAGAAAATCCGTTATATTCTTTTCAGTTCGGAATTCACTCGCGCGCATGCTTTAGAAATAGCGCACGATTTCTGCAGCACCCTGTACATAACTGTCGTCGTATCACGCGAGCGCTCCAACACCCCGGTCATCTCTCTATATTACGACTTAATAAAATAATAATAACGTAAAGCCTTAAGGCACAGCGGCACGTTTCGCTCGTGTATGGGTGCGAATAGAATTGGTGGTGGCAATTGCGAGCGTCGAATCACCAGCGGAACGAAAGAGAGAAATTCATATCGCGATGACCGCCATTTGATTACCATAGAATTCGAGTTTCTTCGATCCGCTGGCAGATTATTAATTCTTTCGCTCGTTATTAGATTAATGGGGATGATGGACATGAACATTTTATCGTTATAGAATTTTCGTGTTAGGGAGGCTACTCGACCCCGTTTGCTGAAACACGCTTACGTATAAGTAATGAAACTTATCGGTACACTTACGTTTTTAAATTGAAACGTATTTTATTGCAAAAATCGCTCTACGATCGTCTACCGAGAGAATCAACCCTTCGCCCCGGGGGTTAACTTTCGGGTTTCTTTCCGCTCCTGCGATTCGAAATTAATGGTTCGGGGCTCGAGGGACTTCATTTGGCACACCTTAATCAGACGAGGAGCCCTTTAGGTATCCGTAATCGTCCGAATCGTACGCATCTCCGCGCGATGACGGCGATGACGGCGAAGAGAAGATAGAAAGTGTAAGAGAAAGAGAGGAAAGAGAGGGAGAGAGGGTGAGAAAAGAGAACTCTCGCTCTTGCGATATAAGCCGTATCAGTTATAATTTATAATGTTATGGCGATTTTATGTATATCTTGCCTCGGTTTTCCCCGCGCCGAGAAGTATTATTTAAATTAAACGGGGCTAAACTAAGCGAACGGAGGCCCATCGAAGTGGCGGAGAGGCGCGCGGCGGTATGCAAATTATTATCGCGGGGCGATAATTTAAATGCATATTTCGCCTCCTATATCATTTTATTATTGCCAGCCAAGTTAAGTCGGTCCGTGGGCTAACGTTTACGAGGACGGCGTACTCGCTTGCCGCCGACCGGGAATACTGGTGGTAGTGAACCACCACCATCCTGCCCACGTGGATTCCGTATTAGAAACGCTATCGAAGCGTTTTCCCCGTATAATCCGTATTGTTCGCCGCCTCCAGCGGCATAATATTCTGTCGGGTAACGGCCAGCGGGCAGGATTAATACCCGAGGACTAATTGTGTACCACAGGACGCGCTGGCTCATTTAGCCCCAGCCCCAGCCCCATCTTCGAGATATCCTTAGCTGCTGTGTCACTTCGCGCCCAATGAGTCACCTTGGCTAATGATATCCGACGAGTAAACTCTGTCAAGTAACATACAGCTCGACATACACTTATTTAACGCGCTACTGATCTGGAATAATATCCTGCGATTGAGAGAACTTGAGATCATTTGTTAAATAATCAAGATAAATTTGTTGAAGTTTTGTTTGTTTTCTCAAAAATTATTATTAGAAGAATATTTTAGTTTCTTTAAATTCTGGAATGAACCGAATGAAAACTTTGGAGAGAATTTCAATGAGTTAATGTCCTATCGATATGTCTTTTTGGATATATAAACTCTTCTTAAGAAATTTCTTAAAAACACATGTCTATAAAATTTGCTATCTAAAATCTCAGAAATTAATTTTCTAGGATACATTAATACAGTATGAAATTTAAGTTTAACAATGCCAGAGCTTTAGATCTGGCGTAGATAAGTTGTTGCGTTTTGCTGGCATTTCGAGCACGTATGCGCGTCCGAAGAAGACGCCACTCGTCCATGCTTATCCACGCGTTACAAATTCTCAGGACGAATTTGCGAGGTTCACGGTTGGTCCTGTTTTTCCTCCTCCTCCTCCTCCTATAACGGTGTCCTTTAATCCAGATTTACATTTCATGGAACAATAGCAAGTAGATCCCGCAAAAGATTGCGTGGATGTTACATCCGAAGTTTTAAGGATCTCCACCCGTCTCACCATCACCACTACCATCAAGGGTTACGGGGACATCGGCCACGTCCGCGTACCCCCGAACGACGAAGAAGGGTTAAAACCTGCGGGCAGTATTTTAATTCCCGACCGTTATCGCGCTGGTGGCTCGGGTCAGTAGCGAAAGATACATGTAAGTTGACCCCGCCCTCGAGACCTCTCTGGACGCTTATGAATATTAATTCCGCCCATCCTCTCCGCTCCCCCTCCCCCCCTTGAAACTACGTCTCTCCCTCTTCCCTCAGGAACCACCACCTACGCATCCGAAAGCGGATCCGACAGGAACAAATTAGATCTTTCCTTCCATACATTTCCCTTTTATTCGCGCGACTCCTCCCGAGCCATCGCCGGACTCGACCCGCAATTCCCGGCTGCTCTCCAGCTTTGTCGAAAACACCGTGTTTTTTACACGCCATGCATTGTTGTGATACGTAATATCCTCGCCGTGACTGTTTCTATCAGGGGAGAGAAATATATTTCTCGCGAGAAGGCGCTGGCTCGGTGCGAAATCAAATCGCGATCTCGGAAACTGAAGAGAAAGGATTCCGACTATTTTTAACACATTTTAAATTACAATATATCGCTACGTTTTAAATTTGTTCAAAAGTATTTTAGAAACGGATTTTATAACAAATACGAGTTTTAATTTAATACAAATAGGAAGTTTATTGTCGTATCTTTCAAGAACCTCTCAGTTTTCGACTCGCGACTTTACGTAATTCCGAAGAGTTTCAACCCCGTGTTTCTACGTAATACACCTTCACGTAGGTGTGCCACGCGAATATACGTATGTAAAAGCAGATACGGCTCGCCCGAATCTAGCCATCTCCTACCCGGGGAACATAACCAGAAGTTAAAACCACAACGCGAGTGTCATATCTTAGGCCCTCTCGCAGCATCTTACGAGGTCGTTCTCCATACTATGGCTGGATCTTATTATCAGGCTTTCATTCTCGTGTACAAATGCGAAGATCTCTCGACGTGGCAACGCCAATGCACAAGTCGAGGAACCAGGAAAAGTTCAACAGAGAAGAAAACAAGAAGTCAAAAGTGTATTTAACATAGGTATATCCTGACGATAAAACATAGGTATATTTTGACGATAAAAAGACTTCTTTCAGATTGTCTTACATCAATAAACACACACATTAATTTTGAACCGAATTGTATTAAATATTAAAAAATTTGTTTTGTAATTGCACCACGACAGCACCTTTTTCAATGTTTCACTACATCTATCTATTCTATTTTTCAAAAAGACAATAACGTTCGAAATTTGTTCAGGTTTTTGTTTTTTATAAATTAATGTAGTCTTGAAACGATTCAGCGGTGATTCCGCATATCGTCCACAGGGAGTATTCGAACAAATAACGAGGTAAATGAACGAGTGAACATAAATATCCGCAAGTTCCACGGGGCGTGTTCTCCCAACTAGTCAACGACGTGACTTAGCTCACCGCGCGAGGACGACGAGAAGACCGTATAACTCCGCAAGAACTTCTCGTCGTTTCGCGAATTTCCGTCTGCGCGTTCTTACGCGTATATGTATATACGCGGGCCCCGTGCACGCCGCTATTTCGGTTCGCCTTAATGGATTTCGCAGTAATTGTAAAATATCTCGTGAGTTCCGTGCGCGTGCATTTACGAGCGGACACGTGCGCATCCCGTACACGGACATCCCGGTTTAATTTCCAGTCCGCGTGTAACAGGTAACTTTCCGAAGTACTTTCCGGGCGTATCCGACCGAGATTTATTTTAAAAGCGTGACATACGTAAATCAAAACTTTGGTTCGTTGCCTTGGCCTTATATCTAAGTGATCTCGTAGTACAGTGTTCAAGTATTCGACCTCAAAATTTTAGAGATTAACGATATTACATTAACATATCGAAGAAAAATTGGATGCTGGAAAGGACTGTTAACCTCGAGCCAAATCCGTAAAAAGAAAAATGTTTCTGCGACTGCGTATGATAAAATAAAATACTGATATTTTCTACAGTTTCGAGTAGCCTGACGAGATTTTACAGAGATCCGGAGAAACATATTGATGCTCGTTTGTTGTCTTCGCGGATGTCGGAATGACTAAACTGAGTTGTCGCACCCTCTGCATCCCTTCGGTCCTAAAGGAGACTCGACAATGGAAGATGAAGGAGGGGTCGCTCCGTCGTGGGGGTTAAAGAGACCGACGTCAAACGTTAAACCATAATGCCCGTGACGGCAAGAATGTCCCCGTGGTAGTCGCCACGTAAAGTGGCTATTTGTCACGTTATTACGCGCGTTTGATACGACGTGTGGAAGCCCACGCGGCACGTGCTTTCTCTCGGTCCTCGGCCGCGAGGGAATGCGGCCTTACCGCGATTTAAACGCGCGCTCCTAATGCGAGTCGATTTAAAATATAAATTCTCGGCGATACGTATACGCGACTGTAAGGGTTTCCTCCCTGGTCTGTCTCTGTGAAATTCCGGACCATACGCGACTAAGCGCGTCGCTGCCACGAAGAACGCCTTGTCTGGATATCGCGGTGTGCGGGGTACGTCAAATTCCTCATACTTCTCTTCTTTTAAACTAACGATACTGTCATTTTCCTCAACGAATGCGAGCTTATTTTTCTTTCAAGAAATGCAACGATAATTCCTAAGCTAATGATTGAGATCTTCGTAAAATTCTTTTGCGCGTTGAAAAAGTGAATGAGGAAAGCTGCTTTCCGGTGAACTTTAATAAAGTTCTTAAGCGTAGTTATGAAAATGTTTAATATTGAAAATTATTAAAAAAACTGCGAGAAAAGGCGTCGAATGGAAATTCCTAAATAACTGTCGTGCTTCTCACAACGGTATATTACCTCAGTATTTCGCCTTGGCGTGAAAATCGCTCACTTCAAGCAATCATAGGAGATAGGGAATATTCCCATTCGTCAGGTTGTCCTGAAATGGAGTAGAGCTCCAGGAAACAAATGACCGAGCAGTCGAGAAGAAACGTCGTTGAAATATGTCGGATTGCGAAGGCGCATTATCATATTCACAATTTGCTTATGCACCTTTTTCACATATAAGTATTCACACTCACCTCCCCATCGACGAATATTGATTCCATAAATTCACTAATTAAATTTGTTTTTTCGAAAAGACATAAAACTGTATTTATAATTTCTAAAAAATAACAAATTAAAGAAAGAAATAATTTTATATCAATAAAAATATACGAGTAAAGCACCAAAGATTCTCCGATAAGTATATTCCCTTTCAATATATCCTTCTCAATCGATTCTGTTATAAAAAGGAACGTAGACAATGCCACAAAAACGACGTATCGAGACGACAGCGGTCGATTATGAAAATCATGGCGATTGCTCATCGGCGACGCAGTCTTTCTCGGTCTTGGGACGTGGGATTAGCAACGGAAGCGAGTCGACGACGGGCGCAAGTTCGTCATATACGTAATAAATAGAAGTCATCCGTAACCAGTTGCGACCGGCCAAGCTGTTCATTCGACGGCGGCGGCGGCGGCGATGGCGACGACGCCCCGCGTCCCGTCGGATGCGCCGACTGATGCTTTTTGCCATCGGTAATAAATTACCCATCGCGATATTTCTTATTGTTAGCGGGGGTGCTACCGAGTGCGTCTGAGGGCTCGATTGGTATCGTGGTCTCCACGGTATTTATATATAGCCGGTGTCGCGGTCGTTAATCAAAGATATGTACCTTCGACCGCGCCACGGCAAGCCACTCCCCGTGACGGACCTTTTCTTCCTCGCTATCGAACTCGAACTCGCTTTTATTAGTTTTGTGCAAGTCGACAATTGTGTATTACGTAATGAAAGATGCTTCACACAGATATTCGCCAATTAAAATTTAACTTGTGACTTTTAATTCTCGAATTAGATATTTTGATATAAACAACCAATTGACGATAGTAATCTCACTTGAATTTACGTGTCGTAATGCCAGTTATAATGAAGGTGAATAAAATGTGCGAATCTACCATTAAAGTAAGATTAATATACGATAATATAATAAGATTAAAGTTATTCGTGGAAAAGAGGCGATAGATCGAAAGCCGAGAGCTACTAAATTCGAACGTCGTTTGTAAAATTTCGCCGAATGGTAGATTGGAGGAGCATTAAGAAGGCCATTATCCGACGGAGAAAATCGTGTCGTTATAGGCTGCGGAAAGACGGTCGCATTTTCCGAGCCATAAAGATCGGATATTGCGAAAATTATTCAGGATAATTTAAATTGTGTGTCGTCTCCCCTTTCCTCCCTTCCAACATAGCCGTCGATTTTCTGCGAGACGCGTTTTCTCTCGAAGTATACGCGGTATAGTGCGTTGCCAAGAAAACAAGGGCATAAATTATGTACAGATAGGTACTATAATTTAAATTGCGTTCCACGCTTCGACATCCACGATTTCGGAGCTGCCGTAAAATTCAAATCAGTTGCCATTATTTCTTCGCTCCAGACACTCTTGCATAACCGAAAGATTGCCACTGAATATATTTCTTCGATATCAGCTATTATATTTTGCAAAAAATCCAAATTCATCATTCAACATCGAATAATGAATTATATATCCAACTAGATAATCTAAGTCGAGTAAGTAAACCGTTCTAAACACTAAGGAGTTAATAAAGTTTCTAATTAATCAATCGGTGATAGTCTCGCATCATGAGTAAAACAATTTACCTTTTTTCTACTGAAAAGAAAGTCTAAATTCTGCGAATTTTACGAAATTACTAATTCTGAACTGTTTCGCCCTAACGAACATTTGTATATTCAACGTTGTTAAAACTCGAACGTGGTTATCATTTCTTTTATCCAATGTCTGCGAGAATCAAACAAGGACATTTTGCCGTATAGTGACAACGGAATTTCATCTGAAATGAAATAAAAAACACAGACGAACTCTGTCGATTTTCGTTCCGCTTATGTCATCGCGAGCTGAATGCCCGAGTTCGTTCTGGACTCGTCACATGCGACATAAATCTATCTATCCACGTATAAGGATATAATATGAGAATCGGATCCGACATTACGTATGATGTATGGTGTTTGGCGGATACACCCTCGGCGATTCCTCGTCCTTCCTCTCTTTCTTCGCTGAAATTCCGTGCTCCGTATATTGATGTTCCAGTTGTCCTGAACCTTGCTCCCCCAAAAACCTACAAGGACGTGTATAAATACGGACACATACACGCGCACGTGAGGAAATATCCTCTTCCCAAATGTCAGCTTAAGCGATCTTCCCTGGCTTTGTCTACTTCGAAGTTGCTCTTGGATTCACAACTATCGTTTGACGAATCGGAGAAATCGGGAGCAGTTGCCATTTAATCCTTAGATCAGCTGTAGATTGCAACGAGGGTTACGGTAAATGAAAAATTGTTTGTGCAATGAAATATTAATATTGTTGTCCCTCTATACTGAATTATTAGATTAGCCGGATAAGAGCAGATTATCATTTATAATGTATCATGGCAACGTGGATTACGATAGGAAGTAGGTACACAATATGTAACGTACGATAAAGTTTCACATGGAAAGTTTAATATAATGGACAATCGTAATACTTCGATGTGTCTAGACATTCGTTATTTAATTATTGGAACCGAAAGACGGTGCTTCCTCTTTCCCAACGCGTTCGCCGATGGTTCGATCTTCCATCGCATTAAATTCCTCACCGACACCGTTCCCGCCACCACCCTCTTCTTCCGAGGCCAGAGGAAGCCTGATGCTAATAGTTTAATTGAATTCCGATTATCCGAAGAGGCCCACCCCACCGCAGTTTCGCAGTTCTGTTGTGCTATGAATCAAAAGCAAGGCGCGCCTGCGAGTGACGTAATTATTGAGACCTCGATTTCGCTAGAAGCGACCCCGCATTTTCCTGTTCCTTCGCCGTTGAATGAAATGACAGACGCATTAAAATATTAATGATCTCCGGTATCGGAAACAGACTTCGAAAAACGGCCTGGTCGCCCCGACCCTTCTGCCGGCATAAATCACTGCCAAAGCATTGATTCCTTACTTCAAGATGCCATCTTAGCAATTCCGCCAAGATGTCAAAAGATGCCATCCAAATTTCACGTTACCATATTAAATTTCATAAGATAAAATGCAAAATATCACAAGTGATTTCCATTGATTATTGCACGACGTCATAAAAAGATTGTTATAGCAGTAATCAAGTAAAATACTTGAAAACAGGGTAGCTAATTTGTAGAACAAAAATATCGCAGTTATCGCTATAATAACTTAAAAAAATATACAATTTTTAATTTTTGTTTGAATGTTCATGTAATATATGCGTTAAATTGTCCTTTTTTATTCTTTAACATTTATGAAATATCATACGGTTATCTTATGGCGCAACAATCAATACAGATAAAGAAATAGTTTCACGCATTCGACGAGTTCATAAATTTCAGCTGTTAAATTCAATAAAGAAGTTAAAAAAGACATTGAATCGTACGCAAAACGTACGATTAATCTTTCTGGCGAGAGCTATCAGGGAGATGTTGCAGCACGGCATATGGGTCTGATATCGAGAAAGGATATCACCTGTTGCATCCGGAACGATGGGGTTGGGGTCACGAGGGTTACGGTTCGAAGGCTATTCAGGAGTTCGGGGTAGAAACGACCCTCGATTGGTCGTGTAGTGGCCAGCGAGTGGCTATATCTCCTCAAACGCCGTGTAATCGGAGATATCTCTGCGCTTTCTCTGCTCACAAGCAGACGCAAATCACCTTAAAGTGATACATTCTAAGAAATGATTAATAATCCATTTTGCTTTTAATGTAAATACTGCAATATTGAGAAAAATATAGATAATCAATTACAGAAATTTCATGTTAAACAGTGCAAATAATACGCTTTATAATGTCGATTATTATTTCACTATTATTGACTACAATCTGAATAAATCTTTTTTCACTCGACAGTTTGTTTCTCGCAATGATAACAATAATTCTGAGAGCGCACGGTAGCACTTGCGCCTCGTATTACCAGATGATTTCACTCGCGCGAACGTGCCGAGCATAAATTTATACACAGGGGGTTTTGATCGTATTATCTTCGAGTAGCAAACGTATAGGAAGGCAACAGAGCAAGAGAGGGTAGGGTACGGAAGAGACATCCGAGGCCGTCGATCTCGACCTAGGTCGAGAGAGGGTCCACTACGACGGAGGGCAGCTGGGATTCCTGTGGGATTCTCGGAACAAGGTTGGAATGCTTTATAAAGGGGGCTGCTGACCAGCGTTTTACGGGCAAAGTAATAATCTATTACTTGGCAAACTGTATAATTATATTGATTAAACAACCGAAGAAATATTAACACTCTGGCTGTCATTAATTTTAATTTTGCACTTATAATAATTACTTTATTTGGCTTTTGTAACGATAAACAATAACAATGCTAGTATTAATGTTCATTACTAAAATAATGTGCTAAAATACATTAACATATTTTTCTATAAGAATAAAAATTCTATTAGAATAAAAATCTAGAATTTTGAAAGTCGTTAAAAAAATGCAAGGGAAAAAATATCTGTGTCGATAGTTCTACAATTAAACATTTTGATTAATATCGAATAAGAGAGCTATTATCACCCGCCAACGAAGTCATGATTAGCATGGATGTACCTAATTTATCAGTGATTCGTGGTATTAGGGGTAACGAAATGGATGAATGTGCGAATGAACGAACGGACGGAGAGAAAGGGAGTAACTGCAGGGATGAAAGAAATTCCAATAAGAGGATGAAGACAAGTCCGGATAAGAAACGAGCCCATTTTGATAATGGATTCGTATACGGGGACCAACGCTACCTACATGACTCTGTGGGGATTTGGTGAGCCATCGCTGCTGGATCACCGTAGAAAGCGAAGGCACTTACGTGTGCGAACTGACACACGCGAAGCGCGAATAACGCGCACATCCATAGATTCGTTTCAGGAACACTTTTTTATCTTTTTCTCTGAATTATGACTCGATAGCGCCATATATATTGACTCCCGCTATGTATTTTCATATTTTGACAAATTAGTTTTGCAATTAGAACAATCGAATAAAATTTCTGCAAAGTAACAATGCACCTAAAATTAAATCCGCGATTTGGAATATCAAAAAACAGTGCAGAGGATTATATATAAATTTACATTTTTTTAAAGTTCCCTTCGTAACTATTTTTCACAAGATTTTTGCTAGCGGTTGAAAACCACGATAATCTTAACGAGCTCTAACGAATATAGTGTCCAATGTGAGTTAATGTTTCAAGCAGAAAACCCTTCTTTCTAAAATCGTCCTCTTTATTTCAGTGTATTTAATCGGTCCTACCGTCATTAGCACTCTTTCCCGACGAGAGAACTAAAGCCGGGGCTAGACCGGGACGCCGTTGCGGTTTACGTCGAACCAGGTACCTGCCAGAAAGGTTAATTTTAACGAATTCAACGAAGCAAGAGAGGTCGGAGTTTAACAGGATAAGCTAATTGTGGGGTATTGGCTAAGAAGTCAGGAGAAATGAGAACGTGGTGACGAGAAGCGAGAGCGGCATAGAAAGAGAGACGGAGAAAGAAGGGATCTCTTCTCCCGGCACTAGTCGAGGATCGTTAGCAGCAAGCAGGCGACTGGAATTATAATGCAGTTTCTTACCGGAGATCCGGGACGAGGATTCTGTTTTCCACGAGCTAGCCTTCGATCGAGACGAAAGGAGCGACGAGCCGAGGAAAAGATATCACCGTCGTCTTTCGACCATTAACCGTTTCAATATTGCACACAGCTAATTAAATTTGGTGCTTATTTTTATATATAAAAACATGAGTAATAGATAAAAAAACAGACGAAATTGCTATTATTGCAAATTATTTATATGCAATAATGTATTCTAAAATAAATTAAGTTAAAATTGTAGATAAGTGTAAATTGATTTTACATGTATGGCTACTTTGACGAACATCCTGCGAATAAAGAGAGAAGTAAAGGTGAAGGATACTATTAATCATTCGCAGAATCATCACTGAGCTATCCGTTTGGGGGACAGGCATGTAATAAATATCATGGTTGAAGGCCGTATACTCAAATGGCTTTATTTCCGGTATAATGCATGTGAATGTTAAAGCGAATTCTTAAAGACATCAAGATAAAAATATTTATTTATCTGTTAACAAAAATGCAAAATATCGAAATTATTAAAAACACGATTAAATATAAAATTTAATATGTAATTAATCGAATAATAAAAGTTTAGGTGCCGCGAGCGAGTTTTTGCTGTCAAAAACTAATTGAATGATCTCTTTTCTGTTTACCTTTTAATAGCATATAGATTAAAAATTGTTGTTTTAAGATTTATATGAACTAATTGATGATTTTATATCGATGTAGTGAATAATAAAATTGCAAATAGACTCAACTTAATTTATATTTGGGCCAAATATCTTGACACAGCTAAGTCATCAAAGTTATCTGTCATTCGGAAGCTTTCGTTTCAACCGGAAGACAGAGTAGGAGAACGAAGCGAACCTCCTCAATCGTCGCTTTATACCAGAGGATTAGATTAAGTCCGCCAAGAAAAATCTATCCAACCCCCCTAGGACGTCTCGCTAGATTCCGAGGGAGCGGACGAGCTGGAAAAAAGAAAGCCAGCAATATGGCCGGTTGTCCTGGCTCGGATCTCTCGCAAAAGATATCCAGCTTTCGCGAGAGGGATAGTCGTCGGAAGGTCCAATGAAGAAACGACGAAAAAGGAAGGTTGAGTCTTGTAAGGGGAGTGAAGAGAAGAAGGCATATGGAAGGTATATCACTATCCGTAGGTAACCCAATTTAGATCGAGTGCCGAGCATTTGTTACGGAGGCACGGATCTGCACCTCGTTTTGGCTCCGAGGCACGGTTCGTTTTTATTTCCTATTATTTATCTGGATAAATAAGTCAGTCGCAACTCCCTTAGCTTGGATTGTCGGTATCTTTTATTATCGAGGACGTTTTCCCTTTCCTCTCATCATGAAGATTTACGGAACAATGATGGAGTGGATCTATTGCAGTACGACCAAAAATGTTGGACGGAGAGGCTACATAATTATTGGACACTTGAATTAGAAGTTACTCACAAGATAGTTATATTTTTAGTAAATAAAATAAGATACTTATAATGAACTAATGTTAATTTTCTTATGGATTTTACAAGATACATATTTATTTTCTAAGTGAAGCTTGTCACATAATTATTTTATGTAATATGTAATCGTTCCTGCTTTAGAAAAAAAATTGACAGATATACACGTATGTACATGATAAACATAACTTAACATACATTTTCAATTTTCTACAGAAAAATGTAAATAAAATTTAACGACAGAGCTAAGAAATTATTTTTTTGAATTATTTTCAATTAAATAATTATCAATATTTCTGTAGGATTAAATTCTTTACGGTTAATATTTATTTGCAGTTGCACAAGAAAAAAGTTAATTGATATAGATATATTCCTAAAACTTTATACACGACTGTATCACACGACGTATTTGATACGGCACATTTTAGGTCGCTCGGCATACACGAGTGCGGTTGAATACGGAAGTAGTAAGCAGAGCATAATTACAATGAGCCGAAATTACTAAATGCGCCCAAAGCGTTTAACGAGGGAACGGTGTTTCAGCATCGGCGAATCCGCGTCGTGTGTTTTTGTCACGTGAAATTAACGCGCGCGCTCGTGGATCCAAATGGTAATACCCGACAACGACAACGACGACAACGACAACGACAACGACAACGACGACGACGACGTCGGCGACGATGTCGACGGCGGGGTTAAAGGTGGCGGACGCGAGTTACATGCGTATAATAATCATTACGAGCCGCAAATGCTCGGTCCTCTAGATCCGGCGTACATATAGAGCGGTGTACAGAAACGGTTGCGACAACCATGAGAGAACGAGAGAAAGACAGAGGGGCAAGAGGGTGAAAGGAGTGGAGATGAGAGCGTGAGGTGGCATATTCGGCAAGGATTAACGTAACCACGGAATATCGCTGCTGTTTACGATCAGCTCGATACATCCCGCGAGTCACGCCGCGGTTAATTAATTCCGCGAGCCGAGTGATAACTTTTTTAATTAGTAGCACACGCTCGCGGAAACGTCGTAAGTAATACCGGAAGTCGCGCGACAGAGCAGTTTGGTTATCGTCCGACGCAGACTCTCTGGACGAGACTCTCATGAATGTTGTCGACGGTATATAATTATGCTTTTTTTTTAGCATATGATAATTTCCAGAGAAGAGCTGCGTTAAAACTTGGCGGGTCTTCGTCGCTTTATCGTTCTGACGCGTATTATACTATTCCGGATTCGTTGCTCGATGTCGACTGCACTACCGTCGAGTTTCAGGAAATTATTCCCTTACGTTATTCTGCCGACATTTAGGAAATTATCTCCCACTGCGAATAAAAAAAACTGATTCTCTCGTCGTGTTATTGTTGAAGGTTGTGTGAAATTTGACACGTTTCTCTCTCTCTCTTTCTCTTTCTTTGTCTGTCGTCTATCACATTTATTTATCAATTAATTCTTTCTTTTAATGGAAATGTATTTAGCGTTCTTTTCCTAAGAATATTAAATTTTTTTATAATAATCGAAAAATTTGAGAAAGGAAATTCGAGTATAATAATTTTCAATATTTAAAATTCAATTAAAATATAAGCTCTACAATACGAATTCAAGTGATAGAAGAGGATTGAACGTATGGGAGGCGATTCTCAAAAACCTACCGAAGACCGGAAGGTCGTCGATGGCGGAACGCAAATGGGGTAGGTCAAAGAGGGTAGTTCGCTTCATTGTTTCCGCGGTGTAAAAGGTAGGCTAACAGCGAGGCTAGTGTGAGGGAGGTTGTATCAAGGGTTGAGAGCGACAAGGCCGAAAGAGTGAGAGAGAAAGAGAGCGATAGAGGGTTGAAACGGGGTAGGGGGCCTCGAGCGATGCCGGGGTGCTCCGCAAGTGTAAATGCCAAGTGAACAGTTCGAGTGAACAGCCCTTCAGTACTCGCGGTGGCTCTCGACCTTTATAATCCGGGCATAATTACTGGACGGGCGGTAACGACGGCGGTGGCGGCACCCAGCCGCTGCCATACACGAGAGATTAATTGTTATTAATTATTTTCCCGCGGTGGGTAATTGCGTCATCGTAGTGCCACTGTCAGCGAGTATGTGGGCCTCACCCGTTCAACAATGAGACGGCAACCGGCAATTCTCTTCACAGGCCCGGCCGGAAACAGACGCTCGAAAACTGCAATCATCCGTGCACCCCCGCAGACAGACGTCCCTCCTACCGGAGTGGTGGACTCTTTCAAACGCTGCACTTCTTGGCCACAGACGATTCGGCTCGAGTGCCATGCTGAGTTCCCACCTAGTTCTTTTTGACGCCTGTTCCTCGGATTTCTGTTTGAGATTGTACGAGGGTTCTTCGCGTAGCCTGATTCCGCCAATGACTTGCTTGCATCATTCGGATATACGCAGCAATTCTAAGCTAATCTCTAGATCAGAGTTTCTTTTTTCTATCGATTTTTATCGAGTTCTGATAACTACTACAATAACAAGATACGATAGGAAAACAATTGACATTTATAAAAATTTGTAAAGTATATAAAAAATTATTACATATTTTACATCAAACTTTTGCACTGATCAACAGATTATATAGATTAACCTTTTACGATACATGTATAAAGTAAGATTATATTACATAAAATATAATACATAATTACATAAAAATATAATTTCAAACTCATATAAAACATGCGAGTCATAAATATTTCTATAACAGTATTATAATATATTGTACGCAACGAATTTAAAAAAGATAAACGATTGTCTATCAAATAAAAAAAATAATAATTATCTTGTTAACTTATTGATGACATTCAAGGTATACATTAGGATCGAAGGACACTTTATCCATCAACTCGAGATATATCATTTAGGATACCGTAAGAGATCGTGTCTCTTTCTCTCTCACGTGACACTAATTGTTTACGACGTCGTTTCACTAACGGCGGTCAGCGCAATAGCACTTTCGTTAGTACGACCATTGGTTCTTGGGGAACAGGAAGACAAGCCGCGACACTCAAGACGGAGGGTATATCGGATCAGAAGAGACCTCGTTGTTTGCGACTGAAGTGGGTGCAATATTCCGAGCGCGTTCTTCAACGGTCAGTCCTGCCAGAGGGTTTTGTGTATATCGGACTTGCCCCAAAGGGAACAGGATTTAAGGGTACTCCGGGCATTATAGGGAGTGAACTGAGTCAGATACCAAAACGACAGGATTCACGCGTTACTTCCTCGGCTAATTTATGAATGCAAGCCACGACAGCACTGCAACTCCAATATATTTCACATGTCGTATAAAATATTTAATTATTGTTTTTTTCGATATAATAGAGAAAGTTCAGTAAAAATTATTTTCTTCTGCGAGTAATTATTTCTTTAATTAAAATATAAATGTTTATCACTTGATAATAAACCGTGTTGCTTTTGATCACAATTTTTTATTAGATTTATATTTTTTCTGAAGATAGTATCCGAGAACGTAAGTAAAATTTTTTAAATCAGTACTTTGTTCATTATCTTCAATAATGATCATAAACAATCATATAATCACAACAAATATGAAATATATTCGAGTGTATCAATGATTTCGACAGACGTTGCACGCGAAACATCGTCGTAATGCGAAAGCAGAACTTGACGATCTAGACTCGAGGGAGACGGCGTGAGTTTTAAGCTAGGTAGACAAACGCGTGCAAGTCGAGAAACCCCAGCAGTAACAGCGGCAAGGGATGGAATGTGCTCTCCGACGAAACGTAAAAGAGAAAAGGGGTGGGGGAGAAAGATAACACACGAGACGCGGCGTAAGAAAGAGACGGAATCAGCGTGAGGAGTCTCACACGTGGACGAGGAGAGAGAGCAAGACAGGGACAGAGTCAGGGAGAGAGGGAGTAGAAACACGGGGTGGAGTTTGGTCGACCGAGGCTGTCCGCAATTAAAATAATTCCCTTTCTGCCTGCAGCCGAGCGGAAAGAACTTACCAGCACCCTCCCGCGGGTACCCCCGGGGTGCTGCCCTCCTCCTTCTCCCCCTCCCTCCTCCTCTCCGCCATCTCCTACTGCTGCTCGTTTCTGGACCGTCATCCTCCTGCACCCCGTGCCTCCTGACGCATCCCTTAGCGCGCTGGTAAGCATAGCTATTTTAATTGTGCCGTCCTCCGACGGGATGACCGGTCCACGCGGGACGGCACGGAATAAACGCGCACCCTCTTGCGGAAACCGGGAGATCGGACAAAAGGCCGAGTATGTGGCCACATTATTATGCCTCGCTCGCGAGAATTGCGATGAGGGAACGGGGTGATTGCATCAGTGGAATAAGGGACACTAGGTGTAATCTTCCGCAGCCGCTGGAGTGCGGAATCCCATCCGGGAAGATGACACTCTAGTCTAGATTTCGGTAACTTAGTCATGCAAAATATACAAGTGTCGAAGGTAATAATTATCTTTTTCCTTCTTTTCCTGTTTTACGTAAAAAGCATATTATATAATTGCATAGCATATTATTAAAAAACTATGCAATTACAATGTAATTAGCAATTTTTATGTATAGATATAAGGGTCCATCGAAATGAAACATAGTTAGCTATTTTGAGTTTGAGTGAAATCTAATTTAAGACAGCATAAAAATATGTACATACATACGTAATATATATAATATATTGCGATAGTGTTATATATGTTATATATAGTGCTTTTAACATTTAAACAGATTACATTTCCCATCTTCAGTGATTATTTATGATACAGTAACTCGAGTCTACGTTTTTCTTGGAGTGTTATATATTTCAAATTAATGTCGATTGATTTCAACTGTATTCAAATATTACGAATATAAAAATTTCATGGTGTATATACTATAATATATTTATGAAACTTTTAATAAGTCAGTGTTTTGTACCTTTTACCAAGTATAGCATGTACATTTTACGCGCCCGAGGATATACTTACGCGAATCGTATATGTAAATTTCAGAGCTGAGATAGCGCAAAGAGCGAACCAAACAGAAAAAGAGAGAAAGATAGAGAGATACAGAGATCCAGACATGTAGAAGATAATCTCGCGTGGAAGATAATCTCGAAGGAAAGAGTCGGTCTCGTATTTCAAACGGCGTTTCTTTTCGCTCATAGCAACCACTGAAATTTTATACGCGCGCGGTGTATTTCCTCGCAATTACGATTCTCCGTTGCGAAAATGGACGTGTCTTGTAAACGTTCAGTGACGTTTCTCTCTTTCACTCTGGCAATAGAATAAACGTGCGTTGAGTAGTCGCGACGTCGGGTAGCAAAGCAAAAAAAGAAAAAAAAGACTCGCAAGACGATGGCGAATGAGAAGAACGATATCATAGACCGCGACAAGCGATGCGCGAAAGGGTTTATCGCGCTCAGGTAGCTGTCGCAAACGCGAGCGCGGTTGAGATTAATCCGAGCGAGGTTAAGCCCACTCAAAAGCGCCCATGAAATGTGTCGTTGGCTCGCGAATTCACAACGGGCCATTCTGCTCGTGCTCGCTTTTCACGGTCGGACTGTCAGTCGACCCTCTCCCCTGCACACCGAAATCAACAAAGTTTTTTTTTTCATGTCCTCGCAGAAATGGACGAATATCGAGTTCACAAAGTTCACTTTTTTTGTCTCAAAACGGCCGATTTTTGACACGCGAGAAATGACGAAGAAGAGAAGCTGATACTACTTTAAATATGACGAAAATATAAAAAATTCTCGATTTTTTAAACAAATTTTAATGTGATGCTAACAATTGCGAAAAAGAAAAATCTTTCTAAATATTTTAAGACATCGTTCGCGTAGTACACATATAAATTGTATAAAAATAAATTTACAAATTTAATTTCATGAAATTTGCCGATGATTCTATACATAATTTCTATTTTGAATTACATGACACTGAATATTGAAGAGTTGGCTAATCGATTTATTGTAAATAAAATAATAAAATTTCTTTTTCAGTTAATTGTCATTTTTCTTAGAATAGATTATTAATTACATAATCGTGACAGATAGTGATTGCAAATTTATACTAGAAAAAGTCAATTTTAAATAGAATTCCCGAATAAAAAATTTCTCCATGTTTTGATACCACCCCCTATGTATCTTACTCTTAATACTTTGCGAAACGGCTTTGATTCGCCTTGGAATACACGCCAAAGTTTCGAAGACGCATCTGACAGCTTCGCAGCATCCTTCAATCGTGACACTGAAGAAAAAAAGGGTGGAGGGCACGTCATCAGCTCGTTACGCGCCAATTAAATGCGTGCAGCTGGCCTGCCAAAGATATTAGAAGCATCCGAGCGAGCTCGGCCGGGGCCGAGCAAAAATAAGTAATTAGAAATACCGCATGGGTAATATACGGTGCAATTAAGACCGAAAGAGGGCCACCTAGCTGCCGGTACAACACAGCGCTCTCTTCACCCTCGTCGTGTACCCTACCTCCCCTTCGCGAGCTTCCGCGGGAGCTGCTGCTGTTGCTGGTGGTGGTGCGCCGTGCAAAGGGGGGTGGAGCCTCACCCGGATGCGGATTCATAATTAAACACGCCCTTAAAACAAAATCATTACGGCTGTGTCGGCCGGGGCGGTTTCCACTCGTCCTCTCGCCCACCTCCTCTCATCCTCCTCGCATATCCTCTTGCCCTCTAACCACCCCCTTTTCGCTCTACTCGCGGTAGGTGAGCCCCGTTCAAGTGGGTGGAAAAGGGGCAGAAAACGAGAGGGACAGATAGACACGAGAGAGACATGCCGAAGGGACGCCCGGCTAGGATGCCCCGGAATAACACGCGCGGTCGGGATAGTGCGGAAAAGGGAGAGCGGGAGGGATGATTTTGTCGATGTCCTCTACCGCGCGCGTTCCTCCACCATGCGTCTTCGTGGATACCTGGACACGCGCGTTGAGAACATGTACGGTTACAGGAGCGGGTACATTCGTAAGCTCGCGCGCCGGTAACAAGTAGGGGGAGAATCGGAGAACAGCCAAACCTCACACCATGCCGTTGCCCCTCTAGCCCCTGAGTAACTTGTATCGACTGAGGTGGATCGTGCGGTTCCACGAGAGTGGTGCACGCCTCTACTGCCGAGAAGCCTAATTTGAAGCGCAACCTGACCGGAATCCACGGCTAGATTCTCGCGATTTTCTTCGAGTCGCGTCGATTCGCTCCCTGGGATACATAATTAGAACTTGGGGAATCTAATGAACGGTAGTTCGTTTCTCTTCCATCTCTTCTCTGTCGACGTAAAGTTTCCAGAATGTTTTAGTTGTTAACTTAATGCCTAACTAAAATTATTAATGCCTAACGAATTATTTCTAAAGCATAATTTATTCATATTAATGTATGATGTGCATTTGGAAATCAAAATTATCTATAATATTTAAAAAACTTTATATTTGATTAACATATAAATTGTCTATAAAAAATATTTAATTATTTTATAATATTATTATAGTTATATAAATGTTAGTGATTTATTATAATATTATAGGACTTATCGTGATTCTTATTTTAAAAGCGATATAAATGATTAATTATAATTTTAGATTTTATTACACAGAATCTTTAGATATGAGGCGAAAACTTAAGTGATATAATAAGTGATTTTATAATTATAATATACATTCAAATAAATATTATAAATCTTATCAATGGGGTGTAATGTGACACATAAAAAACGTACGTTAAAAACGGATTACAAACGACTAAGAACGTAGATCATATCTAAATAGAGAATTCCGGTCCAAATGGGGAGAAAACCGCAAATCCACGCAAGCTACGCTGCCAGCGAAAATTCCGTAAACAAAATTTTTCATACAAAAACTCCGATCCCCAGGGGCACGTATCCGCGTGATGTATTTACGAAATGCACAAAGGACCCAGGGTTTCTATTTCCTCGGGAGTGCGCGGCGTACGTCGTTGGTGCCGACGCCGCGGTTGAGATAGTAGCGGAGCTAGGATTCGTTCCAATCGTAAATTTCATCCCCTCTACGGAGGGCAGCAACGTAGCGGCGCTACGTACTCGACTGGCTGTCGAGCAAGTGGATTCACCGAGTCGTACAAAACGTCGGACTAGCGCTTCGAAACGAGTGAGAGAGTGCCCATCTCTTTCTCTCGCAGGTGAGGTGAAGTAGGAACAGCGCGGGGGTTGAATGAGGTGATGCCGTCGCCGAAGCCGGGGGTAGTGGAAGCGCAACTACTTTGGTCTTGTAGGGGTGGAAACGGCCGCCGCCACCACCGGTTCCGCACACCTCACCCCGCAATGGTTAGGACGGGGGTTGGGCGTGCGAACCCGACGAGGCATCCCGGGATTCGAACTGGTACCACCCACAAGGTCCATCGCGCCGGTCCGGCCGCCCCCCGCGCTATTTTCTCTCTTGCGACGCTACGTAACGAACGGAAATCCTTCCCCCCTCTTTTCTGACCTGCCGTCATCGTTTCCCTCACCGGTACCATCGGCCAGTCATTGAGTAGCCCTCTCGGATTTGTTAAGATCCAGTTAAGAAAGCTGCATGCGCAATGCACCTTGCATCTGTGCGAAGATACGAAGATGGAATCTTGAGAGTTGAGATGCAAATATTTTACTCCGCGACGTTTCGTAAATTGCATAATTTTTAATGAAGTAAGACAATTGTAGCAGAAATGCTGTATGAGAAGATGTGATTACTTATGACTTCAATGATCAATAAAAAGTACTGTTTTTTCCCGAAATTTTTAATTATTAAAAATTAAAAATGCAAATTCGGAACTTCTGTAACTTTGCTTTATTAGAAAAATGTCTCGCAAATAAAAACCTTGTTCAATTGATCAGGTTTATTCTAATCTTTGCAAAATCTAACGCGTGCTGCGCAAGATTTGACACAGAGACAGGGGGGTTATATTCTTCTGAAGTTTATAACATCACGTCGTCCGTTTGTCACTTCGCTTATTGTCAGAGGCAAAAGAGGATTAAGAAGAAGAAGAAGAAGCAAGAGCACATAGTAGATGCAGTTGGAAGAAGGCGAAAAGCAACGAAATGAAACGTTCGCAAACGAGTCACGATCTCCTAATTAGGGGACTAAATACCGCTGACGTTTTTTGCCGTTGCAATATTATCATATTTAGTATGCGCACTTAGGAAGCCGGCTTAAATAAGCCCCGGGACCGGGCGAGCTCGGAAACTCCGCGCCGAGAGCACGAAGTGCAATAAGTTCCGCTGGTCGAGCTGCACATCGTATATCTGCAGGAGCTTTAAACTGGTCCACGTGCTGGCGTTTCCCGAGAGAAAGCATAGATTCTCGAAAGAATCATGCAAACCCTCAAAAGAGTGCCCTTTGTCGAAATCGAAGAGTGACTTCGACTATTCTCGATCGGACGAATGGCAGCTTCGGCCTTCGATTTCTGGCTTCGACCGGCGTTGAAATCTCCTCTCTATCACCGCCGCGAATTGCAACTGTATTTCCGGCTGTTTCGATATTCTTGAATCAGGCACATGAGAGAAAATGTGTTGATATTATAAGTATACGGTAGAATCTAAGCCACGTTGATATGTTAAAAGTCATATTTATATCCGTTCAATTAGGACGTAATTGTAAAGTGACCGTATAAAATTTACGGTCGTCTGCGGCGAATCGATTTATCAGAAGTGGCAGGACGAAGATAAGGAGAGAGATTATCAAGTCACGTCAAGGCTGGCATTCCTGGTAGAGGTGTCACGGGGTGGTGTTGGCGAAGATGGTTAGAAGAAAAGTTTTAGTAACAAGAGAAAGAGAGAAAGAAGGGGAAGGTCGAACGATGAACGAAACGGAAGGGGGGAGAGAGAAGCACCAGCAGGCTACGAGAGGTTCTAATTTACCGGGACGCAGGGACTTTGCGTCTGAGGCCGGAGCTAACTGCTAATTTAAGGGTTAATTCCTTGGGAGACAAGTTGGCAGAGTTACGGCGAAAATATTCATGGCATTATGCATATGCTTAGGCGGACGAGAGGACGTCGCTAATAAAAATTAAAAAGTCTAATTGCGAAAGAGTTGTCTTAGCGGCATTAAGACTCGGTATCAATTTCTTCGTTTTTCCAGAGTCGTGAAGCAAGCATCAAGCTTTCTTCGTTATTGTCGGAAGTTATAGATTCATTTGCTGTTAGTGCAATTTATTTAATATAATGGTGTCCGTCAGTGTAATTGTTCTTAATTCCTTCCCCTTTGATTGATACCATTAAAATTATAAGAAAGTGAACGTTTTAAATTTTCATAAATTTTTCACCACAAAATAAGTGATTACTTTTATGTAAACGAATATATCGCTCAACACTTTAACCGTCATTCAAAGACAAATTGTAAAAATATTTTTGATGTACAAAATTTAATAAATTACTACTCTGAAGCAACTGTATAGGGATATGATTCAAAGTGGAATTAAAGAAAACTTCCTCCGCGTTCCCGTTTAAATTTCAATCGGAACTAATAAAATATTCCTTCCTTAAATCCCGCACCCTCGATGCGCAAATCGTCTTTCGTCTGCATCGTCGCTTTCGTAATTTGATTTTCGCCTCGGGCGACAAAGGGCCATTGCAATTTCGTACTTCGACTTTTCTGCCCCGCGATATTTCCGCCTCACGTTCGGTGACATATTGAATTGGCAATTGTATACGCAGAATGGAGAAGCGCAACAGGAATGACGGAAAGAAGTCTTTTACGTGGGTGGAAATGGCACTCGGGGGTGATGTTACAATGAAATACACTCACCTCCTTCTGTTATTGTCGCGATTTGCTTCTGCTACTCCCGAGATCGGAATTGAAAAATGGAGAGATTTTGGTATCACTTCGATATTTTTGATATGAAAGTCCAGACATATTATAATATATTCACATTTCTGAAGACATAAAATTTAGATATGTGGATCTTTTCTAAATTCATAAATTTTGTTCGGTGTATACTATGTCAAGCATGTATATTATGAAAAATAACTGTGTTAACACACTTTGAAATTCAAAGCTGCAATGCAATGCTGATAAAGAAATTTTATTCAGTATAAATTTCTTAACATCTACATTTTATCTACAATGTAATAATTTTGTTTATTATCTAGAAGAATAAAAATTATATAAACATTCTAGCGTTAAGGTAAAAATAGCTCGCCTAAGTAGCAAGGATTTCATACATTACACGCATAACGGAAGTGTCATACGTAAAGGTAAATATGTACGCGCGTAACAAAAATAATTAATTTAATAAATAATTTCTCGCTCTTGCGATTATTTCTTGCACCATTAAATGCTTGATGAATCTTTCATACACACGATGTTAATTTAAAAGCGTGATGTCGTTTGCACTTCGCAACTTTCGTCGCTATGTCGGTGTGGCTGCGCTTGTGGTGAGTAAAAAAGTCGCACGAGGGTTGAAAAGCCCGACAGGAGCCTGACAGTCGGATTTGTACATTTTAAGTAGTAAGCCGGCTCTGTTCCGCTTTCCTTCGGTCCCTTATTTCGCGCGATAAATAAGGTCGTAACTCCGCAGTGAGGGCGATAATTAAATCGAGACATTTCGACCGTTTACTAAGTTTTTTTTAGTTTCCCAGCAGAATTGAAGGATGTCAATCGAAAATGAATGCCTTAACAGTAAGTGTAATTCCACATGTTCATTGGGCCATTTAATGAAAAATTCATAACAAAACATCAAATGCGATTATTTTGTATTTTAATATTTGCATAACAAATCTGTATTTTGAGAGATACAGTTAAGCAATAATTTACCAATGTTTAAAAAATAATATAAAGTACGAGAGAAATATAATTAAAAGAAAATATTCTAATTTTAATATCTGGTTATAGTATTTATCTCTCGTTATTGTAATAAACAATTTCTATTTAATTCAAATAAAAATTGCTTAGTTTTCGTTCTTTCATTAGCTAAGTTGGCGATCAAAGCTGTGTCCAATATGACAGCGAAGTTACGGACTATCATTCTCGTGGCACTAAGTGAAGTACGATATCGCTGTCGTTAAAGCAGCCGAATTACAATATGCCACTCCCTCTCCTGGTTGTCGAAGAGCCACGTTCGTCGAGGCGAGAGAGACGCTTGTAAAAATAAAGGAAATTTATTTGCGTAATTTGAGCGGAAGCCGAGAGAGCTCGCATTCTGCGATCACGTCTCTTCTTCTCGCGCCTTCGCCATCGCCATCGCCCTCGCCGTCATCACCGACCTAGTCGACACCGGTGGTACAGTGCCGCGGAGAATGGCAATATAGTTTCCCTAATGGCGCTTAAAAATCTTGAGAGGATGATATTAAGAATGTGACTACCGACGCCCGGATCCATGGAAGAAACGTGAGACAAAGACAACGAACAAAACGAGTATCTTGGCTTTATTGATTTCTGTAAATTTACAATAAATTAGAAAAAAAATGTAAAATACTTAATAATTAATTTTACACTTATTTGTGATTGTAAATTTACTGTCAAGAGATTTGTATAATAAATTCTTATAAAATTGGAATATCTGATTAAATAACTCATTATTTAAACCGTATTTTATATGTATTGTTAATTTTGTGTAAGAATGATCTTAATACATAAGACAGTATGAAAAAATAAAAATTCAAACAAACATAAAGTAAGCTTTTCTAAATTCTTAGTTTTTAAATATAATATATATTTTAGATGAATTTCTCAGAATTCTAAGAATTTAAGAATTTTCTGAATATTTTACAATTATCGAAGAATATCATATATTTATAATATGTAGTGTCGTTTATATATAGTGTCATTTACATAAGTAAAATTGATAATTGTAGAAGGAAAAATGGATTCGATTCTTAATTACTTGCAAAGAGAAAGTTAAATACGTGGCGAAACAGTTACTATAGTACCATCAGCACCCTTTCTAACGAGTGGCAATATAGTTTCCTTAATGGCATTTAAAAAAATCTTAAAAAGACGATATTAAGAATGTGACTACGACGGAAGAGAGCCGAGGATGGGAGACACGAGAGGACATCCAGGGTTGAGAATAGGCCGGAGATGGTTACGAGGGTGGGAGTTAGCAGCCGTGGTTAATCGCCGTAAGACAACCGGAGAAATGAGCGAACAGTAACGCGGGGGTGGCCTGTTTCCCTCCCCGAGGAGTCCACGTAGAGGCAGGATTGGGGAGGAATTTAAAGAAGTGCCGAGTGGCACACGGCGCGGAGTAAGGTGGAAAAAAACGCGAAGAAATTAAAGATGAACCTTCAGTGAAATGGGGCGTGAGTTTATAAGGACTCCTCGCTTTTCGAGACACTTTATATCAACGTCATTTTGTCGACTTGATCGAGCTGCATCCTGGAAATAAAACTTCTTTATATGCCTACAAAAACGTGGGAGACATCGGTCGTGCTTTTTTCAAATCATTCGTCAGGTTGATGAGGATAATGTTACATATGTAATTGAGCATTATTGCAGATAATATTTTGATAAATGAGTCAAAGTTAATAATAGTAATAGTAATATTATTATTATTATTGTTATTATTGTCAAGGTAAACAAGAAATTTAATATATCAACATTCTTGATTGTGCTAAGAATAAGAGAAGAGAAAATAAATTCATAAACATTTTGTTTCCCGGAAATTAATATTTTTTAATTTTATCATATTACGCGCGCGCATCTTCACCGGTGTGAAGACAGCTACAGTGAATCTTTTTTCGTAAACTAAGATAGCAACGGTATCTCCTGAATACAAAATATCAATCAGCTGTAGGGGTGGCTTGCGCGAGAAAAATACTCGGTAATTACAGTAGACTTCCCCTGCACTACCGGGGCGACCCCCAATCAGCGAGTAAATACAGTCGTAGTCACGACAACTTCACGAAGAGATTTTGATTTCCTTTAAAAGGACTGCACCACTTAAAGAAAGACATCCCATTTTTCACAACGTCCACGAAATCTCGCACATTTTTCACAGCGTAATTTCTTAAATGTATCGTCGAATGACACACTTAGAGCGTGTCGTTCCAGGCCGCTTGTTTGTGAATCACGTATTACCACGTAGAAAACTGACGCGTAGCAACGCCACAGTTAGTTTTATATGTTTTCATCCCGACGAAAACGGTAAGATATTCCGGTCATAACGTTCGGCGTCCATTTTTCTTTCGCTCGCCCTTTCGAGGTCAGAAAATCCACGTCCGACCCGTGCAAGGGGGTGCGGTATTATAACGAATCCTCGCGGAAATTAAAGGAAGGACCTTTATGTATTCTCCCGAGAATTCATACGTAGCCGGTTAATTACGAAATTCAAATTAACGCGAAAAATAGCGGCAGATCCGACGTGGGGTCTGACGGTTTTTAAGGATCTTTCCCTTTTTAAGGATACAGACTCGCCTACTTATTACGTTTTCTCAGTGGCTCGTGCACTGGCCTAGCAGTCCGTTATTTACCTACTCGAGGTTTTAATTACCCCCCGGCTCTCTACGACGGACAGAAAAGTAATCTTGAAAGTATGTGAAAGCGGCCGGTGAATTCACACAGGAGAACAAAGTAGGTATATCGGTATGAGCCAACCCCATCTCTTAATGAGTACGTGTGTGAGTGTATGGTTAAGAAATATATTTTTGCTCGCGAATTTAACATTCGTTCTTACATTTGAATTAGAAGTGTATATTTTTGCAATATTAACGATCAAAGATACTTTTAGAATATTAAAGCATCAGCAGTCTTTTTTCTTATCACACTATAAATTTTATTGTATTGTATTTTAATTTAATATTAAAAGTTTATTAATCTTCTTGTCATTGAAACAGTTAGTACTGGTTAAATTATGAAAAATTATTATATTATTGTAAGATATATCAAGATATCTTTTATAAGATTTTATTACGAAAAAGTAAATAAATTCTTTTTACCAAAAGTTTAAATAATTATTCTATGAATTAATAGAACAAATGTATTATTTTATTCTTATTTATTTTACAATTTAACATTAGAAATATTGACGATTAACATATACCTATTTTTATCACTTGACTATGTCTTAAAAAAAAAAATTAATTAATTAATCAATGTAATCATTTACATAGTGTAAAAAAAGTCACAGCAAATCTCAGAAAATGTATCGTTAGAAAAATCTGATAAAAAAAAAAAATTATAAAAACTACAAAACAAACATTTTGATTGCTGTGGTAGTTCTAATGTTAATAACAACCATATGTAACAAGATGTAGCCAAGTTTCTGTTCTTCTGACATCGTCCTGTTTATCATGCGTAAAAGCTGTCTGAATACGACCGAATCATCCGCACGAAGTCTCTAGCGATTCGCATAAATCGTGCATACATCATAACCGTTTCCAATCGTAAGACACAAACGGCACGGGCGTTTCGAGCGAGAAGTCACATAAACGAGCAAGCCAGGGCCGGGAAGGAGGAAGAGAAGCAATAATACTTGTTTGTTCAAATGCACGCAGCAACCGCGTTGAAAACCGATGCTGATGCCACGCAGACGCGATACCATGCTGTATCGGAGTTACGAGCGACATAAAAAGTTACAGTTACATTATAATAAGCTTGCCGGCGGTGTACACGGCGTGCGAACCACGCGGAAAAGGGGAGAACGACTCCAGCGAGTTTATACGTCACCGTAGATGTAAATTCGCGCGAGGGCACCAGAAGTCCGCGATTTATCATGGCGTAAAAAGGAAAGTCCCGATTATTGGCGCATTTAAAGGCTCGTAACGGCGAGAGTTTCACCGTCGAGGAAACGCGAGAAACGCGAGATTTTCGCTGTTAACGGAAGCAGAGCTAATCCTGATGTGGGTGCAACACGTTCCCTATGCTTTTTATTCGTGATTTATCTAGCATTTGATTTGTTCATTGCAAACAAACAGATCCTACGAATATATGAATGTGTTATTTCTTTTTAAGCGATATTCTAAATTTACTTTTAAAGATAATTTAAATTGATTTAATAGGAACTTATAAAATAATTTTAATAGAAAATCTATTGAAATTTTACTTGCGGTTCGCAAATATGGCAACGCAAAGACCTCACTTTGCGATTACATCGGCTGATTCTGATAATATATATGTACACTACGGTAAAAACGGTAGTTACGGCAATCAACGCGATATGGTGAACGGCCGTTGCGCATTTTCGCCGGGCGTACAGCCGCGCGTAATATAAAGCGGCCGTTCGGCGAGACGAAGTCGGAATAAACGGAAATTACCGGGGCCATCTTGTAATTATACGGCTAATAGGAAGGTAATTTAGTGTCTCGAACTCGAGTTACCAGCGCGGCGGCGTCGGCGGCCGCCGGTAGCCCGCGTCGGCGGCGGCCTTCGCGGAAAATTAAAATAATAAACGGCATCGTTAGGATTCATCATCTGATTTTAATTTCCATTCCGAAATGATTGCGCATTATCTCCGGGGCCGCCCCGTAACACCGTTTCTGGATTTACTGCTCGAGGGCCATGCCAGACGTTCACTCGGTTCACTCGTTCTTCCTCCATCCACCTCAATTTCGTCCTCTTCTTATTCTTTTAGCATTTCCTGCCGCCTTCGTGTCGTCCCCCTTCGGCGATTTAATACCGCGACGGTGAGAGCTGAATGCTCGACGTGAAGTTCGATCAAACTTGAGACGTTTCGTCTTGATCGAAATGTTAATCGAGGTGGAATTCTATTACAAGCGAATGGTAGGATCGCAAGAACGACTCTGTTTCTCTCTTTCTCTCTCTCCGCGCTACTTATCATACCTATTATTTTAAACTGAGAATACTAATAATAAAAGTTTTAGGCTTACGAGTTGCCATCCACACTGGATATAAGCATGAAATGAGTGGGGTTCCTACTTGTATCTTCGTGTCTCATAAAACACATCAATAAATTAAAAGCTTGTTTGCTGTAGACCGTTGTCATATTTGCCGTTAGAGTCATTGTGGTAGATTAAAAATTATACATTCATAAGTCGCTACTCTCTGTTTTGCGAATTATATGTTATCGTACGTTTTTTCCGCCAGTCGTCGCGTTAATTGCCTTACCAATTTAACTTATCGAAAAGATTAAAAGTAATAAAGATACAAAGGACAAAAAACAAAAGAAAAGAAAATTATTCCTCACTTCTTTTTCATAAATAGTTGTTTTCTTCTCTCCAAATGTAACAGCAGTCGATATTGAAAAAGTTCAGCACGTTGTATTTCTAATAAAACTTCTGCGGAGAGTGACGTAGCTTTCTCAATAAACGCGTGTCAATAAAGCAGTCAACTTCGTCGACGACTTTGTCACTATTATGATGGTTACACGGCTATTCGTCGGGCGTAGTCAACGTTTTATGATTTCAACGTGTAAAGCAACGCGCTTTATCCGGCAAGCTTTTCCGAGTCAGAGAGTAATGAAAGCGGTCGTTTCGGCTAACCATTTATCAATATTCCGCTATATTTATGTGGCGACATGAATATTTTAATGACATATCCCGCGGTCTCGATGGGGGTTTGAAATTTTCAACTGGGATATCAACGGCTTGCAAATTACAGAGTGAAATAAAATCGGCCGCTAATATTATTTGCGGATACTGAAAGTACATTTATTTCTCTTATATGTTTACAAAATATTCCACTTTTATTTCTCTTAAATATTTACAGATAGTCTACATTCAATTCTTTTAAGAGAGTTTATATCGTACATTGATTAACGATAATAATAGCGTTAAAAACTCAAGACAATGTGATCGATACCGATCGAACTGACGTAAGAATACGAAATATTAATTTGTATTTTGACTATAGATGCGCGTTATTTTCTTGGCATAATTTTCAAGATTATCTAATACTTTTTTTTAATTCTTAGAGTTATAGAAAAAGATTAAAAAACCCGTTAAACCAAAACGTAAACCTGCACATGTAAAAATGGACATAAAGCTGCATCATTTTCGATACTCAACATTCAAAAAGTACTAACTTATGCGTCTCCTCTTCGTAACAGTACCATTTTAAGCATCACCAGTGCTAATTGTATTTCTGGTGGCGTTACGTTGCCATGCGGAAAAAAATATTTTAACGTCCCTTTTTTTTCCAACGAGGGCGATCAAAAACCTCGCGGCGACAACGTCGAAAAAATTGCGGTCGACAATTTTTTTTTTCGGGAGCCTTCCCCCTATCATTCCTCGTTCGTTTCTACGAGCTACGCGTTATCACGATCGTTACTGCGGCCGGGATACGCGGGCCACGCATCAGACGATTTTGGAAAATAAAGTTTATCGCCTTCGCAGCCCGCGCTGCTACACTGCATAATAGGGTGTCCGCTGACGAAACGTAGGAAGTATATTACCAGTGCTGGCTCGCACCGGTCGTAGGAGCTGACATAATTTTTATGCGCGCCCGCGTCAGCTTCGCGCGCGTCGACGAATACGGTGGTGCTGGCGGACATGTTCCGGACCGGCAGAACAGAATTTCCTCGCGTTGACTTCTGATTTAACGCGTGTTCCTACGCGCGGAGTGTAATAACGCTTTGTCACATCAGGCGCGGGACTTAAATCAACGCGCTCAAATGTGCCTGCGGCGCAACGACGAACAGGACAACTCTCGCAAATGCGTCGCAACTCGAGGCGAACGATGCATCATTTTTCATAATTCTCTGCAATCATTCGAGTAACAACGTTTCCCCCCTTTTTTTAACAAAAATAAACTTTTAACTTTTAAACTTTTCAAATCGTTAACTGATGGCATAAATTTGCCTAATGTATGCGATGAAATGTTTACGTTTGACTGTACGTTATAATAAATGTGAGTTTATATTCCATCCGAATTATTTAGTAATCGTATGCAAATTTGGTAGACGAAAGCATGAAAAAATGGAAAAAAAAAACACAACGTCGGAAACATAAACTTTCCTATCGGTGAGCGACTATCACGATAGTACGACCTTTCGTGTCGGCCTCTAAATCTTCTCCTTTGCCGGCGTCTCGCGACCGAGGACACGAAACTTCGGAATACTCGAGAAAGGAGTCCGATTGTCTACGGTGTACGGTTAGGTAAGTGGCTAATTAACATTACAACTACCCGTTGGGAGCCCTCCGCCCCCGCCGGCAACGACGACAACGACGACGATGCCGTGGTTCCTCGCCGACGACGACGACTCCCGGCTCTCGCGCGCTCGTAGTCGCGTAATTTAAGTGTGCCACCGAAGACACGGTTTCGCCGTGCGACGCCGGGCATTATCATGGTAATTTGTTAGAAACAAACATTATAATTCGAGAAGACCGCGGTGACGGGGCGCGAGAGTGGATGGCCGCTTTTGGGGGTGAGAAGTCGTCGGCCGCGGGGGTGGCCGAGTCGTGGCGGCGAGAGCTCCGAAGAAAGGGGGCCGCAACAAGGGGGTTGGTGCGAGAATCGCGGGCAAGGGTTGAGACTTGGTACCCAAGTTAAAGGCGTAAGATCCGCCGTGTTTTGGACAGTGTCCATTGTCTCGAGGTTATTTATTAGAGACGGCGCCGCTGGCTTTGCCCTCTTCCCCTCTTCCTCGCGAAGAGCAGGCGAAGACCGAGCTAAGATGGCGCGTTACGCCATATAACGGCGCCGGGATTTATATCACGTTCCTACTACCAAGACGCCATTATGCCACCGTCGTGGCCGGAACCCAGCTCCCCTTCATCTACCCTCTGTCGTGGCTATAGGTGTCCGGGGATCTTCTGTCCGCGAGTCCTCATCGCCGGTGATTCAATGGCGATTAAAGCGTTTCAAATGGGCTTTCGGCTGTCGAGCGATATGTATCGGACGTAAAATGGAAATAGCTTAGTAATTCTGCGGACTCGCTCGGAACATTCTGGGAATTACAATTTCATTGTTTCCCATCGAGCTCTACGATCGAGTAAAGGGAAAGATGACAGCTATAAAGACCTTCCTTGCTTTTTTACGCGCACGATTTTATTTCATTCATTATGTCAAATTTTTTCTCGTCAGGAATAATGCATTTCCCAATAAATCAATTCCATATATTATACTAAATCCATAATACTAAAAAGACCATCCTTATGTCGGCAATCCATAATTCTAATTAGTATAATAAGTTTCTGAACGTGAGATATTTTCACAAAGTTGATTTATTATTCTAATAGATATAAAATTATCAATTAAAAATACGAGTATATTTTCCGAAAGGACAAGTGATTTCAAGGTTTCCTCGTCATTTTGTATTTACAAATACATAAACTATCGTATATAAAAACGCAGCATAAATGGTTATTGCGCAAGTTGGTACTTAAGAACGTTCGAGGAATGTCGTCCTGAACTGCGCGGAGAATTGCCGGAACGAAGGAAGAGAGTGCGAGAAAGGGAAGGAGGTCGGATGGATATCTTCAGAAACGGAGGGTTGCTGGCGGTGCGGGGGGTGAGAATCCGAGCCACTAAAATCCGTGCCGCGCGCCACTTCCTGCGCGAGGTGGAGCCGTGGAATTATTAGATATGCAACCGCGACGGCTCGCCTCCTACGGGCATTATTAAACTTAGTTATGAATGCCCATTAAAACTGTAAAGGAAATGCATTAGCCCGCCAAGGCGTCCCGCGGATGACAAAGCCACCCCCCGCGGAACGAGAGCCATCCACTTTGCTCGACTCTCTCTTCCTCATTCATCGGAAGAGGAGATTCGATACGCTTGGTGATCGAGACGAGATCATTTTAATAACGAAACGACACTGCTGAAAAATATTTCGTTATTCTCGATTATCTCTGTGATGAAAAAATAGCATACATACATATATACGTACATACATACATACATACATACATAAATACTTATATATACATATGAAGAGAGAGAATGTCTTAGAAAAATAATGATCTCTTTATCACACAGTAAATCGAAATATTCAAATATGTGCATTCCTACAAGAATATTTTCATTGCTTCACTAGCAAAAGAATTGTTCGGTAATGAATTCTAAATAATTAGTATTATTTAATACGGTTAACAGTGTGATTAGATTTAATTACGAATAAAAAGAATATAAACAAACACTATATCACTGGCGGATTAATTTACTTTATAGATTAATTTTCAGTTCCAGAGTTCGAAATTTCAATCAAGCTTGGCTATCTTCGTGATACTGAGCCCGAGACACATTGCGATAAAGTTATGGTGACCCAAAATCTGAAGGTGTCTTTAAATTATGGGCTTCAAGGGCTCGATGATTGCTCAGTTGTCGGTCGATGCGGAAACTCGGACGAACAGGGGGAGGGTTACAAAGACACGGGGCGCTATCACTATCACAAGGGCTGCTTCGTGAAGTCTCTGCGAGGGGTTATTAGCGCGGAATTATTGTCATTGCGGGAGCCTCGCAGCCCTTTCACCGCTCATAGGCTATACACGCGGCGATAATGGAGGCGATAATGGAGGCCGGCGGGTGCGCGCTCGGCTCCTTCCAAGACTAAGGGCGTATTTCGTATTTTAACGGGCAGCTTTGACAATGGACCACTGTCGTTCTTGTATACGACTTTGCGGGCTGCGAGAGATAAAGGTGCTAGCTCTCACGAGTACACGGACCACATTCGCACTCTTACATCTTGCGCGTGTATTGGGCGTTCTATGGTGTCTCGCTTCCGCACCTTGGACGCCTAATAACATCAACGATGCTGGTTTAAGCGTTCCTTTGACGATTCATTAAATCTTTGTTTCTGATGCCGAACTATTTTTTTACGACTAGTGTATCTAGAGCATGCCGCGCGTAATTAATTCACTGCGTCGTTAGATTTGTTAACATTATACTTTCGACAATTTTTTTTAAAAAGTAATTGTAATTAATCTTGCCTTAAAAAAATAATAATTTTTCATACATTCTTTTTAAGAAGAAGCTTAAATTAAAATTTTATTAAAATAGAGATCCACGTAAAGTTAATTAAAAGAGATAAAAGGAAAGAAAATTTTCTACAACAAATTATATGATTATGAAGAAAATTAGTATAATGTACGAGTGAACATTTTTCACTGTTGAACATACATTCTCCATTGTACAGGGTGAGCAACATAAAACCGAACCCATAACGTAAGCTGCAGAATCGGTAGATTATGTTAGAATAAAATTTTATGAATGATACGTAATGATACGCAACATAAAACCGAACACGTACGGGTTCGGTTTTATGTTGCTCATCCTGTATAATAATCATTGATATATACATTTTCTTGATCGAGACACAAACCAACAATTCGTAGCAATTCCGACTGATTATCTCTTACAACGTAATGCTTTCAAGGGTACGTATACATCCCTATTAATAAATAAATGAATCGAAAAAGAGAGAAAGAGATTGTGCCAGTTCGTGTAGTTTTTCTTGTTTTTTCTGTATCTCTGAGAGCTTCAAGTGTTCGAGCAGCGTTGGAGAGAGAGAAAGAGAGAAAAAAGAGGGAGGAGGGAAAGGAAAGAGAGAAAGGGACGAAGAGAACGTGGAAGGGAAAATGTATCCGTACCGGCGGTGGAACGAAATACGAATGCCGAGGAGAGGGATGCGGGGGATGGCCGATGTCTACCACAAAAGCCATTGTCCGCCACTTACTGAATTCGTCGAGCCTCCCTCGCTTCTACCCCGCCATATCCAGCGTACGCGAAGGGAGAGAAAGAGAGGGCGGCGAGAAAGAGAAAGCTACGCGCGCCACCCGATGTAAAACACTTCCCGTGAATTTTATTGCTCTAGGTACCTTCTCGTATACCTCCACGTGCACGACACGGCACCTAACCTACCTACACCCGGCCAGGAACCACCCTCCCTTCAGCCCTCCGCGTTTGCTTATACGCTCGGGCGTGAATCTGACCGCGGGAACATTCAGACGTACGCGAACGCACACAACCGAACGCACAGGACACGCACAGGTCTGTATATCGTAGTTATTGCTTGTGTACACACGGGACGCACGACTGCACGTGTATTTACCACCGACGGCGAGTAGGCGGGTCCGCAGTTACAAATGTCACCGTAAAATTACTTTTTAATTATCGTCGAGAGGATTTCGCTTATTACGCGATATTCCGTTCCGCTTCTGAGACGGAGACGACGGTGGTGGTTGGAGGTAGGAATTCGCCCGAAATTTTCTATTTTGCTCGCGCCGCTGACCCTCGACCATCTCGTGCGGGCTCCGGCACTTTTAATTTAGATAAGATTGTCCCTTTTATACGTCGAGAGGCATATAGAAAGCCTCACGTAGGACACCGGTATCGCGCTACGCTCCCGAATCGAAGTAATTCTTACCTTGGACGCGATTGTAACCGTCTGCATTTCGTGTTTATAATCAGAGCATAGTATAAAAAAGATAGCATAAAAGATCACACATGATAACACAAACAAAGTCGCGTTACGTGGCATTCCAAATCGTAAAAGTTAAATTTGAATTTCAATGAGATTTTTAATCCAATATTTATAGTTATAATTATCTTTTAGCAAACACTTTGATATACAAAAATTGTTAGAGATAATAAATAATGACATGTTGAAAATTTAATATCTCGAAACATGTAAGAGCATTTTCTGAACTCTTCGTTCACTCGATAAATATTGAACCTTGCTTATCATGTTAAATCGTTTTAGATATTTTAGATGAACTTTGAGCAACTTAACGCTCAACAAAACTCGTTTAGTGAGTACGGAGGAGGTCCTTGAGAAGGACACGCCGCGAATGAAAAGTTCGGCCAAGAAGCGGTCCTCTTTCGTCCGCCGAATATTATCTCGGCGACAGCGTGGGCGATTCGTTTGCCCGGCGGTAAATCCGCGAATTAAAGAACTTATTCCATTTGGGCAGCCAAAGGGGTGTGAACGCTTTCGCGTTCGTATTATCTCCCGACCCGGTCGTCGGAGATGGGGAGACGGGGGCAAAAAGGGAAAGAGAGTGTAACCGGCAGGAAGGCGAGAACGAAGGACGAAGGGCTGGGAATGACCTGGCGAAAGGCGCGAGAGGAGGAAAGAGATAGGCCAAGCTGGAGGGAGAAAAAGAGGGTGTGTGTGTGTGTGCGTGAGAGAGAGAGGGAGAGAGAGAAGACGCGTTTAGACGTTCGTTCCGCTGGTAACAAAGATAACTCTATGCAATAAAAATGATTCAAAGTTTCCCGCGGCGGATGGCGGTTCCGATGGCGGAGCGGTTGACAATGGCGCGTCTTTGTCTCCGTCCCATGCCGCACCACCATCCCCCGACCAGCCGCCACTTTTGCCGCGACCGCCTCCCTCCGTCCGTATCCTGCGACACCTATCTTCCGGTTTAAAGTCCCGGCGTGCGCGCCAGAGAGGAACCTCGCTAACTTTTATTATTTACGACCGATATTTCAGCCAGGCCCGAGCGCGTACACTCGGTAGCGCGAGCGAGCGCAAAGTACCTGCCACTATGACGCGATGTCATGTTTATTAATCGTAATCGATGCCTCTGGGGTGTCGCTGAGAAAAGATTCGAAGATCGTCTCGATCAGTCATACGTTCCGCGAATCAACTCGTTAGAATCTCGAGTTATTGCCGCTTCATATACATACGTCTTCTACCACCCTTCCTCACGTCATTTAATTTGCAAGTGCATCACGATAAACGTCAAGACAAGAATTTCCAGTGACTTCTGATGACGTTTAATCGCGACATATCGCCGTGAAGTAAAACGAAATGTTACGTCGCGCTAGTAAAACGACAGCTGAGTGAAATTAACCGAACACGGGTCTTATCGAATCAACGGATGAACGGGCGACGATCGGCGCACGGCGAAACCGTCGAACCCTCCGTCCGCACTTACTCTCTCGCTGCCCTCGTGGGCACCTTTATCTACCTATACTTATACGCATATACATACGCAACCCTCTCCCCGATGAAGGGTCTGAATTTGCATTTTATTCGCAGTCGTGGAACCGCGGGTCCGTCCGTGCGGGTAACGCTCTCCTCCGCGGTGCGGACATTTATTTTAATTAAATTACTCCGGAGCGTCGAACAACCCATTTCCTATAAATTATCCCCTCGCCGCTCTTTTGCGTTCGCGCGCCGAGGCATTAACGTACCCGCTGATCCCGCGGTGCCATTGAAATGAAATAAAAGCACCAGTAACCAGCGAGAGCGAAATGTACCGCTTGACCAATTCTCATCGCGATTTCGCCGCTTCTCTTTCATTTAGCGCAATCATTTCCCGAAAGTGCGCTGGTATCTTTAGTTCCCAAATGCTTCAGGGCGAATTTTCGTTATGCTCTTTCGAATTTCTTTCTTCATTTTTTTCGATTATATGTATCTACATTATGTATATATATATATATATATATATATATGTATATATCCATTAATTAAACTATCGCGGCATATGTAAAAATTAAAAAGAATCATAAGGATACATTAGGGGGGCTATTAAAGAAATATTCAGGGTTAAGATCTACATAGGTTTTTCAAAATTAAATCTAAAAAATTTCCCCTATTATTTCATCATGGTTTTATAATATATTATATTATAATATTATTAGATAATATATAGTATATTTATTAAAATATATAAATATATATATAATTTTATAATATTTATTAAAAAATATTTATTGTTTTTTATTAGATATATAGGTATTCATTTTTTATAGATTTCGAAAATTTAATTATATAAAAAATTTTCTACTACTCCACTGGTTATTAACAAATTGCAATTATTTTATAAATTTGTATTCTTAGTCATTTCTTTCAATCATTACAAATTCTTTACACTTCATAGAACAGATAGTTCGTGGCAACCTTATAGCGAATTCGCTTGCACTAGTGTGTACAAACTTGTTCCAGTGTCATACATTTGGATTGTGCTTACTGTCCTAGTATATTCAGATTGTTATATTCGACAAATGAAAATTGTTCTAGTGTGGTCCTTTTATATTCGAACAAACGAAACAATTGAACGAGAGTAACAAATGTGCACTGACTTTTGATAGTGCAGTTGATCGCATCTTCAAACAATTCTATACTCGTTATGTCGGGGAAGTACCAGAGCAGAAT
This sequence comes from Crematogaster levior, assembly GCA_901521435.1. Lineage (NCBI taxonomy): Eukaryota > Metazoa > Arthropoda > Insecta > Hymenoptera > Formicidae > Crematogaster > Crematogaster levior. Next base: position 292,646 of record CABEGB010001069.1, read on the forward strand.
CAGTGCATGTGCACCAAATTCGCTATTATCGCACACTTTTTATCTCATATTGCGTTTTGTTGTTACCAAATAAAAAACAAATAAAATGATATATAACGAAAACGAATAACCGAGTAACAGATGGATGCGTCTTGTACAATTCCATAATATAATTCATTATTCATAATGATGATTTTTCAATTCAGTTCGACACAATTTTAAACTTTTCTACTCAATTTATAAAACATCAACAAATGTTTCGTCACCCGAGAGAGACAGTTATGCTTCTCGATGCAGCCCGCCGAAGCGGCGCACGCATTAGCAGCCGACGCGGCCGGCGCGTCGTCGAGGTTAGGTTAGGTTACACACGACGCAACGCGCAATTCGATAACATCGCTCTCGGTTATTCACGTTCGATCAAGAAAGACCCTTCGACGATTATTCCGTGAGCATGCAATATGCGCGATAATAAGACCGGTTCTCTCACCTGATAAGGGATGTCCTCGCCGAGCTTGCCACGGGTCGCCGCAACGTTGAGCGTGAGCACGCAACATTTGTCAGCGTTCCACACGTACAGCACGTTGTCGCGAATCTCGAGGATGTTCCGCGTCTCCTTGGCACCGTTCGACAAGCTCGCCTTGATATCCTTGAATAGCCGCTTCTCGTTCAGGCGCAACAAATCCGTGCACGACGACATCCTTCGCGCGATCTCGAACTCACGACGCGAGGTTATGGCGGCAAACGCGCTCCTCGACACAACGACGTGAAAGCACGCCGCCACACGGTTGCCGCTTGTGCGGTGAACTTCAGGGAGTACTTGTTTTTCGAAACGACCGTTGATCGCGAGGCGGCGTCCGATTCAGTCAGTTACCGCGTTTTTTTATTCGAACGGCGGCGACCGTGATTTTCGCGAGCGATCAATTTCACGAATTCCACGCGAATATTCGCGCAGAATCTCGTCGATCGCGGTCCATCGAGTCGCAGCCACCGCGTGAGACGGTTATCGATCGTGACTCGGCCGGTTTACCGCGAGATTTCAGTTTCGGAGCGGTCGTGAGTGATTTTGGGAGTGGGCAGTATGTCAATCAAAATGGAGTTGTGATTTCCGTTGGAAATTTCAAGGTCGAGACGACGCCGGTAAGCGATTGCTCCTATACGAATTATCACTCTCACCTCATTCTCACCAACATCAGTCGTATTTTGATTGTTCAAAAGCATCGCGCTAATAACGTATAATAATAATTAAGTGTTTATTTGTTTTGAAAATGTAACGGAACGGTTGTCGTTTTTACTAAAGCAAAAAGATCGCGTCGATGACGACACACATTTAACGCTCATCACAATGGTTAATTCTGAGCAAATATCTCTTTATCATTAGTTATATATTATAACTCGCAATTATATTCGAATGATTATGAAGACGTACAACGAAGCGTGTCGGAAAATATCGTTTTAATTAATATTTTTATTTATAATTATATTATCACAATTTTTTTTATTACAAATTAATATTTTATTGCTCTTTGCATACAAGATAATGTATTTGGTGTAAAAAAATCAAAATACATTTCAACATGTATGTACATAAACGAGCGAAATAAATTTGTTATTGATTTTTAATGTCATAGCATATACACTTTAAAAAATTGAAAGAAAAAAAAAGTTTGAAGCAAGCGTGATTTCCGCTTCCAGGCCCCGGAGGGATTCGAACCCTCGATCTCCTGTTTACTAGACAGGCGCTTTAACCAACTAAGCCACGGCGCCGTTGGAGAAAGGTGAGTATCTACAATTTATCAAGGCATTCGAGAAATTTCGATATATCCTGCACTTCAGTTTCAAAATTAAATTGTTGTTCCTGTAACATTCGATTGCTTCCATTTTTTTTTACTCGTATTGAATATTCTTCTGCGCGTTATCTCTGTCAAGGGAAGTTATTGTTTATATCGTGTAATGAAAAATATAAAAAGATAATGTATGATTACAAAAAGTTATGATTGCAAGTAACGGTAGTTGAGTTCAATTAAATCGTTACTTTATATTAAATAACATTAAAAAAATGATCTGTAAAGTAGATAAATGTAAAATAAGTGGAATACAATTTAAATTCAAACCCAATCCGACTTTCGAATTTTTCAGGAATCGCTGCGCTTTTAAATCGCTTTTAAAAGCGATTTTGTCATAAACCCTTTCAAATTTCGGTTAATCTATAACAATTTTTTAATACTGTAGCAAAAAAACTTTAATCTATAACAAGTTAAATTTTTTATTTATAAATTTTTATTAATTAAATTCTCTGTTTTTGAATAAATTGAATTTAAAAAAAGTTTAAATTTGCAGAATTTGATTTTAATTATTATTTTTTGCATATCATAAAATATTTATACATGGAATTTATATGCAAAATATAACGCCCCCGGGTGGGCTCGAACCACCAACCTTTCGGTTAACAGCCGAACGCGCTAGCCGATTGCGCCACGGAGGCTGTTGATCTGTGTGTCTTTAGTAAAGAATAAGGTACTTACTCTCTCTCCACGTAACTTTAATTTTTTCAGTTATATATATCTAACGTTTTTATTTACTACAAGTATGTACTACGTATACATGATAATGTATATGAGTTATTTTATGTAATAATAATATATGAGAAATCAAAGTAATTTTAAGATTGTTGTGACAGAGAGCAAAATATTGGTTACCTGATGACGGATATATGTATATATAATAGTCACAATTGGATATAATCATTAGAGAAAAAAAAGTATTCCGTTTGACCTCGTTTATTATCTCTTTGTATTTAAAAAAAAGGGGACTATGTCGGTGAGATCTGCAAATTGCTTGGTGCATGTGAAGTGATTTGCAATTCATTTTCCGATAACGATCGACGATGAATTACGCTAGGCTCTCCGTTTCTAGAATACCACACTATCAAAGCTATCACTAAAAAGCACGTTCTACAGACTCACGGTGTACTACGATACAAATCGAACAGATGTGTCGACGCAAGAAAGCGGTCACGATGAAATATCGCTTTGCGTTGGAATAAATTCGTTATAGTTGTGGTCGTGGGTTTGTGCGCGGCGATAATACGAGCGTATATGTAACGGCAAATAGTCCGTTGCACAGTTGCATCGAAACCATATACGGTTAATTAAATGGGGTCGGCTCATTAGTAACTGTCTATATGCAAGGCGATGGGCGAGACGCGATTGGAGGGTGGTCCCAAGGTGATTTATCCGTCACGATGGATCGCAGATGTTCGACTGGTACGCGACACGGGTCATCACAATATCGTAATTAGGGTGATAGCGCGTCTATATGTATGCAGAACGAAAACACATGTCCCATTCACATGTATAATATGTAGGTTATAGGAAATGTTGCAATAATCGTTGTTTCTCAAATTGGACTGCAAGAATTTAAAACATATTAATTTCAAGAATAATAGAAGTCAAATTAAGTCGTTTTTCGAAACAAACAAGTGCTCAGTCTATTTTTTAAAATGTTTTTGAAGTGTCTTTATACGAGGAAAGATAAAGTGTTTCTGTCATATTCTATGATCAAGTATTGACTAAACGATCAACTTCAAATATTGTCCATAAATCGGTGTACAGTCGGTGTATTGTCGCAAGACTCGCTCTTAAAGAGACTTCTCGGTCAGAAGGAGACCTTCCGGTTCGGCTATGGTGACACTAACGGTCTGTTTAAATTGTGCGTTTAATTACACAAGTAAGAGACAGTCACCGCAAAATTTATCGGTCAATGTTACCGTCCCCTTCGTTCCTAATCTACGTAGCAGATATCCACACTAAACAGAGGAGAACATATCCTTCGCCTGCAATAAGACGCTTCTCATTGCTTTTTAGTGTCTCTTCCCAGAGAAGCAATTAGATTTATCAAGCGTGCACGCATATAATTTACTATGGTAGTTATGGCCAATGTAATGTTAAATATGACTCGTAGCTATGCGCCGCACGTGACTTATGATTATAGTGTAATTATAATTATACGTAACTTATTATACGTAACTTATAATTACAAAAGAGTTATGCATTTTAAGAGCAATTGCACATATCTCATCTAACTTGCAAGACATTGTAAAAGAAATTAGCAGCAACATTCGATTTTGACTGGCAGATATAGTGCAGTTATGTTACATAAAAGTATTGTGTTTTAAAAAGAATTTCTTTTTTATATTTACATATTATATATATTCTTTTTTATACCTTCTCACCAGAGACACGCAATTTTGTCTGCAGTTGTATGTCTTTGAATCTCTTTTTAATTATCGAAGAATTCTTGTTGCACAAGATTGAGTACTTGTATATATCTACGGTTAGAGAATACATGGTTTCTTATTGGATAGGAATTTATGGCCATAAATCTAACTGGTTCCCGTCGAGAGGTTGAGCTTCCTCCTGGAAGTTTACAATCCCTCGTTCTCTCTATTCTGTAACCAACATCCGCTCCGTCTCTCTCTTGTTCACGTTTCCCACCTCTTCTCGGCACGGAAAGCACGGTACTTTACAGGCCATGGTGGATGTCTATGATGAAAGTGTGCACGTTCTAGGATATACCGAACTTGTAACGATGTAACGGGTGAGCATTGCACTGAAATCATGATGAATTCATTCAGAGTGCGAATTAACGTCCGGTCGGGGGTAACTTTCGCTAAATGCCCGGAAGAGAGAGCGCACGCAAAACCGGCGATCATCAATATTTCATTACGGTAAACCAAAGTTGAGATTTAGCAAATTTGTTTGCTCAAGAAATCAACAGAATTTATACGTCTCTGCCATGATGTTCCGGTTTGTTATACATATCGATTATACACAGATCACACATTTCTCTTTGTAATTATTTTGTAATTAATTTATTAACATATTTTTATGTTTCAATCTCTGTTTTGTTTGATGTAATTTAATTATTTAATATTTCGAAGGAAATAATCTAGAAAATTTTTAGAATATTTACTAAAAGTAACTTGACAAATTACTTTTTTTTATGTATGTCTTATATTATAAAAATTTAATATTTTATAAAAATATTTTATAAAGATGTAAGATATATTTGTGTTTAAAAAATTCGTATTTAGAAAGCTTAATGATGAAGGAGAATCGTTATAAACGTATCGATAATCATGATGACATAACAACTGATCGTTTCAGTCTCACAAGTATGACGTATATCTCCGCGTTGTTCTTTTGACTGGTTCTTCTCGTTCAATCAACTAATGGCCTGCAGAATGAAGAGTACGGCAGAACAGATCACGAACACCCGGTAGACAATACGTCTTGGCACTCGTAGGTCATTGTGGCGTTGAAAGGGAGTAACTTATAGGGGCATTGGGAATTACCAGTTTATTATTAGGGAGATAGCATAGAGGGCCAAGATCAGGGGTTGCTGTTAATTCTCCTAACACTTGGCTCCCCGGAGAGAACACGCTGCCTTAAGACTTCCTCCTTCTCGACTCATCCCACTGCACGGCCGACATCTTGAATCGCTGCCGTGTTAATTAGTACGACTTTAAACGCGCCCGCATGCGGTAGCAATCGGGATTCCCTGAAATGGTTTCGGCACTACCCTCTGGAAGATGTTAAGATTGATATGCAATCTTAGAGTAAAAAATCACAATGTCGCAATATTTATGTGATATTGCGATACTTCTGCAAAATTCAATTTCCAGCATGACTATTACGTTTCATAATGTGACTTGTTCTGCAATCATACAGACGATAAAATTTGATTCAATACTTTTTCCCATTTAATTTTTCTTAAATACATTAAAATGTTTATGGAAGACTATGATTAAAAGTTGTATTTTTTAAAATTTTTGTTCTAGATCTATCTTTATTAGAAAAAAATATTTATAATGGAGGGAAATTGAAAAATACGACCAACATCTTCGACAAAAATTCAAATATTCAAGATGTAAAGATATATACGCTTTTGTAAAGATATATACAAAACCATCTTTAACTAAGTTAATTATTTAGCGTTTACACATGCCTCTTCTGTATGAGAGGAGAGGATAAAATATCTTTCGCCACCCTCTTTAATCCGGATACGAAGGTGGAACATTTTCGGAGGCTCTGAAAGACGAGTCGGCAAGGCTTTGACGTATGGAAGATGTCAGTTGCGGGCTGGCACGGTAGTGTCGTCGATTCGTCTTCCCTTTAGCCGCCATCTTTCGCGAATCCTTTCTGTTCTGCTATCCTTTACGTTATATAAATGATGCTCCCGTCTGGTAGCCACTGATAAAATTCCGTCGGCCTCGCCATAGATTGCTCTATTTCCGGAGCTCTTCGATTTATCAATTGGTTTCTTTCCTTCAGAGATAGGATCTTCTAAATTTAGTCGACATACTAGCGACTACCTGAATAAAGATAAAATATCCACGTGCCGTCATGCTTTCTTCGATGTGATTGCTACTGATGTTGGTTTTTCACTATTAGTTTATTTTTTGTGTCAATAAATTCAAAAAAGTGCGAGGAAGCGAATTTTAATAAATAATATGTAATAAACGGCATAAATTTAGGAAGTGAACAATATTTAATTAGCTAAAATTTCAAATTGATGCTCTATCAACACTTCGCTCCTATTAAAAGCTCTATATGTTTATTTTAAAAGTCTGCTTTTTAATGTTAAAGAAGAAGCAATATTGACAATAAATGATTGCGTTGTAATATGGATATAAGAAAGATCAAAATCGCGGCATATATAAACGTTTATAGGTTTTCACGTGCCTAAAAGCTGTCGAGGGGTAATTCTTAGTTCTCCTTGGCAGGCTGTAACGAGGTCGACCGGGCTAACTATGTCAATAAATCAACGGCCTTAATGAAAATGTAGCGCTATCCGTTGCAAGAGCGTTGAACGAGCGGTCCTCCCCGTTCGCCGTTTAAATGAAATGAAAAGAACGTGCAGCACTGGAAAATGCCCTCCTAAAAATATCAAGATAAGAGCGAGTCGGCGATGAGGAGTCCTGTCCGGAATGAGGGATAGGGGCAGCTCGTTTCGCAGGAGAGAAAAACGCGCGTAATTACGAAAACGTGGTATTTCTACGAAAATGCCGAGCAAACTCACATCCGTTGATAATCTATGCTGCAATGTTATCAGAATTCAAACTAGTACGACAAGCATCTAATCTTTTAATTTGTAACTATTTGTAGGTATAACTAGACGTACGTATTTCAAGTTGTAGCCAACGTGCATTTGTATAATCGCAGAAAGTAATTATGAATTAATATTTTATTATTTGTCGGTGACAATATAAAACAGATTTTTTTTAGTCTTAAAGCAAATGATAAAACAACCAAATTCTTCTCTTATTTTTTAAAACTATTAGAAGTAGGTGAAATATAAGCAATTATATTAATTATAATTGTAATATAAGTATAGAGTAAATATAATTATTATTATACTTGAAATTGCCTGCATTTTTAAGTGTTGGGAATGTTCGTGTATCGAATTAATTCAGCATTCATACGTGGTATTGTTATTTTCACCGACGAGGAAGGGGTACCGTAAGAATGGAAAGCATTCTTTTTCCGTTGTTGAAGATATAAAACATGACGTAGCATATGTTGCTCTACGCGCGGTGGTCACATACGTGTACAACATGTATAATGTCGCGTACGTGTGCCTGCTATAATTACAACGGTCGCGAGCATACCCAAAACAAGTTTGTAATCGTGAAAGATGAGCAAAGACGACCCTCGCGGCCATACGCGGCAAAGAGACGAGCCCGATAATATATGTACAATATTTTTAATTGTTGACGTTAAAATGTGCTCCCTTGGTTTTTTCTCGTTAACGTGACGTGGGAGGGTCCGAAAACTGGCTCGCGTCACGTTTTCGGCCGAGCCCTCCGAGTTATTTATTTCACGCTTAAAGAATCACCCGCCGTCCATACATACTACCGTTGAACACCGTCATATGTAGACGACTTTGGACAGACTGTCTTCTGCAAGGGCAGAAAAAAAATCTGATGCGAAAGCGAAAGATTCGAGGGAAATATCGTGATAATTAAACAATGACGCGAGTTCTAAAAAGTTAGTAGTAATTAGTACTGTTAGATGTATCAAAAATAGCATCTTGAATCTCATATACAAGGATGAGATAATACAAATAAAAAGATTTCCCCAACCCTCTTCTTTATATTTATTAACTTTATGTTTGTTAAGTAACTCTTGTCATTTATAATTTACTCATATCTTGCATTAATTTCTTTTTGTATTATATTCATTTCTATTAGTCACTATTGTAGACACAACTGTTGTAGCGACCGATTGTTTCAGGAAATCGCGCGCGTCTTTTGTGAAGAAATCATATTCCACCGTAGTTCGATTACGATGTGGGGAGATTCAACTTTGCCATTCAAAAATTATGTACCCCTCGAACATCGTTCTGTACGATTACGCGAGATACGATCGAAAGAAACGAAATCGGAGGAGGCTATTGTCGAGGCGTATTCATATTTGGCTCTTACATTTTGCATGCGATTCGTACACAATGCGGTCCATCGGAAGCTGTCGTCTACTACTTCCGCTATCTGACTGCGGCACGTCTGCCTGCCTGTTTCCCCCTTCATTCTGTCCCGACGAAATTCCGACGTATTCGTATATATTTATTTCGGTCGTATGGAAAAATATGAGAGCGTTTTTCGACGAGTTCCTGCGCGTTTAACATTCGTTCGGGAAGTGACTCGAAAAATAATATCAGTTTTGTTTGCAAGGAATAAATAATTAATTTATCATGTTTTATTTTCTTTATTTAATTATTGCGAAATTTGTATGGTAGTGAACAGTTGTATGGTAATGAAAAGTTTATGACATACATAGCATTTTTTTTTAATTACTATTGTACGTTGCATGAATAGAAATTAATTATTGGTACGATTATCAATTTCAATATTTCAGTTTTATTTTTAAATTAAAGTGAACTATAAATTAATTTTGGCAAAATATTTATGAATGATTATGATGAAAAAAGTAATATACTTATTACTTTTAGGTATTATGAGATTAATAAACAGATTGAGAAAAAGATCCCGACATGTGCGTGAAATCCGTCAATCACAAAAGTCGTACCGCAAACGACGTATCTACATCTTTATTAGGCAAGCACATGTGGTTTAGAAATGTTTTACCCTAATTACGAGGTGATCCTGATTAAATATATTCTAGTAGATGCCTACTTTCTCCTTCCTACCCCTCTTTTCTTCGCTATCTCACACGCACACAGTTGTCACGTAATGGAATATATTCGTTACCGCGATATGATAACGAGACGCCGTAAGTCAGAGAGTCATATTACCTCGGAGATCCTAGTCGCGAAGTATAGCGTGATTTTTCAATTTATTAAAGTCGACGCACGCTTGTAGAACTCCCGCGACGAACAATGTAGATAAGGGGGAAATTTATGGTCCACCTATTGGAAATGCGACGAGCGCTCTCGCTAATGAATCGAATTCAGATAGCCGGGGACAAACCGGGGATGAAGAACTATGCGCATGCATAAATCAAGAACAAAGCACAGCAATAACTAGCTAACACGACTTGAAAAGTGTCCGTTTCGCAGCTTATCGTAGTCCGATCTCATTAAGCGCGAGTGCTCTCGCAAGTTTGTCGATGCGATCAATTCGCTCCATATCAATTGTCGCCGACGCCTTGGCGAATTTAAGCTTAATTACTTTATTGCGAATGTATCGCCGGGGGACTCGAGTTAGGGTGCGCGCGAACTATTCGGATCGGTAACGCGATCGCGATTTATCATGCTCGATCAGAATGAGCACTTCCTTCGCGAGTTAAATACTAATGTTCGTAATGCTGCAAATACTGTTGATGAAATTCATGGTGCTAAATCATGTAGGAGTTAAATGAAGTTATTGAAGAACTTTGATAGATCTTCTTCAAGTTCAAAAGAAACGAATTATTAATAAGAATTAACATTTTTGTGTTGGGGTTTACTGCTTGTGCTTTCTACTTTCATTATAGATTTTTCCACAGACACGTGTTGTCGCGTATCACACGTATTGCAGTGAACCATGTACATGCCTGTTATTTCAGTGTGTTATGCGTGAAAAGTAAGAGACACGCCTTTTGTCATCTCCGAAGTGCCATGTATGCGCACGTGGATATACGGGAATGACAAACGATCATGGAGGGTCGATCGGGTATTGGCATGCCATGTACGTGCGGGGTTATATAAATGAATCGCGTCCCCGGGGCCGTATCTTACGGGAATATGAAACATTAATGGACAGATGCGTTTTTGTCGACGGAAACGAATGACCCGTGGCTGTGTGTCGATTTATCCTCGACGACCGATTTTGTCGTGGAGGACACGTCGAAGGTACACCGCGAAACCATTACGACGAAAACATTTCGATTATTATTTCTTTTTTTTTTTGTGAAAAATGTTTTCGTAATTGCGCGTCCATTGTTCGGACACTATTCCATTAAAAAATAAATTAATGTGATTAATAAAAAGTAAAAATAATTTATCAAGTTGTGAACGTTTTATGCGAATGGTACCAATGATTTATGATTTAATTTTAGACTTTCTGAGAATTTCTTTGTCTTAAGAGAACAAAGGGATCTTTACAGAAATACAATATAAGCATCTGTGAAATTATTCAAAGTTATTCGCGAAACATACGTGAAGCAGACATTTTTTAAAACTTTCTTGCGTCTGACGTGTTGGAAATAACAAAACAAAAAAAAATTACGCGCGGCACTTTTCGCTGAGAGAACATTCTTTGTTCAAGCTCAAAGGTTTTATTTAAATAGTCCGCAACAATGCGTCGTACACTTCAAATTGCCACCATACCCGAGGAAAAAAAGAATATCTACGCTATGTACGTGATGGGGAACGGGTAGTCAGCAGGGTAAAGTACTTCGGTGTGTAACGAGGGGCGGCTGGATATTTGCATAATGATTGCAATTATTATTGCCTTACCGCGCGTAATCTATAATGCAGTTCAAACGATAACCGCCAATGCATCGGGGACACGAGAAAGGCCCGTTAACATTCCCGGAGCGAAAGTGCTGGCGCAATGGTGGCCCTCACCCATTAGCGAGTGTCGAGACACCAATACACTGCCAGATATCGGCATCGTTGTGTATCCGCGATTGTGGTAGATTAACCGTCCTTAATGTCGTTCTTGTCGCGGTCCGACGACAGTTGTGATTTAAACCGCGAAAATCTCGCGATAAATATGTCATTTTATTTTAAGACTGTGTAGTCATTTAGTCTTCTTAATGGCAATCGAGCGAATTTTAATTTTTAAAGTCACTTGCACCTGTATCTCGTAGTCTACTATGGGTAAAGTCTACAATTTTTCTGCTGTTTCGAAATAGCAACTCTTCAATTTTTGACAGTCAATTAAATAATAATCGTGATCTAATATGATTCAATTTATTATAATATATTATACAGTTTACTATTTTTTTATTATAATTATTGTTATTATAAATATTATTGTAGTAAAATTGAGATGTAAGACGGTAGAGGTGCTATAATTTTTTAAGATACAGATGCTATAGATTTGGAACAAAATTCACTAAAGAGGAATATTTTTGATATTTTTATTTCAAATATATGACTAAAATTATAAAATAACTATTATTTTCTTAGTATACTGAAGTTAGCGTGATGTATGTTTTTATTAGGGATACTTTCAAAATTCACATTTTGCTAATTGTGTGGCCGTGTTAATCTCGATTACTTTTACATACCACGCGCGACAATATCTTTAACATATTCGTAAGAGATTAATTTGCGCAACATTAACATTTGCGCAATGCAAGCATCATCCCCAAGTCGGTAGGGTAGATACCCTTGTAAGAGATAAGGGGTCGCTAGTCGACCGTCTTCTTATCGACTGGAAGCTCCATGCAAAACGGCTCCCTGACTCCCCGATAGAAAGGGGTAGCTGTGTATTGCCGCCGTCGATTTGAACAACCTCAATTGGTTAATGTAAGGTCGAAAGGTTCGCCTTCGGGTGAACAGCATCTGTGATTTCCATCGATTTCGGATAAACGTCCGACTCTGTAATTGTATAAGTTATGATTGCGCACGTGTATTATACTACTTTAAATAATCGGTTCTTGGATCCTGTTCATGCGTGACTGCTTGCCAATATATCGTTCTTAACGGGAGAATGTTATTGCACCTTGTTTCGTGTTTGCCATGCGAGGAAAAGCAGGAACATTCAATATTGAATTTTACGCGTTGCCGAATGTGGTTTGTAAAAAAGAGTCTGATATTTTATTAATTACTATTTCGTGTTTATAGTATTATCCGTTAAATCATGATATTTGTTGAATTTATCTTAACTATTGAATTTATTTTAACTATGGATTGAAGGAGCTATAAATTTAAGTTTTTTCATTTGCAATATACTTTTTCATTTTTTGATATACTACATACTCTAATCAGATAAAAATTAAGATAAAATAAATTATTACATACTTATGTTATATTCTTTCTGCAATATCAAATGTATAAATATTACCTAGATCGTTTTGTTAAGAGACATGTATTTGTTTTGATTTTGTTATGCTTTTTCTACGACGATTGGAAGTACTCATTATTCTTTTTCTGCACGCCCTCCGATTTGATTTCATTTTTTAAATACACATATCTTTGTTCGCCCACGATTACATCGCGAATTGACGTGGAAACGGATCCTTTTCACAAATCTCCGGTGATATAAACCGGCGTTTCGATACGTACGCGTTCCTTTTGTTATGGAATCCCCGTGTGAATTATGATCGCCCAATAGAGGGAACCCCCGCGAACGGTATATTGGATTCGCGATACGCATTTCGCGTGCCTCATGATACTCAAATTTCAGCCGGCTAAATCACGGCTGCCTAGATCGGTGCAACTTCGAGAGGGTCGAAAGAAACTCGCAATTTCTCGGGTTAAACATGAACGTACAATAGAATCGTCGTTCCGCTTTAAATTCCTGGTCACACAGTTAAGTTTTTAGTTCACCATTACTTTTACCGAAATGTCTTCCAATAAATAACTTTTAAGAATTGTATACTATCAAAACAAAAAAAGAAATGCTTTGTCGGTTTCTATATGTCTGGCAGACAGTAGGACATCGAACGGCTCTTTCGGGCGGAATTCGTGACGTGTTTTGTCGCGTTGTAGAATATTGACGCGCGCACTACATTTCACATGGCGTTCTTCACTGAGACAGAAGGAAATCGAATTTTATATTTTATCAGACGATTTCTTTGAGTTTTCTCTCTGATGTAGCTTTTATTGATACAAAAAAAATAATAAACCATTCTAGTTACTGAACAGTATTTATTAATATAATTGTTTTTATAACTTTTACACGTAACTTTCTAATAGTACAACAATATGTGTGTGTATTATTTTTTATAATATACATGTGTCGGATTGATTAAGAAGTATTCAGATTTCAAACAAATTGTGAATTAAGGAAAAGAAGAAATGTGTATTTAGAACAGATCCCCTAAAAGATGTAAGAGTTTTATTCAAGTTACACAAATACACATGCATTCACGAATTCTTTCGTATTGAGGGTGCATCGACGTCGGCCATCGTCATGCTTCTATCAGCCGCGGACCCCTCAATAACCTCGATACAAAATTCTTTTCACATTGCCCTCAATGGCTGGAGGTATAGGAAATATATGAAAGGCTCTCCGTCCGGTTCAACTGGCGCAATGTTGGCCGAGGCTTTTTCTCCCAAACACACGAGTGCCGTTTGCGAGGGACCTATAAGCTCCCCTCCCCGTAATGAAACATAAATTATTCAATCGAAATCAGCTGCGGACTACCGAGCGTCGGCGTCTGCCACGACGCCGGTACTTTCCGGTCAAAAGCGGCGCTTTAAACCGAAACCCTCGATCCTTTCCGCGAGAAAGGCGATGAAAGCGAAGCGGCTACGGTAGACCTTTGCTTTTTTTCTACATGTGTTTTGAACGATATCAGTTTTTTTTTTTTTTAACTGAATATCGTCTGGCGTGCACACACGCCTTTAGTTTTTCCTCCAGCAAGCAATTGGAAAATTTCGGCTCTCCATTTCACGAGTGAATTGAATCGACCAGAGAGGATATCGGCTGTTTTATTTAGAAAGTGGATTTCAAAGGGTTGATAGTAAGTTATTACTACGTGAATAAAAATCGTAATGTATCACATTACAGAGACAATACGATAGAGACGATTACGATAAATTATTTGTTACGATTCTAAACGAAGAATGATGGTAATAATCGTCTTCGCGCTAAAAATTTTTGATGCAGTTTTTACGTTCGAGGCAAGCAATGAAGCGATTCGTATCTTCAAAGAAATCGCTCCTTGGGGGAAGAAATTTTAATAACATGTTTTCCATCACGTTTATACATTCTTTTATTTTGCGTAACGCATCGGAAACAGGGCGATACGCATCGCGAATCCCCGAGGACCTCTCCCGATTCCACTTCCGGAACGGGCGCGCGTTTTAAAACTGAATGCGCGACTCAATTCCGGGCGTGTCGACACGCGCGTCGGTGTCGACGGGGAATAGAAGACGTTTAGAGGTGAGGCCGTCAAATAAAATACGCTCGTCCCATGTGAAGGGAGTGACGAAACTGTCGCGATCCTAGTACGGAGACCTCATGTTGTGCGTACATGCATGTCCTGCGGACGCACACGCACCTCGCGTCAGGAATTGAGGCTAACATGGTCACGCAATTAGCGAAATATGACAATGAATATTTCCTGGGGAAGTATCCGTAATGGAAACACGCCAACACCTGCATACACAGGAAATGATATTTTAAGGATTTTAAGAGAACATTTTTTTTATGCTATACCATACATACTAGAAAATAGTTTTTTTCTCTCTCGCGTTTATGCGAACACATTAGGCGTAACTACTCAAATCTCTCTTGTTGTGTAACAAGAGATTTGACATGTGTGGCACTAATTGAGAATGCGTGGAGGACATCTTGGAATTCTCCAAGATTGTGATTTGCTACGTTGATTCAAGTTCAATTGCGAACTCCCACGAGTCCTGGCAGCCTAATTAAGCGTCTATATACGATGAAAGACGGGTTAGAACAACGTTCATTGCGAATCAATGTTTTGTTTGGTGGAGGACATTGTGTATGTTTGATAGAGTAAACATCTGAGAACGCGTGACAACACGATTCGGAGATGATATTTTCACATTAATGTTGCGAAGTGCAACTAATCGCCTTATGCAGGATTTTATGTCCTATTTAATGTAATGTTATCTTTTTCAGTGAAACAAAAACTACACTCGGTTATTTCGTACTAACAGAGAAAGGCAAACATTTTTTTTGCGTACTGTACTTAAGTTACGGGAATTTTGAAATTATTTTATCTTATCTTGCAGTATATAGCTCTATATATATACTTTTTCTTGTAAGTTATGGTCGCATTTTTTTACAAATAACATTTATGGTTTATCTATTTAATAATTATTACTTTCCTAAGACAAATTGTTGGAATTTATTTACGTACGTTTGTCTTTTGTGAACACTATTCTTATTCCTACCCCTGTTTCATAATTACTGCGCGAGCGTGTCGATTCATTGTAAAGCTCATTGCGGCTCATCGCTGGGGAACGAAAAAGCGAGTAATGTTGCTCTGGCTCGGCTGGAAAGGCGCGTATAGATTTTTATGCAAATTCTATTGATATCCGATCGTGGCCGACGATAGCGCACGGAACATGCACGTTCCGCGATGGTGGCGGTTAGTCAGAAAATAGCCCTGCCTAGCTGCGTCCGTTCGGTTGCAACCCCCGCGATTGTTCGTTGCTGTTCGAGAAACGGTCGTGATTCGTCGGAGCCCCTTTGCGTCTCGCGAACTCTAACGAGGACGAGGTAGGGTAAATCGCGATTAACGTTGTTCTTAACTCCCTGCTAACTCCCCCCCTCCCCCCCGGACGAGACACAACAGCAACCACCCTCGAGCACGTTAATGTGACCTTTTATCAAATGTATGTGTTTTAGAAATTACACGTGCCGTTGGATTTATCGAGCGTAATGCGACTGGAAAATGGAAATTAAAAAGCGCGATCGCATAAAATGAGGTTCTAGCGAGTGTAAAGAGTGGAGCCCAAAGGGGAAGTCGCGAGTTAAGAGGGCGAGCAATTCCGCAAATATGTTTAAAAACCGATGGTCTCTCTTGCATGTTTACACTAACGTACGTAAATTGGACGTCTCGTTGCTCGGCAAATGTGCGTGCAATGAGAGGTGCGTGACCTGAGGTACACGATTACCGGTTGGCGCGAAACTCGGACCGATTTGAAATATAACCTACTCGTTATTAATAAAATTTGCATTTACAAGGGCGAAAAGGTGTCACAGCACGCTACGCGAGAACGACAGAATGCTTTTCCTTTCTTTAATGAGGTTTCCTTGATTCGAAATTAATGATCTGTCATTCTCTTTAAAAGATCGGCGCGAAACTCTAACTTATTGTGTAACTAAAAATAAATTAAAACGTACATTATCAATTGATTACATAATAATCACTTATATTTTATACTTAATCCGGATTTTGTTTCTTAAATTCTTACCTTCCTCCAGAGAACACTATGTATTCATTAAATCACTTAACTTTATTTGCAGAGTAATAAGAGTCTATCTATCACTGACAGATTTAATATCAAATCTTATCCGTGGTAGCAATCGATCCTGTGTTTTTAAATAAATCCAGCGGTGGATCCACGGACACATTCGTTTAGCGTTAAGCCTCGGCGAGTTCGTGGGGTTTGATTACTTGTTATCGAGGTAACTCAACCGTCGTCTGGCATCTGATAAAGACCCGCGAGTAATTATTAATCATAGACCGGGCAGTATAACGATCCATCCGAGTCTTATCTCGGTGTCGAGTGATGTATGTACGTGGCCGAGGTCTACGCCGCAGCGCGAGGGCAAGCGGGGTTGTGCAACGTCTAGAAGGGCGGTGGTGGTGGTGACGGTGATGATGGTAGTGGTGTTGTTGCTTGGTTTGTTACTTGCTCGCTCGCTTAGCTCCCGGTTAAACGGGGGTTGCAATACTTCACCAAGATAACAACTAATAATCGATAGTGGCATTGCCAGGTACGCAGCCAGGTACACGTACGTAAGTACGGTCTCGAAAAGTCCCTTATTCGTTCCCTTACCCTTCCTACGTTCTTAACTCACCTTCTCCCCTTAACTCTTGCCTCCCTCCGCGTCATTTGGATTGGTGTGTAGTCTCGCCTTTTAACCACCCATAACCACCCAACGGCGGCATGCAAGCCGCTCGTAGGTCAAAGGTTGCACACCCTGACTACTCTGAATTATCGTGAGCTTAACTGTTACTTCGCCTCTGACCGAATGAGTTCGAATACGACGTATCTTTCGCGGGAATGCAATTTTCGTGGGAATGAAAGGGAGAATGTAATTTTCCCCTGTAATGTACGTATCGTACGTGGAGTGAAATATTTTCAAAGTCGACATGCTATACGTATATAAACTTCTCCGAAAATACATATATCATGTTATATATTTAAATATAAGATCAAGTACTATACCTACAATTTTTGTAAAAACAAATTCGAAAATTTACAATAATTACTCTGTATGCAGCATGTAGAATTACTTTATTAAACGTTTTATTACTTTATTTAGACGTATGAGAAAGCAATTGATATGATTACAAAATAAATTAATCATCAAAAAAATGTTTAATTTTGTCTCTTTAGGTGGCTCATTTATATACAAAACATATATTTATGTACAAGAGGTATGACAGAAAGAATGAAGCATGTGCTTAGGACGTGGAAGGGAAAAGACTCAGCAAGGCTGCCGGCCTGTGCAACGGTCTGCAAGGTAGGGTAGCTGGTATCGCCAGGCGAGATAAAGTATTATAATCGAACGCACGCAATCAGCCCTATCGCCGACCGATCGGCAATAAAATGTAAAATTTAAAACAGCAATTATCTCGTGCCGTGTATCTGACTAGCTCGTCGACGCGTCGCGTCTGACTTTCTCTCATACCCTTCGCTTCCGTTACGTATCGTCAACATTACCGCTATCGGCCCTACCATGACCAGCGACCGGTTCAATAATTAATATCGACGACACCGTATCGTTGCTAGGCGATTATTTCACCAAACATGCTCGCCAAAACGATTACGCTGCAAATACATTCGATACATAATCAACGATTCGCTAGTAACAAGATTGTATCAATTTCGAAGAAAGTAATAGCTTCGCAAGTTGCTCAATTTAATATAAATTGTCTGGCAAAATAAAAAGTAAATTTGACACTTGCGACATAAATTACAACGACAAATCGCAGCATTGTTTTCTCCAAATAGATGATATTGTATGCTTTTATAAGTTAAAATTTTGTGACAAGATTTATTGCATCTGACATATTTCATATAAACAATATGTGGGCGTATGATAAGTATATTGCGACGTTTCTCTTCCACATCGAGTGTCACCGGCCTATTTGCATTCCAGTTCAACCGCAATGAAAGGCAGCTCGAATAAGGATTCCAATAAAATGTTTGGGGAGGTTTGCTTTGGGCGGATGGTTCGGGACGTGGAACGTGGAATTCGATATTACAGCGTTACTCTGTAGTTCCGTACATGCTCACTCGTATCTGCACGTCAACATAAATTGTCCCTTCCCGCTTCTGTGTCGTTCGAGAAGGAATTTTTCTCTTCGTATCACATGTTTCCGAAGTGCTGGAATAAGATGCTGGATATATTTTTATACATCTTGCATGGCGAGAAATTTTAAACTTATTTTCTCTTTTTAATGTTTTAATATCTATATAATCGCTACACGAATCTCACGTCAAATAGTATCAGGCAAGATACTCTAATAAAGTTTCACATCTTGAATCATTAACACTAGAGATTATCTAAAAATATATTCAGTTGATTCTAAAACTGAATGGTTACTTTCTAAAATTTGATTATTCAAATATTATTGTGAAACTTGCAATACTTGCAATACCACACAACAACAAGTTTATTATATTCTCTCACGTTAGTAAATGTTTTTGTTTTTAAGCCCAGTTATTGATAAGTAAGATTTAGAGAAATTAGAACAAAACTGAATTATTTATTTAATTAGAATACCCAGCATTATCCCAATTTCATATACATTTTATTTTGTTGACAGCTATCTATGACAGCTATCTATGAAGTTGTCTATGCTTGGCAACTTGGAATATGATCGTTATACTTATCCGTTATCATTATCGTGTCTAACGAACAGCATGTTAAGAACCCCTCGCGTCTATACGGCTCGCGCAAACGATAGTAATGAACCGAGCTTAGGAGAGTAATCGTAATATTCGCACGCTTTCCAAATGCGTCCTTTCGAGTTTCGTGCGCTAAGAACGTAGAACCCTTAGGTCCCGTGGGGTGGTTCTACTTTACGATCTGCTCGTCCGCGTGCTTCACACAAAGGACTGCGCTACCTCGTTACGGAGGGACCAGTTAGAATAAAGTGTGATTAGGACGATAGTTATGGCATTTTGTATTATAATTCCGCGAGGGTAAAGCTCAGCCTCTCGCCCGCCAGCTCCGTCACGTTCATTCTCGAAGGAGCTGTTAAGGCCTTACCAAGTTTTCGATCCGAGGTAACGCGAATTCCGTGATCGCTCGAGATTCTGCTTTACTTATATGCGCAGCCGAGATAACACCAACTTTAACCTTGCAAAATCAATTCATAACTTTATTTTCAAATAAATTCTACAATGTTTTCACAGGGCATTCGATTTTTATGTAACATGTATCGTAACAAAACTAACTCGAAATTAAAATCAAGCATTGACTATTTTAGAGTGTTAAATTTACATAATTAAAATATTGAGAATTTATTAATTTTATTTATATTTAAAAGTACACGAAGATTTTTTTTATAACATTGTTTTTCTTTCTATTCTTATCTTCCATTACGTTTTTATAATGTACGAATTAGTTCTCAATTCTCCTAAAGCTCAATCTTAAAGCTTTAATAAAGGTACGTTGCTAAGAAGAAATGTTGGACAGTGATTGACCGAGACGTTCAGCCACACAGGAGTTGGTCATTCGTTTTCGCGGGGGACAATCGAAGTTCTGGCGAAGTTAATCAATCGATCCAGAAGACCCGTGAGAATCGAGTATATAGTGGGCAGCCGGTGGCTGCCCGTATTTGATTGTTTAATTAGCAAGATGACCCGGTCGTATTCCGATGGGAATTCTCGAAGGAGCTCAAGACAAGAAGGAGCGTCGAGGGGGAAAAGACAGGAGATCTCTAGAATGAGGCAAGAGAGAAAGAGGAGCGGGACGGAAGGACGAAACGCGAGAAAACCGAAGCAGAAGGAGCTACAGCCAGCGGAGCGAGTCAACGGAAAGCTGATGCGATGGTGGCGGGGATACAAAAGAGAGAGGAGGATGTGTGCTTCTAAGAGATACAGTTGCTGGAACTCTGGCGAGCGAGAGGATAACAGGGAGGAAAGGGTGGAAGGAGGGCTAGATTTCTAGTGTATAGGGGTATTAATCCCTACCCTCAATTACCCTTTGTCTTGGGCGCAGCTTGGTCCACTTGTTAAGACACCGCCACTGTTTGTCTTGAGAAGCAGGTAAAGGCGCCCCCGGAGCGGTCGCGGAGGTCTGCCGGCTGTTTCGGTCGCTGCTTTACATACGTCCGTGAGACCGGAGACGAACTGCTACCGGGAAGGACTACTGATCGTTGTGGTCTTGCCTCTGCCCTTGATAGAAGTTCGCCGGCAAAGTTCTTGCCTCGCGGCCGCCTTAAGGGATACCGCTCGCGCCGCCACTGATATCTTTGTTCTCGCGTGATCCGCAGCCTTTTCGTGGACTCGAGCACAATCCTAGTGCTAACTTTCCTTGAGACATATTGGCTTGAGTTTTATTCCAAAAAGTGGGTAGAAATGTAATAGCATTTTATAGAGTGCAAATCATTTTTCTAAATTATAAACATCTCAGATTTAAACGCTGAGAAAAAGAGATATCATGAAAGTTTTTTCTGTAATCTCAGTGAGAGTTTATTCCTGTTCATACTTATACACACTTAAAAGAGATTAAAATTTCTTTTTTAAGTTATGTTATATAGTATAATTTTATGTATATAAATGTATTTAAAGTATATAATGTGCTGCTATGAAAGCTTTCTTCTCTTCCTCCTCTCTTTCATTCGTCGTGGTTTGGCATTTCTTTGAAATTCAACAAAAAAAGAAGGAAAGATAAAGAGAAAAAACGGCAAGTCGCTTCATTGAATTCGGTAAGGTCGAGATATGAGTCGAGAGATTCAACGGAAGTCCGCTACCTCCAATTTATCCCAGGGCAGGGAGCAAAGAGAGCGGTGTGAAAACCGAAAGAGTCGACAGGACGGCAGATTTATCCACGTCGTGGTAATTTCCTCAGATTTTCCGCCCGTATTATTTGTTCGACATCGGGCCGGCAACGAACACGGCCGTGGCAGAAACGAGGGGTGCGTCGTCCGTTTCTTTACACTACGAAGAATATCAATTGTTAGAAATACAAAGGGTGAGAGAGCGAAGCGGGGTTGAAGGGGTGGAGAAATCGTCTTCGTCGTTTGGGGTAAGGAACCACCGGCGCCGCGTGGTATATAGGCGAGGGAGATATGGGGTGGGCGCAGCCTGTGGCACACCACCCCTGTACAAACCAAATTCTTAAGAGAATTTAACCGTTTGAATAGCTCGCAAATCCATTGCAAATGTTTACACGGGATTGGCGCGCGGGCGGACTTCCTTCTCTTTCTGCTCGATTCCACCGGCAATCGCGATATCTGACTCCCTGCCTTTGGGACTCGAAGGTATTCGGTCGAGCTTCCTAAGATTTCTGACACGCGTCCGTTTCCGTGTGCCGAATTTACATGTATTTGTACAAAACGATTTTAGGTTCTTCATTTTCTTCGAGTTTCCTTGAATACGTAACCTTGTTATAACAACATATATTTAGTTTATTATTGTGCCTAATATATATGTATATAAAAGTACATTTTCTTTAAAAAAATGTATTAATTTTATATTAAGAATGCTTATATATAAGAAAGTTCAATGGACTCTCGATATTGAACTTGAAGAATAATAGAGGGCAATGAGAGTTAAATGCGGATCTCCTTGCGTAGAAAAATTCTTAAAATATTCAATGTGGTAACATTTAATTAATCTATTAATTGAATACAGTAACCGTGAACATTTCGGCCTCACAATTTAGGTCATCATCAACACAAAGACAGTTTTAGATTTAAATTTTTTAATGGAATTTATGGTAAATGTTTATTCTTTGAGATTCAAACAACAACTGCATGTCAATGTCTATAAATATTATAAAAGTGTCATAAATGCGACAAAGGAATAAGAAAAGTTAAAGGACTTATTATACAACCAAGAATTGAGACTCAAAAGAACGACAAAATGAACTGATCTACATTTGAAAATTCGAAGCATGGAATATAAATATCGTCCAAACGAAGAATGTGATGGAACAGTTAACGCGGAATAATTAACTTTTAACAGTAAGTCTTTGTGGTCAAAGAAAACAAGAATTTAGCATTTGAATTAACTTTTAACTTACGAAAATCAAGTATGTTATAGATCATGAAAATAATTACAAGGTCAGTACGTGTAAAAGTGTAAATATATATTCCTCAATAACATTTTGATCATACACCTTTCTTTTGTATATTTACATTCTCTCATTGCCTTCTATTATTCTTCAAGTTTTATAAGAAAGTTCTCCTAAAAAGTTTACATTTCTTCCTCTTTCCCTCCATGTTTTGTTTCTTTTTTTATCCCCCTCACTTTCTCTCTCTCTCTCTCTTTCTCTTTCATTGAGTTTTTATTTAGTGTATTTTACCAAAATATATGAAAAACATATATATATTTGACGCAAACATAAAAAAAAATTAGAGAATTTTGTCTTATTTAAGAAAGATTACTTATTTGTTAAAATGCTTGGACCATTCGATTTTTTTTAAATATCGAAACATGAGGCCAACGAAAGGCTAAGTTCGACAATCATACGGGGGTTGAATCGCCATTTCTCGGCAATCGAAGTTGAGATATATGCAGAGGGGTGAAAGGAATACGGCTTATTCGCGTGCCACCGAAAAGTTTTAGGGAGCAGCATGGCGTTGCATGCTCTGGTATTAATAATTACTTTACAACTGATTCTTTTTTTCTATTTTATTTTATTTTTTAACGGTACGGTCGCGACTGCCACCGCGCAGTTAAGGTGTTGTGCATACGGGAACGCCTTTCGTTGTGTATTAATAGCTCGTACCATGCTACATTATTATTTCAGTTAATCCGCAGCCGATGTCGCATGCTTGTACGGAATTACCGGTTTATTCCTACCTACAATGTTCGCACCTTAATCATTTGACGCTTTTATATTGAGCTAGATAATAATTTAAATGTATTGAAGCCTGTCATATATTAACATGACGCGATTAAAATTACATTAAACCGGCTGGTGACATTTTTTAATTACTTTCTCAAGTGATGCTATTAGCAAAAAATAATTTGAATTTTTTTTATGCTGACTAGTAAAACGTAAGAATTTGTTTTTTTAATTTCATGCGTCATAAATAAGATATGATAGTACTTTTTGAAATGATGTAATTACTGTAAAAAATAATTTATATCTTTTAAATATAAAAATATTAATAAATTCTTAATATGCTTACAATTACTTGAACATTGTTTTAAAATTGTTAATGTTTCAATTTTAGTTTCGCTACGATATTGTCTATTTTTCAGTTTGTCAGTGAAATATTAAGTATGTACATTGTGGTATGAAATTTAGTATGGTCAGCTTTTGATGTCACTGAATTTCGAGTTTTCGTTCGCAAAGTAGGGTAGGTGAACGATGCCTTCGGTACCAGCAGCGCATATCGGTTGACCTCAAACATGTATATGTATAAATCGCAACGTACTACCTCCTCAATCTTGTCAAGCTGCATCGCCCCGTGAGCGTAACTCGTAGGTCTTGCCGCCAAAACCGCGCCATTCTGCATTCATAAGCTCGTTGCTTTTCTCTGTGTTCTGCATTCCAAATTATGTTTACAAAGAACTCTTTGTACGGATAATAACCTGATGTGTTTTTGGAAGCAATTTTGAATTTTATTCAAAATCGGTTTAGCATAATCTTTTGATTTTGGATCATCATCGATGTAATAAGAAGTTTAATATTATTTTAATAATAATAATAAATAAATACACACACACACACACACACACACACACACACACACACACACACACACACACACATACACATATATATATATATATATATAATTGTTACATAGCTTTGCAATGCGAATTGATATACGTATTGTTATAATTGGATATCATATTTTTGATTGAACAATTTTATTTATAAGCAAAAGTGTATCACGAATGAACTATAATTAGATTAATTTACTGTTGTTTGTTTGTTAATAACATCAAGTTCTCTATTGTACGGTGAAAAATACTTCTAATTAGATATCTAGAGATCGGACTAATATTAAATATGATCATAAAATATTCTTGTTGATAACGGAAATATGTGAAATACAGCACACAGGGGTTTGAGGTTTAATTTATCGTGTCGATCGCTGCTTCGTTCATTTTAATGCAAGTGAACTCCGACTTCATCGAGCACGCATAGAGCCGTGGTTCAATCGATATTATTACGAAATCTATAGGCTGCCGTGTGCAAATGCTCGTCGCGTCGTTGCAGTCGACTGCACGACAAGGGGCGCGGACGTACCACCGACGCTCGATTATATCGTAGGATTAAAGTATGATCGGCCGGTCACGATATTCGACGATCAACTGATCGATGAAAGGCGAAACGTCACGTGCCGCAAGAACGAGAACGTTCGTTCCACGTGAATTTAAACGTGTTCATTGTACATTTCTTTACGATTTGTCAGATTTCTTTTAGGTATCGGCTGCATTTTACGCCGGTGTTTTTAAATTTGTTTGCTGATCGCTTTATGAAACGTATTTTTTTAGCCGTGGACTGCAGCGATACATCTTTTGATAAATATAAACATTTATATTTATATTATTCCAAATATAATATAAATAAGATAATATCTATTGAAATTGATATCATATTGATAGCGCCCGTACTTACTTTTTTGTGAATTGGTAAAATCAATAAGCTAAGGGGTGTGTAGAAATCACTTACAACTCTGGAAGTTAATAACTTTAATTTATTTTAATTTATTATTATGAATAGACATATAATAGCACATTAAAAGTATTAAAGCAAAACTAAATTATAATAATAATTTATTTTACGCAGAAATTTTAGACACACATTAATGTAAAATGTACAATAAGTATTCGGTTAATAATTTTCTGAAATAAAAGCGAAATACATCCGTGATCGTCTCGTATATGGTCTCGCTACTTTGAAAGTTGTACAGTTTGTCACGACTGGAAACGGTACACTAATGCGTCTCTATAGAACATGATATAAATGATTTTCAAAGATTTTGCGTGTGCCAAAGTTCTGCAATTCCGTTTCATGTTCCAGAAATGGCTTTACGTGCCATTTATATCCATTCAATAATTACGTTGCCTCGAAAAATTCACAACTGCGAATGGATCGTGATAGCGTGACATGATACAGTCGTTATCGACATGAACTTTGCACTTTGCACGTTAGTGCCGGTCTCGAAATAATTTACGGTGGCGTTACAAAGCGGCATTGTATTTCTCGTGCAGATGCAATTCGTATTCTAAGCTTACTTGTGTACTTCGCAATTTCTCTTTCACTTGTCTAGAAATAAAAACGGTAATTTTAGTTACATGAGACTCGTCTGAATATCAGGTATCTTTACGAGATAATCATTTCCACGAGATAATAATTTTCGAAGTTTGATAACTATTTTATATGTCATTTTCTTCCTGTATCTATTTCACTTATTATTAGACGCATTTTCTTGTTTGTGTTTACAATTTGTATTTTACTTTTCTCTATATTTTCACATTTCTTAATTTTGTGTGTTATGATATTCCTATACTGTTTGCACATTTTGATGATATTTAATGGCTCCTACAGTTCTATTCTATACTAGATTTATTATATATTTCAATTTGTGTAAGCAGATATTTATAATTTCATTATTCCGAGTTATTCTAATATCCAAATAACTTGACTCTGAATTCTTTTTTCAAAACTCAAGTTGCAGTCTGTAAGCTACCGACGCGCCTCGGCGAAACTAGGAAGCTCCGGCGCGGTTCGAAGTCGAAAGCACAAGTCGGTGGTGGAGTCTGTGATTCCGTCGACGTGGGGTCGAAGTCGAGGATTGGGGACTGGTTCCGTCGACCGATGGGGGATGAGGGATCGCGAAGCACACTTTACGATACGTCGAATGACTAATACGTTGAAACAATAGGCAGTCGTCGGCGGTCTCCGATGGGACTGATGGAGGGATGGGCCAGGGGCTGTAAATTGGGAGAAGGCGCGATGGGGTGAGCCGGGGAGATTCCAATGCACCACTTAACCGTTTCTATATCCGTGCCTTCGACCGCCAGTACGTACTTCCGTGCTTTTATCGCGCGGAGCTCGTCGCTACCGGCGAGATGGCTCGTCGTTGTTACGATCGTTATTAATGACGACAATTATTATAAGGAAGTCAACTTTCCCATCGTGGGTGTCATTACGTCGTTATGGGCGCTCTCACAGCCCTCGTTGTCGCGCATAATAGGGCATTCTGACTTCTCCTATTCTCGCGTCTTTTCGGAGCTGTAAAACGACGCGATTATTGGCGAAGATGTTCCTTGTTGTTTATTGACATACCTTAGCAGGATTGTACTTTGATGAGATGCAAATTTGATTGCGAGTTCTGGAAAATCTCGGAAATTTTTGTATCGCATGTTACGTAATGAGATACCTCTCACTTGTAATCAGTATCGTATACTAATGTAACTTTCTATATATATAATAGTATATTCTATATATATAATAGCATATTCTTTAAGTTTATATACGATATTATTTACGCTGATCCGCCGCTAGATAGAGAAGCTCATCTTCTGTGGTGGATTAAAATTGGCGTATACACGAAGCGCCTTGTCAAAGGACACCAGTTAGTACCGCATAAAACATATACGAAACATGGCCGCCCGCCTACCTGGCTTACGTTGCTTGCCTTTATTCCGACAAAGTCAAAGTTCAAAGTCCGTGTGTGTAGCGCGAGAATCGCGGGGACAGGGACGAGCCGGGGGGGAGGGTGTTGGGGACGGGGGTGGCCGAACCCTGCCGACGGTGATTGCTTCTCCCCCAGTCTGCCTTAAAATTGACGTCATATTCGTTATCCTTTCGACCCTTCTTCCGTGCCATCCTCGCGTCTCCCGCGCTTCCGCCCCTGGGCATCTCTTTCTGCATGCGTATAAGCTTACATCAACCCTTCTCCATACGGCCACACCCAGTTCGGGGTTCAGTCGACGAGTATCCCGAATCCGAGACGCGAGGTAGCGGATGAAAAAGATAGATTCTTGTTTTTTTCCCTGCGATTTCCATCGCGCGTCATCTCCTTCGAACGCCTTTTTTTTTCTTTTTTTGAAGAGAAATTTGTTCCGAAAGTCGTTATTGAGCTGCTTGTTGCTAAACGAGGAATGGTGAACCGATGGGGATGGGAAGAGAGAATTTAAATATTATAGTGCTTGCAAATTTATAGAGCATACTTCGGAAGATCCGCATGAAGCTTTAATCTTTTCCAACTGCGAAATTATTTATTCTTGAAAAACTTCAAGTATAAAATTGTACGATTATATCCGAAATTAAACTAAAATGGAACAATTAATTATGAAATTTAGTGGAAATCTTACAAAATCTTATTTAGAACGTCCCATAATTTAATAACGAATAGGAGGGTAAAATGAAATGTATAGTTTAAAATAATAATGAAGCTTCGATGAAAATTGATTCTTGTTTTCTCTCGGTAACGATGAAAATTTTTGATCTTTGCTGCTCGATTGCGAGCGTCGTCGATAAGCGCCGTGGCTTCCGAGATACAAACGGAAGGGAGAAAGAAGGCTTTACGAGCGGAATAGTGGGCATCCCTTACCGCGGCGTCGAACCACCCCCTCCCAGAAAGAGCTTCCATCCCGGGAGAGAGAGCTTCCATTACTAATCCATGCAAAAACCGGAATATCTTTATCCCCCTCCGCATGCTGAGGACGTATTTCCGGAATAAATTCCGACGAAGGTAGCCGCGCGAAGACTCTACTATGCGTTTCATGTACAGCGTTCTTTATTATTTTTGCCGGATTGATCTAACTCTTTCATGTTGGCTCGCGCGAAAAATTGTTTCATTTTAAACCGGAACGTATAAAACTATAATATATTTTCAGTTGGGAGGTACGCCGTTATTATGTAGATTTTATGGGGTTTATTGATTACACAAAATTCATCATTTTATTCATAACACTCGAATTCGCTTATTATCAAATAGTAATACGTGGTGTTTTCAAAATTCATAATTCTTTTGATTTTATTAACTTTATATTATCTCAAATTAATTCATATTCACGCGAATGTATGTGAAGTCCAGTACATCTTTCTCTTCGTATACTCTTCTGGCAAATATTAATTATAACCGAACATCTGCATTGCAGTGCGCGTAAACTTAATCCTCAAACCCCGAGATTCGTTTCCCTTGATACCGGCTCGCGCGATAAAACGCCGATGGCGACTTTATGACATTTTCCGCGAGAGATAGGAAAAGAGCGACCGCGGTCACCGCGAGTATGAACGTCGAAACGACTTGAAGGCTCGCAACTCGGGGAAATACGTGTGTCGTCCGAGCCACGGGCGAGCAAGTGGGGAAATACGTGTACCCGTCCGAGTCCAAAGGGTTGGGGCCTGAGGAGAGGAGATGGTCGAATGAGTTAGAAAGGATTGGAGAATCATAGCAGCGTCGGCGCTCGCGGGGGTGGATCTGGGCGGAGGTGGAATACGAATATGAGAGTTAAAGCCGTCGAAGGAATTAAAGCGTATAACCGTGGCGCGGATCTCTCCGGACTGCGTCTGTCTGAGCGCCTATCCGTCTATTCCATTGTATTCGGGTTATCCGTATGTGCGTTCGTCAACGGATTTCGGCCGTCCTGTGGACATCGAATTGCCGAGTACGGTTTTATCCGCGGTTACGGGCATCCGCGAAATTTCTTAAATTTGAAATCTCTGAAAGATCGATAAAAATAAGAAAATTTGTTTAGTTTGTTTTTCACTATTTTTTACCATTTTAGTATTTTGACTACAAATTTAACAGAGATCTCTACTCAAAAGAAAACTGATATTTAAAAAATATTTTATATATTTATTTTTATTATATATGCGTCTCTCTTTCTAAAGGGCGCAAAATTTCAAAACATTTATCCTATAAATCACTTTCGACAAACAAAAGCGTTCGGAAAAACCGCCAGAATTTTGTCCTGAATTTAGCCCGAAATTTCCGCTATTCAAGATATCTTCGAACTTTGGTCGCGATTTGTGGAGGTGATATAGCATCGAACTCGAAATCGCGATTACGCGCACGGTCAAATACCGCCGCGCGCGAGACCGCACGGTCATAATTAACGGGCATAAATTATCAATCCGAACGTCGGTTAGTAGCACGAGCTGGCACACCGGACGCACGTATGCGAAGCCCAGAAGAGGGTGGAGGTGGACGGTTGATACGTGTGTTGGGTAGAAGTGAACGGTGCGACGAGCGCGGGGTGAGAACGAAGGGAGTAGGTAGTCGAAGGGCGGCAGCAGGATGGCCACCAGCTGAAGTGATTGATATAGAGAGACGCGGTCGTCGTTGCGGGCCCAACTGGTAATGCTGACTCCGTGACGTACGAATCTGCGAGCATTGCGAGCCGTCACTGTGACCGCGTGTCTACTGACACTCGGCCTAGATGCCACGAAAGAAACAAATGTCTCTCAGCGCACATCCCTTCGTCCCGATCAGATCCGTATTTGACCGCTGTTGCTCTGTGTACTTACCACTGCGGTTACAATATTCGCAATTTGAGATAATGTAACCTTTTGAAGAAATGCTCGCAGATTTCTCCTAATTATCTCGAATAAATGTTTATATTAATATATTATTTTTATATCTATTTATTTTTTGTTTGTAGGACACTTTGTTACCTAATTAATTAATTCTAATGTCCTGTTCACATCAGACTTATGTTATTAGATGTCATATTGTTTTTTTAAATGAATCAATTATTTTTATTCGATATATTTATATAAAATTCTGTTACTACGCCGATTACTACGCCAAAGAATAATACACCGTCAAAAGATACACCATTTTCCATTGTCGACGAGAAGTAGAACGACGTGTAGAACTCGGTGCAGAGCGTAACATCATTTCTCAAATCACGTTGGCGAGTCCGTTGCTGACTCGTCGTCGCATATTTTTCAGTAGAATAACGGCTTTCGCTCACTAATCGTCCTCGCGTGCGTGGCCAATTCGACGTAGTGTTCACGTACGATGTGTCACTTAAAAAAAAAGAAGATATAGCCAGGAAGATAAAGGCGTGTCAACGTCAGCTATCCATCCGATCTCTCTAGCTCTCTCTCCCTTTGTTTCTCTCTTTCTTTCTTCTGTTTCCTCTATGTAAACACGCGATAAACTGGATGTCATGAGGGAGGAACAGGCAGAGCTCGGTACCTCATATCATTAAAATAGAGATATTGACAAAAGGCACGCATATATATATCTACTGTCGCGTATACATATTTCTCTCTCTTTCTCTCTTTCTCTCTTCTCTCACTATTACTCTCCTTGCTACCAGTAGACGACAGTAGGCAGCCCTCCGGGCGTTTCACAGATCAATGGGAATATTGAACAATTGTCTCTTTGGCTACGGCCTGAAACGAGCGGCCAAGACAATCAACTCTCCGTGAACAATGCGTAGCTTAATGATGCAGCGCCACCGATGTTTTCGACGGCGTCTCGCTTGCCGCCACCTCGGTTCTCATCTCTGAAAACGTTATTATCGAAATCCGCGTGAGCTCCGTGAAAATTGTCAATCTGAGAAACCAAATTCTGTGAAACACACGTGCTGCGTGAGAAATTGGCGCAAGCAGAATAAGAATCCGGAATTAGGAGACGTCCAAGAAGCTCGCGTAGAAACGGCGTGCGAATTTGGCTGTTGGCGGGATACATCACGGTGGTAGCAGCTTTCCTTAAGCCTCATTCTCCGCAGTGGCAATGGCATTGGCGGTGGTGTGTTTTAGGGATCAATAATTTATGTAAATGTGTACGCGGCAAGGGCGCTACCGTGTGGCGGTGAGTTACAGCGATGGTAGTAGGTGGGTTAGCGTTGGGTGGTCGGATGGCAGAGCGTCGTCGGGACGCGAAGAGAGACGAGGGATGGGAATGGGTGAGAGCGGGTGACTGGGGGTGGAGGAGGTAGGGTGGTTGGACTTTAGGGGTGAGCCGCGGCGGTGGCGGCGGTGGTGGTGGTGGCGGCAGCAGCGGCGGCGGCGGCGACGGCGGCGGTCCGACCGAGGGTGGAGAAGATCGCGACACGAAGGGGTTTGACGTCCAACCCTTTCATCGATTGTACTTCTCCGCTCCCTTTTATCCCTTCGCCGCGCGCGCGCTCGCTCACTACTCCACGCATCACCCCTTATACACTCTTGATCCTCCAGCGCGCGCCAAAAGCAGCCATCGACTAATGCCCGATAATTCCCGCCGCATTCGCTCGCGCGAATATTTCCTCGGATTTTCCACCTCGCGACTTTCGCCACCCTCGGGTCGTTCTTTTCGCGAATCTTTGAACCGCGTATATCGTTAGGTGGCTTTTGGAGTTGAAGATTTCGCTCACCCGATTTCCTTTTGACGTTGATGATTATACCTTGAAAGGATTGGTACTTGTCCAACGATGTATAACATATTATTGTATAATATTTATAATCCGAGACAACTTTAACTGTAATTTTTATAAGATTAAAAATCTTATTATCTTTAATCAATTTTATTAAATGTGTTTAATACAAATTTAATGCAGCCAAGAAATTTTCTGTAATTACATTTTGGAAATTTTGTATTTATGTTGCTGTCCGAAAATTTTATTATCTTTTACCTTCTTTTAAAAATAATCTTGAATTTGCATTTTGTTAACTTGTTGCTGACACTATATATTTTTTATATTGGATCGTACAGACGTGATGCTGTCACATTATATTATTTATTGATGACTATCCACGACTCTATAACGAGGACGTATGACATGACAGGACAGGTGAAACAGCGAAAATCAGTTGAAGAGGTTGACGGATATTCGAGGTGGCTCGCGCAGGCGAAGGGGACAAGTGGGGATGAAAGGGGGTCGAAAGTGAGGAGACTGGGTGGCAGGGTAGGACCAGTTGTTTCGACCCTTCGTCTTCCTCCCTGCTGTTCAGCAGTGGCGTCATCCCGTCGTCCCCTACTCTTTGATCCCCCCAATAATCAATATATTCTAACATAACTCTAATGGCCACCCCATTTGAATACAGCCGATTCCACCCCACGGCACTCCGCATCTCGCGCATCTCCGACAATACCAATCATCCGAAATATTCCCTTTCCCTTTAGCCCTTTCTCTCTTACTCCTCTGTCTGTCCCACCTTTTCCTCCCGATGCCTCTTGCCCGCACACTGTCTCTTGCTTTTGCTTCGATGTTGTCTGCCAACCCTCACTCCCCGAGTGGTATTAAAACTTTCGAGGACGAGACACCCGCAGGCGTCCTTCATCGAGCGACCCTCGGTTACGGGCGTAAAATTCGGGTAGAGTCGATGTCCAGCCTTTGCGCACGTCTTTATCTTTTCTGCCTTGTGATACACGCAGGGACGTATGTAAGTAGTTGTGCTTTGTGGTAAACCATAATGGATGTACCACGTGACAGTTCATGGGAGACTTCGGGAAAAACATTTCTACTGCTGTAAAGTAGATTTAAGAATTGGAAGCTGCGAGTACGTTTGTTTATGATATTTGTTGTGATGTTTTATTATATTTATGCGCGGTAGATCGATTCAAAAGAGGATATATAATTAACGAAATGGAATCAACATTAATTAAGAATGCAGTTAAACTCTTTTGAAAAATAAAATTATAATATTTTACTTCAGTGTTTCTTAATTGTTAATGAATTATGTTCATGTATGAAGAATTAAATCGAATGTATTAATTGTTTGTCTCCGCAGCACGACTGCAATATAACCAAATTTAATCGCACTCAGAATAGTGATGACCATAAAACAGCGTGGAACTGCATTAACCGTAATATGATTTTTAACAATACAGATTTGATCTATAGCCGACTACCCGTCCAGCAACCCTTTCAACTAAACGATAATACCCTACCCAGAGCACTCGCAGCCGGAGGGCTTCACGTGATGCATTATCGGCGATATTGGCGATTGAATAAAAGTTGCGTTAGCGTTTACACGCGAATAATTCAATTTCTTTTGCGGCCAGAATCACTGTATCATTATAACTAAAAATATTTTGTCATCTGTAACATCATCGTGTAAATACTGTAAGACTGTTAAGAGTAATTTCCTTTGTTTGCAGAGTATTATCAAAGTATTTTTATTTAATAATGATAATAAATTGAATACATTTTTTGAAATATGGAACACTAGTTGACGAGTATATAATTCGGTCGATGCACCTTCATTGGATATCTTTTTCCGCAATAAGGGGCGCGCGAATCTCCCCTTGGATAAGTCGAGTGGGCTAATAAATCAATTCCGCCACGTAAAGTGGAGTGCCGATGCGCTGTTCGGTTTTCCAGGTTGGTTTTTGGTTTCGAACGCACTCGATCTGAAAATAAGGATTTACATATTCATGTAAAGATCCTCCTCGTGAGGATTCAGCGGAAGGAGATGACGTCGACCTGTGCGGTGTGCGAGCCGAGACGAGGATAGTTTGTAATGGGATTTTCACCCCTTTTCGACCTAGCTTCCCCACTGCTCCTCTCGTTGCCGCTTCACACTTTGCGGGGAAAAGTTCTGACGTATCGACGAGTCTCTCGTATCTCGATTGCGGAACGGGGATGTAGGAACGTGAGAGAACTAATATCTGATAAGAAAGTTTTTATTTCGTTAAACGAGAGTACGATTTTTTGTTTATTTAAGAAAACTTACTTATTTTATACAAGTAGATCAATGAAAAATGATAAACTTTTTCTTGATAGTCTTATTAAAATAACATCACAGGTAATTAATTTTTAATGCAAAAATAAATGTTCTGTAATCAATGGCTTATTGAAAAACAGCTTGTTTTTATTAAATTTACATCTTTGCAATTTAAATTACTTTCATTGCCGAAAAAGCGTGGCTAAATGATGCTCTACTTTTGCAATACATGCAATCACTGCGCGAATTTTCGACGCGAAGCTATCGATATAATCTGGAAGCGTTCCAACTTCGTACGTGGATTGTTGCGAGGCTAACTGTGCTTGCTCTCCGCTTGCTCTTCCCGTCATCGACATTCGCCTCAGAATCGTGCCGAGGTAACCTCGGTCGTTACGTGGTGTAATTTAAAAAGTTTGTATCATCGCGATACTTCGAACGACCTCGCCAACCGGGGTGGCAAAAGAATAAATTGCATTTTCGCGAGAGGAGGCTAACGTGTCGTGTCGTTTTCCTTCCCTCCGGCTACAAAGTTCGCTCCTAATTCGAGAAACGACGCGTTCCTCGCGAGAAACGCGGCTTCGATTCGGGCGGAATGGGGAAACCGCGATCTTCAGCCCGCTCACGTACGATTTATTTAAACTTTGCTTTTATCGTTGCCCTCCGCGATTACCTATACCTACTACACTCGTGCTTTTCCTTGGGCATAGTCTCTCTTTGTCTCTCGAATTCCGACCCTTCTGCGTGCTCGCCTGGAACTGTAAAAGGAACGACGATTTGAGAAGTGCTGATCGAGATGTAACGAGAAAACGAGAACAAGAGAAACATAGTTTCTGATAAAAAGGAGATACGAAAAGAAATTTTGATAGAAAGATTAATTATCATATTTGCTTCGTTGCAATGGGGAACGGTTTTTGAAATTGAACGATGATGCCTATGTGATGTGCATTTTATTGTTTCAATTTTTAAGCACCTTTTTTCTTTTTATTTTTATAAGAGATATCTTTATGATTTAGTAAGAAATTTAGAGCTGAAATCTTGATGAATGTTTAAAACATAAATTTTGTAGAGAGAATAAAAGAGTTTGTGAAATAATCGTACGTACCTTACGTTCGAATTATTTCCATGCCATTTGCATCGAGAATGTTTTCGCGGTGAGTTCTTGTGTTGCGATCCACATTCATCCTTCGTACACGATTGGAATTCAGGGGCGTAACGGTCGCGGTCTCTAGAAAATAGGAACAAGCACCCCCTACGCGCCCCAGCGTACCCCTGCATCCCGCCCGCGACTTTATACTTTAAATCCGCCCTATAAATATCACGCTTCTTTGGATTTGGGGCTGGTTTCCGAAAGATTGGCTCGCGGTATCCTCCGTGGGAATCGCTCGCCGTTTTGCATCGATATATCAAGGGATGAAGCGCGGCCCGATCCCTACGAAGCGCACGAAACGATTCGTCATTCCTGTTCCTTGTAAAACAGGCCACTAGTTTTACGTATATATCCGCGCGGCCGTCTCTAACGTGCCGGCAGCTTCACCTCGTCGATGCGAGTACAAAGATATATGGAGTGCTACCTGACGAAGTATATCGAATAAGGAATACCTCGCGCTCACGTGAGCTCTATGGTTGGACGCGAATGGATTTATGAGGCTTGGAAACGTTCCTCGAAATAGAAAAATAATATTATCTTTACTATAATTTCTCTAGAGTTTGTTTGAACTCGACATTGTAAAAATATCTTAAATGTAAAAATATCTTAATGCCATATAATTTCTACACAAGATTCATCTGAATTTAAATTAAATATTAGGAATTTGCATTAAACGACACATTAAAAAGAATCGGATTTATTCAGCATTGTTAATATACGAGTATTTCTCGTATATTTCTTGTCTCTATTTATACTTTACAAATATACATTAGTATGTCAGTAGCGAAAAATAAATTCCACGTCAGTTGTATTTCTTTTCAAGATAGAAGTTCCTGATGTGAACTCAATATTGGCGTTAATTCGTTCAAGTTTTCATGTTCGTTTTCCGTTTTCGCGCGTCGCTCGTAAAAATTGCGGGTCGTGAAATTCCTGCAGTGTCTCCCCATGGGAACCGCAGCAGCGAGTTGTCGGCAATCGAAGATGGAATGCTAAACAGCCGAAGGGTTGAACGTTCTATCGTCGTCGGTTCGTTGAGGCAACCGAGCCATACGACCGCCATCCAGTCACTCGACCTCCCTTTAGCCCGCGCCAGGCGCTGCTCGCATTTAGATAAGTTAAACTATAAATTAGACGGATCACTGGTAGCTACTCGAGGAAATGTTGTCGGCGCCTGAATATGTATGATTTATACAAGGAACCCGACTCACCGATATAATTCCCGCCAGCCGGTAGCACGGGTGGGCGAACCGTGAGAGACTGACTGAGACTGACAGAGAAACCATGCGGCTCTCTCTTAATTCGACCTCGATCCAGTGCGAAGCGTTTGACGTGGCGTAAGAATGAGCTGTACAAATACTACGACGAGAGTTTTGCTAGAGGACTTTTTCAAAAATATCAACAGATCTAACGAAGTAATTAGAAATATTTTGTTGAACAGAATCTAGAAAGCATAAAAATAAGAATTTATTGCTCATAAAAATTTTCTTTCAAGTTTTTTAGTGAAAATCTTATTTGGGATTTGATTTGACTTAAAATATCTATTCTAAATGTTACATTGAAAACTGAGGAAGTCAAAGAATATCTAATAACCGCATCGCTATAGTTTCGACTTAAATGTTTTGTGGAGATTTTGACATTCATAAACAACGAACCACGTCTTCCATCGTGGTAGATGTTCGTCGTTGATACCCAATTAGCTGCACGAAGTGGTCCTCGGTCGGAACACAAAATCCATCGTCTGACCAATGTCCGCCATCTCTCCTGGACCCTCGGCGCGTTGTTTCTTCTCGGGATATAGCGCGGATTGAAATACCGACCAGCCTCGCGCAACTCTGATCCCCCGGTTGTTTCGTCCGCGGTAGGAGCCGAAGACATCTCGCACGGCGCAGTTGATTTAGGATTCGCATGTAACCGCGATCGGGCGAGGCCAAGCGCTGTCCCGAACGGAATACTAATCAAAGATACACAAATTCCGTCGGCTAATACTTCAAATCCCCTTTAGCCGGGATCCTGAAATTAAATTATTGGATTAGATGTCGGCGACGGCATGCTTGTGCGAGAATGAGAGAGAGAGAGAGAGAAGGAGAAAGAGCCTCGTTTTGCTTTCCCAATGAGATTCAGAATTTCGAAAGTCTTTGCAAAATTGCTTCTTGAGCACCGCTTGATATTTCTTTGAGAACAATACAGTTGAAAATGTTGTAGTTTCCAGAGGAAGATAAAGTTACATTGTGCGATTATGTTAATTTTAGTGTGAAACTTAGAAAAGGTTAGCCTTAATTACTATCATCATTAATAGCTTTGAAAACCTCTCTTTTAGAAATACAAATAATTTTTTCACTCTTATTTTAACTGCTGCTAAAGATAAGTCAATAAATACTAGATAAAATTTCTTACTCTTTAGAATCGGAATTTAAAGATTTTCAGCATTACAATTTTATTTGAGTGCTGTGGTTTAGGAGCATCAGCAGAAGGTAGCAGCGAAGAAGGGTAAAACGATGAAGAAGAGACATTTGGTAGGCCTCTGAAGGGGGAGGGGAGGAAAGGCAGAGATAGGGTGAAACGGCGATTTAGGATCGGAACTGTCCGCCGAAACAAAAGGTATTCTACTCTCTTCTCCCTTTTTAACTTACGGCTCGATCTTCCCACCTCTCTCTTTCGCCCCTACGTCGCACCCTCCAGGCGACGATGTTCCGACTCGCTTGGCCGGACGGTTCCGTCGTCGCGGAGGAAGAGGGCACGCGAGGGGGTGCGAGGATGAAAGGGCTATATTTTCATATCAATGATTTTATGACCGCATCCTTCCACCCTCGGGAGCGGCCGCCAGCGTTGTCGCCGTTGCCGCCACCACCGCCGGGAGCCCGTAGGAAATCTATATTTTATTGCGCGTGAAATTCTTGCTATTTATTCGCGTATAAGAATTTAAATGTTTCCAAAATGCGAGTTGGCCGCGCGTAGATCGCTCGCCCGACCCCTCTGTCCTTCCACCCCCTGTATCTCAGCCGCCCGTTGTAATCCTTACATGATTTAGGTACGAGGGATCGCCTCGGGAAGGATCACGTAGACGGGAAAAAGCGACGGGACAGGCAGGATTCTCCGGAGAAGGAGGATGAAACGCCCTCGGCGTAGATTAAGTTCGATTCGCCGCGACATATTCTTGTTCGGGCGCCGCGAGAAAATACGATCGCGGTATTTTAAAATAACGACGCCATTAGCGGGACTTCGGCAAGACGCGCGAGCCGCTTCTCGAGAGGGAAACTCATTTTCCTCTGCCGCAGAATACGCGAATGCTTCCGACGCTATTATTTTCGGAGGTCATTATTTGGACCGCGCTATTTCGTTCTTGCTTAAATGATAAACGGATGTATTATTACGGATTTTAGGTAATTACGGTAATTAGAGAATATTTTCATCGTTACGTTATTCTAATGATAATAAATATAACATTATAACTCTGCTCTAATGTCAAATATTGACAAATAAATGTGATTGAGATACAATTGATGTTATAATACTAAATTAATATTAAAAATTTTTGTATAGAGTATTCTACAATTGCTTTAATATTTTAATAGTGCATTCTTTAAAAGCTAATTAGAATTATCATAATTGTGTCATTATATAGAGATTGTTCGATAAAGGTCATAATTCATCAAGCAAATATTATCCACCTCTGCGTATATTTAAAATTTAACATCGCATAATCAACAGGTGATAATTATTGGATACATTGTGAAATTGTTAAAATCCTGCGAATAGAGAGAAAAATTCATTTGATTTGATCGGCTTTTGACACCAATAATCACTCTACCAGTCCTCGAACCTTCCATGCAGCTTTCGGGAACGCACGATGCGGCCGCGTATATGAACTCCCAGCGCATCCACCTCTCACAGCCATAAAGTTTGAGTTTACAACGCGAAATGGACTGGAAAGCAAAACGCGCAAAAAAGGAGAGTAACGAGGGAGCGCGAGGGAGTGGTGAAACGAGGACGAGAGCATTTCTGCTAAAAAGGGATGACGAGAGGAAGCAAACTGGGAAGCGAGAGAGGGATGGCGAAAGCGTAGAGAGAAAGAGAGATGATTGCGGAGCAAGCGAGAAATTAAGAACGTGGGAGAAAGAGCGAAAAATCGTGAGACAGGGATGGGCAAAGTTGCGAAGAAGGGGGAGAGAGAGAGAGAGAAAGAAGGAGAAGGCGAGAGAAGGGATGTGGAAGAGACGGTAGGGGTTGGGTGGTGGTGGCGGTGGCAGTCGGAGAAGTAATATCCAGTGCAACGTTCCGGGAGGATGAGCTTTAATTGGAATATGGATCCGCTCTCTGTCGTTTCCCGATACCCCGATAAATTATCCTACGTACCATTTGCCCCGGAAAGCGGCACTTCAACTCTGCCGGCATTCGCCGCGTAACACCTCTGGTTGTGAGAGAGAAAGATAGAGATAGAAATAGAGGAGAGAGAGAGGGAGAGAGGAAGGGAAAGAGAGAGAGATATGTCGTGTGCTATTTGGCATGAGCGGATGACAAAGTGCGAATGTAGGCTTTAAAGAGATACGATTGAGGTCAATTTGCCGTGATTCGATTTATTCTCGATTAAATTTCGAGGATTCACGTTCAATCGTATGTCGAGTATCCGACTTTTAGTGCGAATTGCTGAAAAGTGAAATTTATCTATGCAGATGTATTCGATGTCGATAACTCTCTTACAAATGTTGAGAAACATAACATTGATACAAATAGGAATAAATTAGTTGATTTTTTTGTTATATACGTAATGCTTCAAACATAATGAACATTACACTTGAAGTAATTAGTATATATATATATATATATATATATATATATATATATATATATATCATAGATATTTTTGCAAGAAGATTTAATTTGTGCACTTTTTACTTTAAGAAAATATGAACTTTTTGACACACAATTCTTTATCTAATTATTGAATTTTATTATTGAATAATTTATTTCAATTTATTTTAATGCAATATAAGAGTAAGCAGAGTTTTTTTAGCTATATACATCTGTTCGCGTTCTGCTCACACTCGTGATATGTACGTGTATATGGTCGGCTGCGGGAGTTCGGGAGGCCGAAGAGAAATGCCGAGCATTAGGTTCGGGATGGCGAGCAATGACGGAAGTTGATTCGCCGCGTTTCGCCGTGGGACTCCGCCTGGCGCTTCGCGAGTTGTGATCTATATCCGGTATATTCCTGGTACCCGTCTAGGCCTCCTCCAGGGATTTCGCGTGACGTATGTGGCTACCTGACGAGAGAAAACAATCTTCGAGGATATATCGTCCTCGCCCATTGTGAGATGGAGTCGAGCGCGATGTCTCTTTCGCCGCGAACGACGACAGATATTTCCAACAGAACGAATATTGAAATCGCGCCTGAACGACTTTCGTGGGACGCGTGGCGGAGGAGAAGAGATTGGGAAGAAACAGAAAGTCATCTTTCGTATGCAGATAATATTTGCCACTTGTTTTATGACTGTTGATTTTTTTGTCTCGCAAAGTGAATGGATATTCATTCATCAGTTACATAAATGATTTTGATATAATTAGATTGGAAAAATAAACAAATTGATTTCAGCAGTTTGTCCCTAAGAATACGCTTATCCGCTTTGTTATTTCATTTTTTGTTTTATGTTTATATATTTTACATTATTTTTTACATATTATATCATTATAATGATTCTGACAATGCTTATTTTAATTAATGCTAATTTTAAAAAATGTAATTGAATATATAATCTTTTACATATGTACTTGATACTGTCAAATCTATATACATACATAGTACTGTGAGAGAAAATTATTTATATCGGTTCGGTCGTGATCAGCGGCTGTAAAAGAAGCGGACCGGATACGAGGCGGAGGATTGGGGCAGTAGGGAGCGCGTTGTTGTTTTCTACTATCTGTCTTCGGGTAAACGCGTGCGGTTTAGCCAATTCGCCCCTTGACCGAGAAAAATGGCTATCGGCCTTGGGAATACGTTTACGACCGTTCCGGGCCGAGTAATTCTATTACGGAAGGATTTTTTTCGCTTTATACTATATCGGGAATGGAACTTTTTTCCACGTTCTGACCGGGCCATTCGTTCCCTTAATAAGGTCCAAACGTCTCGAGAGACTATCGATATTCCGCTCTCGCATACCGATTCCCTATTATTCATTGCTACAACCACCACACGGACATTCTCCTGTTCCTTGCATGTTTACATTAATCAATTATTAAGGTATCAATTATTAAGGTTATTTCGTAATGTGTAAAATTCAAGCTAGTTGTTGCGACATTAGATTTAATTAACTTCTTATTTTGACGTGATGTTAAGAAAGAAAATTGTTTTTTTAATTAATCTACATATTTTATTAAATTTTTAATTTTTTATGCTGCGTTACTTGCACTAATTTGTTCTTTCTAAAACTGATATCAGTATATCATTTTCGAAAAGATTTGAAACCACGACTTTAGTCATTTTTTATGCCTCGCGAATCAAGCTAGGCGGTGTTTCGCCCATTCACAATGCGAAGTATCAATCTCTTTCGCGGGCGAGCTACCCTAACTGAAGCATGGAAGGCACTCGATATCAGAACATTTGCATGTTCTTTATGAAAATTCTATAGTTTATGGGGACATTTATATGTATTATCGTATTAGCATATTCCAAAAGACAGCAATCTCAATATTGGATACCGACGTTGGCTATATCGCTTGTTTACTACCCCTTCGCTCTCGTATCGCCCTACAATGGCGGGCACGCACACGTGTCTCTCCCTCCGGTAAACATAGCTATGCGAACGCCTTCTTCTTTCTCTCGAATTTCGAATACGCACCGCATATGTGATAGGAATGACAGTTGAAACGAGAGTTTTCTATTTCAGATGTAGGACATAGATATGTAGAAACTGCGAAGCACAGCTTGGGAAGGTTTACTTTATTATTACATTCTTTTAAATATTTTTATTGTTTAATATTTAAGAATCTATATATCTTTTATTTTTTATTATATTTTTGAAAAACAATGTTACAAATTATTACGTTGACATACAGAGACATTCCATATTATACATTATTTTATTGTTAAATATAACTTGCAATGAATATAAATTTATTATTATATAATAATAGAGTGTTTATTCATTTATTTTTTATATTTACAATTGATCATTTCTTTAAATTTCTCCAAATAATATCATAATATTCAGCAAACGTCAAAGATGTCTTATAGCCCGTAAAATCAAACATAAGATAAAAAAAAAATATATATACATATAATATGTTCAATATATCCCTATTGTTCAACGTCGAGTCGTTTCGCAGTTTCATTCGTACGAGGAGCTTTTCTCGTCGTCCTACTGATCATGTACGAAGGCTCGTATACGTTGCTAAGCAACCGTCTGGAGGGTGCCTTCTTGCGTGCGTTACATTATATCGACGTGGTTTTAGCTGCTTTACTCATTTAGGCAATAATAGCCTGGCTATGCATATCCATCGTGCGTGAAGAATCGCGTGGTGAGAAAAAGCATGGAGAGAGGAGCTTCTGCGCTTTGCAGCTTCTATGCTTTGCAGCTATGCAGCATCCCTTTACTATCTTGAGAATAATTCTGTCACGTTAATTCTTCACACTTCGATTATAATATTTAATGCATTGACAATTTTTTTTGAGCAAGGAGACTCTTGTTGTGATTAGCAAACGAAGCAATTTTGCAAATTATTTTTGAAATTTGTTTCATCAAATTAGAATGAAATAATTTATTAAAAAAATTTTTGATACATTTTCAGCTATGTAATAATTAATCAAAATTGTATGCTTGTATATATGTAAAACTTTGAATTGTTTATTGAGAACGACTTTAGATTGCAAACAACATTGTCAGTAAACAGAAATGTGTGAAGTCGATGTGTGAAGAAATAATATTCTTGAAAAGTTCTTTATCATAACAAATAATGACGAATAATTAAAAAAAAAAATTGCTCAGGAAGTAATAAGTTAAGATTATCTTGCTTTACTTGAAACAAAATGAAAAATCTACCGAGAAAAATACGAAGAAAAATAAGAATTGATGTAGATAATTTATTCTGTTGATGTTACAAATTGAAGACAGATTTTTTAAAACGGTTTTCAGCTGTCGCATTCTTAAGACTCACGTATTGTTTAAGAACTGCTTCGCTTAATTTTAGACAAGCAGAAATCGACTGTAATCGACGATAGGGGCGGACATTGGAATTCACCTTCACGCGCGCGGGCTGCCGTCGCTTTTCCGTGCAATTGCCTCCTAATTATCGCCGTCAACTAATAACTCGCGTTAATTTCAGGCGATTTAGTGGCGGCGGCGCGTGCGCGCGCGCGCGCGTTAGTTCATCCCCGGTTCCCCGCATTCTCTCGCCCGCCGCCTTCCACCCTCTCGCCGCCGAAGTTTAAATTGAATTGGGTTGGCGCGGCACGACGCTAGTTCGCAAAACTATACCCACACGTATAGATATAGCCTAGGCTACGGGCGCCACCGTATCCGAAGACCATCGACTGGAGAATAGTGCTCCCTGTTTATGGGACAAGTAACGCCATGGAGATACAGTTCAACTAGCAATGAGAGCACCAAACGTGCAACGGGGGCGGTCCCTTTTGGTCTCGCTTCCTCACTTCGATTATCCTCTTCGATCCTTTACGATTGCATCGAACTTTCCTTCAATATTCACTCGAGTGAGTCGCTGTACGAAATTTCTTCCACGTGTCTATGTATGTGCAATCCTGCGCGACTATTGTCAGACCTAGTGGTAAACGAAGCAAGCTGCTACCTTGGACGATTCTACGATTGGATGTGTGAAAGTTCGAAGGAAGTCGTGGGGAAGGTGGACGGAAGGGGGGACGGTATCGAGCCGTCTGCAGGGTATCGGGGAATGTTTCTTGCCTTGCTGGGGGTTGTCGCTTATCGGGAATGTATAGTGTGTTGGTCAGGTCGTTAGCAAGTTGTCGAGATTAAATGCCTTCCAGCGTATTAGAAGCTGCACTAGCTTGATTAGCCCCCCGACCGGCGCGCTACCGACGTGATCTTCCTCGGCACGGGGGTCGCATCGATCCCACGTAGCCGTTGTCGTCGAAGACCTCTGGGCTGTGGCACACTCGATATCTATACGGAAGCGCATTATCTGCTTACTGTTTAAGCGCCGTTCCTACATCGCTTCTACAGATCCGCTTTGGCCCCTTGACTACGACGGTTGCGAATGTTTTCCGACCATCGCGAGAGATGGGATTTATATAAATTCTATAGGGAGAGAGAAGGAAAGAAAGAGCTACTATTCTTGATTTTAATACTTTGACAATGTCGTCTATAAATTATTACCTATTAGCTATATTTATAGTTAACGTCTAAAAGAAAATTGATGAAATGTTCTCGGTGAATTTGGATATCTTATTTTTACATTTTCTATATTTACTTTCTTAACAAAATTTTCATTATATTCAAACATTTCATTATATTCCGTTTAAATAAAATTTGCGATATTAATTCTTGCTAAAGTCTGTTAGGAATGCATCGCGAGATACATTGTCATGATTTCTATCTTTTCCGGAATATTCTCTGCAATCCCATGCAAAGATAATGGGTACGTCGGTATTCATATTGGC
Source organism: Crematogaster levior (assembly GCA_901521435.1). Taxonomy (NCBI): domain Eukaryota; kingdom Metazoa; phylum Arthropoda; class Insecta; order Hymenoptera; family Formicidae; genus Crematogaster; species Crematogaster levior. Next base: position 337,535 of record CABEGB010001069.1, read on the forward strand.
AATACACTCAGAGAACAACGAGCCAGTCTGCGCACCGGCAGACAGAGACTACAAAAGCATATTAGATACTTCGAATATTGGCTGTGCCTCCGCACGAGGTTGTGATCTGCCGCGAGAGAAAGAGAGAGAGAGAGAGAGAGAGAAAGACGGAGAGGGGGAGAGAGGAGATTCACGGCACTGGATTTCCGCGAGTTGCAATACACTTAGCTCAATATATATTTGCATACACGCACGCACGTTCCTATTCCGTGCAAGAAGGACGCGGGGTGCTGCTCTCGGGGCGATGGGGGATGCGCGCGATGGCGCACACGCTCGTTAATATTCATACGAGCCATGAAGCACGGCGCGGCACACTCTCGCGAAACGCGTATAAAGTATCGGTAAATAAATCATAATGCGTTATTGCGTATTTGAATATGTTTGATGCGAGGCATCGGGGACCGGGTGGGACGCCTGTGTGGTCTCGCAACTCCGAGGTAGCGAATGAAATTTCAGGAGGGGGATGCGTTCTGGGGATGGTAGTCGTTGGCGCTCGTTGAAAGCCCGGTGGAAGCTCACTGCGAGAGACTAGGAGACTGGAAATATTAGTTAGGAAGCTAGGAATGCCGTACTCATGTGGTTTACTTTGCAGTATCGAAGCGTTTGAAATTGTTTTAACGAAAAATTCGTTGCTTTAACTTTTTGCCTTATAATCGAGCAAGACTTGTCATGGATTATTAGCTAAACAAAATAAATGAGTGAGACTTGTGGTCACAGATTGAACATATGTTTATAAAAATCCAATTGCATTATGCATATTGAAAGTTTTATTTCACAATATTGTTATTTACTAGACGATTGGCAAAGAGAGATTGTGGTAAAAAAAAGTTTCGCCAGATATTTGTTTTTTCTTGGTGCACGAGCGATGTTATGACTAATTATAACACGGTCACAAATTAAATCATAAGGCAAGGGGTTAAGTTAATATATGATCTGATTAATTTATATTTAATGTTTCTAATACGAAAATATTTGATTGGTCGTTAAGAGTTTCTTATTTTAGTCATCGACAGAAAATGTGTTTTATAAAGATAACAATTTATATATATTAATCTTTTTCTCTTACTTCTACAAAAAGATTATTTCTCTTGAGACTCGTGAGATTCAACGAGCCCTCTTATCGGTGACGAAAGATGACGACGTTGGATTATCGATTGTTCGCAATGATTCATTGTGACCCTCTAACGCGCTATCGACGGGGGGTGGCATTCTCCATTGTGAATCGAAAATAACGCCATACACATCGTTCCCGTTGTCGTGGTCGGGGCGCGGTTGATATCGATGTTTTAAAATACATATCTGCATATACGTGAAAACCCACGTTCTCCCTTCAGCTGTCGTCTTCTCGTTACAAGGCTAAGGGCACCGTACTTAATGAGTCGAGGAGAGTTGGTCCACGACGGGGATAGATCCCTCTGCGAAGGGTTCCGCCATACTCGGGGGACACTTGTAACCTCACCTCGCTGTCACCGTCTCTCTTGCTCCTTCCTCGACTTCGTTGATCATAACACTGCCTGATTTATCGGTATTCCTTGAGCAGTAACGAGCTGCCCGTGCTGGGTTGAACCCAACTGAAAAGGGTCGCGCACACGTGTGATTTCGTTGGGATTCATCAAGTATACATTACGAAATGGAAATACCGCGTTTGTTGTCTCTTTCTTCTTTCGCGTTTATGCAAAATAAGGATAAATTGTACAGCATTCTTTAAAATCATTCTATATTCATCGTGCCTGAATTCCACATCAATAGGTTCGAATAAATTTCGAAACATTTTTGTTTCACTTTGTTTGATTTTTGATCTAACTTCTATTTACGGAAGTCGTAACCATTTTCAATCTTTTAATCTTTGCCTGTGAATAATAAAAGTTTAAATAATTTACAAGCGCTGCAGGTTGCAAATAACTTTGACTTTCTCGCCTCTCACCGTGAAGTACGATTATCGTTCACCTTCAATGGGGAAAGGCGAGCCCTCTAGGTGCGCTTCAGACTTCGAAGTTTTGTGGCCGTGCGATATACTGACGTTAGTTTGCGTATAATAAGGTGTCGTCTTATCTAATGGGGTTTGCAACGTGGGCCTGGAAGAGTGTATCGCCGTGTATAACGGTAATTACGCGTTATTAACAAGCCTCGGGGGTGTCGAGGGGTGGTGATGGTTGCCTCTTGTCTAATTAACTGAGTTTACAGCGACACCTGCCCCCGTATCACGGCATCTTCTACACTTCAACCAGTAACTCAAGATTTATGCCGAAGAACCGCGAGCGGATGGCAAGGACTCTCATCCTTATCGTTGTTCTATGTCTCTGCCGCGTAGCTAACACAACCAATAAGGCTAATTGTTTCTCCTATGGTGATACATTAATTATAAAATAAAATATTTATTAATTGTGTAAGAAGAAATTAGTAATAATTTAATGTTTGCGTAATATGACGCAACATGTAATCTATAAGGATTATTTTAAAGGATTATTTTAAATTATTACTACAATACTTTATCGTATTGCGTGGTTCTTTTATTATTATCTTTTATTTTTATTATTTATTTTAATTATCTTTTATTATTATTTTATTTTACTTGTTTTACACACATATTACTTTATTACAAAGAATACGAAGGACATTTTCTATAATGTGTCTCTAATTTTTGAAGGAATGAAATGTTACATATTCGTTACATTCGCGTATCGCTCTGATGGTATACTAATTTGCACGCAATGCGCAGCATTCGCACATCCTCTCTCGGTGGTGCCCCGCGCATAATAACGTCATTTAGTCGTCAGTGCTCACTTAATTACCGGAATTCACGAGGATACGTTCTCACGCGCAGAGCGTACGGCCCGAAGCGTTAACTTTCAAGGATCTTCTTTCATAATTTACGTCATAATCACCTGGAACACAGAAGCGCACCGGAGACACGAGCCGCGCGCTCGCACTCGCCGTTCCTGTCAGCGCGCCATTCTTTTGCGGAACGCTGCAACAAAGTGCGCCCCGCCCGCGAAGGCGCATCGCGGGTCACGTTCATAAAGGTGAAGTGCATTTGGCGGTAATGTGTCGTGTATGTGTTGTACTGTATGTGGTGCTTTCAATCCCGTTGGAGAACACCGGCTCATGTAACCGCGAGGAACGTCCCGCGATACTCTCGACGGTAGTCTGACGTTGGAACGTTAAACGTTAAACATCGCGTGTTCACTATCATTCTCCCTTTGCAACTGCGCTCTTTTTCGAGCGACTTTACACGTAATGCAAAAAATTACGACGATCAAAACGTCTTTAGATCATGCGCAGCCGTGCATACCGACGACTAACAAGTGAAGATACATAGCGAAAGTACAGTAATAACGCGGAGAAGTTCTAAAGTCTGCTCGTTTTTATATTTAAAACTTTTACACACAAGATTCGTAAGATATTTTACGGTTTCTAATTGAGAAATGATGTAATTATTTTTAAGTATCCTTTGTATATTGCGTTATTTTAAAATATTTGTGTCATGTCGCAGATACATAAGAGTATTTACAATTTTTATTAATTTTTATTGTTTGTATGAATTATTCGTCAGTTTGATTAACTTTACTCCATTATGAGAAAGAGAAATATACGAGGGGTAATAAATGATAGTCATGGTAACGTCGATACGATGCTCTCGTTGCCGTTTCCATCGACGCCTCCGCATCATTAGAATTCAAATGGATCCTATTACGAGAACAACGATAAAAGTAACAAAGACAATGTGTTGTGATGCTGCTTGGCGTTGCAAAGGCTCATTTCGAAAGTTGGAATTGAATGGTGGTTTTTGGAGCGCAAACCTGTATATGTATTAAAATATTCCGAGTTCGACCTTTTTGTGGTTTTCAATACTTCTACTTGAGGATTTTTTATTTATTTATGTCATGTGTTTAGATCTTTGATCGAATTTAACTAGTCATTGTTGCTTGCAGATTTACCGCGTTTTTCTTGATTGTTTCATCAATTCTGTTATTTTGTTATTAACCAATGAAATAAATTTAATTTATATATAAGATTTATATACATAAAATTTGAGGAAAAAGTGCGTGATAGCAAAGAGTTGGTTTGAAAAATACAGTTCACAAAACTGATCAAACGTATCATAGCAATTATTTACGACAAACTGATTCGAAGAAGGCAATTGACGAACGGTTTTTCAATATCAACATAACATGTAACCAAAGAAATTTGATATAACCTTGTTAGAAATATTTGCTTATGAATTTAAAAGACATTATAGTAGTGGTACGATTTTATTAGTTTTGTGAGTCATCGATATATACCGTATTTATTATATTTATTATTATATATACTTTTCAAGGTTGAATTTAATTTGAAATGTGTGTAGTTTAAATAAATGCGCTCATTGTAATTTTTCTTGACGAAACGGCCGATTCTGCAATTCTATGAATTCTAAATAACTTTGCGCGGCTGTGTTCCACAAAGATATTTACGGCAGGACAGTAAAGAGCAGAGCGTTGCGCATCCGGTAATTCGTGAGTATCACGTGCTATATTTAAGGCAGACTCGTTCCGCAGCCGACTCTTGCATTTTCGAAACTAACGATAATATTCCGCTCGCTCGCGCCGAAACGGTCCGTCTCCAGATACAATGTGTGCGGGTACTATTACATAAAGCGTGCGCGTTGCGAAACGAATACGAATGCGAGTTACTGGTACCCCGGGTACCAAGCCCCGGACATACACACGTCCTCCAGTCGCATTCTCCTCCTTCCCCCTCGCGGCCCTTATCCTCAGCAGAAGTGTACGAAGGCATTTAGACCTTTCCCCGACTCATCAGCTTTGTGCTTTTGCCGGCGGTCGCCGCGGTGCGCGCCACGGGGTAATAACGCAGCTTTTGCGTTACCTCAAAAACACGAATTTTCACTTCAACTTTCCGTTAACTGCCCTCTCGCGCACCTAAGTACAAAGTTAATTTTTTAATTATCCCTGCGGTGTCTGGCATCGCGCACTGTGTCGACCTCGAGGACAACCACCACTAGCACCACTGTCACCACCACCTGCGACACCGTCATCTCTTCGGCGGCCGCGTCTCCGCGGGCAATTGGGAAGTTGCCTCCGGAAGAATCTTCGACCGGGTGGCTGTGGGCTTGGTAGCCGCGGGGGTTGGTTACGGCGGTTATCGTTCCGGTAACTCCGCGCTAACGCCGCATCGTAAATGCCACCGTATTTACCTTTCCGTGAGCGAGCGAGTTGCGTAGGCTTCACTTAAAAGGGAAGTTCTTGAAACGTTTCATTAAGCTTACCGCGAAAGTTTTTTGCGCGGATGAGTAAATTCTGGATAGCAATGGTAAGAATAAAAATCTAACAAATTCTACTGGATGCGGAATGAGGCGGGGATAGAGGAAATTCATCGAAGGAACGAATGAATTGTTTTAGTAAATAACTCGATATTATTAATTACTATATTGATTATTTTAGATTTTAATTATTTTTAATATTTTTAACACATGTAGGTGCGTTGATTTTGAATAAGATATTATAATCAATAATAACAATAACAAACGTATTAATACTAATATGGGACATTTTACATTTTTTGATATATTATTAAATAGTACTTAGAATTATTAATTTTTTAAGTTAATAATGCTCGAAGAAAATTATAGCAAAAAAAAAGCTAATTACTTCGAAAAGAGAGAACCGTAATGCATCAAGAGCACAGCATTGTACACAAAGCCTTGATACAACAACTTCAACTAGCACGCAGGCGACGCATAACGTTTTGTTAGTACAACGTTGGTTCGTGTAGGCTGTCGGCGTTACGTCGGCGATACTGTAACAAGAGACGATTTTGTAACCGAGAGACGTAGAGGAGGGACCTCGGGAAACGTTGACGCAGGTATAAGGCCGTTTCGTCAGTCTCATTGTCACGGTTGTCGCGGAATGAGAACGTACGGCCGGGTCGTATTTTAATTCCGCGGACAAACCACCCCCGCGGTCGCCCCCGGTCCGGGGGCCCACCCCTTTCTTCTTCGCGTTTTCTCTGAGCCCCTGCCGGTGGTGTGTTTCTACCACGTCGCCACCGCGACGAGCTGCTCACGCCGGGGTCGCGTTGACATTACGGCGCATAATATTTAATAATTATTTTCATTAAAGTCATAATAAAGTTTAGGATACTTTATTAATTTATAGGCCGGGGAACACGTTTAAAGGGTTCGCGGCGTTTCCCGCCGTCTCGCGGCCATTCGTATCAATTATTGTCCTTCACGCGGCGAGATTAAGGAACCGCCCCTGAACGCAGTTCTCGGCGAAAACTTCTTCGGCAATCTTTATCGGTTGCTTCGCAGCGTGCTGGCTCTTAATGAAGAAAGTAAAGTTGTGTCACGAGAGTCATGTAACACTACGGTTTCGTAGATTGTTACAACGCTATGTCAGTGCACATGATACATTCAGTTGATTTAATTGATAATAGAATTTGTATAATTATTTTTAATAATTTTTTGAAAGAGTTGTTTAATTTCATTAAAAAATGACTTTTACATGACGGTATATACTGTATTGTCCGTAACGTGGACTTGTCGCGTTGAGATTGATGATATTTACGTTTTGAAATTTTGACGTCAGTCCGATGATGCGATTTATCGTGATTCGGACAAGAGAATCTCTTCGTCTCGAAGACGAGTGTGCACCCTCGATATTAGCGAAGGGTTCGTTATCCGACTCTGCGGGCCTTGTTTATAGCGCGGTGACGTTAGAAGAGGGAAGGTGGCTCACGCAAGGGTCGGACGTTCGCCGACGAACCACATGGATTGGCTTTCATTAATCCGCTAACCCTATCTACCCTCGACTCCTCGCACCCGCGTACCTACATCCGCGCATGTATTATAAATCGTAACGGATTCGGGGCCATCGCCGAATATCTATGGAGCCGCAGATTCTCTACGCGGCGGACAGACTCCGAACTTGAATATTTTAGGATGGAGGCGCATTAACGCTACCCTTCTTACGCTACGTATTAACCTCAACAACCGTTTCCACTACCGCACCAACACCAGTGCTTGCGCGATCCATGTACGAATCACGAGTGAATCGACTGATTTTCGCTTGTCCGGCGTTTCACCCATCTCATTTCCATACACATATCGTTCAAACGCGTACTTCTTCTTTGGTTTTAAATTAAGCAGATCTTGTGATAATGTCAAATAAAGAGTTTGTATTAATTATTTAAATACTATTGTTACTAAACTGTTAAATTGCATTATATAAATTGTTCTGTATTTGCGTTACTAGATTTATTATTTAATGTCTTTGTATTTTAAGATAGAATTATTTAATTATATATATATAATTAAATAATTAAATAATTAAATTATATATATATATATATATATATAGTGTTTGTTATAGAATAATTTTATATTGTTAAGTATTTAATATTGTTTATTCGTATCGTCAATTGTATTATTTACACATTTAGCTGTGTAATTGACACTGTTTTCCTTTTATTTCACGTTTTTATTTCTACCATGGCGTGAACTAGAAATGTACGCGAGATATTTCGTGTTTCGAACGCAAGGTCTGCCGATCGTTGTTGCAAATTAACGATCCTCCGCGAACGGAGAAGTCTCCTTGCGCATAGGAGTATGAGGGTGCTCGAGAAATATCATCGAATAATGAATATTCATGCCGATGAGTCGCGGGACCAAAGCGAGAGATAGAGCGAAGGGGGGCGAGGAGGTGGTCGGGTTGTAAAGTTGCCCCGTGGAGAATCGCGCATCGGCCGCCATATTTTGTACGATGTACTCCGACTGGCAGCACCCTCCGCGGAGTAGATCTAAATGCTCTGTGCCCTGTTTACACCCACCTCGCTTCTAAAGCCACGCGAAAGCTCACGATTGACGAAACGATCCGCGTCAACTTTCGAAGTATCAACCGGATTCACTTTGCCTGCGGCATACGATGTAGCCGGAATTAATTATAATGAAGCTTTTATTTTAATTCCATAATTAATTCTAACTCACGTCAGTACGGTGCTCATTATAAATTTAATGCGACTCCGCTCGTTGTTCCTTTAGAATCCTTAAATTGAGCTTTATGGGAATCAACTTCGAAGATAACGATGTTGATTAATATATATATTATATAATTCACAATACAGTCGTAAAAGCGAGTGCAATTTTGGTTATATCACATTGTTTCCTTTTTCTTTTTTAATTAGATAAGGGTATCAGCGAAAAGGCCAAAGATATCTTGTTGATGATCTCACAAATACCTTGTAGGATGAGCGTCCTTCTTTGAGAAGAAAAAAAGAATTTTCTTTCGCGTGAATTTCTCTTTTGCTTTTACGTTCACAGTTGCGATAAAACTCGAACAAAACTCAAGATTTTATAGGCTAATACCGTGAGCAGCGGATGAGTAGGTGGCTGGGCTAGCTTTCACCCCCCGTCGTGGATCCGTGATTTTATATAGAAGTATGTTTTATGTATGTGTGCCAAGTATACGCGGCTGGTTTCTTCGTCTCCTTCTTTCCCTTTCCCTCTCTCGCGTTCTCTCTCTTTACCTCTCCCAATTCCGTCGCATAAAAGGGTTTTGGATTTTATTCCCGCGGTTTCGATGTCGAGAAGAATTGGGGAGGAAGTCTACGAATGTCCTCGTCGCTTTCGGAATTTAAATTTTTACGTATATGTGATATCCGTGATATCAGCATGTGCGACTTGGTCCACTTGTTCTTCATCTCCGACTGATCCGTCTTGCGCGCTGGAATTTGCCGAAGGACGAAAGTACGTCTAAGGCATAACGTGGGAGAATCGTGTCACGTTAATGTCGTACTTGATATTTAAATTTTGACACTTTTTGTTTCATTGTATCTATATTGTTTCGGATAATTTACATTTTAGCCGTTGCGTTCGCGGTTATCTCTCCGTTACGAAATTATGCATTCCGGGTGGAATAAGACGAAAAAGTGATCCCTTCGATAAGCGGATTCTCAATCCTCATTGACGCAACTCGGCGTCGAGGAAAATTTCTGCGGTCTGCGAAGATGTACGGGAAGGAAGGGAAATCGGGGGGAGGGAGGGGGTGATGGTGAAGGGCTGTCCGGGGATACCGCGGAGCTGGACACGCGGATGGCGCCGTTATCCCCGGTGAGAATTTCAGAAAATATTCCAAGGCAAAAAGTATAGAGCGAGGCGTTTTAATTATCATTAACAAGGCCGGCGTATAACTCAGAATTACGCGTTTATACGTAATAATACGTAGGTAGGTACTGCCGTACGTGCCGGTACCGGCCGCGCATTTATACATATCCACGTATGTAGACGCGTGTACATATACGCGTTTATATTCCGCACGGAAATGGCGCGCGGGCACGTACGTATACGTACGTACGTAGATACGGACAGTCGAGCGGCACAGGCGGACGGACGGACGGACCGGACGGACAGAGAGACAGACGGACGGACAGCAGATCTGCAACGCGCTGACTCTGGTGCTAAATGAGATGCGTTACGGAGGGAGGGAGAGGGTCGGCGGGCAGAGGGGACGATGGACCACAGGGTGGTGCCGGCGATGGTGGGGTTTGGAGGGTGGTCGGCCGTCGGGGCGAATTCCCACCTTACCAATCCTATTATTAACAATTAGCTCTAAACTACTCTTTGCATATAAAATCATCCCGCACACCTCGTAACGGCGGAATGGAAATATACATACTGCATGGTCGTTCGTCGGCTCGGCCGTGGAAAATATGCCGCGGCACGACGCGACGTGGCGCCGCGCGTATCGGCGCGCTCATGGAATATCGCGAGTGCGAGAGTCTGGATTCGGCAAATTGAGCGAATGACGATCGACATGTGGAGTTCATCGTGGTGTGACATGTTCATGCGATCATGTGTACCGTTACACATACATAATTTAAGGGTAACGGTACATGTAGAAACTTCATTTTTTTACATTTATTAATTGATCTTTGACGATAATCCTCGTGTAAATTGCTGGAGCTCGATTTACATGAAAATTATTTCGAGCTATTCAAGCGTGAAGGAAAAACCGTGTATGTAGCACCTTCTCTGACAAGTAAAAACGAAGGGGAAAAACTGAATTCTGTTATGACATCCATGTATCGCACGACGGCTTGCTTTTTTAATTTTGCTTACATTAACAAACTGCATTTAACTGTGTGTTTAAGGTATTTTCGTGTTCAATATGTTCTTATAAGTTACTATGAAAGTTTATTCTTCACCCATGACGTAATTATAAATCTCCAAATATACACACAGTGTCGACGCTACCAAGTAGGCGACATAAAAGGGCAATTCAAGAGGGCCGTGGAACTCGGGTGCGAAGCCGCGAGGGGTTGAAGACGGGACAAAAGTAATGCAATGCCGGAATATGTCACGAATTAAGCGGGGAGAAACTGGGAGTGCTCTCCGTCGTCGTCGTCGTCGTCTTCGTAGTCGTCGTCGCTTTTATTAGAATTATCTTTGTCACTTTCCCAAGTTTATATTTACTCCTCCTGCGAACCTCTTAAAGTCGTGCCACCCCCGCGGCATCCACCTTCCGCCGCTTCCTTCGAAGCCACCCTCCTCCCACAACAACCTCCCTATACTTCTCCTGTATCACCTCCGTCATCCCTTCTCTTCCTCCCAGCACCCCTCCGCTTGCATCCTCTTCTCGACACGGCGAGCAACCCCTGCGTGCTAGCGAGAATACAGCGCGAACCAGCAGCCACTCGCTTATTATCTTTACGACTGGGAAGATGGAATTAAACTGAGTGTGCAGCCGAAATGTAATAATATTCATTACTATGCTAATGTCCGTACGGGCCCGCGGGGTTATGGGCTCCGAAAACTTGCCTCGTATTTTTGTTATCTACCGCCGACCGACCGGGGAGGCCTAATTCCCGTAGAGTCGACGATCAACATGGTACCGTGATTCCACTGAAGATTACGGATCCGCCGTTGTATCTTGATAACGCGACATTAAATTATTATGCCGAATTGTTTCCAAAGATATTATAATTTTTCTATTATTAACAATAAAGTATAAAATTTTAAGAAAAAAATTAAAAACTGTTAAAAGCAATAAATATATATATCGATTTTATCTTTAAATAATAAAAATTGTTTGTCATTTACATTCTTTAATATCTAAAAAAATTTAATATCTACACGATGGAAACAACATAAAAAATAACAGGGTAAATTTCTTCGACACGGAGATGTTATTCTTCATTATCCAATGGGTATATGTATATACCTTCCGTAGATTTCAAGACAGTGTTACATGTCATGTTCAGCGAAAGTTCGGACGAAGACACTCGTCATATTTTCCATACAGCAGTTTCCGTGAATCGCGATGTTTCCGTGCCCAAGGACTTCTCGAGTTTCTAACTGGGATGGCAAGCGGCACCGAAACGCGCAACAGAAATCACGGGGACTTCCCAGCACTACCCCAGTTGCGCCACTCGCAGCGGCTTATCTGGGTCGTCAAAATTATAAGCTTTCGGGTAGAAACTCGCCGGTACAAACGGTGAGCAGTAAATTCGCTGTCCCTATCGGGGGTGAGCTTCCTTGGCGTCGGCTGTAGCGCAGGGACCGAAACTTGTGGCCTTAAATATCAGCTCTGCCTGTCCGAAGCGCGGACGAGATAAAAAAACAAGCGCAAGCTGGTCAATAATTTTTAGTAAGATAGTGTCATTGTTGAACTATTTCGTTTTCGAGTTTTGCAAACAATAGCATTCTATGTGACCGCTTTTGTTCCTTAATGCATATACGTTTTAAATATCCTAACCAAAGTGCATTTCTTTTTTAAACTATTCGCGATACCACGCGAGCTAAATCAACTAAAATAAGCGTTGCCTCTAGACTTAACGTCTCAAATTTTTCCGTTGCCCACGATGTACGATACTAAGCAGAACCGCTAGAAGAAGTATTTAATCAAGCGATCACTTTGGCCGGTCTAAATAAACCAACGTTGAACGATGGGGTCGCAGATTACAGCGCGAGGAGGGAGGTGATAAGATGACACGGTGGATCGGTGAGAAGGGTATGGTGAAGACAAGACGAGTCTAAGAAGGGTTAAATTACTCACCTCTTCGTTATAACTACAACGCGTTCCCAACCCCCCAACCTCTTTCCCTTTGCTATTTCTCTGTCGTAAACTTCTACTATCCACGACCCTCGAACGTCTTTGGTGCGATCGTGGGGTGACCGAAATCCTAAATACGAGCCGTAAATGATATCTATTAATAAGCTGGATCATAGCGATTTCTCTTTCTGGATTTCTTCAGTTTATATATAATGGACATAGATGTATACAGGATAATAAAACAGTATTATTTTACCCTGTGATACCGAAACGAAATAGCTTGATGAAAATTTATGTTTAACATAAAGAAATTTAAATTAATCTCATTTGTATGTTATTTGCATGCTATTTTCAATTATTTTTTATTAGCTGTTAGTGTATGTTAATTAATTTTTTTTAAACTCAAAATGCTGGTAAATTAAACGCCAACCCATTAAATTTCTCGCAGGAGATATTGATAAAACAAAACAACGGACTTCATGAAGATATCCCTTCCACGTAGTATCGTTATGTCTGAAAGCATTTCACTACATTCTCAGTTTTTCCGTCACGAAACCGAATTTCATGCAGCGCTCACGTACCGTGCCGTCATTCAAATTAATTGCGCTTACTTTGAGCTTACGATTCGTCGGGATCTCTTCAGTGGCAGTTTCGGTTTCAAAGCGCCGCGTGGATGAGTACGAATGTCAGGGAAAGTACGCGTGTACCAAGGCTGTACGTGTGCCGGCGGGTGAACGAGGGGGAGAGTGGATGGAGGCGGAATGGGGGGAGGTTGGAGGCTCTCTCGTGTACACCCGACTCCACCTTATTACAATTAGCTTCCTTATATATCTAATTAGCAAGATTCTTGGCGCACGGGGTTTCAGTGCGAAGTGAAAGACGGCAGTTGCCACCAGAGCTCTTCGCTCCTGTCTAATATAACTCCGCCATGCTCCAGTCTGCGAGACGTAATATCTCGCGTAGGTGTGCGATCGTCTACGCGCATACGGTTTGCGCCAAGTTTTGGGACCAGCTTGACGTGTTGCACGCTTATGAAAGATCATGTATTGAGAGCAAGCTCCCGTCAAGATAACTTAAAAATTTAAAAAAATTTTTAAGAATGAAAGACCGAAAAATAATCGTAAGATCTTTCGGTATATTTTGCTTCAGCAATATCTTATCCCGCGATTCACTTACTAATCGCAAAAAATTTATGAGTGAATAAAAATTGATGGGAAGATCTGGGGAGAATGAGGTATGAATTTTATACTAGAGTTGTGCAATCCGAGGACAGCAAGGATTTCATTTTCGCCGACTTCACCTTGAGAACCACCCACCGGTCGCAAAATAATTCACAAGTGAGGGTAAACTGACGGAAGATAATTTTTATAAACCTGACGGAAGATAATTTTTAAACCCTTTCTTGGCCGGCAACCTAGCTCGGGGCGAACATGAATGGACGGCCGGCCAGCGGTTGGCTTCAGCTTACTTAATTATCGCACAAAGAAAGAATGGCCCGTGGAAATGTAAAATAAAGGCTGCGCCGTGTTTCCCCGGCGTTTTCTCAGCCCCTTCCAGACTCTCTCGTACCTTTGCTGTTCGTCCGTTCCTTTGCCAGTAGGGCTCCGTCAGTCTCAAAGGACAAGAGCGATCTCCCGGAGGAGCACGAGAAGGAGAGACAGAAAGGGCAAAGAAGGATGTGGGAGGGGATGGGGTAAGAACGGACCAGTAAAGGAAGGGGTTAACTTTCCACAATTAATAGTGACTAACGTCCATTAAAAACTAATTCCTTTATTTATGGTTCACTTCCCGATTCTCCTGCGACCTTCCTTCTTTCGCTTCTCGATTCTCACTCCTTCTTGTCCTCGCCCGCAATCTCGGTGAGGGATATCGCGCCCCTTTATTTGCTCTTTCCCCGAACGACAACTTGTTACAGGAACGAAAGTTGCCGCTTTTTTTTCCTTGGCATCGCCGGTCTCGAATGACGGATTAAAATTGGGAAAGTTCTTGCTACCGGGCCATATTTTTCTGCGGCTCGTTAAAAGTAATTGCGCACCGGTAGTTTTGTCTGCGTTCTTCTACCGATTCGAACGGTACGATCGCATTAAATCTCCACGACAATCTAGCGCGGCCGAGCTTACTGTAACCTACATTGCATGATTTTGCAGCGCCAATCAACATAATAACAATATATCCTTCGTGTTGTATTGATTATCATTAACACTATCATTATGTCTAGCTCACATTAGTATTTTTTTTATTATTAAGAATTAAGATAGAAGGGTAAATATTTAACAATATAAGCAATGAGGTATTACATATATTATGAGGTACTTTCTAATATAAGACAGTATATGAGAGAAAGAGAGAGAGGTATCTATAAATATTTATAAATTAAATAGTATCGCTTTTCATTGCGATTACATAATTCGATTTTTTCATTATTTTTCTCTGAGCTCTTAGTATTTCGACGAATTCCTTTTAGCACTGCACAAAAGCTGCTCGTGCGTGTCGACAATACGAAGAACGGAGAAAGATTGATGGCGCAGAGAGGTGGCCAAGTCCGAAGCGCTTTCACGACGCGAAGCGAGAGCGCGTCGCCGGCGGGTCTGCACATTTTTAATTGTAACTAAAATAATTATACTTTGAGGAGAACCGGCCGCTTTGACACCGCCGCGCGCGGCCAGCAAAGGCAGCGGCGAAATAAAAAGTCCGTCCCCGTTCGTCTCGTACTACTCGCACGTCTCGACGCGGTCGTTGCGAGGAATATGTAATTTCGCCTCTGCGAAACTGACAGCCTGGAAGGGGCCACACACCGGCGTTGCACCCCTAAATAATAATAAGTACGTCTAGTTACGTCCATCCGCGTCCATCTCCCTCCACTCTCGCGCCCTCTTTCAGTCCGTCTCTCCCCCGCCCCGTCGTCTCTTTCGCAATTTTGGATAGCTGTACGTTAATTTCTGTACGTCAAACGAAGTTGCACCGGTCGCGTGTTTACATGTCGAAAACGAGCGTAATGGGCTGCCGCTGCAACTTAGTCGCGTGATTTCGCGCGGCGCGATGGCCGGTGACCTTAAGCATCGTTCACAAATGCAACACGGCGTGCACCACCCGCGCCGTGAGGAAAGGGCAGGCATGGCGCGCGGGGGTGAAAGGGCCGCGGCAGCCGGCGGCATACCCTTTGAAAAAAATTGTTCCGGGTTCGTCACGAAACCGACTGGAGAGTTTCGGAAAGTATGTTAAACGGATTTCGCGTTCGACGAAAATTAATTATACGACCAGGCGGTAACCGGCTCGCTCGCTTGCTCGCTCGCCTCGCCCTCTTTCCCATTGTTCCTGTCCTTTTCCATCGCGTTGTCGGACCTTCCTTTCAACGATGAGGCGGCCCACCCCGTCGCTTTATCATTCATAAAGTCTCGGATTTCAGAATTCGCGTAACCCAATACGCCCGCGGCTCTTTTCTCGTTTTGCGCGAAATTTCACCGAATTTCTTGCGCCACTCGGCGCCGCCCACTTAAAAAGCCCCGCGTGCACACCGCGAGCTTGCCTGCTTGCTTTTTTTTTCTTCGTCTCTCTTTTTCTCGTCGAATATATTTTTCCGAGTGGACGCGATGTCGAGGAGGAGGGAAAAATGTAGGAAACACGCGCAGAGGGACTGAATCTCCGAGAAAACTCTTAACGCTGCCTGCCGACTGAGAGAATCAAGTTTGAGATGCAGCCTGCGGATATTCGAATGTGCATATAAAGAGGAATAAAGCAACGAGTGCGATAGTTCCATATGTATAATGCGACTATACCGGGTGATCGGAAGGATTTTCAGAGATTTCTTTGAAATAGAATTGAAGTCGTATTTCTGAAGATTTAACGTGTAACATGTCTCTTTTATTAAATTTGTGATTTGATTTCTTGTAGTTATATTTACTTTTATTTTTTATATATTATCGAATAGTATTATTTTATTTTGTTATTGCTTTTTTTTATTAATATTTTCTCTCAGATGAATAATTTCGGCATAACGTGAGTATTCTCCGTTCTTTTGCATCATCCTTTGTTGTATCATTTTTAGTCACTCGGTAGATGGCATACCGGAGCTTAATTAAGATATGTATTTATTTTAATTCGGGCCGCACAGAGATGGCCGACTGGCCGGGCATAGGATAACACGATTTGCTTAGAACCGTCAGTGCACATACATCTCGCACGTGCAGAGAGATTTTCAATTCAGGTATAAGGAAAGAGCCAACATGCTGGGAGCGCACTGGAAAATATAATAAATAGGGAAATAGAGATAGAGATAGAGAGATAGAGGGAGAGGGAGAGAAGTATAAAAAATTTTTAATCCTTTTTCAGGATTGTACGTGCTAGAAGAGGCACCCCTCATACAATTCAGCTGACGGTCCACTTCGTAAAATAAAATTAGGAAACTGTATCCTTCAACTCTTTGAGAAGATGTGTTCATTCTTCTCCGCTCTGTTTTTCTTTCTGCCTCGTTAACCCTTTTACTTCCTGCGAATGAAGGATGGTCTGAGGGATTCTTTACTCGTAGTGTAACTCCAAAATGCATTACACAGATTTCTAATAACGTTTTCGATAGTACGGATACCCCGACACATTGTTCGAGAATATCCATCTATAAATAAGATTCTAGAATTTGTTAAAATATGTTATTTTTCAAATATCTTATTATTTACAAAATATTATTCAATATTCTTTTCCCGAGAGAATCATCTCGTACCTCGTCTGTTTCAGATTACGGCGTCTACGATTTGAAGGACTGCAAAAAGTGGTAAGTCATAATTACGTGGCTCTTTTATATTTTCTCGACCGTGTGTTCAGGCGAGGAAAAAGTCGGTTAACCATGTACGAGTGAACTTTGAAAGACATCACGAGATAAAAGTTAAAAACCTGATGTGTATGACGCGGAAAGGACTATGCTCCTGAGAGGAGACCCCGTAATTTTTATAGTCCCAATTCGAAATGCGCTTCTTCCGCTCGTAAAACCGACATAAAATACATATACGGTCGAGCGTGCTGAACGGCAGACCAAGTGACATTGTCGTAAATACGAGTTATGAACGTGTTCGATGCACGTACAATATGGTAATGATCGAGGATCACTAAAGGGATGAGTGAGAAATGGGCTTAGATGAACGGATTCGTACCTTGAACCGTTGCAAATTGTTCGTTTTTTTTCTTAAATTAGCATAATTTGGAGTACGATACGAGCATAAAAGCGGCTCTTCTTCCGCCAGTAAAGTCACCGTATTTCTCACGAAAGTGTTCAGGGTAGAAACGCACTTTACGATAACGGTCCGTCGAAATTAGCGACATTTACTCTTTTGCTATCTTCTGGTCTCGTGTAATTTTATTTCGGGGATTTTACAGATAGTTGCAACTTTGCTTTTAATTAAACGACTATTGAATATAAGGCTGAGAAAATAAAAAACACTAAAACTTCGTATAATAGAAAATTACGAAATTATAATTTACATTTATAAATGAGTATTAAACGAAGAGAAATATTTTTTTACATTTTATAGTTTTTCTTACTTGCGCTATATTTCTAGTACTGCAGTCTAGTATCTCTCTTTCCCTCTCGCGTCTTCTTATCTTAAATCTGATTACTAATTTTAACACGTTTAAGCCGATATTGATAAAATACGAGCGTACCCGTTTTTCCAACCCTCCTATTCTTTTTTTGTTTGGGACGCGACATCAGCGACCGTCTTTAAAATCGTCTCGATTTTTCATTGCCGCTACGTTTCCTTCTTGCGATTTCTGCGGCTTCACAGGCTTCCGCCTTCGAGACGCTAATGGGTGCGTACGAATATTTCATTCCCTGTAAGATGCCATTACGAAAGTGTACAGGATACGCCATGGCTGTGTATACGGTAGAGTCGCAGGTTGGAGGAGCGAGGGGATATTTAATGACGCGTGGCGATATTAAAATGGCATAAAAATGAGGTGTAATTTGTATCTGGCCTCAAAAGTTGCCCTCATCCTTCGCTCGCAGCCAGATTACCCTGTTCCTCTCTTCTTCCCTCTCTTTCGAGCTTTCGCTCGACGTTGTGTACTATTATTGTTATTAATATGAAAGGTCGCGGGCTCACTTAATACCTTGAGAAATCGCCGTATTTCCGTATCAACTGTTCCACCCTCGGTCGCGTCGACCGAAATAGGAATTTTGCCGAAACAGATGAGAGACCGAGTGGTTTCGCAATTCTCTGTGAAAAGTTCTTACGAATTATCGTTGTTAAATGTGAACTATGATTAAAACGATAATTATAATACCAATATTGCGAGACGATGATCTTATAAACCGATAGCGACTCTCCAGAGTATCTGTAGCACGTAAATCGTGTGCAATCTTGCGCGAATATCGAATGTAACGTATTATAGCTTAATGTCTTCTTCAGTATGGAAGCATCACTGTCGTTCCCGGGCTTTCGGATTCTTCTTCTGCATGATCCGCCGAAATCCTTCCGCCCGAAAGGAGCGGTGGATAAAAATGTCATTTGAATATTTGGCGTACGTCCGCGACATCATTTATAACGCGTGACAATAAAGTCTCGAGCTGGTAGTAATCTTTATGGCGCGATACACGACGCGTGTGTACCGCCGTCCTCCCTCCGACCGACTTCCATTCGCTTTTTCGAGGCGCAGTTACTGCTTTTACGATATGCTAAGCGCCAGTACCGTCGCCCTTTTCAAAAGATATCCGAGCTCTCATCGTCACGGGCGGAATATTTTCTGGCTGCTTAAACATCGGATTAACGATCTGCAATAACAAACAAACTATTTATGCAGCTATCCCTTCTCGGCGCGGGCCCCAACTTCCGCCTTGTCCGGAATTAGATCAAGAAAGATAACGATATGTCGCGCGATCAACTATTTAGAATTTTAGATAAATAATCGTGCACTTTTTACATTGTCGTAACATGTTTGTACATGTGTTATAATTCTTTAAAAACACAAGCTTACATTTATATTTGGAAGTATCGAATTTTAAATCTATAATACTTCACATGTATTGTAGTATTATATGTGATTTAATTTTAGAGACCTTTTACATTATTACAAAATATTTATCTATAATATTATTATTTCATTATGATTATCATATGTACAATTAGATTGAATATTACACATTAAAAACTTCCATTTTCTTATATAGAAACGTATCGTATAACTTTTAATTATAAAATTTTTACGATATATATCGAGATATTTCTTTCACATTAAATAATAAAATATCATTTTATAGCTATTTCGGCAAGATCCTAGTTCGCAGATTGGTGTGGTGAGCATTCGCTTCCGGCGAACATCGCACGTCGTGGCGATTCATGGTCGACGATGGGGAAATAGTTGGGTAGACGTAAGTCGCACGACGAAGGAAGGGGGTCCGGACGGTCACTTGGATTTGTGTGGTGTGAACGCGGGACGGACCAGTAAATCCACCCTTTCGTGGTCTCTTAGCGAACTCGGGTCATAGATCGTCCAAACTATCGTGAAACAACCCCCACCCTGCACCTACTGCGACCTCCGAACTACCCTTCGGGGTGCTTTGGCACCCTCGTAAGGAGCACGGTATCGCCCCCTCGTCCCGGAAGAAGCTCCGATTATGCGAATGGCTTTGGAAATTCACGCTAAACTAAAGTGTCTCGTGTGGTTTGCAATATCGGGAATCGCGAGTCAACAACTAAGAACACCAAGTGTAATGTTTATCAACATTGAAATCTATCAACATTTTTATTCAGAAACGAAGACATTTTTTGACTAATAAGTTCTTATTCTTAAATTGAAAGGATTCGAATGAGGTGAAACTTGCGCACGATTACCTTTGCACTATTCTTTTCACGAGGCATTTCCGCTTTTCTCCTTTTTCTTGAATCGGCTATGATATAGAATATACCGTGGGCTTGAAAAGAAAAGCGGCGCTCGTTAGTTCCGTGAGAAATTAATTATTTGCCCGCCATCGCTACGGCCGCTCGAGTAATGGTGAAAAATGTCTGGATTGTGCGGGATTACATCACGTTGAAGGGGGAGGGGGAGGATGGCAGGAGATGAGTTGGGTAAGTGGGGGTGAGAACGGAGACCCGGAAAAAGAATAAGAAGGAATGTATCGGTGTAGCTCGTTACACTTAAATTGGAGGGAATGACTGAGTGGTCTCGTTATTCATCGCGAATAATATAGAAAAGGGCTTCTGACTTCGCGCTTCACCTGAGCAACGATTCCTGGCAAAATATCTGACACGGCTAGATCGCGGGGGAGCCTTTTCTCTTCGGGAGATGAATTGACGCGGCCGTGTCCAACAGCATAATCAAGCATTGAAAACGTCTCGTCCTTTATTCGAAATCTCGTCGAAAGCGATATTCAAAACTTGACAGAATGTTCTTGATCATTAGTGAGATATCTGTATGTGTACTTGCGAAATATATGATATGCGTACTTGAACACAAACTTGAATTGAAAAGGCTTTTATTGTGCCGAGCTTGCAGTTTGTCATAAAAACGCGGAGCTATTTTTATGTCTTTTTTTTGTTGTTTTTATCCATACTAATTAACAAACTAATTAATAATAATATTATTTTTTGTGTTATTTTGTTGCTACTTATGTAAATGGTTATATATCAAAAATTTACAAAACTTCATTTTGATTGTGTTTTATTTCCTGAGAGAGAGAAGTTTATCACATTGCATTGAAGTTGTCAGTAATCAAAACGAAATAAAACATTGACGTTTTTATGCAATTTACTTTGCTACACGCAATTAATGCATCGCGAGGAATGGCGTTTCGCTAATTTCTTCGCTTTGTGCAAGAATCGCGCCGAGCCAAACAAAAAGACATCGAACCAAATTGTTCACAAATTGGACGGATGACATTACCGTCCTCTATTAAATGGCGTTTACCCAACTCGTTGGCGTGTCGGCCTTTAACCCTCTCGGCACGAGCAAAACCACCACCAGGGAGGCCGCGCTTGGCTTGGGTTGGGTTGGCGTAGTTTGAGCTGCCCATAGAGGTGGTCGCTTCTCTAAGATCAAGTGCTTTCCAGTGCCACACTAAGCCAAACTCCTCCTGCTCTAACGTCCGTTCGTCCGGTCGGATCTGCCATCCAGGAAGGGGTGGATTGATAAACCAACCACTCCTACCCCTCTTGACCGGATAAATTCTTGCGGACAGCCACTAGACTTCAGTGGATCTCAATACACGACCTTGTTTTCGATGTCCGTCGACATCGGAAATGAAATGGACGCAAACGAAAATATTCGGAAACATGATAGTGAAACCTTTAGAATACATGATAATAAAACGTACTTTGCTTATTAATATTGCAGAAAAATATTATTAAGAATTCGGTCGACGCATATTGCTTCACTTTAATCATAGTATATTATTGTCAATACATTTTTAACTACAAGTTACTTTACTTAAGCTTTATACATTTCTCTATTAATTCCGTAATATCACTTTACCCTAAATTTTGCTCTGTCTGCATTGCACCTGTTTCTTTAAATAATTTATCAGTGAAAGAGCTAGAGCTCTTGGGATTCGCGAGCATATTCTCAACACGTGATCCTGCGATCACGCCACGAGGACGTCGACAAATTCCCACCCGGCTCTGTCCTCCGTAAGATGTCCCTTGGACCCGATCTACCGGGTGTCTCGTCGTCGTTGGCGCACGTAAGTCGCCTTCCGTGAGAACGACGTCGTGACGACGGACGATCCTCCGGCAGACCGCGTGTCATTCTTCGGGGTGGTAGGCTCGCGTGTCTATCTTGGTTGTTGCCCGTCACGAAGGGGGTTGCCGCGACGTCTTCACGACGTTGAGCACCCCCAGGGCGAAATACGAAGTCGAGGGGTAGTAGGTCAAGCGACACCGAGGAAAGTCGAGAGATCCAGGGGTATTGTCGCCGGAAGTCTCCGCTGGTGAGCGCCGATGGTCGGGGTAATTGGATAGAGAAGATCGAGCACAACCCTGTAGCACTTCGCCTCGTCCCCTTGCGTCTCTCCCCCGACCCATGAGGATCTATGAATAAACCCCACTGACTGGTGCTAGTTCTTCGACATCCGAAAACTATAAACCCATCGAGAAAGAGAAAGTCTGGTTATCTTCTAGGATGGTACGACGAGATGTCACGCAATTGGGATGAGACGTTAATCCCTCGGGATGAGATTCGATTACTGGACCACGACCGGACGTAGCCTTCGCGTGCATGTATAAAGTAATAGCTTTATTCGAGAGATCGTTCTGATATGTACCACATTGTTAATAAACCTAATTGAATATGGAGTAAAAAAAATTGCTTGTCAAGTATAGTTGAATAATTAATTATATTTGGACCTTTAGAAATCTTTCATCATAATATTTCATCGGATAAACTAGTACTTGTCATAATTAATTATATTTAAGAATTCAAGTTAATTATTTTCAGACTGTACTACACTCATATTATCTTCCAACGAAGAATGTTTTTTATTCTTTCTATGTGTACTTTTGTTTATTTTGCATATTATCAAAATATTTTTGAATATAATGAAAACATTGACTAAAACTAATTGATCAGTAACATGTCCTCTGTATTTTGACTTAACTCAAATTAGCAGCGGACCGAACTTTTTGCCGAATTACAAGGCCAGCCGGAAATATTAGGAGAGAAGATTGTAACGTATCCCGTGATTTTCAACGAATTGGCGCACCGATTGCACGAGTTGGCGTACTTTTGATTTATTCTAATTGCTATTTCGATAATGGGGGTCGGGTCAGCGCTTTCGCAGCTCTTGCATTCCCATTATCGGACTCGAACGCCCGAGAAATATAATCGCATTCGAGTTAAGGTAACGTCCGGCACGGAGCTTGCTAGTAATTATTAGCTAATTTGCTGTTAAATCTTCGCTGACCGCTAAATTATCGCCGAAGGACGAGTGTGAGAAAAGGAGATATTTCAACATGATTACGTGAACATAGAGTGAAATATTTCTTTTTACGCTCTATAGATAAAACACTTGTAATTTTATTTCCAGTATTTCTAAAGAAGCATTCCAGACTTTGTGTGAAAAAGATGGACATGCAGTGCATAGTTAAGTTTTCGCGCACCGACTTAATGTAACGAGTGACCACGGCGGGATTGAATAGCCTTCTGATGAAAACGACTTTGCGACAAATGAACCACAAACCGAGTGGTAACCAAAACCACTCGAGATCGTTGGTTTACGTTGAAACGTCATGTATTGTTTTGCGCGTCTCAGAAAGCCACGGATCTGGAATTAGTCAGCCCCAAAAACCGCCGTTGCGAAGGTTCTCCCGTTAATAAGATTGGAACATGTACTCCGGGTACATTATAGATTTTTGTTTAAATACATTGTATTCTGTGTAAAACTTGGTAAATTTATTTAATGTGTCAGCTTCTTCATGAGTATTTAGAAACGAAATTATTTAACTTTATCATTCTGATCCATTTAAATACTTGTCAAGTTATTGAATTGGTTCATGCTGTTTCATGTGGAGATTTATAAACTTTACTTCAATGTTTCTAAATAACAATGAACTATATAACCGACTACATCGAATCTATCATGACAGTTCGCCATTCTCGGGGTGACAGATAGGGTATATAGAGACGCGGTGAAAGAAGAAGGAGCAAGCGTATCTGAATGGCTCCCAAGAGTGCCAAGTTCGAATCCCATTACCGGACTCGCGCCCGTTAAATAGGTTTCGCATCGTCAACCGGAAAATATACACATCGTTCCCGAGTTGTCCTCGGGAAGGAGGAGAAACGCGTCTTATACCCTACACGCGACGGAAATCGATGTGGGTCCGTTGGGAAGGACCGAGCTGAAATTTTCGTGTCTTCATTGTTTATTGCATACGAAATGCTCTCGAATGCTGTCACATAAATTTTAAAAAGAAAATACGTTTCACGGCGTGAGGCGTGAAATAGGGAAGTGGCAGCGACAGGATTCCCAGATCGGAGAAATAGAAATAAGTCATATTTGATGTACTTTACTATTTTTTTTATCATAACACCTCCCTTCCTTTTTATCAAAATTAACGCGCGTTTTAATATTTTTCCACATATAATTCTTCTTGATTTACGTTATCACGACAGTTTCTCTAACGCACAAAGAGGTCGTCGTCCATCGTCGGAACGTTCCTCGATGTTCCCCTCCGGCATTTCAGTCACCTTACATCTTCTTTTCTCTTTTTGCAGTTTTTTTTCTCCGCCCTCATCGTTCGTTCGTACACCGCTCCATTCTCGAGCCGTTACGAACGAAACGAAAATAAAATGTAAGTGGAAATTTATTGCCGCAGGCGATAGGAGACGTTTCCGTACTTTTAAATATTTTATAAACTTTCTTCTTCTTGCCTCTCTTCCTCCGCGCGCATCGTGGTTCTCAAGAACGCCTGGAGAGCACCGGTGACGATAGAAAGAAAGAAACGAAAGAACGAGTTCTCAGAGCGAGGTCTTCACCCTAGTGTCGATCTTTTTATATCTCCCTACACGAATATTTATCGTAATGCTAAGAAAGTGAAAAATTCATCTTGTAAAGTATACGTATAATATATACTTATTGAGATGATCAGTTACATTGTTAATTTTGTTCATGATGATCAAGTGAACAGCTAAAAGATGTAGATTTAAGTAACTATAATTTTTTTTCACATACGAAAGAAACTTACACAATTTGAACCCTCAATTGTCATTGAATCAGAATACAATTAAGTGCAGTGGTGATCGTACAGGCGCTAGTACTTTATCTTTTTTTGAATTATAATTTTTTTAGTTACATGTAATATATCAAAGTAACATAGAAATAATGCAATATTATCTGTAATAAGCAATCAACACCGTTTGATCATTTTCTGCGAGTGTATCTGGCAAGCGAGGACGGGCATTGTCGAAATCAATAATCGACAGGCATAAAGAATGTGCTCCCCTATCTCGCGTGTACTGACATCCGCCATTATTCGGCAACACGCGAGCGAACGGCGAAATAACGTCGTAAGGGCCTGTCGAAGTCGTGAATATTTGATGTAAACCTATCAGCGCCTCTCAATACGGTTACGCGAAAATTGACAGCTCCCTCTTGAACGCTTGAACCGTCTCTTTGACAGAGGCATAAGCGTTCCTGATGAATATTCCTCGAGAGGCGGATAACGATGGAGCGATGTATATAAGTAATAAGTTCTTTCCTTATCGGTCTCCCAAACTAATAAGTTCCCTTTCTGCTCGAGTTCCATCAAACGTTCTGAATTATTTAGATCAAGCGTATCCTCTAGACTATTGATGCCACGCGATCTGCTCTTTAAAAAATTCACTTTAGCTTGAGGAAGCTTTCTCCTTTTTTTTACAAATTGGTATGCGCGTTATGATTAATTCACAAATTCTAGTTTTGAAAGAAAATTATCTTCAGACAGCCTTCTTTTGCATGTACGGCGTCACAGATTATTCCCTTGTCTTAATGTAAGGGGTAAATGAGAATATCTTTTCTCCAAATTCGAAAATTCTAAAGTCGAGTATTTCAAGTTTTGCTTCGTACATTACGCTTAGAACGCGTTAATTTATTCGTCACGATCGATTTATACTTTATGTGCGATAAAAAGGAGTAAAGGGTTGCAGGAAAGAAAGAGAAGAGATGCGTATGTCGCGAGATCATGCACCGCACGGAACCGCTGCAAATGGAGACGGTGAATTACGAGACTTCGCGTTAACCTCCCGGCATCCTCTCGCACGAAAACGCGCTGTTACGGGATGGTGCAGGGATGGAAGGCGGGTAGATTACTTTTCGATAAGGAATAATTAAAAATTTTCTCGTTTAAAGTAGCTAATTCCATTTCTGGCGACGCCCACGGAGGTAATGGGCGGCCGGAAGTGGCCCGGCATGCCGGAAAAAATAACCGCTAAAATACTTGGTAGATAAAGAAGATAAAGTCGCTGGCTGGCTGGCAGTAATTTATATCGGCGTGTGATTCCGGAGTGAGACGCGAGGAGAAATATTTCAGGGCGGTACACCCTCCAGATAGTGGTAATTAAAAATTACGGGGCAGGGGAGGGGGAATGCGGATGCCGTTAGTAGGGAAGCGGGAAAATAAGAATATATTGATTACGTGGGATGAATCATCCCCTGTATGGAAAGAATTCAATCTCTCTCTCCTATTATATCTTAAAAAGATATATGTATAAGATACAGCGTATTATTTTTTCTTTGATGTTTTAGAGTGAAAAGATATTTTAAAAACTTCACGTTACATATATAAAATTATGTTGAGGAAATATTTTTGATTATTATACATATTTGCTGATTAAAGAATAAGACTTTATTTTTAGCCTACAAGACTTCTTGTGATTAGATTTTCGTCACGCACAGGAAAACTCAATGTGGTTGATCATCTGTATTACGTTGTGTCTCATACTCGGGTACATCGCGGCACGGTCATTGAGTCGGTACAAAAAGCGATAGCCGCACTGACATCCTCTCTATTGGTGTCACGTGCTTCCGGTCGATCCGTCGAAAGTTTCGGTCAACCTGGAACTCGAACAAGGATCATAAATCCCGGTAGTGGAGACTAATGTAGTGGTAATAGAGTATAAATGGGGGTCATGACCTGAGGTCAGCCCGTCTTATACCCCTAAACTGTCGTCCGCCACCTTCGCCCTCGTGCGAGGACCGGCCGAGACCTTAAACTCGCATAACACCCACCTACCATTATTTCGAAATGACTTATCGGGTCTCCGCGCTTCGAGTGTGCCGATTCCGGAATCAGTTTCCTCTCGAACGGTGTAATTGTAACAGGAAATGCGATTCTCGAATATACACGAGAACGTTCTGTGTATAGTTTCAAGGTGAATTATTGATATCGTTTAAAAATGTATTCTAAAATATAATACCACTTTTGTTATCCCCTAAGTTAAGATACGCTAATCACATTGTTTTATTAAAGTTAAAAAACAGATATATCTTGGGTTTTTAAAGGAAAAAAAGATTGCTTGTGAAAGACATATTTTTATTTAAAAAAATATATATTTTATACATTCATTAAAAATATCTTACAGGTTGAAAATATAGATGCACCGTGCAGTGCTGCCGTCTTGTGAATCTGTAACGTACTAAAGAGCCGCAGGACAAAACTTTTTCCGCTCATTTATACGGCACGCTCACTCACTCGTCTTCAGCATTTATCAGTGCTAAGACTTATAACACATAGTTTTAGCTTTTTTTAAGCCAATTAATATACAAAAATTATGTTGCTAATTTATTTCTCCGCAGTTTCTTTTTTCTTTTGAATGTTGTTTTAAATCTCGCGTATATTTTTATTTTAAAAATTAGCAAGGCAACAAGAAGGAATATTCATATTTCTTTAATGTCACATATGTATCTATATTTAATAGTCTGATAGCTCGATGTTACCCTTAAAAAGTAACGTTATACATCGTAAGTTTTTGCGGCCAAGCGATCGCGGTCACATCGTTCAAGTTACGGCTCTCTGATTCCCGTAGGTGCCACGCGTGAAACTCTTTTCCTAAAAGTTGTTTCAAAGTTCACGGCACAATGGACACAGCGCATTATATATCCCCCTTCGCTATTTCTCTTCGCTTGATGGTAGATACACAGCGCGGTACAAGGGAAAGGCGTCCGCGTGTTGCGGGGTGTATACCTAGTGTAGTGCTGACCAATGTTCGCCCGAAGATACGGTTGACGGGTCCGGGTCCGGCCTTCACGTCACCTCCACTTCAACAGTCTCCCTTTCTCGTGAGCCGCCGCTCTCCTCGGTCCGCATTCAATTTCAACACCTACGTCCGCAACCTGACCCAGCGCGCTGAACAATCGCCGAACCCATTCGCAACTTGAGACAAATGAAAACTTTGCGCGACGCCGAAACACTTCTGTCACTGTTGGAAGTGCCACGAGAGCCGTTTGAGAATCGACGCACGCGACTTACGTGTAACGGTAGATACGTGGCTCGGTTCATTTTGTCGTAAACTCGACAAGCGATAGACAACTGGCAAAAATTCTCAACAACAAGTGTAAAAGAGATTTATGGTTTATTATTATTAACTAGTAGAATAGAGAGGCTGCTTTCTATATTGCATATTATATATTGATAAAACATAATTCATTAATTTAAGCTATCATATTCATTATTTTACTTTTTAACTGTCGTATTAATTGCTGTTTATATTATGACTATAAATACATGAAGAAATATATTCTTGAATATATGTGTATAAAAAGATTTTGGCACAGATTTTAAAGTTTATTTCTAGCAAATAATCGCAAGTCGATATCGAGATTTATTTGAAAACTTTATTTGCATTGCATTCTCGCTCGATTGCCTCTAACGCCTTGGAAGGGAGACGCCTGGACCGTCATGAAAATAATTGCGAACGGTGTTCGACGATGGTAACCCTTCTCTTTACTTTTCTTTATCTTAATGAAACTCCATAAATAAAGAGCCTAATGTCACGAAAACAGCCGCCTGGGGGAGAAAAAACCACGCCGCGGTGAATCGTTGGGAATCGAGAAAAGTGATGTAATAAATTATTAATCTTTTAGTAAATTTATCGATATTAACATTAAAGCGTTAAAAAATCATCATATGTATATTTAATTTATAAAAGTTTATTGCATATTTATCAGTATTTTAAATAGACATTAAAATTGTGAAATGTAACAAACAATATAATGCAATCACATGATAATATGGCACAGGTTAAAATTCTAATATTTCATTGTATTTCGAAAAACTGCTTTGAAAATGCAGTTTTTTTTTTAAATTATGCTAGTAACTGATGGTTCACTAAGAGAAATATTGACTTTGTTAGAGTGATTATTTAAAAAGAAGAGTAAAAAAAAAGATTGAAAATTCCTGAAACAACAACGATAAGGATGCAAGTATCGTAAAATATTTTTTTCGAACGGGATACTTTTGCTATCGAGGTTTACGGGAAGGTTTATCCCCCGAGGCGAATACGTTTTGACGAGGCGGGGGCTTTAGAAAAAGGGTTGATGTGCAATAAAGGGGAGATGCTTACATCTGTAAAAAAAAAGAAAACGCCAATAATTCATTGACAACAATCTCATTGGAGGGGGATAATGGACGTCGTTTTCTCAGAGAAAGCAGTTTTCGCGCGTTTCCGCTTGATTAAGAATTAGGCTTAAAAAATAATTATTTTTAATTTGTGACCACGATAAGGGCTTTATTGTTCCGTACTGTATATGGCTCGCTGCGAGGGCGATAAGAGCGAGCACGGAATTGATCTTCGTGTTTCGCGTTAATCCCATTAGTTCCGTTAATATTCCCATTCTTAATACTTCATAATTACGTTCAAAGTTGCCTTTATAATGTTCCATAGCAGGAGATCCTCTATCTTAATATTTTATTAAAGTTTGCTTGCATGTATAGAGATACAATAATTTATTTTTATTAATTACTATCAGCCTGACACTTTTACCACTTACAACTAGCTAACTTTTCTTGTAAGGGATTGATACATGATAAAAATAAAATATACACATAATACTAATGCACAGCTTGAAGAAATTAAATTAGTTAATAAAATATCAATAACACACATAATGGTATCAAAGTTTATCAAAGTATATAATATTATTTTTTGTATGAGTTATATAATACACATTTTTTTGAATTCTTCTTTAGCATTAGTCTTGTGTCTATTAAAAATATCGCGTAAACAAAGACAAAGGTGGTGTAAAACGATGTCGGCCATCGAGAGACGAAAGGATAAGCAAGTTAATGAGAGACAGAGGTGCGCGATGATAAAGGCTGAACGAAAGCTGGACGTCGAGCCCTTCTCGGTTAATATTACGGAAGAGCCCTTTGGCAGCCTAGACAGCGACTCCCCTCGACAATATACTCCATGACGGGACGTGGGTCCCCATTAATTTTTTTTAAGCATTATAAATATTTAAGTGAGCCATTTCTCATAGGCAAAGCGAAAATGGTCTTCTTCAACGAATTCTTTTTTTTGTTCGGACTGACGAAATTCATGATACCCTCTTCGTAACTTGACGCGATTTTGAATTGTTAACGAAATGTTAAAATGGAGATTTACGATTTTTATGCGTATCTTTACAAGTTATTTGTATTATTGAAACAGGCAACGCAACTGGCCATATTTGAATTATATTTATATATATTATGCGAAATACAAAGAATGTAATTGAAGAAACTATGTACAAACACAAATAGAACATATATAGAAATTAATTATTAATTATTTTCTATAAAAAAAGAAATGTTTAAATAAGTAAAAAATTATTAAAAAATCAATATAAAGATATTCTATAAGTTCAACTTGAACAAATCTAAGATTAATTTTTATATATAAGTGAGTAACAAAGGAAGATACATAAACTATAAAGAATAGAAAAAGATAATATTAATAATGAAAGATGGGAACAATATATATTGTTGAATGAGTCAGTTTCGTTCTTCGTAATTGCACGCGATATGTCGGCAAGTTACGAAGCGACCGTTACCTTTTGGTGACACAGTTCACGATGAACAAACTGTCGACGCGTTGAAGCGCGTGCGGAAACTTGCTCCTTAGATAAATGGACGAGAAGAGAAGAGGAGGACAGAGGGGGAATGGGGAGCGCAACCGCGCGACCAAAGAAAGGCGGCGTTCGTGCCGCTACATGCGCGCGAGCGAGCGCGCTATCGCGCTATTGAAACGACAAGTGAAATATACGAAATAAATCTTGCAAGACCCTATTCAGCGGAGACAATACGGCGTCCAGTCTATGGACGCTGTCGAGGGTAGGCGCACCGTATTGTGTAACGTCGGGGAGGTAGACGAACGTGAACTCACGGACCGACTCTCGCTCTCACCCCCTTTGCCTTGCACTTCGTCTTTCCTTCTATGCCTCCTCTTTCCGAGCAAGCTGAACACCCAGCCTTTTGGCCCTGACCACCCCAAACCTCGTCCCTTCGGCCACCCCCTCATGCCCTCTTTGCTCTCACCCGATAGCTCTTTTGGCCCCACCAAAACTCTCGTTTCTCTCTCTCTTTCTCTTTCTCTCTATTCGTCTGTTTCGCGACGTCCATCTTTCGTTCTCTCCCTTGGCAGCTTCCGTCTGTTTCACTTCGATCCACGAAGTCGCGAGTCGGTGTCGTTGGGTAAATACCAGTGGCGTGTGGGCGATCTTTGGACGGGGTGGTCGTAAAGAATGGTCGTATTCAGAGTCCGGCAGCACTTCTGCTCCACCCTTCCCAATCCACCCCCTTACACCCAGTGCCACCCGTTTTACCACCAACCTACCTACCTACCTACCCTGTTCGTCGGTGCGGCCGAAGCGACACCACAGTGCAAAGTTTCTGAAGCGAGACAAGCCGCAATATAATGCCACCCTTGGTACACGGTCGTACCTCACCCTCCGTCCAATAGCGATCCTAGATACACCCTTTCTTCGGCCGAGTGCCCGGCTTATATCTATATATACATATATATATATATTCTCTACTATATCACTGATCATGATCGTCGATGCCTTTAAAAGCATTGAATCGTTATGAATACTATGGAATTCAATCATTTTACACACACACACACATTCAATACTTTAAACAATTTCAACACTTTAAATATAATATTTACATATATCAATTTTGTGTATATGTGTAAATTATTGAATTTTATTTTATTAATAAGTAAGTCATTCGTACTTATTCAATAATGGAAATTTATAAGATTTTGATTTTACAGTTAGTCTAAGCGTATGCTCTATTTTAATAACTTAACTATAATATATACCTATGTATTAAATTTTACTTTTTTTTTAAATTAAATTTCATTTTAATTAACATTTTTATGTGTCTCTAATGTATGTATATTTTTATGTGCTATGTATATTGTAAAGGATAGTATTTGAGAGAAGGTGTTGAAAATCGGAAACGTCGAGCCGCGTGCAAGCGATAATTCCTACATTCTGCGTTTCCGATGCCACCGAATGCTGTCGCGAATCTGCAAGTGGCATCGGCACTGCGACCTTACCGCTGTCGTTTCGTGGACGATCTCGTGCGTTCGATAACGGCGCGACTCGACGGACTCCGGCGCGATGGTTAATATTGATTTATGCGTAAGGCTCGCCGGCCTAATCCGGCCGGGCCATAAACAGATCAAGTCCAGACTAAATCCGGCGCAAATTGTTACTAATTCGCATCTTAATAATGACCACGTCAGAGGCGTCACCGTATCTCAGAACGTGGCAAATTAGCCGCGATGACAAATGACAGTCAGCCGTGCACGTGCGCCCGCGGCAACCCTCTCCAGGCTCGTCGTCGTGGTGGTCATACGTGCCGGTCAGGGCTAGTCGTTGCGCGAGTGCACGTGTGTGAACGATGCACGCATGCCGGCTGCGTGTAGGTGGATGGGTGGCGGTAGGGTTACATACGAATCCGTTGGACATACCGCAGCAGAGCTAGCACGATACAGCTGCCTATTCAACATGTGCAACCGTCAACGTACGCAGATACAATCAATCAAATCAATTAATGATTCGATTGTCCGATCGCGCCACGACACGTGCGCCCCATTTTGAGTTATAGCAAGCGACGTGATAGTTCCCTGCCCGCAGGATCCTTTTGTAATAAAGGAGGCTGAGGTTGCTACGCTTTCTGTTTCTTTCTTATAAGTATTTTAGAAATGATTAATTAGGCAACTAACAAAAGATACTTTTTTAAATAATTGACATATCAGTGATGTATTAGTTTAGATTTAGAATTGTATAGATCTGATTTTATTTTTTGTAAAAAGAGTGATTTGAATAAGAATTTCTTTTTAGAAAATAAAAGGCTATTCTTAAAGAAAGGCTAGAACTAATAATCGGTCGAATAAACGAATCCTCTGTTTGAAAGAGGCGTCCGTGTATATTAAAGATGAATCTGATGTCGTTGTTCGATAGCCGGGATGAATCGAAGCACAAATCGGATTTGGCTTGGGGTCGGGAGAGCTTTTAATAAAAACCTCGTGCCACAAGCGGGAAATCCGATAGAGCTGAAGTACGCGCAAATATTTTCTCTTCCTCTTCTCGGGGCCGGAATGCGCCGAGAGCACCGTCGACACATCAAATCGAGTGTGTATCGGTGCTGCAGCGTGCGGTAATATCCTTTGATAACCAATTTGTGCATCCTGCGGGCTTTACACGATCACCGTTTCGCTCGATCTACCGGGTGGAGCCTTTCACTCCGCTCGTATAACGAAATTTATTGATGTTTCTCTATAAATTCATAACGTGCTCCGCGATTGCCGCATTGTAATGTCTTTGCATCTCGTATCTCCGTTAAGAGTATATCCGATCGTTTTATCACGTGGACTGTGCAATTATGCGTTACAATGTTCTTATTGTGTTTTCCATATATATATATATATACATACATACATGCACAATATATATTTTTTTCTTTATTCAAATATGATGTTGATATATTTACAATGTCTCAAGGTTACTAGACAAACACGTAACACACTTTTATACACGCAACAATTTATATACAATATGTTTATACAGTTATAAAGTTGAGAATATTGTGAACGACAATATCAACATTATCATGTTTAAATAGAGAATTGTTTGTTTTCAAAATGTTCTGGTGCTTTGCTGGTAATCAAAATGTACGTAATCCCACTTTTACCTTTCGATCAGGCATAATAATTAACGTAAAAAATACTTAATAATTAACGTAAAAAATTGCATCCCGCATATTTTTTACGTTTGTCATGTACAATACAATGTTTATAAAAAAGTTTCAATTGTTCATCGACCCGTTTGGCAAATTATCTGTGTACCACCGACTAGATTTGTCGCTTATTGGAACGTCAACTTTAAAATTGACATCGATTTTAATTTTTGGTTTTAAATTAGATAAAGAATTTATTGCTGAAGAGTTTATTAATATTCACTAGCAAAGGAGAGTTTGAATTTGTTTATAAAAAAAGTGCTTTCGCGAATTATGGCGAAGTGGTAGGAGTCGGTGCGAGCACCCGTTACTCGATACGGCGACGCAGCCGGCAATATGTGTATCAATTTGCGGCGTAAAAGGTTGCACTTGATGTATTTTTATTTATCGCCTCTCCGCGAACGATATGTCGACCGTATACGGTTCTCCCCAGTCGTACGCGCATCCATGTACATACACCGCTCTCCGCGCCTACGGTCCGTTCACCACCCTGTTCGTTTGCCACCCGACGAGCACGTTAAATCGTATTACTCAGATAAATTGCGACGCACGGATTTCCGCGGACCTTTTTCGCGACGTACGCGGGCGATGGAATTGTCTCATACGTATACGGTAATTTCGTAAATGCACGGCTGCGAGAGTCCGTCCCTTTGGCTGGGATGTAGGAAGGACTTTTCGCTGGCTGGCGATAATACAAGGCCGGTAAAGCCGATTTCGCAGCCGCCCACCGCCGATCGTGCATTGTTCCGACCGTCATTATTCTTCCATCTCGGTTATGAAAACGGTTCGTTCAAAAATAGGTTGACGCATTCTGCGCATTCTGAAATCGTCTAATTTTTTAATAAACGATGTGGAATGACAATAATTACGCTCTTTTGTCATGGAATTATTATTGTTATAACATTCGATTATAAATTAGGTTGTTTTGAGATCAAACTAATTTAAACGTTTTCTACCTAAAATCTACAATATATTCTATATTAGAAAAAAAGTCTCTCTTTTAAAGAACAGATATTATTATTTTTAATAATTAACACGTTCGCTGCCGTACAAAAATGACGGCACATCTGACGAATACATCTCGTCACGCACTAGCGCGTGATTGACAGCGAACGTGTTAATAATGTTTTTAAGTGCTGTGTTTTTTTAAATTTTTAACGAGTTATTATTCATTTAGTTTTTAAATAAATGCCAGTTATAATAAAATCTTTAATAATCTTTACCCATGCGTTGCGTAATTTAATTCGTAATGATAAAATTCTTTGAATTGCGGTAATATTACCGGTAGAATTACCATTTCATTTTTATCTCGATCATCGACAGCACGTCGAGGTAAAGCAATCAAGCGAGAGTAAAGAAATTGCAAAAAAAACATCCATGCCGCATTTTAAATCAAAGAGCTTCTCTCATTAACGATTTGCTCTGATTTCTTTTGAGGCTGGAATCGCAGCACACCGATAACACTCGATTAAATAACCGTGCGCGGCAAATCCCAAGGATCGTGCGCGACCTTTCTCTCTCTCTATGTCTCTTCCTTTTTCTCTCCCTCTCTTTCTCCGTCTCTTAAAGTTATAAAATCGACGTGTGCTCTCGCGGATCGCAGAGAGCGACCGGGAATCGAATTTTGCTCCGTCATATTTCCACGGTGGAATGCGTCCTGCACTCACTGCGCCGCGTACGTTTATAGCCCGCGGCTGAGTTGCAAACTCTCCCGCTAACTATGTGCCGGGAGAGCCGTCAATCGGATCCGCCAACACGCGTATCACTTACATGCAAATCCCGAGCTAAAATCCCGCGCGTTTCGATGATCGTGCAAACGGTCGGGGTGAAGCAGAGGAGGAGGAAGAGCAGCGGTAGCAGCAGCAGCAGGAGGCGACGCGGGGGAGGCAATGCCGCGGACGCAGGAGAGAGGGACCGAGCGAGAGGCGCGATGTATTAATTACCAGTATTGATGTCCATTTGCAGTGAATTGATGTGTGGTCAGTGTTGCATCACGCGCAGGGGTCGAGCGGCCGAAACACACCGTGTGCGGCAACCCCACGTACACACTCTCTCACTCCCTCTCTCTCTCTCCTTCTCGCGGAGAGAGATGAGCCCGCATTGAAACCAGGACGAGAGTCAAATGGCTGAACAGGGTTGACTGTGTAAAGGCCGACTATGCGTCTCGCGTCGATCGCACGTATCGATATATGCATTTCTCGATCCGCGCCGATCCCGGCGTCACGCCGCTCCTGATTTCGCGTATCCCATTCAGGATGGAACGCTGCTTGAAATCAAAGGTTTCGGCTATTATGCTGTATCTTGACATCGCGCTATGCGTATACTCGGGAAAGATAGTAATGCGCGTAGGTGACGTTACAGGAAACGTAGCGGTTGCATCGCTAAACTTTGGTCTCCGTCATGATTATCTCGTAGATCCGACATAACGAAATAAAAATAATTAAGATTTTGATAATTAAATTGCTTACGATGCGATTTAAATGTTTTATAAAAGTTATCTTATAAAACTGTCTCGCTGTATAAAAATATTCTCGCAATTAGACATTATTTTCTTATATTTTCCTTCTAATTGATAACAAAGTAATAAAATAAGTCGTAACATATTAAACGCTTCGTCGTCTCTCCATCGTACAAACTCCGCGAGATTGTCGAGCATTGTCCTCCTATGACTACGGCTTGAGTAAGTAAGAATGGACATGTACTAAACAAACGACGACGACGAAGATGTTAACAACACCGGCGTCGCGCGACAAAGTCCCACGAGACTCTTCCAAGACGATCGTCGGCGCGGCGCTTCACGGCGATATAGAATCGGTCGTTAAGATTTATGGCTGGCCTGGCATGGTCCCCGGTCTTTAGCCGCTTATTAGCATGCGGTATATCACGACGACCGGACCGGTCCGGGGTCCGCGACAATAATTAGATAGATACGGGACATAGACGACAGCGGGTATGGGACGTAAGCGACGCCGCCGGGTTAGGTGCGCATCCAGGGAGTGAAACGGAGAAAGGGTCGACAGAAGGAGAGAGAGCCTGTAGGATGGTGTAAGAGGATGATAGTGGGAAGAGACGGGGGGAGGGAGAGAGAGTGAGAGAGAAAGAGAGGGGGGAAGAGGGTGAGGGTGGCGGTCTGGAAACAGCCGCAACGGTGCGTCGTATGCAAATGATGACGTCACACAATACCCTCCGACGAGGGCTATAGACAATGCGTCCGCATAGATAGATCTCGTTCTACTACTGTACCCTGAGCAACGCTACACATCGCGGCTACCTCCGTGCTTCGGGTTTCTGGCCGATTCGTAACTCCCCTAGATGTCGGAGAAACCGACTGCGTGTCGCAACGAGATCATTACGGTGAATCCTGACGTTGGCCTTCCGTCAGAATATCATGATCTCACTTTAATGATCCCCTAAGTTTCTTTTTCAATCTCGTATTTTTATTGCAACGCGTCATGAATGGGACAAAATGGTGGAGAAATTTGAATCGAGTTGCAAAACAAAATGACACATTCTGTCTATTTTTTGAAGAACAATTCTATATCGATCAAAAAATTTGTAAGTGACAGAAACATGGGGAAATGGAAATGTTCGGAATATCAAAAATATACCTGAAATATACTTTTGAAATTATAATTTTTAGTTGCAAATGTGTGTGTCGTCATTTCCATATTATCGGTTTCTTAAATTTCATTTATTCACGTACTTCGATTGTAATACGAACGAATGATTTAGATGGCCGAATATCAAAATCCTCAACAAACGTTACAAGCCATAACGCGGGCTGATGCAACTAGCCAATGCAGCTTCAGGTATACATTCCCGTGCCACCAGTCCCTAGTGCGGTGTCGGTGAATTCAACGGAATTTCGATGAAACGCCTGGGCGGAAAATCAGGGCCGGTCCAGGGGATAGACGGAGATCTTACCGCAATGACGTGCGGTCGAATCGACCCGGACGAAATGACGGATCCTGCGAGTGACATTCGATATCACGGCGGTAGCGCGGCCGATGAAACGGCGAATGCGAGGTACCGGACGTTTCAAGCGTTCCGTCTATCGGACTGACGCTGAAATCCGGATTAATCGCGGCTTCCTGTATATCGCCCTCGGTTTGCGGTTGGTGCCTCGTTTCAACCATCGTCTCGTTATTTTTCTTCGACTTACAATACATTATCGTTTTATGTGCCTATTCCTATTATTTGTCAGCTTGTTTTCTTCTTCTGATTTTTTCTTTTTTTTTTTTTAATTATTATTAGGAAATGTGGTAAGAAAGGATGAAAAATCTATGTTGTAAAATTGTTTTAACAATAATAATAATTTTTCCGGAATAAAAAAATGTATTGAGGAGAATGAAGATTGATCTAAATACGAATAATGTGAGTGCGACTCTAACTACTAAAACATGATAATAATATATTTATAAATTAAACGATTTATAAAATAAAAATTTTTTTTTTAAATTATAAATTTAATCTATAGCTTAAAAAATCAGTTTGTTTATTTATAATAATTAATTTAATGCTTTAATGAAAATTGATAGAGCAATGCAAATTTCATACACATTTAGGTATTGTTGTCGAATGTCTAATAACAGGAATTGATATTGAATATGAGCATATGTCGATTAGTTTAATGACGGCAATGCATTGACTTTGAACGGATTCATTGCGTTCAAGTATCACATGTCTTGACCAGAAGCCATAGTTTACAAGTCTCTCCGCTTCCTCCACCTCCCCCGCTATATTAATTGCGGACAGATTCCCCCGATGTGTGGGCGCACGAAGCGGACTGCGACATTACACGGGGCAATAATCAATGATCAGGCTAATTGAGTGGGATTGATCGCATCGATGATAACGATACGAACGCGGTAGGTTGCATCGTACGCCAGATATACGCGCATTAGTATCGGATCATGATGCATGCCCCTTTAGTCCGCACGTCATTTGGCAAAGTTATTACTGCCTCCTCGATGACACGATCTGTTTCGCAGAAACGCGGTTATGCGTAGTTGGCGGCCATTGTAACTCAAATTATACTAATTTTACAAAAGATACACCAAGTACCTACTATGCGTAAACAGTCAGACATAATTTTTGAAAGATAAAAACGCGAAGCATGTTTAAAGTCTTTCGTGTTTTGTTTTTTATGACATTTATAAATTGACATAAAAATTTTAATTTATTTCTTGTCTTCTCTAGACCTCTAGATATATTTATTTAATAAAGAAAAATTAAATTTTAGAATTTTTCTACTAGAAATTTTCAGTCGCATTTTCAGTCGTCATATAAAGTGAAAAAATAGTTTAATTAAAAATGTTCTAATTTTAATAATAAAATTTACTGAGACAATATGAAAATAACAGTGCGAAACAAGGATAGCGCTGTTACGTAAAAATCGGCGAGCATTATTCTGTAGGAATTCAAGATCGTACCGGAAGCAGCAGGAGATGAAACTGACGTTATTCGAGCAGTTTATTCCCCGACGAAAGACGAGCCGTCAGACACTTACAATGGGTATCGGTAGCGAACGTATTCGTTAGGTCGCTATGACTGGACGCGTAACGACCGCGCACAATCAAAGGTAAAACAATACCGCGTGACAGAGGTAGGAAATCTCAGGATGCGCGTATGTGCACGCATAAAGATCGTCGGTAACCGATATCCACCTGCGCACAGGTGATCCAGCGGTCGCGGAATTACGGACTGTCAAGCTCGTATTTTCCTTCTCCGCGCGAATTCTTATTCTTGCCTTACCGGATCTCACTTTACCGTACGTACATCCTGAAGACTCGTATTGCACTCGAAACCGATTCCTGACTACGGGAATCGCGCTTGGTTGTTCTTTATCCTGCTGCTTATTGATGCATGGTGTACAAGTATATGGGCAGTATAGTATACAATTGCTCTTTGTCTTATCGATAAAATATAGAAAATTGAGAAAATTCAACACTTTATTTTGGTGTAACATGCTTTGATCTCGTGCGCTCATATACTTTGAAATAAATGAATTCCGACAATATAGTTTACATAATTAATTTTTTAAATTGATTTTGTAAAGAGATTCTTTATTTTATAATATATATTCTCGATTTTTGTTTTATATTTTTGTTGTGATTTTG
Organism: Crematogaster levior; assembly: GCA_901521435.1. NCBI lineage: Eukaryota > Metazoa > Arthropoda > Insecta > Hymenoptera > Formicidae > Crematogaster > Crematogaster levior. The sequence continues at coordinate 377,420 of CABEGB010001069.1, forward strand.
TATTGATAATTTAGTGTTTTGATTACGCAGGATTGATTTATCTCGTTATATAAACAAACGACGAATCATTATTGGTACCACGGATTGGTTTCCAATGTCTAATCGATCACGATAGCTACTGTCACCGGTTACCGCAGCGAATTAATGTTTGGTCAGTCGTACGTGAACGAATAATGTTCGTGAAAACGATTCTTCGTTTAATCAGTGATCAAGAGACGTGAGAATATTATTTGTGAGCAATTCGTTTGCTTTGGTAGACACACAATAAATACATAAAAATTACATGCTGTAAATAAGAGTAAATAAAATAATAAATAAAAGTAATATTAATATAAAGTAATATAAAGTTTAGAATTCTTATTCTTACTTTTTTATTTGATATTTATTGCATAGTATGCGCAGATTATATCTAAAATCTACTTTTCCCCAAATATGAATTATTATTATTATTATTAGAAACATAAAATAAGAAATTTCATATCACGCACAATAATCGCATCTCAGTTAAGACAATATAAGTTTAAATTATTTATTTGTAATTGTTCGCGTAACGTCGAGTGAATGGCGATAAATCCATTAGGGGACTAATCGCAACTCACGGGCGAGTGCCGTCGACGCATCCTCGAAGGACCTCGGGATGCAATCCGATGCAACCCAGACGCAAATACAGCCCGGCAGGGCCGCGCACCAAAGTCGGAGTCGGAGGTCCGTGCGTGCACAAGAGCGCAGTAGCCGGCAGATAATGACGCGATATTATGCATAGGATATTCGGCGCACATCCGCGGGCGTATTCTCCGCGTTGATTTATCGTTGTCTTCATTATTAGGAATGCACGTACGCCGCTCGGCCATTATGCAAGCGGGGTCCCTGGTCCGAGAGAGACCTGACGGACGGTCCAGCCTCGGACTCGGCTACAATACAATGACCGCATATACGGGAGGTATATACGAGAGAGGGAGCATTGAGACACACACCTACGTCGGGCCAGATATAGATAGACAATTAGCTACCGTCACCGTCTATAATTCTGGTAGATTAGTAGCCTCGGCGTCCTGCAGGAATACAGTCCTCCGCGCCGCGATCCTCTCGTCGTCCACGTCTCTCGTTGTCCCCCGTGAAGCCTAGGTCACACACTGTAGATTGGAATCTTGATGCATGTTGATCTCGCGGTTCATCTCGGCAGATTCGTGCTCTCTGTATAATGGCTAAAAAAAAGAAAAAAAGGATCACGCCTATTTGAGCGAAGGCCCGAATGAAATGAATCTAGCTCGCTGCGTTCATCGGCACGGTGATTAATTTATGATGACCGATAACGTGCCATGGTCAGTAATCATCCTTCTTGTGACATTATCTCGTATGCGAATGCAAGGCCCGGTTGCAAGGAATATCACGGCAGTGTCCTATATGGATGGAAGTTTAAATAAATTTATAGTATGTGTGTTTGATAATGCGATTTTCATTAAGAGTTTGAATTAGTTTGATTTATTATTATCGTTCATCAAGAGTTTTGTTACAAGAGTTATCGAAAATTATTATAAAGAAAAAGATTCGTAACTGGCGTTTCCCAGATCTTAGGAGGTACACGACAGCAAAATCAAACTACGTCCCTTCCATTTTCCGTGGCCCCCTTTGTTCCGGCGAGAGAAGGAAAGAAGGGACGCGGCATCCGTTGGGGAACTGCGGGAACGTGGACAGTGATAAAATATTCAGGAACGCGCGGCGGTAATATTTCACGTAGGAAATCGGTCGGTTGATTTTTATAATACTGGTCAAATATAGCCAGGGGAGAGAACGCCGGTCGAGTACGTCGGGGGATCACCAGGCACCCCTTACGCCCCCGCGCGTCTACCATCACACAAAGGACCGCGGCATAACAAATAGATGTATAAAGGGTCAATAAAAGCCGACGTAGAAGGAGGACGGAGAGTGAAGGAGGTGGCGGACGAGGTGGAGAGTCTCCCGAGGCACCAGCGGGGAATAAATCTGAGCCCGTTTTCGCCCTTGGCCGCGCAGCGGGACGCTAAAAATCAAGGGTTGACGCGAAGTAGAGAGGACTCGGTAGAAGTTGCCCCCTCGGCGAGTTGTTTGTCGATAGTCAGTCTGCGTAAATTGTTTTGTCCTTGCATCTATTGATGTGTTAATGATAGGTTGATATATATATATATATATATATATATATATATATATATATATACATAGTTTTCTTTCGAATCAAATTTAATTTGGAAAAATTAAACTCTGGATTGAGTTAACATTTTAGTGAATTTATTCAATTATTTATTCTCTTACTCCTACTCTATTATATTTCTCATTCCCATTTTTTATTTTTCATGTTCAATATTAATTAGTAAAATTTATCTTTTTTTTTGTAAAAGTAGAATTTGGTGGAATTAGATTCTTTCCATTCTTTTTAAAAATAATTTTTTTTAAAACTGTCATAGACATCTAGATGCACACAGCTATTTTATAAATAATGAACGTTGCTTATTTCATAAAATATATGTTGGAAATATAATGCTGGGAGATGAGATTAGAGAGTTATAAGATAGTTTTTGATAGTTACATACATAAAATAATTCAGCTGTGACCTCTATATAACGTTGCAAAAATCTTTATTTAGATTCACAATATTCTCTTTAAAGGCAACCGCGTTCTCTACCCACATATTGCATTTTTCAATCACATTGGTTTTCCTGGTCGTACGAGTAAAGAGATATCCGTGCTATCTATCCAGCCAGTACCTATCTATTCATCCATCTTTGTTTGTTACTACGCGGACCGTGTAAAGTCTGGAACGCCACCCCTCGCGAGTCGAGTCCTCTGGGACTTGCCTTCCCCTCACGTCTCTCTCCGCCATCCAATCTCGATGCCGGGACAAAATCTGCGGGCGTACATCACGTTTATGGACCGCCAGAGGTGCCGCGTCCCGACGTGTCTATAAAGCCACCTCCGGGTCATTTTACGTCCTTTAAAGCGGAGTTTCCATATTTCTCGTAGTCGTATCCGTATCGCGAAATTGGTCTTCCGGGGTCTCCGAACGGGCGGGGGTGACCCTTCGCCACCCAACCGCTCGTCCCTGAGTTCTCAGCATCCCCGTGTGACTGGGAGAAGAGGAGACTCTCTCCCCTACGAAAAAGCAAAAAGTCGACACGGAAATGCGTCCCCTCCCCCTCGTTCTGTTCGACCCTCCTCCAATAAAACCATCCGACGATAGCGCATTGACTCGATAAAAAGGCACTTCGTGGCTATCGCTGCCAACGGCTAACCCGCCCGGGGATGGAGAAATATACGTCTTGTTAGGTCAGACCTCGTATCACGAGATGCGTAAAGCGCTTTGATTTTATTACTACGACGAATAAATAATTTATCCAGAACGAGAAGATTTTTAGTAGAGCGCGTTTTAGTTTAGAGCATCATGTCTGATTGTAGATAGAGGCTGGTGCAAGATATTCGCGCGACGAAGTTTACAGATCATATAAAGTATATTTTTTTCTCTCAGATTGGCATGTTTTCATAATAAATATTATATATGAAGCTATACATTTAATATTTTATTTAGTTTATATTATTTCGTTAATACTAATCATAAAGAAGCACAACAAAGAATTACGAATGTTAAGATAATATTGATAAAATTTCAAAATATTGAAAGTTATGACTAATTAAATAAAGTCAACGAAATTATAAAGGAAATGTCTTCTTGTAAAATGTATTTTGCGAGAGTCTATACCCCTTTTAACACTCGATTTGAACTTTAGTGATGTTCGTTGGATTATCGGTGCTCGTAAAGCTGCGAGACGCCCGGCGGAGCCCGCGAGCGTCGATCTAACATTTATAAACGGCCGTTAGACGGGTCCTGCAGAGTATCCGCGTATCCTCGGAGGCAGTCGGCGAGGTCGCGGTTGGTACCGAAGGGCGCGATGCGAACGAGCGGGTGGTCGGGGCCAGGTCCACTTCAGCCTCGAACTCCACCCCGAAATCTCATCGGCCCAAATGGCACATCAACATCTATTATTAACCGGGTTCAGAATATTAACGATACAGTTACCGTATTCCAGAAGCTAAATTAGCGGAGATTATTACGAGTGGGCTCTCGCGGTACCATCCTCTCTCCCCCTATCCCTTCCCCTTGTTCCACCCTATTCCTCTCTCTCTCTCTTTCTTTCTCTCTCCTACTTTCTCTTCGCCAATTTGTTGTCTTCGTCTGCGCACCGACAGCAGATCGCGTGCGTACCCAACGGGACACACCCGCGCCCTTCCCCTCCCCTTCCCGTTTCTGGTGTTTTTACGAAGACCGCGCCATTAATTTTAATATTATTGCATATTGCTCTTCAAATTGCTGGAAAGCGTGTGTGACGGCCGCGGCGCCGCTGATCGTGTGACGCATTGCCCGCCGCGGCGCCCAATTCATCTTGATTTTTCATTATGTCGGTATCCGTTCGCAAACGCGTCATCGATTCCCCCTGTATGAAACGTTAATAATGTGGCTTAATGTCTGTAATGAAATTAACACGATAGTTCTGTCATAAAATATTTCCAGCTTTTATTCCGAGCTGTTGTTGTGTGCTTCTGGTGTATTTATGTAATTATCCGAGTTGTTTATTTGAATTATAACATATGAATTTTTCTTTGAAGTCTCTTCTATAATTGTTTATTTATAATTCAGTATTTATCGGTGTTGCCTTCTCTATATTTTTTATATTAATTTTTAAATCAAAGTAGCTTTTTGATAGTAAATAAAAATATTTGTTAATACTATATTGCTTTGCTGCGTGAAGAAATTTGCAGGCACGTGAAATCATAATTCTTTTCCGAACACTAAATTGCTCTACGTCGTACTTTGACGTTATTACGTCACACATCCTACAGGAGATCGTAGCGCAAGGTATGGAGAAGGATTAGGGCGAGTGTGTGTGTGTGTGTATGTAAAAACGGAATGTATGTAAAAACGTGAAAGGAAAGGGCACGTGAAGTCAGGGATAAAAAAACGTAGGATGGAAGTGAAGCCTTTTGATTGACTGTTTGAACGATTTGTGCTCGGCCGGCTACGCCGTCGGGTTGGCATTGATTATTGCTTATTGAATTTGTATGCTGGGGAGAGAGATGCTCTGTTAGGGGTTGTCAAAGTCATCGTGAAGGGTGGGTACGCGTGAAGCGTTTCCGTTTTCATACGCGTTATCTATATAGGAAGACACGATTTAGCTCCCTCTATTAACCAACAACCAAAAGTCTAATTGTTTGTCAGTTTGGCATAGAAAGAAATAAAAAGAACGGATATAGGAGTAAAAAGTGAAAATTTTCATATAAATGTGTATAAAAATAAAATTATCACTTTTTAAAGCTGGATGACATTCTATTTTGTCTATATATCTGCTAATAGATATATTTCCTCTCGAGTTTCCTGTAAGTGCCTACAATTCAGGAAATGCTTTATCTCATCATCTGCAATCTATTTAATTGAAAAAGACACGTGAACGCGGGGCATGTATTATGAAAATTTCAATTTTGTCGAAATCTTTCTCATATAAGTTTCTCTGTCGGGATAATTGTAATTATGACTGTCACGTTTACTTATATATAATCGCAGCCATGGACGTTCGCTGGTTGAATTTCGCACAGGTATAATTCGGCTGGCACTCTCGAGAGATTCAACGCGCAGCGAGAAATATTTTGTCAGACTAAAGAGGTAACGGGTGGCTTCATCTCCTCTCCCTTTCTTTCGTCTCTCATCGTTCGTCCGATCTCTCTTTCTCTTTGCCATCGCACTTCCCAGCTCGTTTATGCTTACGCGCATCGTCCGACGAGCACCACACGTCGACCTGCGACGTAGCTCTGAATTATTGAACGACGTAGGGATCAACCGCGGATCTCCGAACGGGTCTCCACATCGTGAGCCGCCGTCTCTCGAGCTTTAACCGGATGGAATACCAGAATCGAAGAGGTTTTGCAGCCGCGAATAACGTCACTCGCGCGAACGAGCGGTAATCCGGGACACGCGCGCTTTTTCGGCCTCCCTAGAGGCGGCCGAGCATCATTAAACCGTAATTACGACAACCACAGAATCGGTCGTGGTCACTCATGTACAAAACGCTAATGTTACGTGCACTCGATCAAAAGTTGATGTTTAATAACTAACAAGAAGTATTTGAATCATGTTTCTCGAGGCGAGACGGAATATTGAGACAAATTTTCATTTTTCGTTCATTCGATAATCGTAAAATAGTTTTCTTTTTTTTTGTGAAAGACGAAATTCGCATACGATGGCTTCGGGACGGTCGCTTACGTTCGCCGTCGTCGTTTTCTTTATCAACGTGATTTCTCGCTGACGAGAAAGAACTGCGACGCGGTCGCCGTTGAAATCCAAGTGTGCACACGTCTGAGGACCTCCTCCGGGTCCGGTAATAGAGAGAGACATACGGGTCATGCGCAAATTAACCCGGGTAATGAAAACACAATGAAATTATAATAAACCAATTGCCAGGTTGATTCGCAGTCCGGGAAGGAGGCCATTCAATAATAAAACACGTACCTGCCCACCGCGCTCGTACTCGCGCGAGCGCACCAGAGTGGGTTCTTCTTGTGCGGAAAAGGGGGTGAAGGGGTGGCGGGCGGGAGGACGCAGGGGGGGGGGCGAGGGTGGACGGCGCTCGTTCGTGTGGGCATCGCCGTCCGGCCGCGCGTGTACGTACCTGCAAGAGAATTAATTTCTCGAGAGCCTTTATGCTTGCTGACTGACCAAACTACTACGCTCCCTCCACGCGCGTTGGATATATGTGTGTGCGTCTTAGCTATTCGCACGAGCGCATTAAGGCGAATCTACACGATATGATTTTCCATGATCATCAAATGTTTACCAAGTGAAAAAAATTAACGGGCGATTGACGTTGCGAAGTGCATTCTGCAAAAAAACATTTTAGAAGTACAAATCATTTGTTTCCTTTTTACTTTTCTGCGTGTTACGATTATAAATCGTTCAAGAGACTGAAGAGTCAGTATTATAGATTATAGTTATTAGTATTATAGATTTCTATCATTTGTAATGAAACATTGGTAATGTAATTATATTGATCATCTAGGTTGAATTATTCATAGTGCAGATTCGCCTTTACACGCACTCACCTCGCGAGGAAACGTTCACGACGGTGTTGCGAAAATACTGGCGTCGACCAGATATAGAACGTACCACCACCGACGGCAGATTATTACAACGAGCGAAATTTCAAAATACACTTATGGCAAGTGTGCGCCAGGGGAACCGTATAACACAATGATCAAACACGACCGGCCGTAGAGGGCTGCCTGGTACGCTCAACGTTGGACAGGCACTCGCGCTTCGTCGGCATTGCATCGAAATACATTAATATCACGACGTTCGTTAATATTAATTTCTTTGTTAGTGCCGCGGCCTGGCGATTTTGAAGAGGAGCTTCGCATCGCGAGAGAGGAATACGAAATTCGCCTACACACAGCGAGACGCAACGATTGACTCACCGTCACTGCGCGGAACGTTGATTGTTTCAAATGGAAAAATGCAATCTTTATTTTTGTTTGGGGAAACGCAAAATGTCGAAATGTACCTTCGTATATCGTACAAATTTCTAATGTAACAAAGGGCCAAGTAATTCAATTATGAACCGTATAAGAGGAGCTAAATACTTTTCTAGCATTCTGACCAACAACTTCGTTTACACTCCACAGTATTCATTTCGGGAACGACACTTGTGGCATAGGCAAAAGGTTGCAATAACAATTCAGAAGTAGGTAGGTCATTTACATTCTTTATGCTTACGATTATTTTTATTCTTAATAATCCTTTGTTTATCTCGAAGATCGTTACGAGGGGTGATTCTTGCGTAGGGGTGCCATAACCCATACAGTAGGCACACATCAGCCTTTTTAATTGAAGGTATGGACAGATAGAGTAGGGTAGGAGGATGGGCATGAGGATGAGTATTCGTTTGCGTGTGTACTAAACAGGAAAGAAGACGTGTACTGACGAGCGACTGGGTCGTGGAAAGGTCGGGGAAGGAGATGTTTGTTACGGTCGGACATAGTCAGAAATGTAGACGCGCAGGCGACGGAATATGTTTTCGTAAATGTAGGTGCGGTTCTCAAGCCACCCCCTTATGAAATTATTTCGATCCTCCGACGGAGGAGGTGTAGGATAGCGAGGTCAAGCCGGGATGATGGCGGAAGACGAGCCACGGTGAACACGGAAAATAGCAGCGCGGCTGCAAGAATTATTAGAAAAATTAATTATTTTCCTGGTCTCTTAATTAATTTTACAATTGCTCTTCCCTCTCTTTGTCTATCCTTTTTCTGTCCACGGATGTTGGTTGTGAAAAAGAAGGCAGAAAGAGAGGGGGAAGAGTGTGAGTGAGTGAGTGAGAAAGAGAGAGAAAGACAGAGGGGAGAAAAAAGGAAACTAGGAATAAGAGTTCTTTCGTTAGTTTGATTGTTTCTCATATTTGCTTTCATAAGTGTTTGAATATTTTATTAGTTCTCGAGTCAGATTTTTGAATTATCTAATAACCGCGAAATAATTTTTGTCAAAATATTTTGATGTATATTAATATTTCGTTTTTTTTTTTTGATAAGTTTTTTCTTTTCGCGAGACTTCCGCGCTTCTTTGGAAAACTCGTAATTTCGCACAATTTATTAGAAGATTGGAATTAAGTGTGCACGTGAATATATGCAAGGATATATGTAATGTATCCTTGGAAAATCTCGACTTTCGCCCGAACGAGAGGAAAAGAGTACTCCGCGAAACAGCGCATCCTTTTCTCTTCTACCCCTTTCTATCTTCCCTTCCTTCGCTCTTCCCTCTCGCTTTCTGGATTTTTTGCCGGTCTGGCCACGTCTCAATTATAGAAAGCCTTGCTTCGGCTGCCACGGACGAATTCCAATTAGTCGCCGGGTGGCCCGTGTCGCGGGGACCCCGTATGGGGTTTCCCGGATTCTGTACGAGTTCCTTTCATGGAACGACTCGTTCATTTGCCTTTCGTCCATACCTTCTCCACCTCCGGTCCCTCTTCCATCTCTCTCCCTCCTCCTCCCCCCGCCTCCGCCACCCCGTCACCGCCATCGCCTCGCCACCGGCATCGCCGAAAATCTCTCTATCCCTATTTGCCTCTCTTTTCATTTGACCGAATCCCAAACCTGGAGAGCCTTCTGTCGGGGACCGGACGGCTGGATTAGCAGGGCGTCAAAGCCAGCTACGGAGTTGGTTCAAAGTGGGTGCGAGAACTAAATACACTCCTCCTGTCGTCCGGCTCGAACACATATATATATATGTATAAACTGCGCTCCTTTTCTCACTGCTCCGAAGACATGGCGAATAGTTCTGTATTCGCGAATTCTTTTGAAATTGCTTCGAGGGCTGACGCCGGTTTTATATCCCATACGTTCCACTACGGCATTAGGGAGAGAAGGGGGAAACTGTGGGTATTGTTCTGTCTGATATGGCGTTATTAAATTTTTCTTTAAGCGGAAAACGTTCTCGCATAAATGCGATGGACTAATGCACTTGGCTCCCGTATTCAATGAGGGGACTAGGTAGTCATGAATCCTCCGTGAAATGGCTTTATATTGCGTTTTCTTTCTAAAAGTCATAGTCATGGAACAAAAGAATAATTTAAATTTATATATAATATTGTACTTTTAATTTATTAAATATTGAAGAATTATTATATCTCTGTCCATCTCTGAGAGTGTTGATTAATAATATTATTTTCAAAAGTGAATTATTATTTTATATAAAATCTATTTGCGATCTATGGCGCGATCTGTAGCTAAAAACAAAAAATTTTTATTAATACAATAATGTGTATGTGTAATAAATTTTTGACTTATGAGAATATAGCGACATTATATAATGATATCACGAGAATTTATGGAGGGTCTGTAGATCGTAACTAGGCTCTCTCGAAAACGCAGCATCGATTGCGTTTGCTTAGCTCATAACCAGGTCCGGACCTTATCTATCGTTTATGGGGGTGATTCAGTCCGGATTCTGCCTTCCCGCGCGCATTCGCCGTAGGGGACGATAGTTCGCGGAGCGCTTCACGGGTGGATGAGTCGACCTTTAATATGCCGTTTGAATCGGAGCTTTATACAACGTTACGACGGGAGATAGCTCCCGGCTTGACGTGTTTGCATTTGAGCGAGCCAGAGAGTATTGGATATGTTGCATATGTTAATCAGCAATATGGCGCGGGATAGATATTACCCAGTGCTATCCGTGGAAGGCTATTTCGGAGTAAAGCGCCCACGCCGACCTTCCCATCCTTCTCCCCGGACAACTCTTGTGACAACTATATCCTAGAATTTGTGTAATCCATCGGTGCTACCATCGCTCCTCCACATTTCTAGGATTTCTAATTTTGGAAACCGTGATACAGTTCGCGGAACTTTATCGCTGGGTTCATACCGAAAATTCGCTGGGTTATCATCGTGATTAAATTCGGCCCGACACTCTCTATCGGAATGGTCGGCGAGAGTGCGAATATTGATACAGAGAGAATTCTTGATATAACAATATTTGGCATCGCAGAGCTTAGCAGTTTTTTTTACTTTTTAAATTTGCATGTAGAATGATATATTTACGAAATTTAAATGATCCCTCTTTACCACAAATTTTTTTAAAACGATGTGAGAAGGAAGGTCAACATTATATATTCACGAAACTAAAATGTATGGAAATACTTTGGATAATATATTGAATATTATATCACACGTAACACACGTAAGACTTATGTTTAATTCTACCGCTTTTTCATACATCATATATCTTCATTCTAAGAATTGTCTAAAAAAACAATGTTTTACCCAAATTCGAAGTTTAAGTTTACGTCAGCATTTCTGCGAAATTTCCAGTAACAACAGAACGGTTGTGAGGTATCGCGAAACCGAAAATGCAAAACAGGACGAGTCGCGGTTGCGCGGCCAAGGATTATCCTCGGAATCTGTCGTCTGTCGGCACTTATCCCGACCTAAAGGGCCAGGTAATCCTTTGCCGTCTGACGAATTTATCGGAAATCTCCGGAGAGGAACGGGGGACGCCAAAGATTTGCTTTTCTTATTGAACCTCGCCGTGTACGCGAGGGGCGGGGAGGGGGAGGGTAAAAGTGTGGGAAGGGTAGAGCGACTTTTAACGCTCGAGTGATCAAAGTCGAAGACGTTCGTAATCAGCAAAGGATGTTCCCTTATGGGTCCTTGTTCGATTGAATTTGAAGTCGTCAGTTGTACGCGACTTGCGACGATATGGCAGGGAGGAGAAAATCCTAACAAAATTGGTTATTATCATTTTATCGTGATTATGGACTTAGTTTTATGTTCCAAAGTAATTAATACTTTTTTCTTAATAAAAATAGGTACTAAATGAACATATTCAATAGTTAAATGAATGTTTGAATCTTAATTAATTGAATTTTGATTTCATGCAATTAAAAATGTTTCTATCATTTTAAAAAATTTAATAATTACATGTGTATTTTACTTATATTTTCTGAATATTGCCTGTCATTATTTTGTGGAATTATACAGAGAATATTTTTTTCCCGATTTAATGCTGTCTTTTTATTTGACTAATGTTGCATTTTTGTCCATTTTATTGACCGTCTATGGTACATTATCTTTACACTTCGGTTAGACATGACCTTTTCTTTAACCTTCTCTTGTCTTTTATCCGCTCCATTTGTTCGACGCTCGACATTTTCTTATATCGGAAAGCCCTTGTCTATTATTAAAAAGAATCTCTAAATAAATTTCTAATAAAAAAATGGTTTTAAAAAGAATGAAAACTGAATTTTGAAACAGCATACTCAGAGTTTTTGTATAAAAAAAATTATATTTTTAAAATGTGGGTTTCTTGTTCAAAATGTATAATACAAAACATTTCATATATTATTAGCAACTGCACGATACAGTAATGAAAAGTGAAAACAAATGAATACAAGGTACGAATTACAAAAGGATTTGGATTTTTTCTCAAAAAATATTTTTGAAGTCACGCTCGCATTTGTTTTGTGTTAAGACATTAAATTTAAAGCAAAATTTCCATCGATCTATCGTGTTAAGACATTGCAGATCATTAAGTCAAACAGGGGCTCGATTGTTCGGTCAACAAACCCCCCACCTGCTGCTATGGAGCGGGTAGTCCTGACCACGAAATCGCATGGTACGTCGAGGAAGGTCGACCCGGGAAAAGAGATATCGGTTCAAGGGATTCGGCGGGACGCATCCCTTTTATCCCGCCCAATCGTTCGCGATACATCGGGGCTCGGTATACAAGCGCACAAATCTCTGGGCCGGTTACCCTCGGCACGGGTGATTTAGCGGGTTTTCCGAGGGCTTCGAGGGCCACGATGCGGCTGGCAAACTCTTTTATATCAATCGCGGATTGACCGGGGGAGTCCATTGAACGCGGTCGCTTCCGGAGAAAGAAAGAAGAAAAAAAAACTATCCGCGCGCGTGGGGCGACCCTCCGCGAAAGTGTGAACCGCAATTTGCTCCCCTTGCATGGCAGATTTGCAGATACGTGCAATTGGCACTGACATTACGCACTGGCTCAAATTACGTGTGTTATTTCGATGGATAGCAAAAATAGACGTGGGCGTGATATGTCTGCAGTTTATTTCAATTCAAGTAACACGTCAGGAGAATTTTTGTGAATGCGAGATACATTTCAGATTAGGAATGATGTATTAACGTTAAATCGCTATTAAACGTCTGATTTTTTTATTGGATCCCTTCTGAGATATTGAAAATTTTGGATGTCTAGATAGTACAGGCACTAATAGAATTAGAGAACCTAGAACAGTATATTATAATTATATATAAGAGAAGGCGATACAGCATCCATTTCTTAATAACATTTTGAAATTGACTTCTGGAGACAATTGTTGGTTATTACTACATTGCAAGGATTGTAATCTTTTTTGGAGCAAATATTGCAATAATGAAATACTGAAGTTTCTTAAGCTTTTTTATATCAATACATATAGAAATATATAGAAATATAAACTATATAATAAGAAATAAATGAGTATATAAATTAATATACATAAATTAATAGATATTAAAAAAAAACTATTATAATATAAAATATATATAAATGTTACATGAAAATTTCTTCTTCACGATAATGAGCACCGTTTGGTTTTGTTTTCTCTTGCTTCTCCAATTCATCGTTTCTCTTTGCATGGCAGCATGACAATTAGTCTATAGTTAATTATTTATAATTAAATGGTGACATTTTTATTAATATCGTTTCATACTGTTAGTAATCATATATAATGATGAGCTTGTGATTTTGACCTTGTGATTTTTATCTTGTTTCTCTCTTTTCTTTCTCTTTCTGTCTTAGTATTTGAGATATTCTTATGAATAGTTCTGTGAGAATAATAATTATTATATTTCAACTCAATTTTTGTATAATAAAATAATTATATTATAAAAATTATTTTAGATAATATAAATGTGTTGATATCTTTCTGTGTTTTTCTGAAAAGAATTAATATGTAATTAACACGATTATTTTATTTAAATGTAATATTTTTGTATTAATAACGTATATATATTTTTAAATGTTAGTGAGATCTGTTACAAAGCTGTAGACAAATGACATGCATTGTTGTGGTTTAATTTTTAAAATATTCTATTATATCTGATATTTCATGTTTCAACTACTCGGTTATACGAAATAGAGTCGTAGATAAAGAAGGATACTTTTGGTTTTTGCCGCTATTGCCGTTGTTATTTGCTGTATTAATATCGAATGTGAAGAAGTTTCTTCAAAAAATTTCGAGCATGTGTAACAATAAGGTGCTAATAGAGGTTCCGTCATTCTACCTAGGTGGTTATGTTTGCTTTATAGAAAACAAGCAAAAGCCATGTTATTCTTCGATGGTCGCATGGGAGATATTCAACAGTTTGTTTCTCTGATTAAACTCGCCAGAATCCTAGTAGTATTTTCTTTCCTAGAATAAGAGCTATTCCAGAGAAATGTAATATTTTTTCTTCAAATAAGGAAGGGAGGGCTGAAAAAACATACTACAAAAGATTTCCGTAGTGTATGATTTATATATTTCCTGTTTAAATGCTAGAATACACACATACGTTTTTATCTAAAAAATTTATAGAAATATTAAATCCATTTATAAATTTTATAACAGCCTAATTTATGTACTTCATAATTTTTATAATTAAAAAAATAGAAAAAGGCAGATATATTTGTAAAGGAGAAAAAACTAAGTTGAAAGAAAATAAGAACGTAGCGCAATGAGTCGTACTGATGCATTCTTGTTTGCGTCTTCCTTGCACGATATCCGTTGTTCATAAATGAAATGCTAACGAATCTGTGCGTCATCGCGCACCTTTCCTCTTAGGAAACTAGCACGTCGCATCTGACAGTAGACTCGTAGCTTACGAAGATGAGCTTTCGCGCCGTGAAAATGAGAGGCGTTTTCGTGCCTGCGGAGAGAGAATTCCGCCATCCCCTTGCCTTGGGAATTATTGCGTTAAATCGCGTAACTAGCGGGCGAACGTGCGCTCGTAACTCGCGGCGTATTGCGCCGCGCTAGTTTCTTGCGAGAACTTTGGAATCAATCAGCGCCCGCGCGCTGATGCATTCGAGAGAATTAATATCACCGTCACCGGCGACATCCGACCTGCACCGTAATCCGGTTAGCATTTCTGTCAGTCCGCTCGATTCGAGGCTGTGCCGCGAAAGACGACGGATTCAACCGCGGCGCGAGAGACACAATGCAGCCTCGCTTAAAAAGAAAAAAGTTTATTACACTAGTAAAAAAAGCACTTTTATAAACGCGTAGTTATGTAAAACTTTTTATTCGTTATTACGTTATATAACGAAATAGGTATGTCCCATGTTTCAAAATTTGCTCGAAAATAATGGAAATACAATTACTTTTACGTGTCTCAGGCTCTATTTTAGAAACTGTTTTATTTATTCTTATAAATGTCACGTTAATTATTGCGTCATAATTTAATAACATTTATTTACGTTATTATCATCGAACGCGCTTTTATGTGACGTCTTAGAGAGGGGACGAATATTCTTATATCGATCTTTATTCGATTCATATGAGTGACGCGCCGCAGGATGGAAGGATAAGAGTCCTTCTGCCGACGGTTGATCGTCGAGGTAACCGATTGCCCCGTTTCTCCGCTTTGTCCTTTATAAGGATTTGATGTCTCGGACAGAGACATTACATATCGTGGGCGATCGACCGGCCGAAGTTTTGTCCGTCCTTTGCGTCGTAACCTTACCGCTGTAAGGGACGCTTACTTCTTCGGTCGGCTTATCTTTCGACGAACGCGACATATAAACATCAATTCAATGTATGAAATCTGTCAAAATGAATTTCGCCTGGGAGCTGCCTGCCCCGAACCATCATTTTTCTTCCTGCGGCGAATGCGATCTTGATGTGAAATATCGCTGTATTATTGCGCGGGCACGTGAGGAGTATCAGGTAGAGGTCGATTCCCGCTTCTGCTTTTTCAAGATAATCCGTTCGAGCGGCAAGCCGCGTTGTATGTGACGAGAGATACGATTACATCAATCTGCTTTTCTCTTTATTCTTCTCTTATATTCAACTATTGAATTAACTCTTGAAAGTCACACGAACGGAGAGGTGAGAAAAAATTCTACAAAATATGTATTAATTGGAATAATTTGACAAAATTTAATAATCTGATAATGTATCGTATCTCTCTGACGTAGCCGTAAATTTCTTTGAATTGTGTTTGGCTGTCGTCCTACATATTTTATCGGAAAGGCTTATGTTCGGTTATAGCTTTGGAACATTTACGATCGTTCGAGAGCAGCAAGCATTTAACGCATCAATAAAACCAATTAGAGCCGACCTTCTAATATGTCGTGAGAATTTGATGACCATAAGACGGGCCCTGTTTTACGAGTATATCGCCTCACCGTTATTTTGTACCGATTGGTGTTCATATAGACGCTTTTATGATAAAAAAATTCCTCCATATACTCACAACAATTTAAACCTTTAATTATCAGAATATTTCGAGATAGAATCAGAATAGTCGGAGATTAAAAATTAGAAGATAGATGCAATCTCTCGTGAGAACAAATTGACTAATTTTGTCGAGCTAAAGTTTACAGCTGAAATATGATTCAATACATTTGCATATTGTATACATATTTAAGTGGAATTAAATACATCAACTCGCTTATTAATCGAATAGGATGACACGTTTTAAAGCTGTCGCGGAAAAAATGGTGAAACCGTGTAAAAAAAAAAACTAATTTATCTGGTTTGATACGGGTAATCAAGTCTCCTTAACCGCATTAACGCGTACCCGCTAAAAAAACGCGGAAATGGACGTGTGCGACGATAATACCGCGGCCGCGCAGCGCGGCGAGCGAGAGCGCTTTGATGTAGCGGGAGGAATTTTATCATAAATGTATACAGCACGGCGCGATACCGGTTCGATTTATCCAACACCTTGTCGCGCGTTGCTCGCCAGGATGCACGCGCGCGAGAGGGAAATTTTTTTATATTTTTTTTCTCTTCGATTCCCCGACACGAGGATCGTGAACGGGTCCGGAGGGTGGCGGCATCGAAACGTTTCGAAACTCGGACGGTCGGCCATTAGTCAGTCACGTAACTCGCCAATTAAATGTAAATGTTTGTTTATGTGTTCGATGGGGGCCGCGAACGTTTATCGATGTCCATGCATTAAGCTGACGCCATTGAGATGCATCGATATCGTACCGAAATGACGACATTGCACAGGAGGGGGATCATGTTTGCTCTCTGCTTTGCGTGAATTGTTTCTTGAATATGCGTATTGTTAAATAGAGAAAGATATGAAAGCAGATGCTGTTAATTTTGTAAACAATCATAGTTTTAAAATGAATTGTAATTTAGATTTTTTTGCCTAAACGATTTGTTTTATTTATTTTCAATCAAATTTTAACAAGATATTTATAGAAAAAGCATGTGTTATATAGTAACATATTTATGAATTATTATTATATGAATTATTATTAATTATTATTAAATTAAAATACTTTTATAGTTCTCTTTCGCCAGTGAGTAACAATAGGAAGGTTGTTTATAAAATGATTAACTGGCTATGAATCGTATTTATTCCATAACACAACGTTTCGATCATTAATTAGATACTCCTCAAGGAGAAAGTTTACATACAGAAACAACAATTGACGTTCTTGTTACACTGTAGAAAATATGATGTTTCTCTACTATATACATATATATATGTATATAAATTGCGTTAGAACATCGCCTTACGAATGTGAGGACGGTATTTTAATCTATATTGTATACACTTAAAAAGGATCTAGAAGAACTAATTAATAGTCGAAACATTGTGTTAAGGAATAAATACGATTCATAGCCAATTAGTTGTTTTATAAACCACCTACTAATATATTTATTGTTAAATGTAATTACAGAATTAGGATATGCTGCATTTGATAAATTTTGAAACTTGAATGTTCCTATAACAATCTACTTTTAAGTTCTGGTATTATAAAATGTGTTAAAGCTAAGATGGCGAAATTGTGCTTGACAAGATGTATGCGTACAGACTTCATTTTGTGGTCAATAGCGTCCGAAAATAGGTCGCCGGATACATCCGGGAGCATGGTCAGAGATCGGAAGGTAATTAGATCGAAGACCAATGAGGACGGGTCACAATTTATGTAGTGTTAAATACGTGGTCAAATGCGTAGGCTGACCCTAGAACCTAGGATCTTTGCTTAATTGGAAAGCTGGGGAGTTTCCGAACAGTTTAACTGCCCTTCGGTACTATCGTCCGGTCATCGTAATGTCAGGAGGGCACCCTCGAATATTGCTTCACTGGACGTTGCCGCGCTAATGCGATCTCCGCTTGTCCGTCGTGCTTCTCTTGAGAGGAGAATTATCCAGGATCCGGATTACTGTGGCAAACAATGCAGAAGATATCCTTGGAAGATGCGTCAATAACAGTTGTACTGGATGTTAAACAATGTCGACGCGGGTTAACGTAACCGAGTAGTACTTAGAATCATAATGGATTTCTGTCAGTCATAGATAAGCGTCTGATTATATTATAACATTTTTGCTACATTTTATTTATTTGAATAAAGGGAGAGAAATGTAGACGTATAAAATATAAGCCATCTCTCTCTCTCTAAGAAAAATTATAATGTTAAATTTATGTTGCTCTATCTCTCTCTCTCTCTCTCTTTTTCTTATGTTTTGAAATATATGTCTGAGATATCTTCTATTTTTTGTAAAGCGATGATATGAGAATCCCTGCAACTTCATTGGTTTGGTGGAGGAGAGTGTCCCAAAGGTTGTATTAGGATGTTGTACGTTTAATCGAACGATCCTTCCGCTACGAGGGTAAATTGTCGAATCGTTTGGTCAGTTGTTACCCAGAGCCTCGTTCGATCTTACGACGTACAAATCTTGTGCCTGGTAATTGCTCCGAGAGTTGTGGTTTAACAAGGTGCTTTTTTACGTTGCTTGTAATCGCAACTGAACCTTTGTTGGGGCTGAAAGATTTATTTTCAATATTGAGAACAAACAACACAGTATTACTAATTTTCTAAAAAAAAATTGTAATTGTAACTTGTAAGTAAATCAACACAATTATCGTTTAATCTCTTTAAAAAATGAGTTAGTGAAGTAATCGTTATTAAAATTGTTACTGTAACACACAAATACAGAACGATTCATATGTTTAAAGTCGATTTATCGAGAACATAGGTCACGACCAAGACGTTAACGGATCGGATTTAATTTTAACTTGACAAGGATTATGAAAAAAGAAGATATACGATGAGTAGACGCAAAATCGGTTATCAGCACAATTCGCAGTTTCAGGCTGCGATGTCACGTTATAGTGGGGTACATAACATTCTCACATATCATTGTCTCGAGAATATAGACGTCGCATCTCACGCCTTCATATAATTCTTCTCGTCCTAACGTACGGGATCGCGCGAGAACATCGTCCCACCGTGGCGAGCGGAGGTGCAGGGGGAGACGTGTGCGGATTCGAAGGGGCGCGGATGCCGGGGGTGCCGACGGGCGCTGATATATTCTTGTAATATTTTTCGATCATCGCGTGCTGCGGAGATTTATAAGGGAGGAAAGGCGCGCAGGCAGAGCCCGCCACCTGATCGCAAGTTACTATCTTCCGAGTAGCTCCAACCGCCCCATTCGACGAGGGTGGTAATATGCCGGGGCTTTTCTCCGGGTGTCTCGCGATACCGTCGATCGTGCCTAAATTTGTTTGGCTTGGGACGGACGTGCACGCGCACGCGGATGATTTATTTCGGATAACTCGCGCGGACGATCGCGGAGTTCTCGCACGTAAATTATGTGAACTTCGTAAAATTGCGAGGAACTCGGGAATTTATGAAGCGCTTTATTATCTCTATGTTATTGCATTATATTCTCCTTTCCATTTATTTATATGTATATACACGTAGATTACAATTATACATATGACATATAAAGTTGTAATACCGAATTGAAATCGAAATCAAGCGATCGTATTACATTTAAATATTATTATTTATAAAATGTATCATGCATAGTATCTACTGTTCGATCGATACAATAATAAAGTACTCGCAGCTTGTAACAGATTTTTCTCATCCACACTCATTTTGTGAAGAGGGCGATAGATAGTAACACTGGAGATCTTTGAACGCCTTACTGACGTTGTTAATGAAAGAGAATAATAGTTCGATACCAATTAGTGAGAAACAGTGTCCTCTCTTCCCCTACAGCAATGGTAGATCGGCCATAAAAAGAAACTGCCGTAGGTAAGTAGGTATGCCTCAAGCATTAACTATCCTCGTGGCCAGTGGCACAGCATGGACCGAACTGGCCACCGTTAATTGAACGCACCGCTCGTAACAACCCTCCAGTAGCAAACCCTCCCCCGTTTGCTGCCCGCACGCTCCCTCACGTGCTTCCTTCTTCGACCCGAGCAATCTCTCGCCGTTTCAAATCTATACCACTTACTTTTATGGTTTCTAAGCCTAGTCGAGTGTGCGCACCTTCCCTCTCTTTCCACGGGGAATAAAATTCCACGAGCCCCTTCCACGCGCAAAGGGCACAACCGCCCAATTTAGTCTGACCACGCATCGTCCTGGCCCTTAACGACGTTCTTGCTCCTCCTCTGTTTTCTCTTTTATCGTCTTTTCACGAGTGCCTATCCATGAGTGCCTATTCACGAGTGCCTCTGTCTCTGATTCTCGTGACAAAAGAATCTCACATGATTGTTGATATTGTTTTGTGACACCGCACATTGTTATTTCTGACATTTGATATTTTTACATACATAACTTGATATATTTTAACGCAAGTACATTAATTTCAACTTCTGTTGTTTCTTTTTTATTTTGACAAATATCTAAGCAAAAATTAGTTGTGAAAAAATCAGGAAGAGAAGGAAACAGAAGATAGAACAAGATTGCCTACGAGGAGATCTGGATTCTATCTACTAAGAACTTGGAATTGACCGTTTGGAATACGTTGACCGTGATAATATCGGTCTAGGAATTTTATGGCTTGCTTCGCCGCTGCCAAGGGTTCTCAACACGTGTGAACATTATAAGTACCTGTACTAAATCTTAGATAAATTTTACTTATAAATAAGATATCTAGCTTCTTACACGTGGTAATATGAACTCGTACGAAAAAAATTGCAATATTTCATTTCATACAAATTTAGCACCACAATATTCCTTACGTAACGTGGCTAATTATTTTACCTTGATGTTCTTTTACTTTCATACGGTTGCGTGTAAGTACTAAAAAAAATAAATTAATATCACACGCTTCGCGATTGTGGAAGAGGGTTAATTGAATTAGACTGCAGCTGGGGCTCCAGAGTGTCCCTTTGCATAATCGTGCAGAAGCGAACGGGGTACTTTCGTCCTATTATAGAATCAAGTAAAATCTTGCCCATGCGCGCGCAGACTAAAAGGCGTTTGCAACATAATCGCTTAGATGTACTTAATTTTAGTTTTACTAATATATTATTATACGATTTTTTCCCTCTCTCTCTCTCTCCCTCTCTCTCATTCTGTCAGCCATTATACAGCATATTTTTGCAAGTATAGAAATTATATTATATACATATATTATTTACTTTATAAGTACATACAAAAAAGTTAAAGAAGTATAAAAAAACAACTATTAAAAATTTTTTTGTTACTAAATATCTTTAACGCATTCGTAAATGTATTTTATACTATGTGTTATTACCTTATTTTTTTGTTCTCGACGCTTTTTTCTTTCTCTCTCTCTCTCTTTATACTAGACAACCAAATTATGTTATCATTTTCAATGTAATCAGTTTTTTCTATTCATACCACTATAGATCTAATTCCTCGCTTCAGTTTCGATAATATCGACATAGACGACAAGATTTCTCACGATGGAAAGCATTATCTCTGTGTTATACATCGCCCACATAGTACTCAACCTCTGCGCAAACCGGTAAGATCGGCCACCGAGTACATTGGTGAGGTTTAAGGCATGAATGAAAAGGGTTGGTGTTACGTGCTGGGTGGCTCGTTCGCGACTGCAAGGACTGTAGCGGCTGTGCCATGGACAGAAAACTTTACGAGCACTTCTCTCTCACATCCGCCGGGCCTTTTCCTTTCGTTTTCTTCCTCACCTTCTCGCTCGCTCATATATCAGCCACTGCGGTTTCGAAATTATTTTTATGTCTCGCCGTCAAAGGTTGCTCCGTAGAGCGTGTATATATATCCGCGTCTATAGCGGGAATCGATGGTGTCATGCGAAGGCGCATCCTCCATCCAGCCTTGAATTATGCAATCTCGCGAATCTCGTTGATTGCGAATGCTCTTTCCTTTGGGGTTACTAATCGAGACCCTCTTCATGTGTTGTGTGACACGATCTGATTTTTTCGGTTTCCTGTGCTGTTACCCGCGTCAAGGTAACATGTATTTATTCAAAAGCAACTCAATAAGTAAGACACGTTATTTGTATCATAATGTATATTTAATTTTTAATTAATTTATAACGGATACAATTCATGATTAATTACTGCGTATGTATTGAGAACTACTAATCAAAATAATGAAAAATTATCGCACATTTCGCGGGATGATAAAGGGCTCTCGTTATTGGAAGAAAACGCGGGAATGCAACGGAGAAAAGGCAAAAAAGGGATACTTTCTTATATTGTCACCAGAGATCGTCTGACGAGCCTCTAAGCTGCCGTCTCCTTTCATCCGATAAATCAGCAGTCGTAAATAACATCGAGTGCCTGGGAATCTACTCTTGCGACCGAGCGAACGAACGAAGAAATAAAGAGACCAATAGACCGCGGAGAGCCCTTTGTCTTCCACTAGTTTAACCCTCATGCGAAACTGTTCCGACTTTTCGAGAAGGATCGTCTATTAAATCGATCAATCGAATCACGTTAATCCTCGTCTTATTACAGTGTCTTTTTTTTCTTCGAGATTTAACTTCTTATCATTGCTTTACGAGTCTTGAATAAATTTCAATCTTACGTAAATTTCTTTGTTGCTTAATTTCTGACGATTATTATCCTATAAAAATATATTTAGGATCGATGTAATTCTGTATTTTACCAAGATATTTTTTTATAATTTTACCTATAAATCTTGGCTCGAGTTCACCAAAATATTTCATATTAATGTGCAATTCAAATGAAGAAAGATAGTGATCATTATAAAGAAGATGGCCTTTAACTTCGCTAGACTGTACTCTTAAAGTTTCTTGCAGAACGCGAGGAAAGGTTCGGTGACGCATTGCTAGGTAAGAACAACACACACACACATACAAAAGAAGCTATAAGTGGGACCCTATGTGTCTTCCTCGGATCGAAGGGTCCTTCAACGCGTATATATCGGGGTATTTCTTTGGGTATCACACTGTTGGAGTCACATTGATTTATGCTGGCCGTAAGATTTATGTAGAAGAGCTGCACGATTGAGTCGCAACACGGCGCCAACTTATCGTGAGTGGGTAGAAACGACAACGCGAGAGAAAGAGAGAGAGAGAGAGGGGGGGGGGGGGTTGGAAGGTAAGGGGTAAAAGATTATTGGATGTATCGAAAAAGAAGGAAAGAATAACAATACATCTATCGATCGTGGAAATGCAATCGCATACAGGATTTATAGGACCAGAAAAAAGATTTGTGAACACGTAGAGTCTTTGAAATGTTGAAAGGGATTGAGGCAATCATTGATAGATAAATGGACGCATCTTCGTGTATGTGATTGCGCAACGAAGTGTGTGTCATGAAGTTACATTGGATCTTGATATTTAAATGCCGTAATATTTACACAGCCCGAGTGTAAATGAAGAGACTCGGCGAAGATAATCTCTGTCAAGCTACATACATATTTATGCCCCGGCGTGAAACTCTCGCGCGTGTGGTTTTGTGCTTAGCGCAGTTTCCAGGGAAATGCCAGGGTGGAAATGGTGAAAAATGATTTCATTCAATATTTGTCGCGCATGGTAACGGTGATACCGGCGGCCGTCGACGCTGATGCGGCCGCAATCCTATTGCCGCGACGAAATGCGAGTAATGAGCGTCGGCCGTCAGGACCGCAAAGCCCTCTTTATTGGTACTTTTGCGTAACCGCAATGCACGCCGCGGACGCCGACAAAGTCTTCTATTAATTGCAATTAGACCGCCGCCCGATAATAAATATCAATTAATGCGACGCGAACGAGTGATTTACACTGCGTTGATCACTTTTTTTCCTGCGCGCACTACTCCGCCGCGTGGTATGGAGGCCGTGGGAATGGAGGGTGGCGATTCCGCAAAAAGAAATTAAGGCCATCTAAACTCCGCACTGCCAACCATCGCGTCAATGTCATTCTTTGTTTCCCCAAAGTGCCTGTCCTCTGCGGCTGCACGGAGATGATTTTCTTTTTATTTTTGCTGCCTTGTTGAAAACATAGACTTATAATCGAATTTATTATTTTCTTAGCAACGATAAACTTAGAGTTTTTCATTTAACATTGTTGAATTCGCAATTGTCACTAGCCTTTTGTACTTTTCTAAAATATCTTGCATTCTGAAGAAAATAAATATTTTACGTTATTTAAACGTTCCATTTTCACAATATCGAGTGATTTTAATGATATATTTATCATATTTAATTGATAAATATTCAAGTGATATATCAAGTGATGTGCGAATTGTTAAATCAATCCACTGATTTGTGCCTGCGACCTCTCTGTTATCGACTTGCCAAAATATATATATATATATATATATATATATATATATATGTCTTAAGTTCTCACGAGATATGTGAAAGAAGCGCGCGGATAAAGCGCCATGAACTAGTGTCTCGTTCAAGAATTACAGAAACCGAGAAAACCAGTTACGAAGCCTGAGCTCACACACAATCGTTATTACGTTCCTCATCACGTACCGCGGAGATGAGGTACGATAACCCCGAAGTACAAATACGATACAAGAAGCTCCACGAGTTCTTACCTGATGTATGTAACAGTCGTATACGACGAAACCTGACTAGGTTCTCCGCTACGTAGTTGCTTAGTAGTAGATGCCTCTTATTTCGTTGACCAAGCGAAACGTTTATATCGCGTCAGAATGTATGTAGACGATATATTACTCTTCACAGCGGTTAGCGACCATTCGTTTGCTCATAATATCTCGTAAAACGCGAAAACACGGGTATTGTGTCCTCATGTGGGATAATAATCGTAATCGCCAATGTGTATCATAGGTTACATTAATTTCTTTAGAGTGATGATACCATAATAGTCACGGAATATTAATCAAATGAAATAAACGATCTGCCCATGTTTGTTTCACGTTCCTTTGTCTCAATAAGGTCGGAGTAAATAAAGAGGTAACACACAATTATTTCACAATTATTTTCATTAGAGCAATTATTTCAATTCGAGCACTGCCAGAGCATTTGAAGAGTTTAGCCCGAAGAAAAATCTTAGTTTCCGTTTCGTTTTTGATCTTGTCGATTTAGCGTGTCTCGAATCGACGAAGAATCTACATGTGACGAACGATCGAAGATACCCACCCGTCTTGGCGATGCTTCAAAACTACAACAACGGTGTACTCTCTAATGGATCCGATAAGGTCCTCCGAGGTCCTTTCTCGCCTATTGGTAGCTATTACTTAGTCGCCGATAAAACCGAACCCTTCGGGTTATTACCGGTGGATTTGTGACAAACGATTTGTCGGCTCCTACGATCCTGAGAATAGCTCGGACCTACCTTTCTTTTCTTCGCTCCTGCCGACTATCTGCGTCACTTCGTGGCACGTTAATCGTTCTCTGAGCTCGAACGACAAATTGGCCGATAAGTTAGACACTAATAGCATTTCCCGGATGTTTCGTTGGGAAGTAACGAGAGGCCTACAGAATGAAAATTGTTTGGTATTTCTTGTTGGCTTGTTCCAGCGGGTCTCTGTAAGCCACCCTTGTAATCTGCGCGAGTTAATAGGCGCAATGGATTCCAGTGTTCAATTAGTCGGATCTTATTAGCGTTTAATCAGGAGCGATAGCGGAACTGATGCGATTGAAATATCTTTCGAAAGAAATCTTATTGATGTTAATATTGCAATTGGACGCGAGAAGGATCGTCTGTGTCACTTATGTGACTTTTAAATAAATTGCATTAGTATTATATAGTATTAGTAATGATATATCATAGATTTCTAATTATTATTGTTAATTTTATTTTCATATATAATAGTTATTAAGTTTAATTTAATAATTTGATTTACGTAGGAAAGAGCTATTTTTATAATATTTTTATGTTTATTATTAAAATAGAAATTATCGATATTGTGACTGTACATGAACAGTAATCAAGATAACGAGAGGTGAAGTTAAAATTATCTGATCGTACCGACACCGAATTGGTGAGGCAGAAAAAGATGTCATTTTAAAGTATGAGGCTGCAGGCGCGCTTAAGCGCTAGCAGGTAGATTCCCGCGTAGAAACAAACGATCCGTAGGGCGGGCAATAAGTTTCCACGATGCGATTGGTCACCAGAAATGGTATTAAAAAATTAGCTGTGAGATCGGGGCGTTTGTCATCGGGGAAGCATCGAGCTGCGAGGGTCTTGAATTAAGCCTCGTTTGCACCTTCGAGATCCCGCGGAGCTGGAGGTGAGAATGTTTCGTGCAGGTATTATCGAGGCGGAGAAAAGATGAAGAGAAGCACGGAACAAGAACAAAGAGTGTTTGCTGCTAAGAGGATTGTACTTTCAACCTTATATAAATTACTTTTCTTATAAAGATAATTATGAATCTTACAAAAATTTTTTATTCCTTTTTATTTGTCAAATACAAACCATTTTTTTAGAAGATTCAGTATTTCAGATGAAATGAGAGAAATATCGAAGGTATAAATAATACATTTAGATTTCTTTAAAATTTGCATAAATTTCGTTGGAAGACTATCTTTCTCACCCATCGAGATCGATTCTTTGAAATCACAGAATTTTCTTCGAATATGTTATTCTATCGATCCGTGCGATAGCCACCGTAATATGATATCAGGATTTAATTGGCCGCGATTCAAAATTGATGGCGGTATCGAGACAAAAACAGGATAACACATAGAGCTGGTTGGTCGTTTGCGAAATTGCGAAAGAGCGGGGCGAGGGACGAAGCGCAGCACCGGGGAGGAGCAGACGGGATCTTTATCGCCTTCGGCCCGTTCAATTCGCATAATAAACAATCCTCGACGGGTGTGGAACGGGACGAGAAACCGGAACATATCTCCGTCGCTCGGCGAGCCCGGCGACAAATAAACTATTATCGCCGGCGACAAGTTCTCTCACGCCTGTCTCGTAGTGGTAGTGCGGCATACACATGCATGTACAAGCGGGGCCTGCGCCGCGGGCCCGTAGCCCGTAAGAATACCTTTAGGGGCTCGCCCCACACACCGACACGCGTGAATCAAACGCGAACCCGCCCAGGAATGCTTTACGGACATCGAAACATAGCAATGCTTTATGGTGGTCCGCAGCTGAACCTGATTTATATAAGTGCATTACTGCACCGCGGAAAGTGCGAGGAACGTGCGGGAAGATGAGAGAAGAGAGGAGCCAGCGGCGTGTATATAGGTACGGTGCTTAGTCGCGACCTATCCGTTTGCCTTCCCTCGCTCGGCGTTCTCGACTCAGGAACTAATGAGATTATGTGCGATAGTTTAATGAATGAGATTGTTGCATGCACATTATTTTTATACAGACTGCTAACTGTCGTTGGCGATAGACTTGTTAATGTCGTTTATAGTAAAAAAAGCTAGGTCCAAAATAACTTGAAAAATCGTATTTACAAACTAAATTGTGTTTATTGAACGGTGTATATGTATAGCAACCTGAAAGTGTAGAGTTTATAAAGTTTTATCATAATTCAAATGAACCGTGCAAAATGGTAATATTATCAAATGAACGGTGCAAAAAGTCAAGAAAATAATCATATCCACTTATACTACACTTATACAGCCACAAATACATAGATATCCAGAAAAAACTAATCGCTAAAACGACAATCGATCACAGAAGCCGAAAGGTCGAAAGGTGGCGAAGAAAGAGCGGAGAGACATATCTGGATTCTCGGTGTATGTGGCCGGGACCATCGATCGGTATTATCATCAAGGATCTCGGTGTGGGAGGAACGGAAAGAGGGAGGGGAAGCTGCAGATGCACTTCTGATGTCGGTCTGGTTCCAGGTCCCGCTCCTGGTCGGTGCACCGGGAGGGATATAGCGCGAGAAGGAGCTCTCCGTGCGGGGCTTAGCCATAATCTGAAATATATTGGTGCCCGGTGTTTGTCCACATCTCGTTGACCGGCATTATAAATCGGCGAAGCGTAGGCATTCGTTCGAGGACATTAGTCAAAGCCAGGGTAATGTCGTACGCGATAATGCGTCTGATATCGCGCGGCATCCACCGTATGCGAGTTTGCGCACGCGTGCGAGTATTTGTGACCGCAACACGCATGAAAGTGTGCACGATGTTCACGATAACTCTCAAGAATCAGAAGGTCGTCGATGAAATCGCCAACGACCTCTCGAACATCCATACTAGCGATGTTATTGGGCGAGGAAACGAGACGCCGTAAAATATCGTTGAATAAATCATGTATTGTGGGTGAGCTAATGGCCGCCGCTCGCAATGCGTTCCAAGTATCGAGTTTTGAACTTACTGGCGAACGTTGCACTCGAACAGGCCGATTTAATCGATGGGTCTTGTCGATTATTGTCACCGATAGAGATAATTATGCCGTATTATTTGCTGAAGAAATGATGGTTAATTAATTATTGATTGAAAAATTTTAGTTTTTATGAATTATGTAATTATAAATTGAGCTAGGACGATGGATCTTGTCGATTTTGTGTTGACATACTTTATTCAAATTTAAATTTAAAAACTCGTACTAGTAATGTATTAAATTTAATAATTTATTTAGTTATTGTGAGAAACACCTTGCACACACGAGATTAATAATTTCTATTTAGAACTGAGATACTTGGAGGGTACAAATATTATACTCCAATGACAGATATTTTAGATATGGAAGTCTTCATTTTGAAAATAGGTCGTGTGACAAGAGTGATCCGAGCAAGATGTCAAGTGCCATTCAAAAACTAACCGTTCTCATGAATTGGTAAAGCTAGGGTTTGTATGATATTCGAGAGAGGGAAATATTTAGCTTGCCAGAGGGTAGCAGAAGTGAGAGAAGCTTAAAGAACAAAATAATAAACAAATTCATTATTTCTCCTAATTTTGAAATTTTTTTGCACGAAAGAGAAATCTTATTTTAACGAAGATTTATAAATTTTGCGATAATATAATAATATCGTTTTTTAGAATTTATTTCATTCAATATATTATATACGAAAGTTCTCTATAATTAAATTCGAATATCAGTTTCGACTGCCAGCAGTGCCAAGATTCCAAATCCGACATATCAAAATTTCTGCTCGAGAACTAGGTCAGGCGCTGAGGATATGAGCGGCCATCAAGCGCGATTCCCGAACTAACGTGTCCTACCGTCTTCTGAATTCGTAAAGTAAGGATTCGCGAGGAATCTTCGAGGAAGGGTGGATGTTCGGCGGGTTAGTGATGGTGGTGGAAAGGGGAGGAAGGAGGCGAAGAGAGGAGGTGGCGCAAGAAGAAAAGGAGAACGGCGACCAGGACGAGAGGCAAAAGAAGGAGGAAGATGGTGGCGGTGGAAGAGGCATGTGTCCCAAACGACGTATGCACGCCGAGACACGTAAACGATATATCAGGGGGTTAGCCGCTGGGGACGGACGACCCGGGCCATCTTTCTTCCACTTATACGTGCGATATTCACATGCGCAAACGTGATACACTCTATAGAGAGATCCACCGGCAGATATCCGGCGCTGCCGCTCACGACAGGAGCAGCGAGCGAGCGCTCTCGTGAGCTGTAAATGTATTAAGGTTTGACGACCGTGGTGGGACCCCTTTTCGGCTCGGGAGAAGTTCCGGGGGTGGTCGCCGGATCTTGCTCTGCGTACCTATGTACGTGCTACGTGCACGATCTCCTTACGCCACGTGAATGAGAGATCGACCTTATTTTCGTAAGCGTGATCTTTTTCATGGCTGCTCTCGATAGAGTTCCGTAAGATTCCTAAGGACTATTATCAACAAAGCATAAGCGACTATCGTATGGACACAGACTTCTATAACATCCTCTTTCAGAAGTCTTTGTGTGACAATAGTCATTTATGCTTTGTTGATAGTGGTGATAATAGTTTTATTTTATTGATACGATATCATTTTTATTCGCCTCTGTTAAATCGATTATTATTTACAACGAAATTAATTTTTACATAACTGCCGATTGATTCGACGTAGAAATTATCGACGAGTCGCTACAGAAAGAAACCGACTACGTGCGCGATGAGGATCCACACGATGAGGGTGGTGGCTCGTGTAGGGTGGCTCGTTCGTATACGTGCGCATTATTACATCCTTATATTATATCGCGAAGGTACAAATGTCTGTACGTATGTAAAATTCCTAGCTCCGGCCGCGTAGAGCCATAATAATATCTGTGCTGATAAATGAGACACATAACCGTACACGGGTCCCGTACCCCCTGCCCTTTCAACCCACCTACCGCACCACCCTCTGTCCACCCTACCATTTCTGTTGCCGCCGCCGGTGCTGCGCCGCCAATGGTACCACCCCGTATGTCCCGGCTTATTCCACTTTTGCGGCGATGTATTACGAATTTTACATTTTACAAACGGCCCCGCTATCTTCTGCGACACGCGATCCTTCGAGGTACAGCGCGAGGCTTGTGATAAAGGACACAGCGTGGGTGTTTGTATCCGGGTGAAATGGAAAGGAAAGCGACGCGGCTTCGAATTCGGGAGAGAGATCACTTTAGGATATTTGAAAGTAGAAAATGACGCTGTCGCGCTGATAAGAATGCTGTTGAGTTTTTAGGGACGATTTGTCTTAATTGTCGTGGGTTGTTTTATCCTTAATCTGTGTGATCCAAACCAATACTGGTATAGTTAATTAATTTTATTGTTATTTTGTAAACAATTAACCGACAAAAAGATGCATATGTTCAGAATTATCTATGATATTTATTTTAAGCATACGATGCGTTTAGAGTCTTGAAAAGTCTTGTTTTAAATCTGAAGTAAAATTTATAAGATATAATATCCATTTTAATATATTTGAATATATGTTTAATATATTTTCCGCAAATTGTATTTTCATTTATTGCATTGATTTAGAATTTGCAAATGAAAATATGTCGAAGTAGCACATTATTAGGTTCCTCAATACAAAACTGGTGAAAATTAGTTGTATTACTGAAGAAGAGATACGAAAATGACATTTTAGATTTTGCACGATCGCACAGTACGAACGACAGTTTCTCAGAATTATGGAAATCTCTGGCAATGTCGTTTTCAGAAAATAGCAACGGCACGAAAATATGAAAACGGTTGACGAACGAAGGGGAAAGCATTACGTGCACAAGGGTTTCGCGAATGCCGCTCGTGATAAATAGCGAAAGATTTGCAAAATATATCGTGGCAGTAAGACCCGGCTCATATATGGCGGAAGAGGTTTTAGAAGAACGTATATCGCGCGTTCTAGAAGAAAATGGCGAACCGTTTGTGTCCTCGAACATTGCCAAGATATTCGCCAAGTTGCTCCGAATGCTTGTCGAGAAATGACTCGCAAAAAGGATGTCACTCTGTCTTGTGTTAAATTTGAGTTTTCGCATTGAATTCGTCTGTATTACATTTCAAAGATCTATCTCGCTTGAGAAGAGATCCCATTTTATTACTAAACAATCATGTATGAACCTATGCTTGCGTTTATTTGTAACTTTCTTCGTGGTTATATTATTTCCAAACCATTCATCATTGTTTACTGAATTGAGGAATCTATTATAACGATTAAATATTATGGGAACGGATTCTATATGTATGATGTTGCGAGGAAAGGTGTTATTGTGTCGCATTCCTCCTAGTTTCTCATGCCGAATTCGCCGATGCGCGCTACGAGGAACGAAACGAGGCGAATCTCCTCACGTGCGATTATCTTTTATTCGGCGTTTGCTGATACGGGCTTTACCACTGAAAATAACTGATGCCGGTCGTGCCGGTACCGAGAGGCGCGAAATTAAAAAGGAATACGAGAAGCATCTTTAATCTCCCGGTCTATAAAGAGCCTTCCACACGGGGACGATCGCCGAGGAGCAGCAGAGAGCGAGAGGGGGTAAGAAAGGATTTCGCGCGGTTCGGCAGCAGCCGCTACGTTTCGAAGTCATCGGCAGAAAGGAAATCGGCTTACCGGGCAAAAATATACTGATATTTATGAGGGTCGCGACATCAGGGCTAATCTTCGAGAGATAATAATTTATCGGCTACCGCCTGTACCAAGGAGTTGTATTTTGACTGAAATCCCTTAGCCGCCCGTTCCAAAGGCGATCATACGAATGTCTTTGCGCGCCGATCTATTTCTAAATCCACTCGACGCGACGCCGTGCCGGCCTACGATTCCTTGGACAGTGATATCCGATCGTTTTCTGAATAGCTTTAGCAGATGCTATATAAGATGCAAAATAAGCCCGAAGATTCCTTCGTTCGAAATTAGACTCAGTCATATTATAAATGATTTGTTACAATTAATTATAATATAATATAATCTGTTCTCGATATAATGTTAAATTTGATTTTGACAGAGGCAGAAATTTAAATTCTTAATACTATGCAATGAATGTAGAAATACAATTTTATGATTATACATTATATCCAGTCTTCAGATATATCGAGATAATATCTAGGAACTT
Source organism: Crematogaster levior (assembly GCA_901521435.1). Classification (NCBI taxonomy): domain Eukaryota; kingdom Metazoa; phylum Arthropoda; class Insecta; order Hymenoptera; family Formicidae; genus Crematogaster; species Crematogaster levior. The sequence goes on from CABEGB010001069.1 coordinate 409,798, forward strand.
TTCCCGTGAATTAAACGCAAGTTTTAAGTCGGACGTTGCTGCTTTTGCAATAACAAGTCGTATTTTAGTCGATTTCAAAGACCTAACTGACAGTATATCGCGTTTTGACGAGGAAAATAAAGGTAAAGAGTAAATCCACACGTCAGCGAGTTGATGATAAATGCCGATAATCTTCTTGCATCGTACTTAGATCAGAATTTGCATCGTCCGGTTAAAAGCGTGTAAAAACATTGTACTTTGTCTCTGTAAAAGTCTTTCGTGTGGATCGAACCGTCCTTTGATCGGAAGTTGCGTCGCGAAGCCACGTGTACAGAAGTAAGTCGTGCGACGTGAAAACGCGGGTAGAATAATAATATGTGGTCCGAACTTCTCTCCATGATACATCGACTGATGTTTCGTTATTTATGACGATCCCTTTAATCCACCCTAGGAGTGACGAATTGTATCAATAGTGATCCCAAAAAATCTGTCGGGTGCATTGGAATCTCATACGGCATGCGATAAATTACAAATACGTATATTAAATCAAAATTTAAAAAGCGGAGCAATAGTTATCTTTTATAAATTTCCTTTCACTTAACAATGATTTTGTAAATTATTGTTAAGGAAATTTATATATATATATATACAGATACTTTTTATCTGTCATACGTGAAAAAGACACACATATAGACATGCACACTTCTTTAAATGTCTCAATTCAACATTTTTGCAAATAGTTTCGTGAATTTGATGATAATCCAGAAATCGCTTGTAAGTATATTACATCAATAATAACTATAACGACTGGCAATCGCACGAACCGTTGACGATGCTCCTTTTTCCAAGATATCTCGCATCATCTTGAATTGGTATGCGACACGGTCTTCCAACAATATGACAATTTATATGGATTTGGGAGAGTCTTCAACGTCCTTTCGGATCCACTGCCTTGAGTTTTACTTTCCGCGGCATTCAGTGGCGTCGCCCCCTTCTTTCTCTTTTTCTCTCTCTTTCTTTCGCATTATTCTTTTTTTTCCTTTCTCCCCTCACGACTCACCCTCTCGCTTCTATCCCGCGGATCGCTCCGCCGGGCATCAGCGAGGTTTTATCCCGCATTCAGGGACTGGCGTCATCTCTCATGGATGGATCGGCAATCCTCTTTCGCTCCGCGCCCCTCCGCACACTTACCTCCCGCCGTCTTGGTTGTAGCACCCCTTCGCCAGTGCCTATTCGCCCACTCGATGGGAGATTACGTCGTGTCTGAATTCACGCATTCACTCAAAGTGCGTGCATCGCGCCGACGATTCTTCGCATAATCGCGCGCGATTAACCCTTCGCAGTTTAACGCAATGTCTGTTGTCACGTGTCAATTACCCGCGTAAAAAAGATATACCAATTTAAAATACAAATTACGAACACACAGAAAGACTTACAGTCATGACAATATATTTATTATTGGAGATGCTTGAAAGCTTGTTTTCGACTTGTAGGTATTATTTTTTAATATTATTTATGAATGAAGTCTATAAATTCGCTACTTTTTGTCTCATTTTTGCACTTGCAAACAATTGGCAGTGTAATTGTATCGGATATCGTAGTAATTTACATGGATTAAATAGATTAACGATTACCTGTTGAACCGAAGACTATTCAGTTGAAGTCTCCTTCGTTATTTTGTCTCTGGCGAACGTATTGGAGTAATATGTTATTTAAACGTCATTTTATTCAGCGAGATAGCCTTTTAGTGCGCCCAGACGTGCACTTTCGCAACGTGTAACGATTTTGCAAACTGCTCTTCTATGCTAATATCGATAAGGAAAGATTGCGACCGTATGGCCGCTCGGGGATTTCCCTTTTTTATCGAAAATCGTTCTTTTTGATGTTGGTTCTCAATTGTTTCTGGGTTGATTCTCCCACATAATGCTCCGGAATTATGAAATTTGCTGCATACCTGTTGCGAAATTGCAACACGTAAAACGGAAAATGACTAAAATCAATCGATATTATTATTTAGTAAAGAATTAAGAAATGCGATGCTCTCTTATTTATATTTTATAATTATACTTAGTTATATAACATCCTTAGATTGAGGATCACTGCCAGATGAGCGCAGTTTCCAGTGACTGCCAAGAGATGGCAGAACCTGTGTCATAAACTTCTCTTTGATGCTGCGCTTTAAAGTCCGAATTTTATTTGAAGATTATGCAAATTGCTGCTTCGCTGCTTTGTAGAAATGTCTAGAAGTATAGAAATGCAATGTTATTATAAAATTCAACAGAATTATCCTCAAAATATAACAGTTGAATTTATTCATAATATTGCTAAATTCATACAATTGCTAAGTCAGTCGGGTTAAACAAATAATTGTAACTCTTGTTTATTATAGTTTGATTGTAACGCATGGAGCATGATATTAATTTGCAATTCATAATAAGCGGCATGTTTGTGATCGCTCGAGGAGTTTCATTTTTGCGAGAAACGTCGGGACTAATAAAAATAACATGGCCGTATTTTTCTTCTAGATTCAATCGTTTCATCGTGATGTCAGATCCATAATAGGAGCGACGTACAAAGGGATGCTGAAACGTGAGTAGAAATACATGTCTCAGTTCGGTACACGAGGACAAATGTGATATAATGTTACCTCTCTGTGACAATGCACAAAATACGCGCATTTTTATACACGGTTGAGGAAGTTTCTTTTATCGTGCGCAAAGGCGGTATCTGTCTAAATCCGAAACTCTTGCTTGAGTTTCAAATAAATTGGATACCCGTACACAAGTACACAATAAAGATCGACGTGGTGTCTTTGTTATTACGAATTTCTACCGAGCGGTCCAATTAACAGTTGCACAAAAGAGAAAAGAAAGAAGTTTTAATATATAACGCACGCGCATACATACACACACGGAAAAAAAGATTGAAGTATGTTCTTTCTCAAATATATAAATAGAGTTTAAGAGAAGCCGTGGTTCCAAAGAGACATACTCTATAGTCTATAAATTTGATGACATAGAAGAAGAATAGAACACACCATCGGCTCGTAGAAACCCGCTGCGATTTTTACGGTATTATACAATACGTACTGTTCCGTTCACGCAAAGAGCCAACACGTGGTGCAAATCTTATTCCACGCATATATCGTTTATACGCTCAAGTGCGTCGGTAGGGAAGTCTAATCCAAGCATAAGAGTCGGCTCGCGTTCAGCGTGCGGCTAGGAAGATCGGAGCCGATAATTCAACGCGATATTTACGATATTTATTGGCCGGTTGGAACAATGGATCGATATTGTTTTTCGATTGGGACCTACGCGGCCCTTGTGCTTTATATACGGCACGGTTATATTGAACGTGCGTTCTACACACGCGCGCGCACGCGAAGGATCCAAGCGAGTCAACCGGTCTCTTTTGTGCGCGAGGGAACATAAATAATATTTAATATGACAGTGCGAGACGGCGGCGTTCTGTACGATATATTTGGTATAGAAATGTCACAGATCGCGGCCGCGACTTACTGCCAAATGCGACTCGCGCGGAAAGTGCCTTATCTTTGATCGGAGTACAGATGGAAATAATATGTGTATGCGGGAATTTCGATTGAATGACAATTTCAAAGAATTTTCAGCGGAAGCAGTAAAAACGTTCTTTCGCGCAAATATTTAAGGATATTTAAACCGCTTTTGATCTGATTGCAAAATTGATGCATTAGGATAAATAAAATCTGTAATATAAAATTATTTCAATTGCTTTAAATAAAATCTCTCATCGTTACTCGTAATTCTGTGACATTAGAGTCACGAAAGAGCAAAATTTGATTCCGTAATTTGAAAGGAAGTGGACTTACAAGTATTTTTTTAAACGGATGGTCAATAAATAACGGATTCTTGTATTCTCTTGAAAAGGCAAAACGTGATCGGTAACCACATTGTATTCAGACTGTTAGTTTAGCTTCTGAAATTTCGTACTAATCTATCTTGTAGTTTACCGTACAAACCAACACTGTGCATATATTGTGTTGCACGAGATCGTCATTCTATGTGCGATCGTGCTTAAAACATTAGCATTGTTCAGATCGACTCGGGAGAGACCACTTGCGACGGCGAGAGATATTCGCCGATGCTAAATTTAATCCTTTATTTCTTCTACAAGTCGACACTGCGCAACACAAGTTTCCGTATACAGGATACGCATGAACTCGCCACGTCTTCGCGATGTTTCTGTCAAATAAATAACTTCTAAATAAACAAAGTTTCCGCGACGCATAACGGTTTAATACAGCCGCGTTTATGTACATTTCAGCGAAATGCCATACGAATCATCGTTTACCGCAAGGAAACAAATCTCGTTGATGAAAGTTCCTCGTAAAAGATGCGAAAAGTAATAGCTCTCGTTGAATCATGCCTCGCGTGACTTTTATGAGATGCATTTCTTGAAAACAGAAATATGTAATTTGCTTTTATGGAGTACTAAGGGTAACAGAGAGAGATAATTAATGCTAAGCAGGGAGCTTGTTGTAAACGCATAAACGCGAAAATCTTACGATTGAAATCTGAGCGCAAATAGAAATAAATCGCGAAAACTGCGTTTTCGATCTTCGATCGATTTGGATTGAAAAAAATCCAGCCCGAACAAAAGAAGAATCCATTTGAATATCAAATTTGATACCGCAGCGCAGTTCTGGTATCACGTCTTATCCATAATCGTATTTAAATTAAGATCACATAAGGTAGGTTAGTTTAATAACGGTTACTCGTATCTATCTTTTTGTGTCTCTCTCTCTCCCCCTCTTTCTCTTCCCTCGCATCGTGTTCCAAGGGGAAGCCTTAGGTATTCTCGTCGGTGACGAACAATAACGATAAACCATATAATGGTTAAACGCGACAAATATGTAGGAATTGGAAAACGTAATATATTTCGAAATCATTTGTCGGGTATGTTGATGTTCTGCGCGAGATATGTTTGTTTGTCGAGTGACTCTTGTGTCCTGTTGGGGAATGTGGTGTGCGAGCGCGCGATTTCGGGACCACCGAATCTGCGGGTGTCATTGCCTGATTGGCCCACGTATTTTCGGATGGGCAATATAAATGGCCTTTCACGGTGTCGAAAGAGAGAGCCCGCCGGATTCCGCGAAAGCAACAACGTGTGACTTAGAACACGCGAGCTTAGAACAGAGCAAGTTTGTATTTCTTGTAATAAAGCTAGTTGTAGAAGTTATCAGTATACACGAGATTCGTTCATCATTTCTTTTATAAAATCATAATCCAATACGAAATCCTACAAATTTGGGGGCTCGTCCGGGATTTGAACTGAGATAGACGTAGACGAGTTGCAGTAATTCTGAGCGCGATAACGTTGGCCGGGAGTACGGTGACGCTGAGCGCGATAGCGCTGGCCGTGAGTGCGGAAACGCTGTGACAGAGTGAGACGCAGAGTAGGCGGTAAGGTAACGGGAGACGCTATGAGTCCTACGAAGAACCCTGCCGATTTTACGGTCTTGTCGCTTAAAGAAAAACTAAAGGCTATGGGAGTGAGTACGGCAGGAACAAAAAACGAATTAATAAATCGTCTGATGGAGGCGGATCCGACGGGCAATTGGCTTCATGAGTCAGACGATGTGCAAAATGATCTAACGCACAATGAAGAGCAGGATGCATTGGAGACAGCCGGCGTAAGCGAGATGGAGGGAGCACAGCGAGAGATAGAGATGCTCCGGAGAGAGAGAGGGCTTTTGGAGCGTGAGCTTGCGGTGGCGCGGCGGGAGGCAGAACTTCTTCGGGAGAGGCGAGGAGGGAGAGAGGTTGAGACGGAGCGCATGAGGGCCGGGCAGGTGACGGATCCGACGGAGATGATGGGGATGACGGCGCGGGTCGGCATAACGGCTGTTGCAGAGTTATTAGCACATTTTGACGGGACGAATGATTCCTGGGAGGTGTGGGAGAGGCAGGTGCGTCTACTCGTGACTACTTACAAACTGCAAGACGAAATGACGAAGATATTAATAGGCTCACGACTCAAAGGAAGGGCGGCTGAGTGGTTCCGCTCGAGACCTGAGCATATCGAGATGTCGACAAACGATCTCTTATTGGCAATGAAGAACATGTTTGATCACCGTCCAAATAGAGTAGCGCGAAGGAGAGAATTTGAGGGGCGCATGTGGAGAAAGGGCGAGGCCTTCGGCACGTACATGCACGACAAAATTATCCTGGCGAATAAGGTGCCTGTTGAGGAGAGCGATCTCGTCGATTATATTATCGATGGAATAGCGGATCTGAATCTGCAGAATCAAGCGCGGATTCAGGGATACACGACGACGGCATCTCTGTTGCGAGCGTTCGAGAAGGTGGCCCTACGGCCTGGTGAGGGGAGACCGAGAGACGGTGTCGGCGCTCCGACGGGACGGTCAAGCGGCGACGCGAGGTGTCGCGGAGGATCGAGGGCGCGAGGAGGCGATGGAGGAGAGCAAAACCTGAGGCGATGCTATAACTGCGGAGGGCTGAATCACATTGGTGCAAACTGTCCGACGAGGGAGAGCGGCGTGAAGTGTTTCCGATGCGGTGAGCGCGGGCACGTGGCGGCAAAGTGCGCGGGGAAGGTGAGCGCTAGAGACAGCTGTGCGATAAGCGAAGCTTGCGATAAAAAATATTATAAAGACGTGCATATTAATGATTGTAAAGTTCTTGCGATGATAGATACCGGGAGCGATATGTGTTTGATGCGTGCTGATTGCCATGGTAGACTGAACGTTCCGTTGGTAAAAAATAGAATCTATTTTCGGGGCATAGGTTCGGATAAAAACGAGACATTGGGCGAGTTCGAAGTCGACGTTGGTATTGATAATGACGTATATTCTATGAGAATTCGTGTAGTTTCCGACGGGCTTATGCGGTATGATTTTATTATTGGAAATGATTTTCTGAGAACCGTAGAGATCACGATAAAAAGGGGTGAAATGTTAATTTTAAGACCGAGTCCGGATCCGAAATTGTCTGAATTACCGGAAATATTTCAAATTGATCACGTGTATGAAACAAATAAATTAGATGTTGCACATCTTGACGATAATTACAAAAATGCGTTAGAAAGTATGATTCACAATTATACGCCAAATAAAATGCGCAATGTGGATGTAAAAATGAGACTAATTCTTAAAGACGATGAGCCCGTATATCAGAGAGCGCGGAGATGTTCTGAACAGGAGAAGCAGATAATAAAGAAACAGATAGAAGAATGGATAGGCGACGGTGTTGTGCGACCTTCGTTGTCAGAATATTCGAGTCCCGTGGTCTTAGTGAAAAAAAAGAACGGCGCGTATCGGTTATGCGTTGATTATCGGCGTTTGAATCAGAAAATTGTGAGAGACCGCTATCCCCTCCCACTGATTGACGATCAGCTGGATCGGCTGCAAAGCGCGAAAGTCTTCACCACGTTAGATCTTGAAAACGGATTTTTTCACGTTGAGGTGGACGAGGATAGTCGGAAATACACGGCATTTATTACGCCAGACGGACAATATGAGTTTCTGAAGATGCCGTTCGGTTTGTGTAATTCGCCGGCAGTGTTCCAAAGATTTGTGAACGCGACTTTTCGAGATTTTATTAACGACGGGACAGTGTTAACTTACATGGATGATTTGATTGTGCCATCAAAAAATTACGAAGAAGGCCTAGGAAAATGCGAGCGAATATTTGTTAGGGCAAGTGAATGCGGATTGATGATCAATTGGAATAAGTGCCAATTTTTAAGAACAAAAGTAGAGTTTCTAGGGCACGAGATAGAATCTGGTAATATACGGCCGTCGGCAGCGAAAACAGACGCGGTTACGAGATTTCCCGAGCCGAAGAATGTAAAACAAGTACAAAGTTTTTTAGGTTTGTCCGGTTATTTTAGAAAATTTATTCGCGGTTATTCATTAATTGCGCGGCCCTTGACGAACTTATTGAGAAAGGATGTTAAGTTTTGTTTCGAGGAGAAAGAGAGAAATGTGTTTAGCGAGTTGAAAGCTGCTTTAGTGAGTAAACCTGTTCTTAAGATATATACAATAAATGCGACCACTGAACTTCATACCGATGCGTCGAAATATGGCTATGGCGCTATTTTATTACAATATGACAATGATCACATGTTGCGTCCTGTGTATTATGCGAGCGGACGTACAACTTCTGCAGAGGAAAAGTATAGCAGTTACGAGCTCGAGGTACTTGCGGTTATAAAAGCCTTAAAAAAGTTTCGTGTATATTTGATAGGTATTTCTTTTAAGATAATAACGGATTGTAGGGCGTTTAGTCTGACCATGAGTAAAAAAGATTTGTGTGTGCGTGTTGCGAGATGGGCTCTACAGTTAGAAGAGTTCAATTATGTTATCGAGCATCGTCCTGGGAAAGCCATGATGCACGTAGACGCGCTGAGTAGGAGTCCGCTACCCGTGTGCATGTTAAGTGAGCGCGAAGATAGTATAATCTCGCGAATTCGAAAAGCGCAGAGTGAAGACGCTTGTTTGCGAGAAATAATCGAGTTGACGGCGGCGAACAAAGCCGATGGCTTTGCAATGCGAGCGGGAATTTTATTTAAGCTGACGAATGGCGAGGAGCGAATGGTGATTCCTCGATCGATGCAGGCGCCGATTATTAGGTATGTACATGAGAGAGGTCATATGTCGGCAGGCAAAACCGAGTGTATAGTCGCGAAGGAGTACTGGATACCGGATCTGAAAGCTAAAGTCGAGAGAGTGGTTCGGGGTTGCGTGTCTTGTATTCTGACTGAGAAGAAGCAGGGTAGGAAGGAGGGACTGTTGCATCCCATCGAAAAGGGTGATGTTCCCTTGGATACTTTCCATCTCGATCACTTGGGACCGCTCCCTTCGACGCGCAAGCAATATCGGTATATATTGGTTGTAGTGGACGCATTCACTAAGTTTGTCTGGCTTTACGCGGTTAAGACGGCAAATACGGCGGAGGTTTTGGCATGCTTGGTGAGACAATCGGATATTTTTGGAAATCCGAGGAGGATCATATCGGATCGCGGTTCGGCATTCACGTCCAACGATTTTCGGGAATATTGCGAGGCAGAGGGAGTGCAACATGTCCGTATAACAACGGGAATGCCAAGGGCTAATGGACAGGTCGAGCGGGTCAACCGAACGTTAATTCCGTTGCTGACGAAGTTGTCCGCTCCTCGACCGGAAGAATGGTACAAGTACTTAAGTATGGCACAGAAGTATCTGAATACGACGCAACATAGAAGTATTGGAACGACGCCTTTTAATTTATTATTTGGGACAGATATCAGAATGAGGGACGATGTTTCTATCCGTGATTTAGTAGAAGAGGAATTAATTTCTATGTTCAAAGAGAATCGCGACGAAGTAAGAACCCGAGCCAAGGATGCTATTGGGCGGGTGCAGCAGGAAAACCGCCGAGGATTTAACAGACACAGAAAATCGGCTACATCTTACACGATCGGTGATCTTGTTGCGGTTTAATAGGACGCAGTTTATGTACATTTTGCGAAATGCCATACGAATTTCGGTTTACCGCATTAAAAACAAATTGCGGAATGATCGAAAGTTCGTCGTAAAAGATGCGAAAAGTAATAGCTTACGTTGAATCATGCCTCAGCGTGACTTTTATGAGATGCTGGATTGAAAACAGAAATAGATGACAACCGACGATGGAGTACCGAAAATATCAGAGAGAGATATTAATGCAGAATGGCCGCTTGTTGTAATTGCATAAACGCGAAAATATTTCGATTGATTTGTGAGGGTAAATAGAAATAAATCGCGAAAACTGTTTGTTTTCGATCTCTCGATCCGATGGGGAATGAAAAAAATCCAGCCCGATTTCAAAAGAAGAATCCATTTGAATATCAAATTTGATTGGCGCACGTATTTTCGGATGGGCACGTCTTATCCTTTAACGGTGTTTAAATTAAGATCACATAAGATTAGGTTAGTTTAATAACGGTTACTCGTATCTATCTTTTTGTGTCTCTCTCTCTCCCCCTCTTTCTCTTCCCTCGCATCGTGTTCCAAGGGGAAGCCTTAGGTATTCTCGTCGGTGACGAACAATAACGATAAACCATATAATGGTTAAACGCGACAAATATACATACGCCACATACCTATGGACTATGTTGGTAACTGAAGAAGAAGTCGGCGAGAGAGGAGTACGAGGAGGAAGGTCGGAAGAGGAGTCGGCGGAGGTGGAGGGCCCCGCATATGCATACAATTGATACAGATATACAATCGTCTTTACATACGCGTCGCGAGTATTCTTTTCTCGGGGGTTGCGCGGCTCGTAGCCGACACGAATATCGGTGCGACGTACTACGAGGAGTTAAAAGCAAACATCGGTACTCTCGTAGACCCAAAGCAAGGAGGGAACCGAACGGGGCTACTGTAAGAGCCAAACCAGGTACATCGCGACTTGTATAGTGCTTTACTGCGGGGATATTGCGACAGGGTGGGCTAGTATACATCTGTTCCTGTCACGAGACGTGATTTAGCGTGGTTGAGCGTGGGCATTGATCTTCCCACTTTAAAGGATATCAGGCAGTTAATGCGAGGTCATCGGAAAGTCGATGGCCGAACGGAATTGCGCGAACTGACTTCTGACAATCGATATTCCGTAACGATAATTTGAATCTTAATAACACACGTTACACATTATTGGTATTTTCTTATTCCGACGAACTAAATGTAGTTTAATACTCGTGTAATCTATGAATCAGTTTATATTGTATAATTATTATATATTTTTTATTATATATATTTTTTAATAATAATTTTTAAATATATTCTCGTATAGATTTTGTCCAAATCAAATTCTTTATGCTTACTGAAGAGACAATCTTCTGTGAGGTTAATTCTTCTAAAATTTGATTTATATTTTTTCTAGTTATTTATTAAAGTGGACAATGGTAGGCATTTTAAGTCATTTAATTTACATGTAAATTACATGATTAAAAATTATTCAGAATTATTGCAGCCTATATGTACGTTTTCACATCTGTATGCTTTATGAATACATAAAATTGTATACCGTTAAACATTTTTTTGCTGAGAAAGTTAGTTGTCACAGGCATATGACGAATCATAGAGCGTGAACTCTGTCGGATTCAAAATTTCTCACGAATCCTTATGATCGCTTTAGATAACAGCTCCGAAATTTTCGTAACGCTATCTTTTCGAACTGGAGCGACGACCGAGTCACTTCTCTCGGTGACACGCTTTAATTATGCAATCAAAGTGGCCGTGAATAGTAATCGCGATTCATGGTAAGTTTCCGAGAGATCTACCTGCTGTCTTGCCAGTGAACGCTTTGTTATCGTATTTCATATAGGTGAACCAGTTTAAGTACTCCGGTAAGTAATGCCGCTCCGGAGATATACGAACGTAGGAGCGCGTATGACGCACCGGATAACCAGTTTCACGTGATTTGTTGCTAGTTCTGGGCGATCTGGCCGCGATACTAAAGTGGCAATGGAGGCTTGTTAGCGAGCGGGTTCAACGAGGATGGTCGTGCGCCCGTCGCATGACAGTCAGTGTCATTGGCGGTTCATTTGGTGGAGATCATCATTTCGTGGCTCGTACGTCGAGCTCGTCCCGTGAGAAAATGTCCCACCGTCTCGCATAATTACGAAAGATCGTTCGCCACGATTCGAGAAATGAACGATATAATGTCCACCTCTTCTGTCGCGCGCGACGGCGAAGACATTACTTCTTGTAGATCACCGCGATGTAACGCGTCTTTGTATTTTATCATTGATGAAGATCGTTGGCTTTGAATCGCGTGACAAAAGGGATCATGGTCAGAAGCGTAATTTTCATACTGTTTCGTGGAACAAGAGCAAGTTTTCGTTTATTCATCATTTCAAAGAAACGGATGGACGTGAATTCAAATAATTGGACGTGATATCGATAAATTCTGTCAATAAATTTGAAATAATATTTCTGAATAATTGCGTTTTGGTAACAAATATTATGTGCTTTAAAGATGCGATTGCTGATTTTGTGAGAAAAAATATTTATTATTGATATTTAAATATTTAAAGAATTATGGAGGATTCACCTTCTGAGTTTATGGACAGGTCAATACGATTTCTGTAGAGCACGAACGCGAGTTTTTTATAAGACACGAGATATTTATACAACGTATGTTTTAACGGGAAAGAGATAAAGAGTAGCACACGTAATAAAATTTTTCAGAATATTTTATATGTTCGTATTCCTATCTTACACATGGAAATATACGTGGGAATACACTCTGTGAATTATAGACACTCTATTCGATGAGAAAATATTTTAACGCTTGGAATAATTACGAGTGATCGTTCGTCTCGTCTCTTTGGATCCCGGAATGTTTTGACTTTTGTGTAAAATATAAGAGGACCGTGCCACACTGTCGGGGGGATTACAATTTTAATGTACATTACAATCGCAAATGCTTCTCCGGCTTCACTAGGTGTACTCTTTTCAGCGGCTTTTCGACCTTTTAATCTTCTTAATTTTTGCTCCTCTTGCGATTGCGAAGCACGTTAAGGTTTAGTTCCGCCACCGGCTTATTAACTATTTTGCTTTACTTTTTAACATAAAATGCATTCTTGTCGCGAATATTTATATTTAATCCTGTATTCCCTGTTTTTTTTTCTATTCCTTTGCTTTCCACCGATACGTTTTAATGTAATGGAACAGACATATTATATGATATTTACATACGCTGTGTCTCTTGCCAATATCATACTAGAATACTATGTAGACTCATAATATCATAATTAATAAAAAATTGTTAAAAAGAAATTTCACATCTATCTAATTAATGATTGTTCCCAGCAAAAAAAATTATTACAGGAACGAAAAGAGGATTGATTAAAACTTTGAAAACTTGACTCTTGTCTTGATTGCAAGAATGTATGGATTTCTCGAGATTATGCGAACGATTGCGGTTTAAGTCGTTGAATGAAGTCAAGGTAAGGAGTCAAGGTACCGATTATCATGGTTGACTCATGTTGGATAAGTTGCTTCATTTGCATGTGTGATACACAATATGTGAAAAAGAGCTGAAAAGCAAAAGACTGTAATATCTTTAGATTAATATTATTTCTTTTAATTTCTTATGTTCAAAAAGTTATTTTGTGAAAAGATAAAAAGTTATTTACATCTAGAAAACATATTTAATAATTTTATTTACAGAAAAAATGGTTTGTTATGATATAAAACAATATGAACGCCGTCAAATAAAAAGTATCACGAGGACTAGATGATTTGAATTTCGTCATTTGAAAATTTAGTAAGAGGCAAAGGATCATCGGAGAGGCAGGACGTCGCTGGCCTGGTCCTTCCACGTCGGGGTCAGTCTGGTAGGCGGTACCAATGTGGCCAGGCCTACCTCTCTTCTGACTCAGGCCTAACAATGGACCTGCAACAATGCAGGCACCTCGCTCTCGTCCGGACCTAGCCTCACCTACGTCCTCTTCCTCTGATGTCTGCACATACGTCGTACGTGGACACTGATACATGTTGAACAGCTTTATGGTCGAGAACCGAAACCGAATATAGAGATACTACCGGACTCTGGCATCAGTCGTAAACATACTGATTGTAGTCTGGAATTGAACGTTCGTTACATAATAAAACCATAAACACTGCAGAGCAGAAATGAATGTCTTAAATTTCGGACAATGCAGCAAAATATCAAAACAAAATTAGCGATATCATTGACAATTACAGATTTGATATTATTTTATAAAAGATAGGGGAGGTAATAAAGAAGATTCTGCAAAATTATTTCTTTATTTCTTGTAAGAGGGCAGAAAAATTTACATCTGGAATTATTTACAAACTATAGTTTTGTCTATAAAAGTCTGCACTGGAAGATATAATGACTTTATCTTTTTTTTATGGTTAAAGAGATTTACATGTATTCAGTGAAACAGTTCGCATGCATCAATGTTGCATAATAATTAAGATCATGACGAATCTTTTATGGGGATGGTATTATTTACACGAAAAACATAGATCTTTCCGTACGTCAGTAATGAATAGCGGGCATTAGTTAACAGGATATCAAAAGGATATCCTGAGGCCCACCAAGGAGCCAAGACCCCACCCAGGCAGTCGATGCTTGCTGCATCAACATCAAGAACGAATCCGTACCAAACACAATGCCTCGAACCTGAGCCTTTATCGCGATATCATCCAGTTATAAATTGGAACACAGCTTCGTTCTGGCATTATGATGTTTCTAATATGTCTTTTTTCCCTGCTGGCCACTGACCAGTCCGATCTTCCAGCCGATCGCCACTCATATTCCTGAGGCATTCGTGTCTACGAGAGCTGGACTTCTCAGCACCCCACGGATCGGTTCCACTAATTCAAAGATTTCTTTTTCCCTGGTTTATTAGTTGCTTTATCCTTGATATAACTTTCTCGATTGTGTTGATAAGAAAAAAATAAGAAATAAGAAAAAAATTATAACAGTTAACATATGCACGCTAAAAATTAATAAGAATTTATACTTATAAATATATATAATATGGTACATAAGTTAAATATACTAATACTTCACTAAAGAACGATTATCTTTATGTACGATTACTTTAGGAGAAATCTATGAAGATTGAGTTATATTGAGAATTTGTAAGTTTTTGAAATGTTATTTAAGTTTAAGGTATATTTATAGATAACTTGACATGCCCTACGGAGCAACATCCTCGGCTCTTCCACCGGGTAGGAATTATTCAAAATTCTTGCTCATGCGACTGCTCGAGATAAATAACTTTTGCCTCCACCTCTTCCTCTTTTATCCAACCGCTCCTCTTCCACTTCCATCGGGTGTCTCGTGGGTGAGCTCTCGGGGCAGTTCTCCATGCTCGGATGTTTAACATAACACGAGCAATCATTTATGCGTGGCGCGAGCTGGCCGGCGACCTCATAATTTAGACCGGTGGGCAGAACTAACTTGCAGCACCCTGCGATTGGCTTCGTATGGGGTGTACTTTACATTTTTATGCACTTAACGTCGTTTCCGTTTTTTCCGATATTTACTTATTTATCAATGTCTACTACATTTCTCGAAAAAAAGTTCACGCAGTTTATAGTATATTTTGAAATAATTGTTTTAATAAATAATTGATCAATTGGTAGTAATAATGAGAAAAACATATTTATATTATCTTTTAATATAATGTAAATATTAAAATAATTGTAATAATTAAGATAATCGTTGCATATTTTGTTATCATGTAGCGACTATACTAAATCGTATAAATAATTATCATAGCCACCGTAATAATCGCGAAAGAACATAATATTTTAGTGACGACGATGCAGAGAGATCTTTGCATTCCTTTTGTATCATACGTCACTCGTTTACGGCGTTTATCTTGCGTATCGTTTAAACGATTAGATCGACCAAAAAGAAGCTAATAAAAATTTTCGATTACTATCGGTTCTTTGCTACCCGTGACCGTACAGAGGAATTCTTTCGCAGATTACAGATTCGAAGCAGCAAAACGCATTTGTAACGCCTCTTCGAGGAATGGTCGTCGCATCTCGGGGTAATAAAATCAGCATAATGATATAAGTAAATACCTCCCACCCGGTCTCATCGCGGGGTTCCTTAAAAAGTCACCAGGTATATCGAGGAGATCCTGTATACATACGCAGGCACCGCTGGGCCCCCCACGGTGGGATAAAGCCGAGCTCCACGACAGTAGCCGTGTATGCCATGGGTTAGACAATGCCGCACGCATTAATACACTTCATATTAGTCCGCTTTAATGCGTGTTCGCCGGCCATTGTGAATGAGCGACACTGTTTATCACCGGCCCCCGTATAACCCCTTAGTCTGCCCGTGATGGTAGGGGGCTGCGTATTTATCTGGGGTCCTTTGGCGATTGAGGAATAACAAATACGTATGTGTCATACACTTGGGATTTTTCAGTTTTTTAGTCATCTTTTATTTTTCTCAAATTGACTGGCGAGCTTGAGCCGCTTGAGCTTGACTCGAGATATAGCAATAATCCTTATAAGTATTCTTATTTCACGGTAACCTATGAGTTATGCATTCGTATCCTCGGGCGTAATGATTTCTCTTTGTCCTATAAGTCGTAAATCAAACGTCGAGTTAGTAATGATTAAAATATATGCATATATGGTTTATATATAATATATTTGCTGACTTTCTCGTGATTCTGTCTTCTTTTATATCTATCTCGGCTTTATTGCGCGAGAATTATCGGGATATTTGCAAAAATGCGTTCGAGAATATGCCTCGGGCGCACCAATTTTTCGTGTGAATACCATGAACTTTCACGATCAAATCGCAAAGCCGCGAAAGTAACATCGCGCTTTCTATTTTATACAACAGTCTATCGAACGCGGCGCTATAATTTATTCCATTAGACTTAACTCACCACGATTTAATGCGCAAGAATGCTGCGTAACTGACGGTTGACAATCATCAACGCGTAATGCTGCATTCCGGATCTCGAGACATTATCCATGAACATTCGCGTTACGCTTTCTTTAACGTCATACTCCAGCGTTTCGAAATAATCGCTCGGCGCTCCAAGCTGGCTTTACAGTGGACTCGGAATTAATTCTGGCGCACAAGGTTGCACACGCGAATTTTCGCGTGTACATGTCTCGCGCACCGCGAATATTTCAACAAATACGCACGACATCTTAATACCATCACGACTCGTCGCGGGCTGGCTTTTCAGCGGACTCATGAATAATTCCGGGGACCCAAAAGGTTGAATGCGCCAATTTGGAAAGTGCGGATTTCGTGTATCTTGAATTCTTGTCTGTCACAAAGAGGCGAGGATCATAAGGAGAAAGGGACGTCGAGGAACAAGAACAAGTTGAGGGGCAACGAGAAGGAGGAGCAAGATGAGGAGGAACAGGCGAAGCGGCGAAGGAGGAGGGGAGGAGGGAGAAAGAAGCCGCGGATGAACCCGCCGGATAAATATAGTTCGTTAACCGATGATGTTAGGACATCACCCCCGCCTCTACCGACGTACGAGTATACCGATATTATTTCTGGCATTGACTCTCTCCGCAGCTGAGAGTGTACGACCCGACAACGACGACATATCGTCATCACTCATGACTCACGGGACTCGAAATACATACTCTCGATAGTAATCGAGAGCGCTTTCGTCCGTCATTATTCGAAGAGCACGCTTGTCTTGAACTGTGCCGTAATAAACGCCGTTTTATTGTGTGACCCACGGTGTCGCTGCCCTTTCGTAAATAAAGAGGCGCTACAAAAATTTCGTTTTTTTGCCCTTATGCTAGATCATAAATCTCGATAAAATGTGGAAATGAGAAATTGAACGTTTTGTACTGAGACTATCGAATTTCAGAGTGTTCTCGAATACTCTTTATGCAATTTTAATTACGATTGTTTTTAAGGGAGACCAGTTTTAAATTAACGATTAAAACTGTTATTCAATAATTTTATTGGAACTGCAGAGTTTTGTTATTCGTAAGAAAATGCGGTGTTTCTGGAGTGTGAAATACGGATAACGCCGTGTTTATGATCGCTTCACTCTCATTTTCTCTGATTTTTGGTAGCCAAACATGTCATCTGGGATATACGCAACAGATAGAATAGTGCACCCCACACACGTCCCACGCAGATATCTCGATAGTGGATCAGCCAACGTAACTTGTACAAAGGCAGCCTTAGGCGAATCAACCATATTTATGCTTTGTTATGAGCATAAAGACCTACCATAACGATCCACTGTGAATGCGCTGTCGTTGAGTATTTCATCGCGATGCATTTGTGTCTCTTCTGCTCGAATTTTCTGCAGTCGTCGCGAGACCATTGATTCTTCTTTTTTCATCTCGATCATTCTTTTTTTCTTCTCGGGTTTTCACAATGTCTTCTTTATCTTTTCTTTTTTTGTGAGTGTTTTAATATCTTTTTGTAATAAATTTTTATTTTGAATTACAAAGTAATTTTAAGCTTATGTCTCCTATATCACTTTTCTTAATCATGGTTCTTTTCCAGGTTTTAGAATTATTTCCCATGTATTTTGACAAAGAGATTTCATATCTTTGATTTACGTAGAGATACGACAGTTTGCACGCATATGCAACGATCAAAGGCGGTTTTTTTCGTAGATCGCGGATGCCACGGTGAAATCTACAAGCCAAAGAGTAGGACAGCCGTTGCAAGGAACGCGGAGAAATTAAAATCACGAAGTAACCATTTGGAGGGCGACGTTGCCAGAATATTAATGTAACGATATTCGACTCGACGGAACGAATTATGCTGCGTCGAGAACTGTCAGCACGCCAATCCGTCCGGGGTTTCGGATATATTTCGCAACCCTCTAACGAATATTTACAGAAAGACGCAAGACAGGGCAAGTTTGCGCAACTGATCCCATTTTGATGGCTGATAAATTGCTCTCCGATGCCAAAACGCGTTGCTCGAATCTATTACGTCGTGTCACAAATATGTTAAAAAACAAAGGATGCTCATTATGCATCTATGCTCGTTGAGTAACACGAAAGTGCGAACAGATGCCAAAATAATGTTCCGAGATCGTCGTGTACCGTCGCGAATAAATATTTTGTCGCGGCATTGCGATGGATATTCATCCGTCATCGCGCTTCGCCTTCGCGTTCTGTTCTGAATCAATATTGTTCGAGTTAACTAGAAATATCCGCCGCGTGAACGTATTATGAAACCTCTCTATTCTCGTAACACCAGATACCCTACATAAATTTGTCCTTCGCGATTACCACACGGCGGATTAGTCTAAAATATTCTGATCCACCCATTTGTCGCGCGATGACAATACGTTCAGCTGCACACTATTATCATTTATTCCCTCCGAAAATAAAGGTGATTTAGAGTGAAATAATGTTCATTGGTGAGGATAAAGTTTCAAAGATAGAGTAAGCTCAAGAACACAAAACACAAAAATATTATTATCGCGCCATCATCGGAGACTTTTAGTAGACAAAAATCCTACGAATTCCGGAAAGACTAAAGGGATGATACCCCGTCTTACGGGGTATCATAATCCGGGCACATCCAGGAAAATATAAGACGACGTCCTGAAGATCGCGTATCTTTGGTATCGCGTGTCTTTGGCACCGTTCCTCATGGCGGTTTCGCGCTCGTCGCTACTTAACAAACTTACCCCCTTTAGCCCCGTCGTCTGCCCGAGGCTGCAACAGTGGAGCGGGGTACGCGGAAATTCTTAACGCTGTTAAGATATGTTAATTTTGTTTACCTATAAGCTATTAAAGGGGTACCTAACGTGCTTAAAGCTAAACCAGTTTGGTTTTCGCTGGATGTGTTCAAGGTGGATCCTGGGGGATATAACGCCGCGCACGCCAGCATTGCTCGCGCCCTGGAAAGGGCTTTTACAGGAAGAGCTGTTACCGGAGAATATACTGAGCCGCACCCTATGCGTTATACGAAAGTAAGATCGTATCGCAGCTGAAGCGATAACTCGACAAACACGCGACTTATTGAAATTTGGTCGTGTTAATCGAATAAGCCAAAGTTGGAAAAGAAAGTAGTTTCACGACGCTTTTTCAAGAAAAAGAAAACGATTTATTTATTTCTAGAGTAAATTCGAAATGACAAACATACAAATTGTATAGAGTATTTATATATTTTGCATACATCTCTTCATTTTACAGTTTTTGTGTTTTATATACATTTTTCTTTAATTATGAAATGGTCATTGGGAACATAAGCAATATATGAACAATTATGTGTACAGTAGGAAATATAACTACAAAACAATTTCTCGCGATAATTTAAGAGTGATCACGCTTAAAGAAATTTGGTACGGACTCTTGCTTACAAATCTTGGCGAAATGACTGCCATCAAGAAAAGCTCACGCGCAGCCGGCTGGAGTTTTGCAGCTGCGCCTATTACTAATCCACGGTAGAACAATTTAAGTGTTTGCTATCACTAATAACCCGGCGAGCAAACGCGGCATTATTAACAGGTTTGCAAACATCTCCTGTATTAGTGATCCCGTCCCCCTATAACCTACATAGACTTTCTACGCGCCGACCCCGCCCGCTACCGCCACGCCAACCCTTATTCCGATCTCTTGTACAGATATTTGCCGTGTCTACACCGACCAAATTATCTCTGGCGATTTGAGGATAAAGGATTTTCGTCGAGTGTCGCGCGCGATGCATTTGGCCAACGAGAGAATTGCATGCATTAATACGCATTCAATAAGGAGCGCAACAATCTGGTTTTTACTAACACAGTTGTAACAAAAATATAATGTGAGGTTTACATAAATTGCCTTAGCAAGATATTTATTGAGAACTTACGATCAAATATAGAAAAAGTACGCTGCGAATAACACCCGGATATATTTAACATATCTTAGATATCTATATAAAATATCTTCGGTACATTCGGAAACATAGAAAATAATTTATTTGTTCGTTTGTTCTTGTTCCTTCTGACATTATTCTTGAAGTGAAGCTGATCAGGCGTCCTCGATCACGGAAGAAACGCGATCGTGATTTTTGCCAGCCGTCGCGCTCAATAGAACGTCACGATGTTTTCCATCTATCTGGTGGGATCTTCCTCGTGGAATAAATATGTAAATCGGATCTTCTTCCAGTTGCGGGGCTTTCGTGAGAGGCCACAACGGACGGCAAGTTAGACTTGACCTTTTGCATCCCCACTCGCTTTCCCGTATCCGATCCCACCGTTTAGTCTCTTCTCTGTTTCTCGATATCTCGAGGAGACGTCGAACGTCGCGACCGATATCGGACTCGGAGGCCCGGAGGCCGTGTTCTGTTCCCTTGAATAATTCAGCTCGTACACTCCCGGCGATTTGCGGATGACTGTAAAGGCACATCGATATCAATATGTACAAATGTATCTTGGAATTCCGTGTGCGATGCCCCGGGAAATTACGATTGCAAATCGCCGAATGTTATTGCTCCAGTCACATTCAATTTTCTTTTATAAGCCATTAATTATGGATTGCCTTTTATTTTCTTCGCTTGAAATGTGTATTTTAGAATATATTTTTATTTATTTTAATGATTTGACATTGCGTTTTTGAGATATACATTTTTTATTTTATTTTTTATAATATTAAGATCTATTTTTATATAAATAGTTGCAATAATATTATTTCAATTTAGTTTTCAGTCAGAGTTTCCGGCTTTAAATAATGTTAAATTCTTATTTTTTTAGTTTGTACCTTTTATTTAACGTATTAAAATTGACTCTGAGAAATTATATGAGATGTCAAGTTATGTTCAATCTGTAATTAAGATCTAACCATTCATTTACGTTGAAGGCTCGCAAAGCGCCGTTCGATTTTCGAAGCAAATCAATCGGCTCCGATTTCGTTCGGTCAGCGATTATAAGTTGCGTGCGGAATTAGATTGAAAGCTAATTAGTATCGGACAGCTAATTTCGCTTTGACCTCGCCCTTCGACTCTGCGGCTAACGTTCGTATTTTCGTAAACGTTAATAATACCATGAACAGATATCGGGCCGTCCAGCTGTCAGGTATGCCCACCCGCTGATATTCCGAATCGAAAGTGAAGTGGACAACGATCTCGGTCTAATAAACCATGGAGGAGGTTGTTGCCTGTCTGACATGAAATCGACGCTGCGCACTGCATGTATGTAGTAACTGGAACTTCACCTCGCGTGATAATGCAATTTTAACAATAACTCGTACTACTTTATTCAACGTGGTGAGTTGTGAATTGTCTTTATCGTTGTAATAAAAACACGTTGTAATAATGATCTGGCAATTTATTATTATTAGAATTATTATTTATCAGAACAGTTACTACACAAATTAATTGCGATTTTAAGACGTTAGAACGTTTCTAATGAACAATTCCATGTTTTATTTGAAGTGTATTTTGTCGCGATGTCAAACTTAATTCTGGCAAACTGACGAGAAGCTTGAGCCGACGAAGCGAAAGGAGAAATGTTTTTATTTATTTAGACTTCGATTATCTCGCTTGCGAAAGAAGTCAACCCGTCTGGGACCACCTATCGCGTTCCTCCTATAATTCAACTCTCGAGAATGGTCTCCGTTAGAAAACAGGGAGATATTGGAGCCTGTACTACGTCCCTTTTCCGCATCCATGCATTTCTCCTCGTTACTGTTGCGTGGAACTTTTTCTTGCTCTTCTGCTTCATTTTCTATTGAATTACTGCGACATCTATATGATAGAAAACGTTAAGTATCACATGTCTAGCAGGATCTTTTAATATAAGATTGATTGTGTTGCGCTTGCTTAAAGCAGATTACGCATCGAATATATTTAACGCAGTTTAATGCCCTTAAATTTATTATTTAGAAAATAATTTAACTTGTGAAAAATATTAAGAATTGCCTTTTCATTTGTGGTGATGAAAAGCGTGTGAAAGATAAAAAATAATGAAGATGCGGACTAAGAAAAATTGAAGATAGAAAAAGGGTGAAAAGGAAGAGAAGGGAGATGAAGGGACGACTCCCTACGCATCATCGTTCGGCTATTTTTTCGGTTCGATCGTAAAATCTAATGGGCGCATAAACCGTGGAAAAGAAGCTTCGACATAAAAAAGAGAACCGTCAACGATAGAAGCATTATTAATACTTTATGTTAATTACCGTATCGTTTGGTTCGTCGAACGGCCTTAAATCGAGTTGCTAAACAGCGCTGCCTGATCGTAAATTCGTTGTCTCGGCTTGACGCTCGATTAAAATCTGCAGGGGGAATGGCTTCCCTTTTTCTCGTCCTTTTCATCATTTCATCGATACGGCTTTCCTTCCTGGAGGAAGCTAATCGGCTGTGATAATCGATTAAAATCACAGGAGTATTATTCAATCTTTAAGTAAATGGATACTCTTCACTCGATTAATTAAGCAAAAAACATTAGATGATAAATAAATGATGTTTCCCGCGTTTCATTGTTTTTTTCTAATGTAAAAAGCATTGATGTTTAGATCCACATATCATTTTCTTGCAATCAACGTCTTTCAGGATGGAAATATAATTGATACGTAATGATTCGAGCAATTGCTTTATTAACTCCCTTTGTTCTCCCACTCAGCGGCATCGCGTGATTGCATATTTCATTATGTAACAGCCACATGGCGTATCATACATGCTTTGTAATTCAACCTGATTGTGGTCTAACTATAAGAACCAAACTGCCGATTCATCCGCCCTGCTGGACGTAACAAAGGCGCACGCACAGTAGCAATCGCTATAATCTGGTCACTTATGCCGACATAATGGCTTACAATCTTCGTTCGGTTTCTCCGTTTTAAGACCCCAATCACTTTGCCGTCGCAGCTGCTGTAAAAAAGTACATTGCCAACTTCCTTGATTAATTCTTTCATTCAGGACCACTTCCTTCCGCGTTTTGGTGGAAGCACAGTCTAGCGTTGTATGTCGATCGACAGCGATATTCCCCAAGTATTCAATGGCATACATACTTCACATTGCGATGTAGAAAATTTACGGTTAATTAGACGCATCGAAGTTCATTCGCGGCG
Source organism: Crematogaster levior (assembly GCA_901521435.1). Classification (NCBI taxonomy): domain Eukaryota; kingdom Metazoa; phylum Arthropoda; class Insecta; order Hymenoptera; family Formicidae; genus Crematogaster; species Crematogaster levior. The sequence continues at coordinate 433,304 of CABEGB010001069.1, forward strand.
TCTTTTACGGCTAAGTTAAATTTGCAAAGAAATGCCGGAAACGTCAATCGGGATATTTGTGCAAGATTAAGAATTCGACATGTATATTTATAATGGTAGATTTAATACACGTTTTACGATCATCGTGAGTCAATTCTTATGTATTCCTTTTGAACTCAATCAAAAGCGCAATTTAGATATCGATTCGCGTTTATGATCATGACATGCGCTATTTGAATTTTCATGACCGTTGTGTGAATGTTGAGTTACAAATAGTACAAAGCAAATTAAGCATTTATTTAGGAGAAAATTACAAATATCTTTAACGAGTGAAAATATGTCAATCATATTTAAAGAATTAAAAATTAATTAAATTGTCAATTAAAATATTAAAAAATTTATATATAATTATTATTTAATTTATATATAATTTGTATAATGAATTAATTATTATGCAATTATTATGATTTATGCTGGATTTTTTCTTCCATAATGTTATTTACGTTTTTTGTTAAAGTGCTGATTGCATTGTAATCTTCTTCCGCTGTAATTTATGCAGTGCCTTTGGGAAACTGGATATACACAATAACAAAATGATTCTTAAAATTGATAGGATTCTGTACATTCCTATATACAAAATTTTATCATTGTGTCGTATCAATTAATTCGGTGTAGGTAAGCATGAAAGAGGGAAGGATCTGCAGCCTCTTCTAATTCCGAGTTAGAGCGAGAGAGGGACGACGATAGAAGGAGCGAGCCGTGATAATTTAGCAGTCAATTAGCTCGCGTTTCAGAAGCTGCCGAACTCCCGGCTCCGCGATAATATCGACTGGCGGCTGTTATTTTGCTGAAGTCGCTTCGAATTCGAATTCGCATCTTCCTCCCCGCTACCCTTTGGTTCGTTTCGCCATCCTGTGGTTTCTGGAGGTTTGGTGGCATTGGTAACGTCGCGCCCTACCGCTATGTTTCCGCCCCCTCGTCGCCCTCCCCTTGGTAATTGTTTGATTACTCAGCACGGCGCTGAGCCACGATTAAACTCAAACTAAGACCTCCAAGATCTGCCTCGGCCTCTCTTTTCCCTCTCTCTCGGTGTTCAACCGACGGGTTAACGTAAGGTAATACCACCGTATGTCGGCCCGCCGGGTATTATCGGGTATTACTGTCCCGGGGGAGCGTTAATTAGCGATCATTAGTTAATTGATCGGCAGCCGTCGGCGAGGTGCAGCCCCGGACGATTCCGTCGGCGGAACTCTTGTGCGTGTTTAGCCATTAATCCAGATAATGGAAGGCCGATGGAGTTTCCCGCTCGTCGATCGGCAAGTAATACGCTACTGTGAACACGTTGCAAGTATGCGATCATTAACCGGATGCACATCGAGTGAGGCTTCCAACGACGCTTATCAACATATCGGGTTGCCTCTTTGGAGGATAGTGTGTCAGATCGTTCATCCGTTACGTCGCTATCATGAAATTAATTTTTTTGCAATAACACGTGTGAGATCGTCATATTTTTTTAATAATTTGTAGCTGAATGATAAATCTTTATTTATGAAAATATTTTTATCGTTCTTTTATGGATATGGACGTGATTTTCCGTTGTTATATTTAGATTGAAGCGTGTCACATTTCTTGCGCGAAGTATGTTTTTTCTTTATCAACGTGATGATTAAGCTCGTCGGGTGTAGGGTATAGAGAAAAACTAAAGTGTCCTCCGTTGAGATTACATGATGAAAGGAGTGTCCAATATACGATGTCTTCGGATAAGCCGCCTGTGAAAGGATAGAGAAGAGATCAGGAAAGAGTCGTCTATAAAAATAATCTTCCAAAGACTCGATTCTCGATTGATACTCTCTGGAGGGATCTGAGGGATGCTTTCTTTGTGAGCGGCTTTTCTCTTCGTCGCTTCTCCCCACAAAGCTTTGTCACACTGACGTGAGGAGTTCCGCCGCTTTTTACGTTCGGTTTGATTTCGTCGCGATGCTCGCAACGCTTAAAAGCATAAAAAATATGATAATTGAAATTTTAAAGATCGTAGCTTTCACACACACACACATACACATTACATTAATTTTATAGAATTTAAAATAGATAGAAAAAATAGGATGTCTTCTTTCCAAAGAGAAGGTTATCAAAAGTACTCAGGAGTCAAATTCTAATGTATATGTAAAACTAATTTAACAAATAAATAGATAAAATTATATGTAGGAATAAAGTGTAGGAAGTTGTAGACTTTCCAATTAAATTTTGAAAGAAAGAAGATCGACCAAAGATGTGCGTCAATTTTTGTGCAGCGCGAAGTAGCGATCGCTCTTAACGTACACCTCCGATCAGCCGGACAAAACTCGGCCGGCTACCGCTCGTACCCGATAATTGTTAATGAATAAATATAAGTCTCGCACAATAGGGCGCCCATATGCGACCGGACGTGAGTGACAATGGTTCGCCGTGATGCTTATGAAGTGACAGGTGACGCTTTCGTTCCTGAGAGAAAGAGATGGAGAACTCATTTAAAATCGACCATTTCGAGAGATTGACTCGTTTGCACTTACGATCCCGGCCCACCTTCCCATATACAACCCTCCAATTGCATCCAGCGTTACAGTTGTGAATTACAATGCGACAGAGGAAATGAGGAAGGGCGTGCCCGAGCAAAGTCAATGCGATGCTCTCTTTAATTCATCCCGTGTAATTCATTCGTCACGTCTTAACGGAGTTATATTGCACATTTCCATATTTCATCGGTTCTAAAATTACGGGAGCTCTCTTCTTTCTCTCCGTTTCTTTGGACCTGAATGATAAACATGATACCGATGTGTCACACGTGTCTCTTTTTTTTACTTTACTTTAAAATCCACATATTTTCGTAAAGATTTTTTATCTTGCATATATTTTTTTTATATTTGATGTTTCAGTCATGAAACGATACATTTCGCGAATTATATAGCAGTTGTGATATTTAGTATCTCGCGCGACAATAAGCCTGTCGTGTAAGTCACACGTGCAGCACGCATGCGGTTGTTTGCGTGTCAAGCAAATCGTTGTTAAGGCAGTGTGAAAAGTCGGTCAAGTGAATCCGAAGCGTGAAGTATTCGACAGAAAGATGCTTTCCACATGGTGGATTTGAAATAAATTTCTATCTTCCACGGCACGATGGGGAGGTAGCTGGTGAACTCGCTCGCTCGAGATATTTATCTGTGAAGAAGGAAAGATGAAAGAAAGAAACGGGTTCGATGGCTGTTCTGCGTGGGAGAATGGCCTCTACCGAAGCGCATACGACGCGATGAATGGCGTAACGAAATCGTAACAGAAAAAAACTCGGGCATGTGACAAGTCTTTGTGCGCGACGGAATCTCAGCTTGTTTCCCTTACGCTTCTTACATGTAGGTGTTTGATTATCGCGTATGTTTGATATTCAGTTTATTGCTAGTCAAATGGTGATTGAGTATTAAGTCTCGATTAACAATGAAGAGAAAGGAAGGTAAGACGTGTGAGAAATACGAGGAAATGAATATGTGACACAAATGTGTGTCATAGGTCATAATAAAGAAAGATTTGGTTACCTAATCGTATATACACGTCTGTATAATTTAATAAGCATTACCTTATCGGAAACGTGTTATTAAAAGCGCGACGTATAAATCGACGTATTAGCACTGATAATTCTGCACGATCGCTGGCTATCACGGGTGGATGGCGCGTCGTAGAAGCGAGGTTCGCGCGCTGCTCTCTGAATTTAGCAGCCACCTGGTATAAATGGTCGAATGTGGTAATTATACGCAAGTCAGCCCGCCGTCCATGCGGCATTAACGTCTAAGGGCCTTGGGCTGTGGGAGGTTTCAGTGTATCGGAGAGGGCAGGAACGAGTTGCAGCCCTAATATTTTGACGTGGCCTAATGAAACAATGCGAAGCGCTGTTCCGAAAGCATGAGCGAGAGGATAAATCCGGTACGGGCCGGCCTGGTCTCGGTGCGAGCGAGACAGAGACGCGAGGAATGGAAGAAACCACGAAATTGTGGACGGGTCCTCCGTCTCGTCGGAATTATTGCTTGCGCGCACTAGCGGAAGCAGCTGCGCCGTAAATCTGCATTTTCGACAGGTGTTGCGTTGATTGCATTGCATCGGTGATCCGAAGAAGCGTCTTTCAAGCATCATCCACATCCGTGGGAATTGCAAGAGTCGAGGACAATACTGTGTTTGTTGTCAAGATTCATGCTATATTAATTTCACGACGTTTCGCGTGAAATACATACATTGCTAGGAAATGTTCTTTTGTCACTTCCGCGAAATTCTGCTATCGAGGCGATATCGGAATGTTTATTCCGATAAATTATCTTATTCTCGACATACATGAGGGTGGCATTATTTTCTGAATAAAAAATATATAAATTAGTATAAAAATGTAAAATTAGAAAAATTTTTTTTTAAATTTTCTGATTTGAATTTATCACATTGGACGCAGAATTATTTGCATGCAGAAATATACGAAATGGCTGACTATCTCAGCCAATGATTGGAGTTCGATTGGCGGCCATCGAAGCGGCCGACACTCTCGAACTGGTCGATGCATCGTCCTGCAGCAGGTCTAATCACGTTTCTTTTTCTCGTACGTTTTCTCGGTAAGGCAGACCAAGGGTCAGTGATTGGTCGAGACGGGAGAAGGGGCCTATGCGGCCCTAAGGCCCCCATCCGAGATCGGCCGTCCTACTAGCACGGGGATACCTTTGACGGGTCGGCAATAAGAACAAGTATGAAATCAACCTCCCGACAGACAACAGACTCTATCAGATGGTAATTATGTGTATGGCTGATACAAGGAGATACGGGCCCGATATGCACCTATATCCGAAATCTATACTGGGTGTCAAACTCTGAAATAGAATTCTAATAAAATGCCAGAGTGAACGCTTCAAGTATATATACCTCGAGTACTTGTAATAATGACTTGAGTGCAGGAAAAATTCTCCGCTCAACTTTGTTAAATGTCATGAAACTGTACGTCAACATCTTTTCGATATCATCTTGTTACATAATTTTTGAGTATAGTGCTTTGGTGGGATAATTACACGAGCAGGTGCTTCGAGCCGTTAAATTACGTGTACACTGAAATAATCTGGCATACACGCATCAAATTGATTAAAGAACGTATACGTCATTTTCTTAACACTGCGGTGTCATCCAGCTTCATTAAAATCCATTTCGAAAATATCGTGTTATTAGATCTTTCACTAAAAGTAAAATATTATAACTATACAAATACATTACACATTTATATTGTTTGACGATCAACAAATATCAAGTGTGTCTTTTAAGCGATTTGTTCGTGATTCTTAAGGATAAGAGCTTCTATACGATCTAAGCTATTAGATCGCTTTCGGAGCACCCGGTACGTAAAATACGTTCGAGACGGTACGTTAGCGACTGACATTATGAGTGACGTACGATATGGAGGAAGGCATCGGGCAGTCTATAATATATAATAAAAATGCATCCACACGCCTCGATGAGTTGATTGTCTGCTTGTCCGGATGCCAAAACGTCCGAACTCGTGCATTTCATATCGCGTTTTATGCATTTACGAAGCGCCCCGCTCCTTCGTACTCGGGTGGTCAAGGAATCGGCCCACGGCGTTCTTTCGTCGTCCCGCGTCGTCGTCGAATAATAATCATAATAATGAGAAATTCTTGCTCATCCTCGACTATTTTTGGATTTAACGGTGTTTCAGGAATAGCCTTTTTCAGCCGTTCTTCAAAGTTTTCATCAGTTATTACGTAATCGGTATATGTATCTTATTTAATCGTTATTCACATGTACGTCAACATTTTTCAAACGCTTTATTGACACGTTCGTGTCGTTTTAAACGTTTCTAAAGTAAAAAAAGCGAACGTTTTCTCCAGATAAATTTTTTCTGAAACAGAAACACGTTACATAAGACAGCATAGAATGACAAAATAATTAATAATTACTATTTAACAACGATAGATGATTATGATTATGATCAAATGTTCTGCAAACGCGGACTTTGTAGTAATATACGGCACTTTGACGATCTCATAATCCTGTTCTTAAATTAGGTTAAGTAATCGGAAGCGAATAGCTCAGCTGCCCCTAAGTTGACAGAACTCCTGCGTACCTCTAAAGTGGTGTCCACTTCTACATGCTTGACTTTTCCCCTTTGCCCTCTTCCCTCTATCTATTTATCTGTCTGTCTATCTATATCTATCCATTTCACAAGATGAAACATTCGCAAAGCGGGTCGTCTTCTGTCAAGGAAGATCGCGACAGTTAGAGCGAGAGAGAAAGGGAGAGAGAGAAAGAGAGAAGGGGTGAGAAGAAGGAGGTTTGGTAGTTACGAAAGACGGGGGTTGAAGGGGCGGGTATTTGTGTAATATTCCGTTTGTCTTGTCTTCAGAGCATCCGCTAATGTACACAACACCGACGCGCGGGGGAAAGGGTGGTTCGAAGACACTCGGCGTAGAGCGAGGATGTACCTAGGACGACGGGAAGGAACACCGGCAGCAACTACTAGGATTGTTATTGTACAATTTGCTAAGACTAAGGCGCATCTAGTGTCGAGTGTGAGGGAAGCACCTTTGGACATCAGCCGAGGTATCACACAGAGCGCCTAGTTGGTCCTCCTTTTGCCTGCGAACCGACTTGTGCCGCGCTTGGAAGATCTATTGTCTTGATCCGCGACAAGTTCAATGAAGAGCTTATAGATCAGCTTCGACGAATCGAGCCGACGCGAACGACGATTGGGCGAACGATCGGATAGCTCGCATCTTATCAAATTGACCCACGATAATCGGACGAATCGCTTCCGATATGCTAGCATACGCGTACGACCAGGGGGTCTAAAGTTTCACTGTTGACCAAGATCAAAGCAGAGGACCAGTATTCCACGCAGATCCGTGAGAGTGTCTGGTTAATGCCAGCACAGGCACTCCTCTTTACCGTTTGAAGCAATAACGAAGACGTTTGTTAACTGGCAATAACTTCGCCCTGATTCTTGATGATAAGATCACAGCAAAGTTCCCTGTTACGTCCATTGCGTTAGCCCGTTTGTAAGCGAGATTTGGAGCTGGTATATTCAATTCCTGGCAAAATACTTCTCAACAAAATATTGTAGTTACGCCAATGCCACAATTCGTCTGATTCACTGTATTTTACATTTTGTTTCGAGTTTTCATTGTTCGTTGAATAAACAAAAAGATCATTTCAAGTCTATCGGCATCGACATTTGAAATTATTAAGATTTCACTGATTTGAAATCTCTATTTGCAAGTCAAATATGTGCTAACAAACGGATGTTTGCGATACATCATATATAAATTCACGAATCAAAGATGCCTCGCTGCCGGATTAACTGTGACATCTGCGTGCTTTCGGAAAACGAAGGAGCGAGGGGAACGTTATAGCGAATGCTCCGACATCTTAACGGAATTACGCGACCGGAAGTGGCTTCCTTTAGTCACACTCACTGATCCTGTCTCATCCTCACCCACGTAAGCTTGGGAAATCGCGTGCGTTCCGCGAGCAAATCGCGACTGCGAATATGGATGTTTGTGTGCGCGAACAGTCTGTCTTCGTAGACCGGGCAAGAGGGCGGATGACGGTAGCAAAGTGGTTGTTCTTACACAAATAAAACAGCACTTAGTACGAGTACTTACCTCCTTCGCTCTTCGTCGCCCACTCCCGCTCTCCTCCCTCTCTCTCTCTCTCTCTCTCTCATATACGCTTTCTCTCTTTCTACGGCAACGCCGACAATGGGAATGTGACATGTGCCCGGCCTCCTACAGCAGGTAACGCCACGATGCGAACTCGTATGCAAATCCACTTGGGTATGCACTTCAATACAAACTACGGAGATGTGAGTTTCAGCAAGACTCTTTGGTTAAATCAAAGGTGCGCTGTCATGATGCTACCGATTGCTCGTCGGTTATAGCCAGCGTAAATTCTAATGATAAATTCAGTCATTAATTGTTAGTACTTACATAATATTATAATCATTGCTAGTTTATCTACAGTAATGATTAAGACTGTTTAAAAGCAAAAATCGATGTTGTCATTTTATTCTGTGATAAATATGATTTTGAAATTATTTCGAAATTATTGTGAGCATGACTATATAGTGCAAATATTGCAAATGCTTAAATAATTTTATTTTAAAATAATTGTATAAAATTATTGATACAATTAATATATATATACGTACATATTTGCAAAATTTATGTTATGTCTCTAATTTTGTTGGCATTTTAAAAGAAATGTATGCCATGGTTTAATACTAAAAAAAACAAAATCTGCAAGCTATTATGAGTTTTATGAAAAGTTATTTTAATTTTTGAACGTAGAGAAAGATTAGGACGTAATTTTCGTGACGGTAGATTTTATTAACCTGGCGCTGAACGTTCCAATTTAAGAAATATCATTTTAGAAAATACTATGAAATCGTCAACAGACATATTTGAAAAGCAAATGAGCTCGTACAATTAATTATTCCCAAAGTATGTACTGTTGCTCAAAAATAAACATTGCTGAATAAGTCTAGGAAGAAATTGTTAAGGTGATGATACTTTTATCTGACATCTATCTCTTGAATTTTTAATCATGTTTTATTAACCGAAAAATAAACGAAACTTTTATAACTCACCAATTAATAAATTACTGACTATAAAATTGCGAGTTTCTACGAGATTGACGAAACATACTAACAGATTTTCGCGCTCTAACACTTGAAATTTAAAATATCGAAATATTTTTGGATAATTAAACTCTTACACGAGACTGAAGATGATCCATGTGCATGCCATGTTGAATCTTTTTCATCTTTAAGCAGCACAAAGTTACAAGCGTGTTGAACTCACACCGACACTTTCCGCTTGAAGAAAGTAATAGAGAAAGGGTTGACGTCGTAGATCTCGCGAAATCAGTGGCTGTGTAGATCCGGCAGAAAGAGAGGACCGGGAGAGGGAGGGATGGGTTAATATTTCAGGAAGATTTTCCGTAGCCCCCGTGTGCGCGCGAGCGCGCGTACCATTGAATTCGCGAAGCTGAAGGCTGCCTCTCGCCCCGGCAGAGGTGGAGGGTTTAATAAGAGCCAGTGCCGGGGTCCGTTGTAATATCCGTTTTGTATAATCGCGCTGCCGGTCCTCCTTTTATTTCTGGTAATTTTTCTCATCAGAGCACCCGGACGCCCGGTGTCCCGCGGGACGCCCTGGGCAGTAGGACGCCCCCCTCCTCCCCCGCTCTCGTTCTCTCTTCCCGAGACCGTTCGTGTCCATCCGCTCCGTGTCCGTCTGACAGCACCGGATTCAGAGAAACGTATTAATACGTAATCAGTCGCGGGAGCTACGTTTGCCGTTGCGCCGAATCGCTGCCTCGTTCTTTCGCTGCTTGTTTAGCATGCCGTTGCTGCCGATGATGGTGCTGCTCGCAACTAATGAGAGTATAAGTGGGGATCAACAGCTACCAGCGAGCCGCTCTATCTTTTGACATTACTGCGGTTCAGCTGAAAATAGAAAGAATGTTTGTAGATGAGAATTTTATTATAGAAATTTGCTCCAGAATTTTATAAGAAGCGTTTGTTGTTGGATATTTCTGGGAATTTAATGGGTCGAGAGTAATTCCAGAATTTTATTAAAATTGTTTGTTGCTGAATATTTCTGGGATTTTAATAGGTCGGTAATAATTAATCATTAATATTGCTATGAATGTTAAAAAAAGTTACTAATATTGCGTTATTAACAGCAATGTTAATTAAAATGTAGAAAAGTTAAAACTGTGGAGGTCGCAAATTGCAATTTATTATTATTGTTTAATTAGCAATTTTACTAACAAAAACGAGAAGGAAAAGAATTAACATCGGCAATTTATAGCAGCTCCGTTGCGCAGGAACGTTGAATTGGAAACAGGAAGCGGCGTATTCACAATCCAAATCAAAACCAAGTCCGTTGGGTTACCCGATCGTTCCTATCACCCGACTATCGGCCCATTTGAATACCGGGGTCAGATCGGGGATCCGATCAGTTGCGCTCGGGCCGCGTCTTTCTTCGTCTCGTCGCGCATTTAAATATTAGCCTCCTACGAAAGGCCCATTGAAGCACCTCGCAGGTGCACTTCTACGGTTTTGCTTTCTTCGCGTGCGGGAAACGCACATCTGAAGGCGCACTCTTGGAGGGATCTTGATTCCCCATTCTCAGTTGGGTGCCTCCCTCTTTGCTCTTATGTCCTCTCCACTTCGATGAAACCTTTTGGACAATGCAATGCGCGATCGACCTATCAAAGGGTGCATGGGAATTGTAGGCTTACGTAAGAACCTTGAGCCTTGCACGCGCACATCTTGTAGGGATCGAGGACGAAGATCGTTGGCGAGAATCGATCGTCGTCCAGCTGCGTTGGTTTAGCTCTTTCACGTGAGTAATATGTGTTTGCGGAGGGATGGGCTCGTAATAAATAGATTTTGTTCTTGAGAGAGATTCGCGTTTTCTTCTTTATTCTAAATACGGCTATTGACTTTAATGATCTAACGGTCGATTTATTTGGTCACATTTTTTATTTTATTGTTTCTTCTTTTAATAGATATCAGGTGTTGACGAATATGATTCAGTTTTTTAAGTTATTGGATTGTTAATTTAAAAAACTAATCGCCGATATAATTTAGATAGATATAATTTATTATTATCATATGTACTGATTATTAAAACTGAGATTATATACGATATGAGATTATATTAAGTAATCTTCGTGAAGTAATCTGCTAGAGAAATTAATACCGATATCTGCGAAATCTCTATTTAAGAAAATGACGCACAGATGATTTGAAACCTTCTAGACTGACGTGGCATATTAACGACAGAGCCAGGGGGCTTCGTTTCGATTGCTCTCTTTTTCTTTTTGCACGTACATATTAATATTAATAGCTTGTCATTTTTAGATGAAGCGAAGCTCGCGAATGAACTTTTGATTCGATTCTGCCTCGGGGATCGTATGAAGACGATCTTCCTTGTCGCAATAACGTCGCCACTCGGTATTTCAATACACATGTGTATACATGTTGCATGTATGTGTATATATATATTTTTGTGTGTGTGTGTGTGTGTGTGTGTGTGTGTGTGTGTGTGTGTGTGTGTGTGTGTAGTAGGTGCGGGTGTGGGTAGATGTGTGCAAGCTCGGTTATCGTCTTCTTTTCCTTCCTTCTCTTTTCTACGTTTGCATGTCGCTCATTGGCAGGTTTGTAATTATTCTCGAGCGTACAAATTGTGCGAGCAGACGATTGTGTATATCGGTAAACGTAGTCAAAGAGCATAATAGCGTAAACGCGGAGAATAAACACGAATGTTTCGTAATATAATGTGTAATTATCAATCCCGGGCAAAGTAATTTGCATTAAGCAAGAAACATAATTATGTTTAGCTAATGATGGCATAATAATGTAGCTCTGGTGAAATTACGAAGCAATGAGTTTCGTGCTTCGATAAACCTTTGTCGCATTATTGGTTATATGAGTTTTTAATTAATCCGTGTAATCGTGAAATGTCATCAGTGCAGTAATTAATGAGCATAGGTAGCTTTGCAATTTCCGGTGGCCAATGTGCTATATTTATACCCAATAGTCATATTAGTCATCTATATTGTGCTTTTGCTACGTTTCGGCGATTAATTGACTTTAATTAGGCGAAAAGATATTTTGTTTTATGAGCTGTTAAGAATTGTCAATGAATTTCTTGAATAAAACGTTATGAAATATTTGTAATTAACGAAAAATAAAAGTCTACTTTAAATATAATTTCCTAAATGTATAATTTTATCTAAAACAAACAATTTATTAAGCAACTATAATCATCGCTTATTTATTTATGTATAATACATTTTCTAAAGCAATTCTGAATGAAAGAATGCTAATGAACAAGCACACGACTGCCAGCGTAAATTAAAATTATTTAAATATTTTTTTCAAGTTTTCATTTTTAGTGTTTCCAAATATTTCGTTTAACTATGATAAATTTTGTTTTTTACTTGTTTTTTACTCCATAATAAAATTTACTTTTATGTGTTACAAATTTGTAGATAATAAGTAAATTTTAAAATTGTGTTTCACGATATACACATACATATATTTTTTAATGAAATTTACACAGGAAACCTTTTGTGCTGAAAATTGTCGTAGTTCGCGCATCAGTCTTTTGTGTTTCATCTTGCGTATCATCTTAGCAAGTTTCTTTCGTAGGAAACACAATAATCTGCTAACGCCAACCAGATTGTATCTTATGCGAAGAAGGTCTCGCGTGTCTTCCATCCTCGAGTCTGATATTCCGCGATATTGAAACGACCGTTCGCAAACTTTGATCAGCTTTTAATCCACTTGGGTGCCGTTAAACGAAGATTTCGTGAAGATTCCATCGTGCTCCTTCGAAAGCTGCCGTCGTTCATCATTCGGAGAACTTTCCCAAAATTGACGCGCCCAACAGACGAGATAAAAAGAACTCGGGAGGAAAGGCGAGAGGGAAGAGATGGAACAGTGTAAATCTTGATATTGCAGGTTCTTTAAATGATTACATGTAATAAGATTTATCGAAGACAGTTTACAAAGGACGTAACTTCCGGAGCATGTATAATAATTAAAGTGAAATAAACACTTTTGTACAGATAAAGCAATAACCATTGAAAATAATTTCGGAAACGTGCAATTAACATACGTTTATAAAATATAATTATTTTATACAGTTATTTACTAATAATATGGTGTTGGTGAGTTTATAGAATATGATATTTATTCACCAAAACGGATAGAAAATAATAAATAATCAGTGAAAAGATTATTGCGTGAATAGATTGTAAATATTATTGTTAATTTATTCGATTTGTCTATAAGCAATTAACGATCCTTAACGCTTGATTTTGTGATGTCTAATTAGCTTCCTCCTTCGCTCGGGGGAACTCAGCCTAACGTGATGAGTCTGCATATAGGAGCAATCCGCAGGTACGACGAGGCGCGCGCATTTTTCTTATAATCCCCCCGCGCTTGCCGATAACATGACTTAAGAGTAATTTGTCTCGGATTATTTATGCACTCGACACTGCGGCATGCGCTCGGTCTCGCTCTCTTTATGAGACGCGGTGTCACCACCTGGATTTCAAAGTCGTCGCACGGATGGCGCGCGGATGTGAACGTTGGCAGCGCACTCAAGAATGGGGGAAAGGGGCAGCAAATAAGCGAGAAAGAAAGAGAAAGGAAGAGGCAGAGGGAGAGAGATAGAGAGACGGCAGACGGCAGGGGGGAGGGAGTCCGACAAGTTCTTATCGGTGATTATGGATACGTCAAAAGCGAGTCGAGTGTTTAACGAGGACCATCCACCGATGGCGAGTCACCGTCGCTAATGATCGTCAGCCATTTTCTTTCATCCCGGGTGACACGTCGAAACTCGGTGTGGTCCGGCGTCGCCTCCCCTCGAGAGAAGCTGCGATCTCCGCTGCTGCAAAAAGGCGGTATCTCGATTTTATTTTGGAATGCCCGCGCGCGGGCCCACCCACAGTTTCTCACGTGCTGCAATTACTGCCTCTTGTAAAACAGCAATAAGAGCGCAATTACATGGACTCGTAATGGTGGAATTGGGGAAATTGTGAATCTCTTGTATCACAGTATGGAACATACACTATATTTTAATAAAAATGCTTTTAAAAACTACTTGTGGACACGTCTATTATATCTGATTTCTTGTGAAAAAAAAGAAAGAGTGTGACAAGGCAGCATTTATAATATATGTATAATTTATTCATGCCGATTCACAGAATAAAAATTTACATGTATGCTATATCCAAATCCAGTTTTATATTTTCTAAAGTTTGCCTAGACTTAGCAAACGCCGCGCTAACGATCTCGTTTCAAGACACACTATTTCATCGTAAACTATTTTACAGTGCGCCGCGGGATTTTCGCCGGGGGTTACAACTTCATTGTCGCGAAAGTGCGACGCCAAGTGTTGCGAAAGGTCATAGACATTTTTTTTCGTCGAGCAAATCCCGCCTTACGTCTCCGACGACATAGTGGCTTACCGGCGCGATGTTTCCACCTTTGCGATTCCCGGCGTCGAACGAACGAGCAAACGAACAAATGCCAGGGGGATCGTAATCGCTCACGCGAAATCGTTAACTCTTACATAAAAGGTCGTCGGCGGTGGCGGCACGGGAGAGGCCTCCCGTTGCATGCGCAACTGCATCTCAGTCAACGGTAGCCGGCGAGCGCTCATTGTGCGACATTTTTAATTTCCAAGCGGATGCACCTTGAGCAACCACCCTCTCATCATCGACCCCCGGCTCACGCTGCGTGCCGACTTCGGAGTTGTGTCACACGTGATAAATTCTCGTCGCGCGATGCGTACACACGTACGGGTTTTCAGCTTTAACTATGAGCTATCCTTGAAAAGCGAAGTAGAAGAGGATAAACCGTTGTGCAGGCCGATCCGGGTTCTCCAAAATCGATTGTGAAATTGTATTTTAACAAATGTCACGATTGAATGGGTTTACCGTATGATTAACCGGGAGGAAGACGAGTAAAATTGTATCTTGTTGCGTTATCTTGAACTTCTCGACCGACTCAGATCATATCTGTCGAGTGACTTGTGACTTCGAGCCTGTTAAATCCCTTGTTTGGACTAAACACTGTAATTTTCGATGGCGCCGATGGGATGCCCGCGTAAACAGAGGGATGGTTAAAACTTCACCTCTACAGACGACAATTTTAAGTGGCTGAGCAAGCAGAAGCTCGTACTAAAGAATGCTGGAACAATTTTATACGCTAATTTTCACTTCTTGATTAACGTTATTTACAAAAATATGACCTCTCCTCGTGAACATTATATATCTTTTATTTTGTGAAATCTGGAGATGATGAATGAATAAAAGATCTTAGAGAATAATAGATTTTATAATAAGATTTTATCCTCGTAAGAGAAATGAAATCTCTATCTATTCCCCTTCGGGAATAAAGACTGGTATTTGCATTGTTTTATATACATTATTTTTAGTTTTCGTAATCTGCGAACAAATGAAGTTCGAAGGAAAGCTCTTGCCACCCTCTTTTCAGAGGGTCCCGTTCGATTTTCACAGTTCGCGGGGCAGCACATAGACGACAAACAATACTCGATCGAAGGAACACGCCGAGCGGCGGGAAGAAGGGAAGGGTACCAGGCCGTATTTCACGGGGATTTGAGCCGAAGACATTTTCACTCGATAAATAGATGATAGGCCCGGCAGCGTGTTATACAGGACGGCCGATCCTTATTATAAACTCTAACTAGCTCGAGCCTCCTGCCGCCCGTGTGCTCCGCCACGGGGGTAACGACGATACTTGATGGGATTCCTAGCCGATGGTGCAGACAATCCTATCTCGAATCCCTCCGCTCTTGAAATCACTCGCGTCGTCTTCGAGCATCGGCGTTCGTTGCACGCCGTTCTGACGTTAAGACGCGATCTCCCATAATGGCGGTTATCGTCGTTTTATATTAATACTCTTTTTAATATTCGACACGCTGTTGAGCGGGAGTCCCGCCGAGGCGATTAACGTAAACGAGTTCGCGCGAAGAGCGTGGCCGTTGTGCGTTTGATACTTATCGGCGAACGTTAGAATAAGCGACTTCGAATTATCGCTTGCATGACGTGCGATTTAGATGGAGAAAGCTGTAATTCGTAGTTGTCCGTCTACACGACGGGAGTAATTATAATTCCCTTGCGCGGATATACTATTTTTGAATTCTAACATCGAGAGATTGAGAAAAGAAAGTGGTGATATTATTTCCTGAGATTGTAGTGAACTGATATAAGTGATGTAACAGCTGACAGATCGCGAATCGGATTAGAATTGCATTCGTTATATTTTTGAAGTAATCATGAGTTGTAAAGTCGATCGTACAGTCGAAGAAACCGACTCCGCCTTTGATCGGTCCATCACACTCGTCGTTGTAGTCGAATAACTATTTATTCGGGTGACATGTCGTTTCCTCCGTCGTTGTCCCGTAACAACAACGTGTTGTTCGTTGGTTCTACTTCCCCCTTCAGAGACAAGGCCGAGTGTGCGTACGTATGGAACGCTGCACGATACGAAGACGATAGTCCCACCGGCGAATATCTGCAGGAAGTTAAACAAAAAGGAATTCCCGGGGGCCCTTGAATATTCTGAATCGATTAAATAATCGAAGCCTGCCATCTAGTTCCTCCACTACTTTACATATATAAAGGGTGCCTCAAAAAAAGACACGTTGTTATTAATTATGATTTTTATTCTGTTATAACTTTTATGTTATAACAGTTACATATCTAAAGAGAACAAAATACAGATATTTTTTTATATCTAAATATTATATTAAGAAAATTGGAAATTATTCGCGTAAAGATATATTTGTTAGAATTATAAATATACCTTTACGTGAATATCTACATACATTTATAATAATTTATATATATTGAAATGATATTAAAAAATGTCTAGTGTCACACATTTACATATTAATATTTTGCAACAAGATCAATTATTGCGTTTTAAATATTACTTGCGTAACGTATCACTTGCCTTTTCAACGCGAGTGGAAGCAAGGTAATTAAACGTGCGTTTTTCAGAGACACCCCATATGTGGATGTACACCTATATTCCTACCGGGTGACGCGCCTCGGCGGAACCATTCACTAGGCTCCTTCTTTTCATATTCAAATAGTACCATTGACGCTTCAATGAATAATACTCAATGATAAATTTGTGGGCGTATTCAGGATGGACCGCGGCGAGACCTTGAAATCCAACCGCGCCAAACGTGCACGCATTTGAATACGCAACCGAAAGAGCGGGAGGAAAAGAAAGAGACTTTAAAGAGAGAAAGAGAGAGAGAGAGAGATGGACGTGAGGAAAGAAAGAGAAAGAGGGAAGGAAGCTGAAGGGAAAGGTGTGCATGCATACAATCGTCACTCATCTTTCTATACGACTGAACTGAGGTTGCCATCGAACCTTGATATAATATTCTTAGTTCAGTCTCTTCCTATTTTTATATTTGTGCTCTTCTCATTTAATGACGGGTGATCGTCTTTCATATCATTTGATCATTTTTTGAGAAAGATTCGATTTCGATTTCAAAGAAATGAGATTGAATTCTTGCACCGTATTTCTGTCTCACTTTTATTTTAAGATATAATTTACAAACTGCTATCTTGGAATTAATAACTATAAAAGGCTTTACACACATTATTAAATAGTATTTAAATCGTATACAACATAAGTGAAGTGTGTGAGGAAACTTTCTTAACGATTGGATGCAATATTTGGGATATCACAGAGAAATAAATAGAATTAAGATTGTTACTTTTATTTTTTAATATACATATTAATACATATTTAATATACATATTAATACATATTTTAATTACGAAAACTCTCTTTTGTGTACTTACAACTATAATTGGGAGCAACTGGGAGAATCGCACGTTATTGAGGTAACAAACGAAGTGTAAAGAAGGAAGTGCTAATTCCAGTTGATTAGCATTAAGAGAGTTACCGATTTTTTACAACTTTACGAAGTACGATGTCTGAATGCTTCGCTGGCTTTATGGCGACCATTATGCAAAAATACCGGCTTAGGCTCATTACTTTCCATCACGGGCTATTTCCATTTAATGAACTAATAATTCGTTCCTGCGGAAATCATTATCGGTTGGCATTGAGATCGACAACTCTTTGTATTCGCTTCGTTAGATGCTGTACAACTAAAATGATCGTAGAAATATATCATCATTTTGCAAATTTAATTAATCGATACTTACAATAAATGAGATTTTTTTGTACTATATATACGCACGTACATATGTGTGCGTGTGTGCGCGCGTGTGTGTGTGTGTGTATGTGTAATTTCTTTTTTGTCACGTATTTAATATTTTTTAAATAGACTTCTATGATTACAATATCTAATTTTTATTTAAGTCAAAGAAACTCTCTCTCTCTCTTTCTCTCTCTCTCTCTCTCGACTCTTCGTACTAAGAATACTATTGATTGTGAGCCAAACATAGATACCAAAAGATAATTGGCCTTCCAGAGTTTCGCCGAGAAGCATAACAAGTTTAACGAGCTGAGACATTTGTACCTCATCGGCGCAATTATCTCATCCTTGCTGGAAGAAAAATCGAGTTAATTATCCAAAAGTATAATAGTCGCGTAGTAGAAGGAGCGCGAAATGATAAATTAACGAAGGCAATATTTCTGCCTTGGTTCCTTTTCTGTAAACCTTCTTCTTTTTTTTCCTTGAGAATGACGATTAGAGACACGTATAGCATAACGTTTTCCCGCACGCGTTTCTAGACCACATAAAATAAATTTGTAATTTTACGCCGGTGCTTGTTTTCGCCATCCAAAGCGGGGGTGACGAAGTACAATTTCGAAACTCTAAACCTCAATAAGGCGCGCCGTGATTCAGCTCGGAAAGTGAGAATTACCACGTCGCAGCGACGGTCGATAGTAACTAATTGTTATTATAAACTTACAGTATAGGTTTAATCATAATAGCTTCAGGCTAATTGGATAGATAATTAAGGGTAAAGGTAATTATGGGCGTATACACCGCGTACACCGGGCTATATCCGTGCTATACGCTGCTTAATAGTCGATATGGCTTTAGGCTACGGCGTCGTTTATGAGCTACGCGATCTGCCAAAGGCTGTCCACCGAAAATTCATCTCGAAGCTCCTGTCATTGAAACGGTCACTTGTATTTCGGTTACGAAGCATCAATATGATTGAAAATGCACGATCTGTATCTACAAGTCAAAATTTCATTCATATGCTCTTGCGTTCCTCTCTGTGATACAGAGATACTTAATTTTTTAAATATTCTTTAAGAAATTTTTATTTGACGCTCTGTAATGGCTTAATAATCTCGATGTACGTAACATGTTCGCCGTCGAACATTAAAATGGTTTACTGGACAATCACATTATTTGTTCTCGGCTGAATAATGCTTCCACCATACGTAGGTATGCCCTTAGTTTGCAACATCGAAATGTGTACCAGAGGTTTCGTCAAATTACCAATTAACGTAAACGCCAACAACAATAGCTCTGAGCTGTATTTCCGACGAAATGATGCAACGTGATGACCGCGAGCTTTAGTAGATACAATCCGCGTACGGTCAATGCGCAAACAAGATATCAAACAGAGCGGATCCTTCTTATCGCACGAGTGTTCTGTACGTATTCTCGTTTAGCTTGAGTATTGAATATTTTAAAGATGAGCTGTATGGGCGTTGTTCCAATTGAAAAGGTGGAAGCTATCCTGATTCATGCATGACATCAAACATATGTGATCATACATTTATTAATTCCACTTAAATTTTCTTCACAGAAGATAGAAAAAGACCTAATCAGTGCGTTAGAATTTGTTAAATATTATTTTAGCTTTTGTTAATCTATACGAACCTCGCGTCCGTGTTTGCAATTCGCATAACGAAACGTGAGCATGACTTTCTTTTATAAGCAATAGCACTACAGTCAATCGCGATGGGAAAATGACAAACGAATCACCGATGCGAATCGCCATAGTGATGAATAAAGAACGGTAGCTCGACAGAGGCTGGTTGCCTCGTTGCACGACGAGGAATGAGAGAAGGGGAGAGAGAGACGTAGTCGAGGCTTAGTCGAAAAGAGAAAGCGTTGGAGCACGCGGATCCACTAGACAGGGCCGGGGGATAGACGGATCCTCCTGATTATTTGTATTTTGCAGGGTTGGAGTGCTTGAGTGCGGCCGACGCGCCGTTACAATGCACCGCATGGCAGATAATGACGAGAGCGCGGGAAATACAAACGAATATGCTACGAAGTGACACCTCTCAATGACACTCATTCACCGCTGTACTCGTGGCGCGCTTAGTAGACGGGGGTGGGTGGGTGGGCTGGTTGTAGGCCTGGTCCTGTCAGGGAAAGTACGAGAGCACGCCGCGCTGCCACTTCTGCAATAATGGCGAACGATGAAGCCCTTGTTTTTAATGAGAAATAACGGTCGGCTCTCTATCATTATTGCTGTATGTTCCTTCTGCCTGTTCTTACGCATCCTATTTTTCTCGTCTTGCTCCTTCCTGCGCGCGATCGTGAACGGCGATCGCCAACATTATCGTTTCTAAGAAAAAACTTGCTATCCTGAGAGAGCTTACGAGCTCTCGATTTTTTTTGTGATTGCGTCTTCAAGACGTACATATTTTATATACGTACGATACACTAGTATAAACCTGTCGCGTTGTGTTTTATACTAATTGACATCATTAATTTTTATCATAGTACAGTTTATGAACAAAGCAGTTGAACGTTAGTCGGGAAAACTTTGTCAATTGCGAACGGACTCGCGAACAAAATGCCGATAAGCAGCCGCGGAATAAAAAAATGTCTCCCAACAACGGTGTATACCGGCGGTCGCCTGCTGCACATTACTCACCGCTAAATGACTAGTCGCGAAACGCTGGCCGCGCGCGAAACGCCTATAGCAATTACATTACGTGGCCAGTTTGCATTTCGCATCAACGGCACTCCGGTCGCTTTGGCGAAATTCTCATGACCGGCAAAATTCTCCTCTTTCGTACGAGCGTACGTACGTATAAAACGGATGCTTAACGAATTCGTCGCTCAGAATCGAGTCAGTGTGGTACGAAACGGTGTGCAAAGCTCCATTCGAGGCACGAGACGTGTATTCTCTCTTTCCCCCTCATCCCTCCGCCCACCGCCGTCCCTCTTCCTAGATACTCTTACGCGCTCTACTCATTCGACTCTTTCCCCCTACGCGCTCTTTCTCGCGTCCGCGAATTCGTCTACTCTCACATTAATATGTACACGTCGAAGGATTACACGCGTTTTTGGTATGTGTGTATGTGTGCGCACAGGTCTCTGAATATATGAATAACATTGTGGATGCTAACAGCCACGGTATATTGAATATCTACACACGCTGCAGGTACTTCTCCCTCTTCTCTCCTTGATTACGAGAATCTGTAACTTCGTTAACAAGTCCAAACTTCACTTAGCGTCCGTCACCGGGGTCATGGGTTCGAATCGATCGAGCTCGATGCTCCTGGATGACACCGCTTTCATTTTGATTGACGGCAAAAGACGGTGCGCAGCTTTCTTCAGTGAAGAATATCGAAGAAAAATTCTTTTCTAGTACAAAGCGATTTGAAACGCCCGATCGACATAGCGTCACGGAGATCATGGGGGAGATGTAATTATTCTTGCTGTCCTGAGAAAAATTATTTTAAAAGAGGGTGTTCGTTCTCTCTCTTTAGACATTAAACACAGTCGTGGTTTCATTCCCCAAGACGGCGTTTATTACCGCCAAGCAATGGAAACTCTGTGGAACCGCGATTTTTTCCAATTAATGACCCATGTAGCCGCGCAGCATATGCGAAACAAGAGCCGGATAGAAAAGGGAAAAATACAACGACAGGAAAACAAGAGAGAGGAAGGGGGAGGGAGGGAGGAAGAGAGAGTGAGAGGCCAAAGTCTCGAGGTAATGGGTATTGGAAGAAATTCTGTGGGCAACCCCTGCAGGCAGACATACTAAACACCGAACGGCGGGGGCGCAGTTTGTCTTGGCCCATTAGGAGAAACGCTAGTTTGGCTTGCTCTACGGGGGTGGATAGAGCGGCGATAGGGGATGGAAAAGAGGAAGCGGTTGTTTTATGGCCCGGCATCTGTTCGACGATCGTCTCGTTCCGATACCACTTTATCCTCGGCGTTAGCCGTTTCCTAACTGTTTGCGAAACAAGTCGGCCCTCTCTCTTTCTATCTTCTTCCCTATCCCGTCCCTCACTCTCTTCTTCCATCAGCCTCAGTTCCGGAAATGCCGCTCTGTAACACATTCTATTCTCTATTCTCTTTTTTGTTTCCAACGTTCGCTTCCTCCTTCCGCGGCGACTTTCTTTCAGTCTACTCCGCTTGCTCCACATCGATTTTGGGTAACAGACCGAGTTTCATAAAATATATTAATAAAACTCGTTATAATTGTTAAAGCATATTAATAAAAAAATCATGAAAATTGTATTTGGTTTTTGAAATCTTTATTAATATTTTACACGTAATACTTGCAACGTTACTACGTTGTTGCAATATTGCGTGCGATGTTCGTAAGACGAACGAGAGAATCTGGGAATCAAATAATTATATTTTGCGCCAAATGTCATAAAATGTGAATCTACAGCTTTAACGAGTTTACATAGCATTCCAATGTTTATTAAATCTAATGCCAATTAAAGTATTATACATTAGCGCACAATTGCTTTTTACAAGAACAAATTTGTTATACACTCAATAAATTGTGACTTTAAATGAGACAAAGAATTGATGACAGTACATATAAATTCTTCTCAATTTCTAATTCACCTCAATATTTCTAATCAAATTTTATTATTAGTCATGTATCATATTTTATATCGCAGCATTATAAAGGCGGCAAAAGAGGTGAGCCGCATACGCCGGAAGGAAACGTTATTAAAGCGGACGATAATCTTCCGGATGTAAAGCACCGATCAACGAAGGGTAAGGGGTGGAAGCCGGGGAGACTGTTGCTGGAGGGGGAGGAGCGGGCATTCTCTTTTTGCCGCACGAGATACGTACCGGGTAGCAATAAATAAGCGCGCGTCGAGCGGGGAGTCGGCGATAATACGTGATCCCCTTGCGTTGAATACTTAATGCTAAGTACTCGGTGTATCTGCATACACACCTCTCGCCCCACGAGCGAACGGATACGTCTGTATGGGTGTGCACGTGTGTGGGTGTGTGTATTGTCCGGGTATCTCCGCGTGAGCTTCGTACGCGGATGTGTTTCCTTGCATGTGGAAGAAACGCGAGTATAACATGGAAACGGTATAGGCGGTGGAAGCTACTATTGAGTCGCAGCACAATAAAATAACACGAAATACTCTTCTGTCGGGAAGAGACGGAGAGAGGGACGCGACGGGGCCGTAGGGAGAGGGCGAGAAAGAGGAGCGGCAGCCTCCCTTCGGCAGGGTGCGGAGAATCGAGCTCACGGTAAGTGGGGGGGTTGCTTCCACCGCCGGTGTATGCATTATGCAGGAAGATAATGCTCTCGGATACTTTGTCCGTATGGGAATAACGCGAAAAGCCGTGAGCGCCGGGAGCTTAGATCGCGGGCATAACTCTTTCCGCGAGCCGCCATTGAGAATCGAGATCACGCCGTTCGTTCTGGATAAAAAATGTTGATAGGTAACTGCTAGACTGGCTTATAAACGTTTTAGTGTTATCATTTTCACTTGTTTTCAGCTAATTGCATTTTAATATTATTCGTGTGAATTATACTGTTGACGTGTGTGCTGATAAAATAAATTTATTATTTAAATTAGAAATATATATATCTCGATTATTACCTAACTATTATACGGAGAAATCGTTTTTTATAAATAAGTTGTTGTAGATACAACAACTGTTATAGATAATTTTTGTCTAGACTCAAGAAATCTCTCTTGTTCCGTCGTACTCTTTCGAACCTAAAGCAGAGTTATCTTGAAACTTGCGAGACAAAAGTAATTTGCCGGTGGAACGGCCGCGTCTGTGTGCGCCTGTCTCTCCACTCTTGCTATTATATATCTTGGGTTCGTCGGATGGTACCCCAAGGGTGAATTGGTCCAGCAGGTATATGATGACGTGCAACGGGTACACGTGCACCGGTGACTTTCGATGCATCCCCGAGTAGTCGGGAGAAAGCAAAATAGGATCATGGTAGACTCGAAGAAAGGAAGATACCTAGCGGGATAAGGAGAGACGGGAAGAAGTGAGACGGCGAAAGGCCTTTACGAATTCGCGGCGAAGAGAGAAACAAGTCGATATGGATACGGAGATACACGGATACACGCGCGGGGATACAGCGAGGATACACCCACACACACACATACACACGTGTACTCGCGGCAGTCTAACCTAAATTCTGAATAAAACGGGGAGGGGAGGGGGGGTTGCATAAGAGATCAGGGGCGTGATGAAAAACAAACAGCGGTTTAGGTTTGCTGTTTGATCTTCGGGCCGGGCATTCACAGAACTCTCGACTACCGCGCGGGTATTATCTATTGACTGCGTGGTATCGCGCCTATGTGTGCGGATCCGACCCGGGGGGTGGGCGCATCGCGATTCGAGATGCAGCGACGGAGAAGGAGTCAGCAGCGGGCGCTGATACGGCTGGCCAACTGTGGTGGATGATGCACACCTACATATGTTAACGACGACGGTGGTGTGGAGCCTTTTAGTTTCCGCGACCGACGCCGCTATTGCACTCGCCTGGCATTTGAGAATAGCTTTTATGTGCAAGCCATCTCTCATCTTCAACGCTTGATGACTACATTCGAAGTGTGGGGGGAAGGAGAATTCGTAGCGGAGCCGACCATCGGCTTTGGTTCCTCGCGAGTCTCGTTGATGCCGAAAAAAGAGAGCTGAGAAAAGAAAGCGCAATTGATTGCATTTAAAGTTAAATTGGAAGAGACGATAGCATGATGCAAACGCTCACCCTTTACCTTCCCTGAGATTTATAAAGTGATACTGGCGTTACATTTGTTGACAATCGAATATACAAACCGATAATCCAATCTGACGGTGTCGCGTCATAACATTCGTGATGGAAGGATTCGTGGCAATAAAAGGTACAGCTTACCTGACAGTGTTTGCAGGACAGGGAGCATGGGGCACGTAAGCCATTTCCATATCACGTGGATGAGGGAAAAAAGAGAACGCGCACGTCGAAGTGATGGGCGTTTACAGGCGGACGAGCAGTAATCCGTAGGTAACCCTTGTTAGTGACGAGTCGCTACCTACCCTGATATCGTCTGGCACTCAATTAAGCCTCCCTCCCTCTCCCCCTCTACCTTCTTCCCGATTCGATTCGAGAAGTGACGACCGTGATTTTCTTTTTGGGAGCGCGCGTGCATAAACATCCGCCGAGAGGATCGATCCTCTTGAGGCATCGCGACGGCCTCCGTAATTTGACGAATAACTATTGACAATTCTGTGCTCAATGTTTGAAATCAAGATCGCCCCGACTAGAAACAACATTATCGAGCTCTATATTTTCTGTCTTGATGAAGCTGCTTTACACAGGTATTCGCACGTGACTCCGCCTGCTCGGATGAGATGAGATCTCCGTTCGCGATTGAATTGATACGACCAGAATCAGAATTGGGTTGGACAAGACTATCGCGGTGTTGAGGCATTCAAGTGATGGTGGGACCCTCTCTCCGACGGCTTTGAGATATCGAAATACACACGCGCGGTTGGTGGTGGTAGTCGGTAGAGAACGGATGGATGGTCGGAGGGATAGAGGTGGTTAGATACACTGCTTCTACTCCCTTCCCTTTCCCCTTCCGCCGATTTCTGACTCGGCTTCACCACGGATATACGCACGCTCTTTTCGTATACATCCACCAGCCGTTACCACCCCTTGCCCTGTAGCTCGTCTTGAAGCCTCCTTCAGGTTTTTCCTTTCAGTGTTGCCTTATTGAATATCCCACGAGTGGAAAATCAGTTCAACCTACTTGAAAGGAAACGACCGAGCCAGTTCACCCCCGCTCCGCCACTCTTCCTCTCTCACGTATTTCCCAGTCTTCGTTTTCCCCACAAACCTTACGGCCGAAGTTATCGCATTCAATGTGATTTCCCGCCGATCAAAATCGGATAGCGGAAGAAGCGCCTTGGGGGAAAGAGAGGGAGGTCTTCAGACGAGCAACAAATTGTCGTATCGAATTTCCGGGTAAAGTGACTGTGCAATATATCCGCGTGTAGTAGCGATGTGCTTTTCTTTGTGACCAATCAACGGATAAATGTGATGGAATTTATAACTGCTGCCTCATACGAACAACTGATTTCCAGATTGTTACTCTCGATAATATTATATAGTAAATTTGTATTTGGGCTAAGCTTATTCATAATCGTACATTAATGATTAGTTTTGTTACAATCCATTAATCTCCATTTATTACAGGAAGAGGAACGAGAGCATCACCGATGTCTTTCGAGAGATCTCTCAATGTCGACGCGTTTAATAGATTGCCGTTTTTAATATTTTTATCAGAAGAAGAGAGGAAACGCTGCTTTCCTCCCATGGCATCGGCTGCTTGCGAATTGGAAGGGACTGCGTTTCCAAACGGCACCGCGAGCCGTCACGTTTGACGTCTCCATGTATCATCCGTCGGTTTCCATTACATGTACGTTCATAATATCGCAGGGGATGCGAGATGACGCGAACGAGAAAAAGAGATAGATAGATAGAAAGAGAGAGAGCTAAAGAGAGGCAAGCAAGCTCGCGCCGTGTTATAAGTGTATTCGAAGCGAACGCGCGCCGGTGGAATGAACAAAATAAGGGTAGAGGGAGAATGGGGGAGGGGGAAGGGGGAAACAAGCGAGAAGAACCTACCTTCGCGGTAGCGTGGATTTCTTTGCATAGGGAATTCGATCGTTTGTCATGTATACGCCATCTTGCCGTAAATTGCCGGGAAGAGCCGCGCTCTCAAAATTGCCCGTATGCATATTGGATGTTCGTATACTTCCTAGCGTAAATTCAATGCGCGATATAGATATTTCTGGTGCACGTGGGCTATGAAAAATTGCGATCGATTGTTATTTGCCGCAATCTCGCTGCTATTCTTTACCGTAGCTTTACGAACGCGATTATCGATGGTGACTGTTATCGAAATTCCTTACCTCTCTGACAATAAATTATTATTTGTTACAATTTTTCTTTCATTCCTCGTCGCTTTACCATTACGTTACCGATAGTGTGACTGTAATTCTTTACTTCTCTAACTAAAATCGTACACAGAAATCTTGAAATTTTCAAATTCTTGTTAACTATGTTGTCGTTAATGTTTAATTATGTTCTTTGGGAAAACAATAATATTAATTAAAATGTTATAATGCGTCGCTTTTTATCCTCGATTTTTAGACTACCGTCGAGTCTTTCAAGCGCAGGAAGTGTTGGCAATGGGGCGAATACCACAGGCACTCGACTTGTCGCTCCTTGTTGGATATTTATTCGTTCGTTTTTATTTATACTCAAGGTCTGCGAGGGCCCATCTTATTTGCACCCGTTCACCCGTTTGAACCCCTGCCATCCCCGACAGGTCCTTTAAACGGCTGCCGCCGAGACTCGAAACCCTTTGCCGTCGCTACCGTCGTGTTGAAAAAGGAAAAAATTAATGGACGCATTCGAATGAATTTTATTAATTGAATCACGCGTAGGGCGCCGCGGTTCGGCGCAGCTCGTACAACCCTTTTACAAACGCGGGGTGACTTGTTGCAACCGCCTTTTAAGCTCGTTTCTCCCTATCGGATGGAAAAAAAGACGAATCAGCCGCCGATTGCCTTTTACTCGTTATCACTTTCTCGATGGTTAAGCGATGAATTCCCGCAGTAGATTTTTCACAATGCACGCACGTATCGCGGTACTTTATGCACTTGCGATCGTTTAATGCAAAGATGTAATATTAACAATTTTTATTTAACGCACGTTTTTATTCTTTGAAAATCAAAAATTTTATTAATTCAGAAATAAAATATTTTTCCAGTAATGCGAATTAACTTTTCTCTCATTTGGACATATATCAGTTATTCTATAAACTAATAGTGAATTAATATTTTTCTTTTGAGATGCATCAACTATTCTATAAATGTTTTTGATTCTTTTTGAAATTAAAAGGAGTAAATATGAAGAGAAATAACAATGGGCGCACGAGTTGCTTTGATCTGCAATAGTCAATTTGCAAAACACTACTATTACAGCTATTTTTTGCGTATAGCATTTTTCAGCAATTGTACCCGAACAGGTTTTGCAGAAATGTTGCTTTTGCAATTTAACATACTTTTGAAGTATCCTTTATGGTGAAAAGCGTGCGAAACTCTCTAGCCTCAGCATTGCTTTCCGCATTGTGACGTGACTGTGACGGATACGGTCCTCCTGGGTATTGCTCTACGATTCCATGCACGCTCATTAGATTAATCTCCGAGCTTCGTTGAAAGCTTGGCTGCGACGGACACGTTCAAAAAAGCGTGCGGGGTGAATTCATCTCAAGTCCAATGAATGCTCTCGAGCGGACATCGGTTGAGCGAAGACGCGAGTTATCATCGAAAGAGACGAGAGGAGAGACGGTCGGGAGAGAGAGGCAGAGGTATTCAAGAAAGAGACCGGGAAGAAACGGAGAGAGATAGGCAGAACTCGATGTACGCATGCTAAGTCATACCGCAAACGGTATGAAAGTGCAGGACGATGGAGCGGGAGAAAGAGGAGCGATAGGGGTCGGGGATGAGGTAGACGGAGCATAAAAGGAACACTAGTAGGTATTAATATTTAGCGTCTCTGAAGCCGCCCGCATTCAGGCAACTCCGTTGGATTTCCATCCCCGTCCCCCGTTACACACCCCCAACCCCCTCCGTTATACCGCCGCCGCCGCTACCGCCATCGACGCCGACGTCGCGTCCCTTCCGCAGGCACCGATCTTCCCTTACCTCGCCTCCCCCTCCCCCTTGTGCACGTCTCTTTACGGTAAAATATGTAAATCTAACCAATATTTCTAAAGATACAGCGGCGTACACGCGGCGGGGGCTCTTTTATGACGGGGCAGAGCGCGAAACCCGCGGATACCCGCGTTAGCGCGGTAGTATGTAGGTGTGTGCAGATGTGTGTGTGTACATACGTTTGTATATGTCGGTGTCTTGCTATGCGTGTATGTAAGAACCAACCTAAATACACGCAAATGTATATACATATATAAACACATACATATGCGCTGTTACACGGTGCGATGTTGTGCAAAGGTGAAGATAGATGCCTGTGGACGGTTGTATGTGCATGCGCGGGCGTAAGCGCGTGTAGATGTGTGGTTCGTGCATATGTGTAAGGATGAGTATTTGAATGGTGCTTGAATATCATCCATGAATATTTTGCAAGTTCCTATTTAAAAGAACGCGGAGCGTGAGCGCGCGCGCGCGCGCGCGTGTGCGGTAAGATATGATACCGGGCGGCGGACCACCTCGAACGCTCATGCGGGAACGTAGAGACGATGGTATACGGGTATGAGAGGTACCTACTCGAGAAATCGATAGTAAAGCCCGGAGGAGGACGAAATGGCGCTTGCAGTCGCGCACATTTTTATGTAGATATCGTTATCCGCCATCGTCAGTGTTAATGGATTACACTCCTTGCTTCTTATTGTTTTATGAAAATTCTTTAGTTCTTATACAAACATTTTCGTGATTTTTTGTCATATTTTGACGAAATTAAATTGTCTTACAAATAAACCTTTGCTTGTATTCACATGTGACATAATTTTCCTATATAGTATTATTAATTTGAATGGCCTTTGTAGGTAATATTAAACAATTTTTAGCTTAATAATATCGATAATTTAGTTTTATCGTCCGATATAATATTTTTTTATTTACAATTATTTCTCTAATAACATATAAAAATAATAGTAGTTATGAAATGTATACTTTTCATATGACAAGCGCACGCAAACGGCAACGTAACGAAATGCGTAATTACGGCCGGCAATTCTTTAAGTCATTCCCCAACATCGATATGCCGCGCACGTAGCGTACGCACCGAAAGATCCTCCAGTGAGGCTTTCTTATTCGAAGGGGGTAGGAAGGACGGCGCACCTTTCTCTCGACGGAGGCGGATGCGGGAGGACCAATTTTCACAGCGGCGGGATATATCCGGAGGTCTCAGAGTACCGAAGGGTTGGCGGCAAAGATCACAAGTAATTGAATGGGGGAGAGAGGAGGCGGTCCCGCTTCAACCCCCGTGAGTGTTCAACCAATTAATCCACTTCAGTCCCGGAGGCAGCCCCGCGAGCATCGAGCCACCTTTTTTTCTCTATTACGCTGTAGACACAGTAAGACGTATTGAGATCGAAGGAGACACCTTTGGGATTCAAAACATCGACGCATCCGCGTCGCCCCTTCCGTTCTTGCACTATCGATCTTTTAGTATTGTCGTTTCTCCTCTACGACTTCCGTCCCTGCCTTTCCTTCATATTTTCCAATTCTTACTTATGCTTGTTAAATCTGCAGAAACAGAACTTGTACATATATAACTATAGAAAATATATAATATATGATGTATAAAAATAATATATAATTACATATACGAAAAGCTGAACTGTAATACAGAAAATCTGTTGCTCGCCACGGGTTCCGAAACTTAAAGGACCTATTTACATACGTGCTCGATGCGTATCATCCTGGATTGAAAATCTAGAACGGCACTTCGACGGATAACATCATCTGGAAAGGCTCATGGTATCAAAGCGATCCCGCAACACCAATTAAGTCCCTTTCGAAATCAGGGGTGGTCTAGCCAATAAAACAAAGTAAATCCTCGTCCGGTGTAATCTTCGAGATAGAGAGATACGATGGGGAGGGGAAGGGGACAAGAAGGGAGAGTGAGTTGTCGGTCTCTCGTTGGTACGAAAAGTAACTATTGCCAGGTACTCCTGAGATACGGCCAAAAGAGATTTTAACCAGACCCGTCGCAAATCCTGGATACGTCCCCTAATAATACTCAATTCCAATGTGGATTAATAGCGGTTTATTCCCTTCCTTCCTGTCCGCCTTCCTTTCGCCTGTCGCGTCCGCAGTGCCTCCCATACGAGCCGCGAGTCGGGTCCCGAATTCCTATTAACGCCCTAGTAATTAAGTCGAGAAACTACTTAATCCTCCTGCACTGCGCGATTGATCTTGCGTAAAGTCATCTTCATTTGAACGAATCTACATGAGTATTTTGTATTTTGAGTTCGTTGTTAACGGGTGTCACTAAGGGGTGGTCTTAAGTGATTTAAAAGTACGATACGGGGTTTCTATTTTTTTCTCGCTTCGAATTTCACGTCGAAAACTTTCCTTATATCGACGCACACTGATGAGAAATGACGAGGTTTACGGCGGACGGTAACGGGCCGCGTTGTACAGATTGTCGAATCGAGAAAGGACAGGAGAGGGCAGCATGCTAATTTATGGCACCCTGGCGCTCCATTACGAATATTTATCCGCGGCGAGTTTAATCTAAACTTCTAGAGTCCTCGTCGTCCTCTTCCTCGAGTCGCTCTCGTCCCCTCTTCTTGCAGAGATCGCCGCGGATTCCTTCCTTCCTTCCTTCCTTTCTTCCTTCCTTCCTCCCTATCCGCCTTCCACGTCGTTCACCTCGTCGTTCTCGCTCCTGTAACGGAGAAACCCGGCGTCTTAACGACGTATTGTCTCCGCGACTTATCAAAACAATTCGTTGAACTACTATCCGTGCCCTCTACCGCGACGAACATTGTTTCGCCCGCCACTGATTAAACGAGCCGACGCCATTTTCGAGATCACGCGGTTACCTCGATAAGACTGTAACGCTACAGTTTTCTTGATACATCATAATGAGGACGATAAGGCAGTTAACATTGACATGTTTTGCATGACTATTTAATTTAGCTTCAGCAAATTCTTCTAGGAGAAATATTTTTGCCGAAAAAGTTACTAGAAATAATAATAATTATTTCATTAGAGAGCAACACGTTACACGAATTGATGGATATTGTTAAATTTTATCATCAACAGAAAAAAAGATTTTCTCATTTGTATCTTCAATTTTTATCCTGTATGCTCAATTTTGTGTATTTTCGGCTGCAATATATACGCTTTAATGTAAAGCGATGTTAAATATCGCCAAGATCTTTTATAACATATAGTTTATTAATTAAGTAATAACACTGAAGGATCGTCGAATCATTATTCTTGTTTCATAGGGTATTTCTCGTCGAACATTCAATTATACCGCATTTTACGAGACGGACGTTTCATCACGTATGCGTAAAGTTGCCGATCGAAGTGTCATAAGCAGGCTCGTAATATTCGCTCGACAAGATAATCTTTCGAAGCGACGAGAGCACGATAATTTCGTCGTTCCAGCCATCGTCCCTCATCCTCCGTTTACGGTTATATCCTTATTTCTTGCCACCCCATTTTTCCGAAGCTCTTTTGCATATTAACAATATCGCTCTTCGAAGAGACGGAGCGGTTTTAGGATAAAAAATTATGGAGACAGCCCAGCCACCCTCGAATTTTCTCCATCTTTCCTACTTCGTTCTCTTTCCATTCCCTATTTCGTCTTCTCCCTTCTCGTCCTTCCTCGCCATCTTGGTACTCTCTTGGTGCTCCTTTTCTTTTTTTTACGATACTGCCAATTACACGCCCGTTTAAATTCACTATCCGACCGAGGCGAATACCCCGATATAAATTTTTATCGTTCGCTACGGGGTTCTGCTCTCTGTTCCTTCCTCTTTCTATTTTATGATAGCTTCATCCCCGCGTTTGTCATTTGCGATTTCTATTCTTGTTCATGTTTGGTAGAAAATTCTTCAACGTAACAAATCTATACTTTCTGTGAGTATTAGATTCCTCACACTCCATTCATGTGTTAAAATTATTCTTAGCGTAATTATTTAATTATATACGCTTAAAATTTATTAATGAAAACTATTGATAAAGATTAAAATTAAATTGTGTCGACACCGTCAGTCTATTGAATTCCATAAGTCGGCGTTTCGAAACACGAAACGCATGTTTGTCGCATTTCTTTAATACAGTGTCAACCCTCTGCCCATCCCCCGAATGTTATCCGACGAATGTAACAAAGTACTCGAAGAGGAAGGTTTTCGAGGGTGATATTACTCTGTAATAGATATTACGTTCTACCTGCTCGCATATTAGATTTTAATATAGAAGATACGAGAGAGCGGCGCTGAATACTTTTTCCTTTGTGAAAAATTCACGTCGGCTGCAACTTTTAATACGTAATACCGTCGGCAGGCGCGCCGCGTCGTTTGCGAGCGTATGCTAGACGAGCGCATACGTATGCTATCGAACATAGGAGAGACGTAGGCGAGGTATACTTATGAAACTCTCGCGCTGTCACTTCGCCGAGAGTGCCCGTCGCTCTTTTTTTGTACACCCGACGAATTTAATTCCGCCACGTTATTTTTCGTCGGGACTGTTTCTCGATTTAGATTGCAGGTCGTTACTGTATATTTTCATCGATGTTCTATTATTTTCAGCAATTGCATTAATTACTCTCGGCGTGTTATTTTAAAAGTGCGAAATATGAGTTAAAAAGTGTGGAAATAGACGGATATGTTTAAAGAAGATTTTGTTAGAAATATACACACACATATATATTATATATTATATATATATATATATATATGTCTCGTACAGAATTTAATTTAGTGCATAGATCTTATCATGGAGAGCTTTTCAAACATTGTGAAACTTAACATTCCAAAACAAGTATTTCAGATTAAAGTGTAGGTAATGCTGTACTCAATTTTGTCTAAAATAGAAATTTTGTATAATCATATTTAGGGAAGTAACCAAATTTTGATATTTATACGACCTAAAACTGGATGTAAAATAAAAATCTTAAGTAAAGTGAAAATCAATAATATTTATAACAAGTTTAAAAAGTACACGCATGATGTCACATTTTGATTACTGGTGCATCAGTAAGTTAACGGGGAAATGTTGGGACTTCTCTTTTGCCGTATATGCAAGTCAGTGGAAGCAGTCACGACGTGTCTCTGACGCGTTGAAGTTAAGTGGATGCGCCTTGACGAAGTCGATCTAATTAACTTCGAGGCCTCTCACCCTTCGGCCTAAATATCGCCTCCTGTCCTAAATGCGGATCAGTGAATTGCCAGAGACGTGGTTACGGCGGGAGAGAAAGGGCTGACGTCGCCGTGGAAGCTGGAGGCCAAAGCGCGGGGGTGCTACATAAGGGGTTGTTTTAACGAAACCAGCTTCTCCACCCACTCTCGTCGCAGCCTGCTTAAACGTAGACAGATGCGCGTGTGGATTTTACTGGCGCGTGTAAAGCGGTTGTCTGTTCGGTTTATTTGTAATCAACGCGATCGTGCCTTGACAAAAGCGAAATATAGTGATGCTAAATGTATCTAGCGCTTCTACGAGTTTATCCCGGTTTTATTTCTTCGGAAGTAAAAAATGTATCAAAAAGTTAGTCTTACTATTGGATAATATAATGAATAATATGAATGATAATATTATGAATAATTGGGTGATTATTAAATCTTGAGCAAATTTGAGTAAATTTGATGAATGTGCGAAGGAAATAAATTTATAAAAGTTAATGAATATAATAACGATATAAGAACCTATATTGATAAAAATTCTGAAAACTGTTACAGAGATGGCATAAAAAATATGTTATCTATTTTCTTTCTTGTAAATTCAAAGAATCTGATCTTTCTTGGGTCAGCTTTTGAGATATCGCCAAATTTCTTTCTCGATTCAATGAAGATGATATCAGGAAGCTTTCAGTTATGAAAGTATAGATGCTTCACATTCTATTAAGGTTTCGAAGGGGAATGATCTCAATCGAATTCTGTTTTCTCGGGTAAGGAATTCCTAAGACATTCGACATGCTCACTTCCAGGTTTACGGTATGACAGACTCTTTTTGAGAAAGAAATTCAGATTCCTCACGTGTCAAAATACAGAAGCACCAGAAGTGCTCTAATCTATCTTGCATTTTACAAAATAATATAGATTTTGTGATTTGAAGTGATTGAGTAATATATTTTTATCATTTTACGTACAATTTGCAATACAAGTAATAGTTGTGTTTCACTGTAATAATGGTTAATCGTGATGGTATTTAAATATTTGATAACTTTCACGATTGCCATAAACAGGAATGCAAACTCGATAGGTTCCGTCACGTAATCGCGTTATCCGTCGCGAATACCAACAGATTCCTAAGACGTCGCTCGTACCCGTATCTCAGCTGACCCGTTTCCGATGACCAACTGCGATTTACAGGGAAATACAAATTCTTCTGGCCATCGGGCGAATTCCATTGCACGGACTATTGAAAATACCACTTTGACGTGACCACACTCTCGAAGACAATACCGGTACCGGTACGCGTCGAGTTTCGTTGAATCTGGTATTTAATGTAAAATAATGTAAATGCCGTATCGTCTTTCATAGTGCAAGCATAATGTTTTATCTCGTAAAGTGCGAATAGAAGTCTCACGGATATTATCCTTCTTTCCGTAATTATTTGACAGTGCACAAATAGCATGTCTAAATCAAATGAGCTTTCTCTTTATTTTCGTAACGCGAATACAGATTACATGTATTAATATAACGTAATTGATGTAATTGATGCATGATATTAATAAATTAAATTTTTTTCCATAATAGTCACATTGATTTCTCTGCAGTTACGATATCCTTTCAAGTTACAATCAAGATTCATCGTGTTCATTATTGGGAGTAATCAGCTGTAAGAGTTAATGAAATTAAGTCTTGTTTGGAATTATACTTGGCGGAAAATCGGGAACGTTTCGCGAAGCTTGTGAATGCAGATGCTGACACACCCACACTGAGCGACGCGATATCGCGAATTCGGATTCGACGGTAGTAAACCAGAACTAAATCTTGAACAATCAAACGTCCATTGTTTGCCTAGGTCTGTCAGTCGACGGAATACCGATTCAGCGATTACGCTGTGAGTATATCCGCAGACGCATCGACTGTACATACGCAACACCGACTTGTGTTCTTCGTATACACATGTATATACATGTAGCTTTATGTAGATACGTACACAGGTGCGCCGTTTGTACACAATATTGTGTAAATTACATTTCGAGCGCTAACATATTAATAGACATAATACATATTCATGACATAATAATAAATAATAGATTTTGTTAACACATGAGACACTCGCTATTTAAAAAAAAAGAAAACAATATTTAACGTTTAACATCTCTTCCTAATATTAGAAATACATTATTTCTAAAGAAATTTCCGAGCGTTAATTAAAGCTAATTAAGCTACATGTATATGATAGCTTAGCTAGATAAGATAGAAAAATATTGAATATAACAGATACATTACATATCTACACGACATATAGCTCAGCGTCGTTAAATCGTATTTCTCCATCGTCCTACTATCGTGTAAGTGCAGCGCGTGGCGCGATCACAATGGTGAATTTGACTGCTTTTGATTTGAAGGGAAACAATGGAAGCAGACGCTACTTACTTGCGCTGTTATTTCGCCGGCGCTGTCGGCTATAATATTCGTAGGTGATTGCATACGCTCGCGAGGATGAGGATGGGGCTCGTCGCACTTTTATCGCCGGCACGATCTGCCGGAATGGAGGTGCGAATATTCTGGTTAACAGACGTGGGTTTTATATGCTCGTCAGAGATGAATTTGCTATTAACCTCTGGCTGATTGTAGTGCGAAGATGTAACGTTATCGCGATCAAATTGAGGAGAAACGTCGATTTACTCGATTTTCCATTCACAAATCAGATTACTCTTATAGTATTTTATAAGTTTGATATATACTAATTTTTGTATGACTTTTGTATGCACGAATTGAAATTCACAACTTGTTTAGCATATCGCTCAAGTACCTATAATATAAATTATGATACATTATATTGATTGTTTGTTATTCGAGAGATGGTCGCATCGCATCGTTGTGTTAAGAGATCCAGCCAAATCGGTTTTGCCGATCGCGACGGCGGAATCTGCATCGCTCTTTGTGCCGGGCTTGGCGCCGACGCGTGACACAAGAACGAGAAAGAGCAAAAGAGACGCAGAGCAAGAGAGATGGGGTAGGAGTGGGAGGCCATTACGTAGACGTAATTCAAAAGCGGGAACGTATGCTTCATTTATTAAAGAGATTGCCTCGAAAGATTGCTGTTTCGCGCATGGCTACGTCTCCTGCCTTGCTTCCCTTCAGCCACGGTCGCTGGCTCCTACGCAGTCGTCATCATTATTGTGCCGGTGCCGCTGCAGCAGGCATTCGAATTACGGCGCGTTTATATTCAATTTGTTTCTAGAAATTACAATTTGTTGGGAATTGGCGCGGCAGACGACGCCAAGGAGCTGCGAGCTGCCCTCCTTTTCGCTCACCTTCGAGCCCTCGGCGATCGTTGCTCGCCTAGTTGAGTCATTTGTGTCACTTCGAAGATATGTCAAACATAAAATTGATTGATAATATTTGATCCATAAGAATTATTTTTGACTTCTTTAACAAATAAAATTTTTACTGATAATAAAATTGGAAATTTGATAGGTAATAACTTATGTGTAAGCAAAATGTTCTTCTGCTCGTAGTATTTTAATTAGATATGTTATTTTTCTATTATTTTCTATTATTATTCTATTTACTGTTTTAATTAATTCATAAGTCAACGATGCGAAATGATTAGTTTGACTTGTAATTATGATTACAAGCATCTCATTAGCAATTAACTTCGTTTTTATAGGAAACCGTAATTTCTCATACATTTTAAAATAATTTGAATTTATTTGTATAAATTGTGCTTCTCGGTATCTGGTATAAAAAAATAATATCACTTTAATTATCTAGATTTTAGTAAATTGAGTAAAGCAACAAAGTTAGGTTTAATGTTTCTCTATTGCGTACAAGTTGTATATAAACGGCACGACAGTATCATTTACTTATTTTCTCACCTAGTCTAAAACACACACTCAGCGGGAATAGGAAGGTTGATTCGAAGGTTGTCCGTCGAAGAGAGTACTCTGATGATATATAGGGACAATATGGTCTTATATTTCTGTCGCTGTCGCGGAAGGATTAAGCTTATACTCTTTCGTGACCGAATATCTTCGGCAGTTGTCATATATTCTACTGTCAGCATCCTACAGAAATTTATCCGTTCTCTTCCATTCCTTGTGCTTGCTCTTTCGTATTTTTGGCAGAAATAAAAAAAATAATAGCGAGTGTTAAATAATGGTGCGGTGCGCGATTCAAACCTCTGTGCGTGTGTGTATGTGTGTGCGCGCGTGCGCGCGCGTGTGTGTATATACTTCTATTATAGCTTTATTACAATTAAAACGAAGCTGGAATTGCAATCATATAATTTCATGAATTAAAAGCGGTAGGAAAATATTTTTTTCATTCTTGTAAATAAATGATTAATGGCAATGATTAATGATGGTTTTTTACCGTTTACAAAAGAAATTTCCCTCATTTATTTCTGTTTGCGAGACTCATGCGTGGCTACATAGATGATATAACATAGTGCGACAAAGACTCGTGTGGCGACGTTCTTTCCTTTGTTACATTCTCTTATCGGGACAGAGAGAATGCGAAGGAGAAATGCGTGAGAAGGCGAACGAAAAGAGATGGCTCTTTGTATCGATATACAGCTACCCTCATTTCTGTCATCTCTCTTTCTCCCTTTTCATACTGTATCTTGCAGTCACCGTTCTCGTCTGCTCCTACTCGTCAGCCGTGTAGACGGCCATTAGTGGTAGGGTAAAAGCTATTGGAAGCTCGCGGGATCTTTGAAAGGGTGCAGATGACGATTTCGGTAGTACTATGTCCCCACATTTCACTCACGAACCTTCCCCTCCTTCCCTCATATTGCAATTAAAGCCATATACTTTTATTTACAGTTATATATATTCGCGTTTTTAATCGCATTTTCAATTTTATTATATTTTATTGGAATGTTAATATTTCTGTGTACAAAGAGTGTGATGTATGATTAAATTTTATATTATAATTTGTTTGAAGCGTTATTTTTCAATTATACAAAAATAATAATTCGTTCGACCTATTTCTACTTGTAGGCAATCGGCGGCTGTTACTACACAGATTTACATTCGTCTTAACGTCGTTAGATGAGTAAGTACAACGGTGTAAATCACGTGAAGTTGTTTTATTACCGTACCGTCAATCGCGTCGATTACGCAACTCGCTCGTAGGTAATCGGCGATGATGTATGTCTGATAATTGCCGATTTCAATCTACTGAAACAGTCTGCTAATAAATAATTTAATGCGCCGGGTTTTCGTGCATCGGTGATTCCAAGCGATGCACGGTCGGTCGGTCGGTCGGTTGCATGCCGTGCATTGATAGGTACAATGCGACGTGATTGTACCAATCATGCGATATTATAATCAATAATACACGCTATTAAACCCTAACTATGCACGACTGCTACCGCTACTAATACAGGATATGCACCGCAGCGCTATTAAGGCTGCAACGGTTCTCATCTGGTCGTTCGAATTCTCGCGAAGAAGTTCGTACTGGTATCGATGAGCATGGGAAACGATGCCTCGAACGTTTAAATCTACGACGCGACGGCTTGATGCGAGATTCATTAGAAGGACCTAAAATTATTGTGACGCATAAGATGACGCAGTGAAATCGAAATAAGACGGGACGGTGAGAGCCTCTGGTAAGATCAAGTAAATAGAAACAGGCAGTGCCAGTCAGTGCTCGGGGGAACGCAGCATGAGACCTTTGAACGTCCGCACTGTCTTTGCGTTTCCGTGGATCGTAGAGCACAGAGGATCAACGAAACGCCGCGGTAGTAAAGCGTCACGTGCAACTGGATACCGAGTCAATCGATCACGGCGATATGCGTTTGATTAACGTATTATATTATATGAGATCGGCCGTGCACGCACGTTTTGCCGTGATAACCCTTCCGCAAGGTAATGAGACAAAATTCAACGTGGGATGCCTTAATCGGCAGACACTAATTATTTTTAATATGATTTGTACGTCTGGCAAACGGATGTTGCATTATAGATAAATTCGCGGGTTCAGACTCTCGCGAGCGGCGAAACGTTTTTAATACCAGAGGAGCGTTCTGGTCTGGTCTCGGGCCGAGAAACGAAAACTCTCTTCAATTATTTGTCTTCCTCGCTTCCGCGCAACGAGAAGTTTTCCCAATGGCTCTCCAGGTTAATACTTCCGAGGGACTTAATACTCTTTGTACCTATTTATGACTGCGAGACGGAATCGCGGGCACGTAATCTTCCATTATAATTGACCTTTCCGCCGTTACTCCGTTGTTCCGCGAGTAGGTGCGAGTGGGATAGGGAAGGGATCCAAGACCTCGTCGTGGGCGAGGGGGTCGTCGCTGGGGGAGGCAGGAGGAGAGAAGTCAGTCGGAGAATCGCACCCTCCGTCTTCCCCGCGGGTGCACCGTCGGGGTACGCGCGTCGGTCGGTATTTATTTTACAAAACGTTTCTTCCTCACTCTTCCGGCCGCGCCCGACTTAATTTACCACCCAAGGTATTAATTATAAAAAAGTCGTAACTAAATGCCCAGCAGGACGGAGTTACGCGCCCGCCGGTCCGCGCGGACGCGGCTTTAATTTTCCTATTTGTCGGGGAAGTTAGCGTCTGAGCGAGCGCGGAAATCATTAGCGAAGTAAAAACCAGCTCCCACGCGACTTCACCAATACCAAAGCGACGGCGGGTGACTACCTTCCTCCCTCCTCGCTTATAAGGCGCGATGTCGTTACGCTTTACCTCGCGAAATTGAATTCGGGATTCTCCGCTCAATGCGGAGATAAAACCGCGTTACGTGCGTGTTGGAAAGTCGCCGTCAATTAACATGCGCGACGACCAACTTCTTTCTGACACTGACTCTCTTCGTATCGCGGAGAAACTCTTTGCAAAACTCTAACGAAGTAGAGTATGAAGTCGCATATGCTGTTAAGCGATTACGCAAATTAAAGATATGATTAATGATCTATTTAGAAATTATTTAGTATACTCGTCGACGCGATTGTAAAATACTTTCGTTTAGTGTAACAGTACTGTCTCTTAATGATACGTATGACTAACAATAATTAGAATGAGAGAGAGTGTCACTTCTCGTTGACGAATCTTCTCGAAGGTGAAGGAGTCCTTTCGCCTTCGAGAGAAGATTGGAGAAAGAAAGAGAAAGAGAGAGAGAGAGAGAGACGAAGATCAAACACGACAACGAGAAGCTGCGCGTCGCTCCTCGCTTCTCGTAAATAAATAATTAGAATCTCCCTTCAACGTCTGCAGTACGTTTCTTTTTTTTCTTTCTTTACCCTCCTTACGCGACTTCGTCTTCTCGGCCGGTGAATGGCAGTGATTGGCAGTTAATGACGATGCTTCACGGACTGTCCTCCACACCTCCGATATCCACCGTTTTCCGCCAGAACGAGTGTCCCTCGTAATTTCTATCGAGAAAGTCGTGATTTTATTCTGGAGGACATCGCTTCCTGAGACACGGCCAATTTCTCCCGGGACCGTCGACGAAAAATCCGTCGACGCTGTAGAATCGCGTTAGTCTGCAAAAAAAAAAAAATTGCATTCACGATTGTTTATTTCGTTAATGAACTACTTACGTATTTTTGTTCTGTATTTTATAATCTGCTTTTTACGAGTACCTAACGAATGTATTTTTATGCTGAGAAATAGCTAAATGTATGTATACGTGCAATGTATTTTGCACAATTTTTTAATAATAAATGGGATATGTTAAGATTTCTATCAGATACATTTATCGATATATATTTTAATCATTTCATACTATTATGAATTTATAACTACTACGTATAACATCAATTACATTCTAATTCAAGTAAATCTTATCCATATATAGAAAAATATCATTAAAAAATTATAAAACTCAAGTTTAACATGTAAAATAGCTTGGCTCCGAGTTTCAAATGTACCAATATGCTTTCAATTCAAATATATCAATTTCAACCCCTTGAAAGACCTAAGTTTTCCGTTTGTCATCAGTAACGCGGCAATTGCTTTTTATGGTAGGCGACCATAGATACTCGTAGTCTGTCGCACAGCGGCACTTCTCGACCACTCGGGGAATAAAATACAACAATACAAATTGTGTTCGGGAGCCGTCGACGAACAGCGGCAGCCTATTTACTCGAATAATGATGCTCCGGTTCACGTCGAATTGGTCCCCCCTGGTCTCCGCACTCGTCTTACTCGCCGCTCGCTCCTTCTCGCTCTACTCCTGTCCTACTCTCCTTCCGCTCTCGCGACCCCATTGTTCCACCATAAAAATGTCAGTTTCGCGAATCTATAGTCAGTCGTTCATAAAGAGGACAATGAAGAATGTATGGAAATAGCCAGATAGACTGCCATTCGAGCCTCTACACCGGGCACAACCACTCGAATGCGCTTGTCGTGCACATTTAAACGACAGTAATGAACCATTGTTGA
This sequence comes from Crematogaster levior, assembly GCA_901521435.1. Taxonomy (NCBI): domain Eukaryota; kingdom Metazoa; phylum Arthropoda; class Insecta; order Hymenoptera; family Formicidae; genus Crematogaster; species Crematogaster levior. Next base: position 475,362 of record CABEGB010001069.1, read on the forward strand.
GAATTATCAGTCCTATGTCGCGAAGCTTGCTCGCTAATTATCAGCGGAGCGCTGTATGCGCCACGTCGTCGTCGGCGGACCCAGTCATCGCGCTCGACTACTTTCTTGTTCCTCCTGTCGCTCGCTCCCCCGGCATGCAATAAGACTTTTATTCGTGTCACGCGAGAACCGCTCTCTCGTGTAAAGTGCATCTGCCTCGCTTTTAGAGACGAGGCTTTATTGCGGGCTGTACGCGGCAGGAATTGAAGTAGGCGCGTGAGGAGTAGAGAGAGAGAAAGAGAGAGAGAGAGGGAGTGAAGGCGGGCTACCGACGCTGATAATTAGACAGAAGATGTGGTGAGAGGCGGTTGATCGTGTAAATGCCTTGTTGATAGTCGTTCGTTAATCACGCGAATGTGCATCATTGTCGAGCGGAATTATCTTCCTCCAGTTTGGATTTTCTCAGAGTTGTACGTTTGCGAGAGAATCGATTTTAGATAAAAGATGGAAACTTGTCGCGCACCTGCCGAAGCGTTTGAGTTAACTTTAGCGAGAAAAATCCCTCAAAGTGCCTCGAGCGTCTTTGATTTCACTTTAATTTAACTTTATCGGGAGTCGGTCAATAGTAATGTTCCTAATTGTTTGTCGGCAAATTCTGACCGTCGCCCAGAATTTTATTGAAATTCTTGCAAGACTTTCTTGACTTTCAACAGTTCGATTTGCGCTTTCGCCTTCGTAGGTTAACGCGATTTTGCGTCATTTTAATTATTATGGCATCGGCGCTACAATTTTATATTATAATCTTTCCACATTACTCGAGTCTATACGAGAGAATAATAAATATTATTATTATTATACACAAATATATTCTACGTTCTCAATATTGCATGTTAGATATGTATATATCGTTATGATTTTTATCTAGAAGAAAATTTTCCCATAATTAATACCTTGACGTAAGAAGAGCACGGCCTAATCTAATGATAAAATCGGCTGCTGTTCTGCTTCCATGGCGTATAATTTCACAGCAGTTTGTACGCGCGCTTAAGACTCGCGTTCCTACTCCCTTCTCATGCAAACGATTTAATCGACCGATCACCATTTCCAGAGGGACCCTCGCCTCGGTCCGATTCGACTCGGCTCCTCTACCGTGAAGAGCAAAGAGGAAGCGCGGCGCGCAGCTTAGCGTAGGGTCGGCCGATCGGACGGATCTCCAACAGCCTTATCTTAATTATTCCGAAAAGTTAATTAGTTTTTTCCTCCCGTCTACCCCGCGGAAACCCTTTGAACGTTTCCGCGTCTGACGTGGACCTCGCGTTCAAGGAGAATCTCGGAATGAGAACGACCGTCCAATCGCGCCGCCACCCGAGCGCACCGGCCGAGTAATTCGTTGGACGCTCCCTTTTGTGCCTTTAATTATTCTCTCGCCCCGAAAGGCGAAAAGGAACACACACGTACGTGCACGCACACAGGTACGGCGCGTGCCGTACGTTCTCATATCATTTTTCGACATATTATCCTTTTGCGTATTATCTGGTTTTCATCGATGTGTCCGCCAGGTGGAATATTTTTGTATCACTTTTACTAAATTTTTCTGAAACATATTTAAATCATTTAATTTTATTAATATTAATATAGAATATTTTATTAATATTAATATAAACGCGTAAGTTAATATGATTTATTTTTACATTACTTGTACATGTATTTTTACATTATTTTTACATTACTTATATCTATTGCAATTTGTGTTTTATATAAAAACAGTTCGTAATTGCGATAGTCGTATACATAATATAATTTGGATTACTGTCTACATTTTGTAAATATTCACGGATATAGTTTTTTTTTATAAAAGAAATGGTTTTATATGAGAATTATATTTATAAATTAAATTGGTAGAAATATTCTATCGAGAAATTTTTTATTTGACTGATGCAAAAAAATTCCTCATGCAAAAAAAAAAGGTTTTTTCTCGTATTAGTTGCTTCTATATTTTTATACGATCATCACGTTACATCGCGATCGTCATTAATTGGCATAATAAAACACTTTAATCAACGCAAACAGCTCAAACAAGACGATTTCGTCGCCCCCGTAAACCAACCGTTTCACCGTGCGTGCACACGACCGTCCGTAGGGAGTAAACAGGTGTCGGCGAACGGCCGTACACGCCGTTTACACGAGCGTCACCCCTTGCTCGCGTGGATGCAACACCGAAGGGTAGAAGCGAGAATCGGACCGAATGGGGTGTGAGGTAAGCGCAGGAGAGAGCAGCGCGTTTGACAGTGGCGAATTTTTTTTGTCCCGCTGAAAGAAAGTGTAATTAAGCCGGAACAATGACGAATGTCAACGCCTGTCACCGTCCACATGCCTATTCGCGTATAACACGCGTTATACGTGTACGCGATGCTTAGCATTTGAGGCTCTCTCTCTCTCTGCCACTATGCAAATGATTATAACCGTACACGCGGGATTACGGGCAAGATGATGATAAAAGAGATCATCTTTTTTATCACCGCTCGAAACACATTGTTTTGTAAATAGTAAATAAACGATGAGTATACACGATGCGTTGTTAATTATTTCAAGATGCGATTAAAGAATAATTTTTTATTCGTTAGATTTGGTACAGTCTAATATTCATTTAAAAAAAAAGATCTTAAATAAACTTAAATAATTGATAACTGTAATTTTAATTAAATTGTATAATGATGTTTGAAAATATTCGTATATGTATTAAGTATCAAAGATTTTATTGTTCATTAAGGTTTATTTGTTCATTCGTTAATGGAATAATTATCAAATAAATAATTTGTCAGTTTGACTAAATGACGAGTCAGTTAATAATGTATTATTGTATTATTGTAATATCATATCAAGTCTCAAAAATGCTGTTTCCTACGGAGGGTCTACAATATTTCTTTGACAATAGTCATATAATGAGAGTGCTGCGAAGATTTCCGATATCTATGTAGTATGTATATATATATATATATATATATATATATATATATGAATGATAAGTGCAGCAGAGTGGTTAGTGCAGCATATGGCGTGCAATGCGAACAAGGGAGCTGCCAAGCATGATTACAGTCACCACGTAGCTAAAGTCAAAAAGCATTCCGCGTTATCGCAAGGCGAATTCTTTCCCGAACAACACAACAAAGGACGTTTTAAGAATATTGATATCGAACTTGCAAGAGTGCTCGTGGAAGCCATAAAAATATTTAGGCTCATATTTCGACATATCTAATAATCGTTATTTATATTCTATCTCGTTAAAATTCAAATATTGTGTGCACAATAAAAGAGAGAAGTATTATATAATGTTCTTCAATTAATGGTATTTTGCTTTATCGCTCTTTTAAACTAAAAATGAAACAAGAAAGCAAAAAATGGAGAAATGAAATTTATGTTTTTACGAAGGTTGTACATATAATGTCGCGGTAAATAATCTTTTATTAGGTAAATAATCTTCTATTAAACTTTCATCGACGTGTTGCAACGGCATTACAAGCGCGAAGTGTCTGCGTGGTAAGTGTAACGTGGCATATTATGTGGCGCGTACCATTTCTTTTCCCCTCAGTGCGACAAAGAGCGTTTTTAGGATATTGGTATCGAAGTCACTGAAACAGCAGGAGAGAATGCCACAATCACATCGGGTGAGAGCGAGTTTTTGAACGCAACTCAGCGATGTGAGCTTTCGCGTTCTCTTTTTTCCGCCGTCTTTCATTTTGTTCTCCACTCCTTCCTTTCGACCGCGTCGCTCTTTTCGTGCTCGCAAAGGTTCGACTCTTGCCAATCGCTGGTGCTTCCAGCTTCTTTTAACGTCCCACGCCGAATGTTTCTAAAGAGTGCTTTGCGTAGGCTACGAATAACGTCGTCAGGAAGATACGCAAATGAGTAACACGAGCGGAGAACGATGCTGAATGTGAGCGGGTCGCTCGGAAACGTTTGTAATATCAATTAATTAATCTTGCTGTAACACGCCACTATTCCGGTTTCTGGAAGTCTCATCGAGCGAGGGAATCATGTTCTAATACATGATTGCATCTGTATGCACAGATTCGAACTTTTCCACACGTACGATAGAGTTTCTGTCTCTTATATATGTCTTGCTTGTATATTATTAATCGTATGATAATTTAGCTTCACACAACTTGATTTGCTTTTCAACTGTTCATTGTTCTCTTTATACGTACAATTGAAATAAGGGAAAGTGCTTCATTCAAATCGATGCGCCGTACACAATGATATAATTAATTGACGTCATCAGCGACAGAAGGTTCAATTTGTAGAACAATCGCGGGCGTCATGAGCGAACAATGCCGGCAGGCGGACGATCGCGACGGCGTTCATATCTCCATTACTTAAAATAAATCAATATTTTCAATATCCCTAAATGGAGGTCTTTTATACGCGTCTTTCTGCTCTGTCGTCGCGCTATGCCCGCGGCACTCTCTATCCGTCTCTGTTTTACGCTTGCTCGCCTCTTTCCCCTTCTTGCTTTTCTCCCGTAATAGCGAGCGTGCATATCATTGTTGACGGGGAGAACGGGAACTGTGAAAACGCCGAATATGCGGTCTGACAATAAAAGATGTTAGCGACGGAACCTGAGCATCCCCTCACTCTTCGAAGATCGCTCAGCGATAACCCCCAAAATTCGAATGCGGCCGGGCAATTTTGCAAATGGGGATTGCCGATACATCTGAAGTAAGAGCATCGTAAATAATCCGTGGGGTGATCCGTTCCGAAAGTCAAGTCTATTGTCAGCTATTGATTGTCGGAATATAAAGTATGCGTGCAATGTTCTGCGCACCATTTTGACAGTGCATTTTAATGTTAATACTTATAATTAATAATTTTAACACTTAGATATATATACAGTTTATAAATTTAATATGTATTATATTTATATAGTACGTAAACATGTGTCACGTTAATATTAAATATTAAGGAATTGAAGTTATCGACCCGATGAATCTGAGTAGATATTTAAATTCAAAAGAAGCTCCTAAATCCAATTCTTAATATCTGTGGAAAGAATTACTAAAATTTAAGATATTCTTCACGCACAGCATTATGAGCAGTACAAATTTCCTTCTTACTCGAAAACGAATTCATAACAATCAGTGTGGACGTGCAATTACGTTGTTCGGCTGGCTGTACGAAAAATCGAGCCCGGTGAATTAATAACGCGAGATTTAATAAAAACGCGGCCCTAATATCAAAGCATTGCGGTATAATTGAGTCGAGAGTTTTTACCCCGGGAGCACAAATTACCCGCTAAACTCGCGTCAAACGTCTTGGCGCGCCCCAGTAGCTGGCTCTCGCTTTTAGCAGTTGCTGTGGCGCGCGAGAAGTCGTCGACGAGCAGCAGAGTGGCTGTGGAAAGAGTGCGAGGGTAGGGAAATTAAAGGCAATGACAAATTCACGTCGTGTAGATAATTGGAATAAATAAAGGAATAATAGAGAGAGAGAGAGAGGAGAGAGAAAGAGGTATGAGGGCAAAAAGTGGGTGGCCGGCCCCGCGGTGGGGGAGAGGGAGGAGGAGCGGGTACAACCCCTTGACATCTGTAATTAAATGAAAACAAAAAGAAAGTAATCGTACGCTCTCGAGGGTCGAGTCAAGGCAGCGAAATGAGAGAATCTGATAGGGAAGCGAGACAATGCCCTCTTTCCAGCCTGAGAATGAAATGTCACCGACCGGATACGGACCAGCGATTCGCCTGGATCGCTGTTCTTCCGCACCGTCTTTATATACCGGCGTGCTTCTCTCGTTCGCGGACAAGCAAGCTTTATCGTTTTCGAATAGAGAGCAACGCACCATTATTCCGTTTTTTTTAAATATTATTATGACAAAAATGTTCATAGACTGACTTAAAAGAAAAAGAATGTTAGGTGCATTATCGCGACGTATTATTAGAGAATAACATTCAAATCCAATGTTTTCGTCTGTTTCACATTGTACTGGAATCGACTGTCGATTTCGAATGATGCCGTAATGCTGTTTCATTTTTTTTTTATTTTGTTAGTACATCAGGAAAAAAGAAATTGCAGTCTCACGTATCTATTCTCTTTTATCCATCGCTTTAGAGCGCAGAGCCACACTAGCTGGTCGACGTGTTACTGACAGTGAAGTATCGCTTCGAAATCGTCTTGGGCACCCTCGCGTTTAATACGCGGGGTTCCCATGCGCCAACATCGGGAAGCGTTACTGAAGACATTACAAAACGATCTCTCGAGCTGTATCGGCGTCCGACGTCGAGCAATATGCCATCAAATCCCCGTAACCATCAATATCGTTTCGTTCCCGGCAGAGAAAATCGTGCGGCTCGATTTCCACTCTTCTCGTAGCCTTTCCCGCTCTCCCGTTTGGAAGCACTGAAATGTTTTACATTGCAAAATCAATGCCGATATCAGAGCTACCCTCAGTCCCTACATTCAGTCCCCTTTTTGCTGCACGTAGGACATTCTCCTACAGCCTCTTCCGGTAAATCGCACGATTATTGAAAACACATTTTGATATTTCTATCGTCGGGAACGAGAACGAGACGTGTTTGGTACGACGTTCATGCATCATTGTTTGATCTTCCGCAAAGTGATTTTGTATTCCATATAAAGAATCAAAACTGTAGTATAATGCATGTTAAATATAGATTTTATACAAAATTAAATCACATTCACATACATACACGCGCGCGCGCAGTTATGGATAGTTAATGTGAAAAATTGTTATTATGTTAAACGTCACATATCAAGTGATTTCGTAATAGTTAAGTAATTAAGTTATTTTGAAAATTTTCAATAAACAGCTGACTATACTAATTATACTGATTATAACATTAGTTTTATAATTTAGTCGTGGTTCAGTCGCGAATGCATTTACGTATGAATGAACGTGTCGAGGATAATTGAACGTATTGCTTAAATCTAAGAAAATATCGGAGAAAAAAATGAGAACTTTTTTTTTAATCCTCCGATAAAGAAACGAGAATAATTCGAACGGCGGGTAGAGATAGATACATTATGCACCGTCCAATCTCGCGGGTGATTTCCCTCCAATCGGAAGAGGGCAATCAGCCCTGTTTAAATACTCAACGGCGAGCTCGAGAGCGCCAATAAAAACTCACTTCGCGGATTGGGTAATAAAGCTCCAATCAACGGCTTAATTATTCGATTACGGCCGAGGCAGGTAGAACGGTGGGTAGATCGTCGGCGGAAAGAACGACGAGATTCGCATCGCTGGAATTTCCGGGCTTATGGAATCGAAGATAATTAGAAATAAATAGTAACGAATCAGTTTTGGCCTCCCTCCTAGATGGGTAACTGGGTCTTATTGCTTTAATTAAAACGAGGGATGGAACCGGGCTGACTACTCTCTGCGCATAAGACTCCACGATGGAAGTCTTACCTCGGCACGCTCGTCCATTTCCGTTTCTTCTGCTTCTACTTCTTCTGATAGGATTGAGAGGTACTTCGAGCGTAAATTGGAAACTACGGCGGCAACGGACCGAGGCGAGTCCCTTCTCGATTGAGACAAAGTAATGTTAGCTCCTATTTATTAGGTCGCTGTTTTGTTTCGTGAGCTGTATCGGCATTTCACCTCTTCTATTAAATCCCCAAGAAATAGATTTAGATATTTGAAAATCGTAAATATCAAAATCCAGAACTTGAAATAGTTATAAATAATAGAAATAGTTATAAATAAATATAAATCTCTTGGGCATATAATTTATTATTATTTAGTAATTTAAAATAATTTGCGCAAAGACATTATGTACTTGAATAAAGTTCACACACAGAGAGTCAATTCTAGTGTTAATTATAATATTGACGATTATTAAAAATTGTTGTTATATTATGAACAACACAATAATATAATAACATCAATGATAAAATTATTTATTAAATTTATTGATGAAATTATTATTGATTTCATATTACATTAGTTATTAAAACTATGCTTAATATTTAAAAATTAAAAATGAAGTCAATATTATTTTAAATATTAAATAATTGAATTTGTTTTTTGCAATGGAATGTTAATTTCTGGTGCGACATCCGCACAGATAAATGTACGCTGACGAAAACGAGAAATTATTTTGTTCTCGTGATTAACACAGGATTTAATGACCGGAGATATCCGACGAGACGGAAAGCGTGGAATATTATCGTGATCGGAAGACGAATCGCTTTTCGCTGAAACTTTATTAAATCCACGTTCGGCGAACATAAGCACGATTACTCGAAACAGAACGTTAATATGTCCGACAATTTTTATGCTCGCGTAAGGGTATGGGGGAGGGACATATTGACGGCTTTAATGTGACATAAAATTTTATAGCCATGTTGAGTTCGAGCAATATGTATCGGCATCGTATGTATTGAAATACATATTTAATATACGATAATCATCCGCTTATGGTTTCTTCAATAAATCTTTTTGATATATCCTTTTAATATTTCATGTTGAACAAATAAAATCACGAAATAACAATAAACTACATAAGAGAAATAACAATTATTAATTCACAGGAAGAAACTTAATTTTTTTATTATAAATAATAAGGAGAAGTGTCGAAGATGTGTGATAAAAATTGTCTCCCGTTTTGCAATAATTTAAAACATTTAACCGAATGAAACTGATTTATAATGAAAACTGTAAAACTAGATTTTTATTGCAGTCTACGTGCAGCACGTCTGAGTGCAAAATATGCGGCCGTGCGTTTTTATCTTGACTGATTCGTTAGCGACAACGTTGAATTTTGCACGTCGCACATATACATACATGTATGATGACTGAAAGCAACGTCGCAAGGTGAACCAGTCGATGCCAAAAGCTACCCTTCGCGGGGCGCACGATGAAAAGGAAAAAAAGCGCCTAACTCCGTCCACCTCGAGGGATCGAATCGTGGCGGGTCCGGAGCAGAGCCAGCCGCACTCTCCGTTTTATGCTTCGTTCCGTGTTTTTATTTACACCGCATTATTTACTTTCCGTATATCCCGCGAACGAACGCCCGGTATAAAGCGGTTAGAGGAGCCGCAGATATAAGCACACAAGCCGGTTCATTAGAGACATTTGAGCTTCTCGCGAGGAGAGCGGGTGGGGTCTGGGGGTGGTGACGGCGGCTCTCTCCAGGGTAGTTCAGGGCTGCGAGAGAGAAACGCGGAGTGGCTTCGGGGATCGGGACGGAGACGGGGGTGCCGCCTCGCGAGGGTAGTCGGGCGGAGACAGACAAAATCAACAACGAGTAACGGGAACTCCGCGATATTAATCCACTCGTCGAGTTTTCAAACTTCCTACAAAGGCACCGCACCACGTCACCCGCCCTGCTCACCTACGCCGCCCATCCTGTAGCTATTTCCTCGCAACTGCATATTTGTAATGAAACCATAATCAATATTTTATTAGCGCTGGAGCGCGAGTGCACGATATGAAATCTAATCTAAGGCGGAGTCTTCTAGCAGAGATGGTATCCATGGGCTTTTTGGAAAAGGATCTACTCATTTCGTGTATTTAAGTATTATTTAAATACGACATGTTACACTGCTTATAGTTACTGCTTATACGAATGACTTACGTGACGTAAGTTAGTCTGTGTGACGTACGTTGCAGTTTCCTTTGATTGTGATTCGAGATTGCGCTTTTATCAAATTTATCGCAGTAAAACGTACCCAATAGCACTTTATAGTATAATTCTGGTTATCATTGAGTCAGCTCCAACCCAAATGCTTCGCTCTGCATTTCATTGCATTATTATTAATCTGTGAAACGTGATGTTCATTCAAGGAATTTTCTCTAATTAATTAAAAGGATTGCTCATTGTTTCATTACAAATGTTGTTTCTACAAATATGTCTGAAATCTATTTTACTGTGACGTTGGCCGGACGTAAGTCATCACAATGAATATCAGTGGTAATATATAATATTATCATGTGGATGTTCTATAATTTAAAAAAGATTCAATTGAAAATTGATCTGTGATTGAAATCACTGATACAGTACAAAACATTTTGTATAGCAAGTAATAATACTCATGTCGATTTATGTTTTTCGAAATGTCTCAAATTATTCGAGCTGCATTATTGTTTTCGAGGAAAAAAAGATAGACGATATTATGAGATTGATTAAGACGGATTCTGCGACTCAAACGATGCTGTGTCGACGGCGTAGGTGAATCGTTAAACTGTTAAAAGTGTCACTGACTTACGACGATTAGTCACCGGAGCCAATTGACCCGATCGCTCGGGATATTCTTATACACGATGGCCCGGTGTCAATTGCGGCACGCGCCAACAATCCATACGCGGTCTTCGTGATCCGCTTACAAACGGCCGCGAATTACGTCACCGTCGAATGTGGTTTAATTATCGAGGACGTACGGCCGATCGTAAAGCGTTGTATTTTTAGCCACGGTATTATTGGCACGGATCTTGTTATTATGAATGTTACGGGCAATAAGAAATAACGTGGCGACCGATTTCTCTCACAAGGCGATAGAGAAAGACACAAGTACTTTAAATATAGATTCCGATAACAGCAACTTTTATAGCACTGCCAAATAATTTGTGGATAATATTAATTTATTACAATTAATTTATTGTAATATAATCATGACTTCTTGTTCGGACAATTTGTTTTTTACCATGGCTCCCGCGATTGTACGTGCAACAAATCATTATTAATTAGAGAATTATTTTAATGGCCGTTTGTTTTTGACGTAGGTTGATAAAGAAACTAACTAATTATGCTAGGGCATTATCCGCGTTATTTTTTTCTCGTTGCAAGGAACTGCACATACTAATCATGAGCGTATACCGCCTTAAAAAAGTTACATTACATATTCGCTCTTCGTATAATTAATTGTGTGCCTGCGCGAGATGAAAATTATCATTAACGTAATGTTACTCTTACCAACGGAGAAAAAGCGAGAAAACATTCTGTCGCGTTCGGCAAAGTTTACGAGGGAAACCGACGAAAAGGGAGGGAGGGAGGGAAAAAGGGCGAGAGGCATGATTCTCGAATCGAATGCATTAAGATAATTAATTATAAAATCCAAGAGAAGCGCTGTGGCCGAAAACACCGGCGGCCAGAGCGCCGCGATGCAAAAATATGGACGCACATCGAGTAAAGAGAGTTTCTGTTCATTGCCCCGTCCCCCTTCACCATCCCTGCTTTCATTTACTCAGTTAGCCTTGTTTCAAGAGACACAAATTAGAATGAGAAAATGCAGACTTTACAAAATACTTACCGGAATAAATCGCTCATGAATTGAGATAGAATAATACCGGGAAGGTGCCCCGAAAATGTATTATACCTTGCGAAAATACCGCATTATAGGGCCCGTAGAAATTAACGTTAATTAGTTGCGACTTGATGACAGAGCCTTTACAGCGTGCTATCTGAAAGATTAATGAACGTAGGACGCCCGACTTGTTGTCAAGAAAAATTATTTTCGGTTATATTCCTCTGGTGACTCAACGTGATTGAATCAGAGACAGAAATAGCGATGATCATTGGATTGGCAATTGTATTGGCGGATGTTCATTTAGCCCCGAGTGTCACAGAACGAAGTGTGGTCGGTATTAATAATTTCATGCTTCGTAGCTGCCATCGTCATAAACCAATCAGTCAATTTAAATGGTTCGAACGATATAAAGATGAATTTTCTCTTAATTGTAATATTCGGTTATCTACTTCAACAATACCGTCAATACAGATTTACTTAATATATTAGGATGACGTCTTTTAAAGTTTACATAAATTTAAAATTATACATAATTGTAAACTTATGTATGCGACTTTGTACTCGGAGAAACGTAATGTTTGCAATAATATATTTACCATCGAAACGATGCTTCATCCGCGAAAGGCTGTCATTGATTACTTCGGGGCGGAGCGTTAATGTTAATCTGAAGGAAATGAACGCGAATGACCTGCAGTTCGTTGCCGGATCGAAAGTCGTCGTCATAGCTCTCGTAGACTCCTTAAGATCCGTTCGCTCGTAAATTTCTCCTCGTTTGCCAAAGGGTTAATGCGTCTGACTGTATCCCAGGAGGAAATCTTGAAATGCAATATTCTACAATATTCACTGACGAGGGAACGAAGGTCGGAGGAGCGGTGGGAGCGGCGGAAAAGACGACGAATGGCGAAAGGAGGAGGGGGGAGGTAAGGAGAGGAGGAGCAGGAAAGGGAGAGACTTGGACTTTTACCACGGCTCAATATTGGTACTCCGACAGCGTCTTCCTTCGCTCACTTCCTCTCAATCTTCTTCCCCGTGTTCGTTCTCCGTCTCGCGCCCTTGCACTATTTCTCCCACTCTCTCGGAGGAAGTTACTTGACAACTGTTATTTGCATTTCTATCCTATTGAAGAAAATATCTAATAAAGTTTCGCAAGCGGCGCCATCTTGAGGGAGACCAGCTTCTCTTCGCCTCCTCCTGTCGTTCCCGGCCAACCCATCAGAATCTGTACGCCAAGTCATATTCTGCGAAGCAATGTCTCAAAAGTACTCCTGTAAGTTCGAATAGTTCAATGGACGTGGTTGCGAACAATGTCGAATAAGGTTTGGCCTGAACATATTTCTATGAAAGCGAATATCTTAATGGCTTTTATTTTAGGTGCTGATCCATTTACATCTTTGTTTTTGTCATGGCATATTACTCGTTCACTTACTTAATAAAATTAAATCTCACGAAGAAAATGAAATTGCACATATACATAAATATATATAATATTGTATATATCACACACATGGATGATTGCGGATATTTCACACCCCGCGATAAGTCGTAAATTCGCGATACAAGAGCTCATAAAAGGAATCCGAAGTGCGATCCTTATCCCGAATCCCTGCGTAATCACGAGCCTCTTAACCACGGATGAGCTCGTCGCTCTGTCAATAGCAAGTATTTGCATTGTCTATCGTATAAGTAAATCACGAATTTGTCTTTAATAACAATGTAAAGTCGAAGAAATATCAATTATATTGTCTTAAACTTTTATATCTTCTTTTTAAAGCATTTGAACATATTAAATGTTAAAATTCCACTGTTATTATTTACATATCACAAAAAGAATAACCTTTATTTTTAATTTTTATGGCTTTTTTAATGCAAGCATTTTTATCAAAAATTTCCTTCGATTTTTACGTAAATATTTCTTTATTTCTTAAATAAAAAATCCATATATATATATATACAATATAAATATTGATATTGATATACAATATAAATATATGATATTGAGAAAAATATGTCAAATGTAGTTATAACTAACAATGTAATGAGATGGCTAGCAGCCGTTATCAGATTCGAGAGAAATTCGTAGCACAATGCAGCGACATACGTCTGATTCAGGCGATGTTATGAAATCAGTAAACAACCGTCTTACGTGCACTTACGTCGAAACTCGTCAGTCACACGTGCATACATGTGTGTGTATGTGTGTATCGGTAGATGCGTTAGATGTAGATTCCGCAGCCACAGATGGGGTGGTAAGACACGTTTCTCCACGCGGTGGCATCGCAGGAGGAGGATCGCTCATTCAATACGGGCGTATTGTTCGGGTCTTATCGTAATATCTCATAATTAATATCTCCGCATTGTGGTATGGATGGATAGGCAGGATTCGCTGCCAGACCCAACTGATAGCGAAAGCATTTGTACCCGGCAGCTCTCCATTTCTCGGGTTCTCTCTCTCTCTCTCTTCCTTAGCTTACCCTTACGCGTTCATCCACCTTCTGTCCTCGTCTTTGACGCGACGACCAAAGCTCGGCGTTCACTTCCACCAGGTCCCATGAAAATCTTGTTCTTAGACCGCTAGACGATCCCGAATATCGATAAGCCGTGGATCTTGAGCGGGATAACGGTGGAAGTCTTATAACGAATCAACGAGCGGGTCGTGTTCGGAGACGATTGTACTGGACGCTTTGATGTATCGTCGGAATAAATGAGTACTAATTGTTGATAATATTCCATTGATCATATATTTAATTCTTCAATAATCAAAATACGCACAAAACTTTCCATATTTAAAAAGAATGCGGCATTTTAAATGGAAATCTAATAGCAGTTTAAATTCGAGCAAAGCATTTCAACGTTGAGCTAATTATTTAGCTACAGTAGTAGCTGAGCACTTACTCAGTTACGTTAGAATACGTCAAAGCTGCGCGCGTTTGTCACCGAGCTAATCAAAATACGTATACGATGGATAGATGTTCTGTGATTTGTCTGGTCCATTGAGACGCCGATCTTGCTTTCCTTGATCCTCAAGGAGTATTTCGTCGGACATAGGGGAATACCTGTCGAGAAACGGTACTAAGGGGCTTTTGAGATCGCCGGACGACGACTCCTCGCGGTTGGAGGGAGAGCTAGCTTGTCCAAATGTCGGAATAGACGATAAACAGACGGATGGAAGACCGTCACAGACGACCGTATCCGTTTGTAAGCTCAATGCTTGACAGAATTCCTAAGACGCCGCGAGTCCTTCAGCGGATATGTGCTCGGTGTAATTGAACGCATACACCACTGCCAAAGCATTCACACGTTGACGCTCCTTGATACAGTAAGCGCGATTGCGTTCGTGCGTCTTTTCTTCTGAAATTCAATTTTATCGTAATATGAAATCGGACACGATAAACAATAGTTGAAATCAACGGATAGATAACAATGAATTAGAACTGACTTTTTCGGCTTTCAATAATGCCGATCTGTAAAGAGTTGATTTTCACGTTTGCCTCTAACATCATAATTTAATATAAGTTAATTTAGTAGTCTAATTTGTAGCAATGATGATATTACTAAATGTTAATTTACTCTAAATGTTAATTTACTGGTGAAGTATTTGTCCAAGTTTCTCATGAATAACTGTTGAATTAGCTGATTGAAAGGCACGTTTAATTTCCAATGACCTTAAAGAAGAATAAAGAAATTTTGAAGTTGTGACTTACTATTTTCTGCACAGTATTTAATATAATTATGAATTATATATTGAGCAAAATAAGTGTGAGAAGAGGTTAATTTTAACACGATCTCATCCTCATTAATACGATTATAAGCCAAGATGTAATGTTAAATGCCGAATTGCATAAAATATAAATAGGCCAGTGTGAAATATCGCACGCATTGTAATAAAAAGTTACAATTCAACCAAAATGTTATTTAAAAAGTCATTTAATTTCAATGTGCGTTTTGCTGCGTCTTCGCGCGCCTTTGACTTGAATATTTAATTTCTGAAGAATTAGTGCGATGAGAGAAGTTGAGAGTAACTCTCGATATTCCCATTTCCTCAGTAGCCACGAGGAGAATAATACAGGATGGATAAGTCGAAGGACCAAACCAAAACAAGCTGCGCAACAGTTAAGGCAGATCCTGTTTGAATATTGTTACCTTAACGAGGCGCAAGTATTTGCTTTGGAGATGTAATCCAGTGTACCGCTCGGAATATGAACGGCTTGGCGAATTACAGCGGTGTTTCGATTCTAAATCGACGAAAAGCCTTCGTTAATTGGCTTGGAATTTGCATTCGTTGTTTGAACGCCAACGAGCTGTAAAATTGTATGTTAAAGTTACAAATAGTTAGTTCCGAGACTACTTTCTTATATTTCTGATATGTAATGATCAAATTGACAGATTTTTTGATACTTGATAATATATGTGATATTAATTTTATCATTCAGTAATCTTAAGCTCGACAATAGTGACATTTTTTCAATTTTATTAAAAACAAAATTAATCAAAATATTGTTATGAAATTAAAACAAATAAAACATTTAAGTCTGTTTCGCTTAAATTCGATTAAATTTTCCATAAGTTTCGTAATCTCGCATGACAAAACGAAAGAAGGACTTCGGTGGGTTTTGCGAGTCGGATCGGTAAAATATCGAGCCTACCGGAAATGGCTACCACTAACAACAAGCGCGATTCGACTATCTTTTACGGGGCGAAAGGGGTAGAGGGAAGAGGTAGTTTTCGGGGTACGGGCCGAGGCGAGGAATACGAGAGAAAGGACGATGGAGTTGGGGGTAGCTGGGAAGATAAGGCGAATCAAACCGTAAATAACCGTGGTACGGCGGAAAGGAAAGGGCGCGAGAGGCACGGAGTAGCGTCGGGGGTAGCGAAGGAAGGGCGAGGGTGAGGGGTACGACGCCTCGCCAGCTGCAAAACTCGCCGAGTTTTATAGTTGAATCGCATGACTCCGAATCTCCATACATTCCGCGCCTTCTCCCTTTTGCCACTCACCCCCTTCTCACCCCCTCGTTTTTCTGTCTTTTTCTAGCTTTCGCCCTTGCACTTTTCACCTTTTTGCTCGAACCATTCCTACTCCCTCCTTTTTCGCTCCCCCTCTTTGGGTCATATCTATTTTTATATCGCCGTTCCTTTCTCCGAGCCGGCGGCTACCACTCCACCTGCAGATATCTCCACACTGGTAACATCGTGTGCGTATTATGTATATACAAGCACGCTGGATGGAACAGAAAGGGGCGATTAATTCCGTATTCCTAGATACTTTCTAACGTCCGCACGCCAGGCACATACCTCATGCCACCGTCGCGGCCTTCATGGTGTTTACGAGCGCCGTTTTTCGAGAGGAAGTAGAAAAGAATTGGACGTACGTCCAATATATCTGTGCCGTAACCTGGAATTATGGTGGTGTTTAATCCAGATGAAATTTCTGCAAAAAAATCGTGATGCTTGTGCGGCAATCGAACGATACGAATGATGAAACGAGCTCGCCACTGATTGAAGTAAACGAGAAAAAATTATTAGTTAATCTTTATCACTGTCCGAAAAAAAATCACAAGAACTAATTTTAAGTAATTACAATTTTTTGGGGAATTTCTCGAACAAAATATACTTTGACGGTATATTTTATCTTTCGTGACGGTTTTTCGTTATCTTTTAACTTATATTTGGAAATTATTAGCATTAATTAGTATACGTAACGACGATCTTTCACGAAGGCATATATTTACGCGCGAAATTATCCGGCGACTCTCAATTTCTGCGCGGAATCGCAGAAGTTTTCGCCAAGTAACTCTATGCGTGTAGTACACACACATATATATATATATACACATACGTGTGTGTATGTATGTGTGTTTGTATATGTATTATGCGACGAGAGTGCAGTTCAGGGTGGCAAGGTAGACGAAGGTGGTCGTGGGCGGAAAGTGCACGAAAGAGGGTGGAATGCAGGCCGAAGTAGGTACTAATGCCGAAAGTTTTAACGAGTTTGAGTGATCGCGGTCGATGTAACCGCAACAATAATAGCAATAGTAATAATCATGCCACTGCTCCGAGGCGGTACCAACTTATCGTGTTGCTCGGTATAAAAGCTCGCTTGTGTGCGCTTTTGTGAATCTCTCCGAGTGTTCTGGGAAGAACGGAACGAAAGGAACGGGGACCGTTTATCAAATTCGTACTTCGCTCCGTTCAATACGAGATATGACAATAGAGATTAATATTGCAAGACCTGTATTATTTTTATCACTATCCTCAAATTGTTTTTTAATATCTGAGACAATAGAGAATATAGTGGCGAGCACACGTTTAACATTATATATATATTTTTTTCAATAATGTTTGAATTTAATTAAAAAACTTATGCTATTGTGATTGAATAAAAAAATGTTGAATTTGCTAACGAAGAATATGGGAAACTAGATAAGTGCGCATTGTGCAATTAATCTTACGGCGACATTGCGCCGTTCAGCTTCGTCCGCAACCTTCATCTTCGACGAAGGATTCAAGGGATGACTTTTCTCCGCGTCAGCCAATGACCGATCGCGCAAGTCGCGCCAAATGGAATCCTCTTCGTCTTCGTCGGCACTTTCTTCGGGCCCGAGCAGCGGGATCTGTAACACACGTACGCACCACATACACAGGTATAGACAGGTATCCTGAAAGAACGACCGACTGGCGGGTGGCGGCGGAGGACGCGGCGGAAGGTGCCCGCCTCGGCGAGGGCCGACTAAAGGGTGTATGATTGATCGCGCCATGGCATGCCAGATAATGCAATTTTATTTCATTTGATTCCGCGGGGGTAATTGCTATTTTGGCGGGTCTGCCGCGCCGAACGGTCGACGGAGTGATGTATTGGCGTGGCTCTTTCTTCCTCTGCCCACCCTCCCTCTGCTCACTCTCTCACTGACTTGCTTCCTCTCTCCCTCCGTCTCGCGATATATATTAACTCCAGTCAGGATTATTGCTTCGAGGGTGGAAAAGAGCGGATCGATCACGTGCGAAAGAAGGTGGAGAATCGTCGGCCCGCCACTTCCGCCGTCAAAGACCGCGCGGGGCGATAAATCTCGCGTCTTCCTGCCATCTTGTTTTGGAAAGGAGCCTAATCGGCCATACGATTGATTTAGATCGCCCGATTTACCTCGCTTCGCACTGGTCTCATGTAATACTCTATGTAAAATTGGAGAATCGATGATCGCTTTATGGCAAACCATGTGTGGACTGAATAGAACTTGTTTCGCGTACACGTTCTTCCTTGTTTTAATAATAGATTTTATTGAGAATATATTGTGATATTTTAAATTAATTATAAAATTCCATAACAATGTATGTTGTAAGATTTTTATCGAAGCTCATAATGATTTACATTCTCTCTCAATTTAGTGAAAGATTCAAGCATAGTATATTAACTCGAATGTACCGAGTTTAGCACAAAAGAGTTATAGTTGAATGGAGGAGTGTGTTAAATACACGCATTTGCGGAAGTTTGTTGCTAATCGCATGAACAAAGCGTCATCTTCAAAATCCTGAGCGCTCTACACGACGATGTAACCGAAGCTTTCGTCGCAATAAATTCAAAATAATATCCAAAGGCAACACGACGTGCAATAGTAGCGCGGCAACCCAGCGGCGTGTTTCTATTTGACGTCGCGGTGCCGCGGGTGCACGGCGTCGCCGCGCAGTTGGTTAACGTTAATTGTAATGCTTTTTGGTCCATACGCGATTACACGATGAAATAATCCCTCATTTATGAGTTAAGTGGTCTGTGGAACTCAACGGCGCTTCTGATGAAATGCTCACGGCGAGTGCACCGTTGGTTCTGAGGAGGGTCGTTGAGGAAGAGAGAAAGAGAGAGAGAGCAAGAAGGAGAGGAATCTGGGGAGTGAGAGAGAAGGGTGGAAGCACACGCCGGAGAGAGAATGTGAGAGTGAGAGGAGAAAAGGGCGGCCGGCGGGCGGGCGGATGGAGGTCAGGGGGGGTAGGTAACTGCACCACCAACCACGCGACCCTACGGCGATATGGTCCTTTGCTCGCATTATAATTACGTTCCGCCGTCCGTAAAATTGCAAATAATTAAGATTTGGTCGATGCGAGAGCGCGAAACGTAATAATGTCGTGCGGGTTGTTTCTCTGCACTTCGCGGTTACGGAGGGAGAACGATTGTGAGTTACCGAGATCTTTCTTACTCATTCAGATGTAATAAACGACATTTGCTTTAAGAGTATGCAATATTTGACTATCGGGAAAAATGAGCTAACTTCTTATCAAAGTAGTTTTTATTAGGCAAGAGTTATATATATATATATATATATATATATATATATATATATATATATATATAATTTTATAGAGTCAAATCGCGCGTTTGTAATATTTTAAATGGAAAATATTTAATTATATGTTATACTATATTGTTATATCATTATATAATATATGCGGTAAAACATTACCACGCGGAAAAATTTGAATACCTTCCGCCGACAAATAATTATTTTGTGAACGCAAAGGCTACTGTACAAGCTTGCTTCAAAGTGATAAGAACCGAATTAAAGTTACATACAAATTATCCCGATAATGTGCACGTGAAGCAACGCGTTCTCGCAACATTCGTCGATGCATGTTGAGGGTGAAAGCCTACCCCCGGCATTCCGTTGTGGCAACTTTCTTTCCAACCTTTCTCCCTTTTTTTACTTTCCCCTACTACACTTTCCTTCTCTCCTTTTTCTCTAAGCATAAGGTCGTTCTACACAAATTGGCCGTGGCTTTTTTAATTTATTCGCTCTGTGCTGCAACTGCTTCGTTCCTCTGTGCTGCGACAAGTCGATGGGTGGTGGGTTAACCCATTTGCCGGCCATCTTGCGTATATATATGTATATATACATATATACATATACATATAGAGTTTTGTGATATTTCTTAATTAAATATAGCCTCAAGTTAAAAATGAAATTAAATAGAAGGCAGTGTTTTTTTGCCGGCTCGGCTAGCCCCGTATCTCGCTTCCACCCCCGACGAGCGAAGCCCTTCCTACCCTGTTCCTCGGCTCGACAATGGCGAATAAGGTTACCCAGTCGCTTCGACCAACCCTCTCTCTCTTTCTGTGGACCACCCGCTATACATATTTCACGTCGAAATAATTAAACGCCGCTGGACCGCGAGTCGACTCGCCCTAAGGTCGAGTGGAGCCGAGTCGCGATTATTAATTAGGTCGTAGCTACCTCGCCGACCTCGACTCTCGATTTTCTGATAAGGTCGACTGACCGTTGGCCTCGGATGAATAATACGTTAAGTTTTCTACAAAGTTACAAATTACACCTTACGCACATATATTTATCAAAATTCACTGTTATTTTCTTTGTTCAATATATTATCTGTAAGTATTTACACAAAAATCTTAAATTATTTGGAGCATTATTATTAAAATTTTAATATTTATTTGTTAATTAATTATGCATATATATATTAGAGATTTGAAATGTATTAAACATATTAAATGATTTCAAACCATTTTTCTAATTGTAGAATTTATTGTAACATTGTATACTACAGATTTATCGCAATAGAGAATTTATCTCACAATAAAATAAACCATGTGTGATCGCCGGCGAAATCCTGTATTCTCGGCCGCCTTGGTAATTTGTGCGTCAATTTGGAGGGAGCCCTGATGCTCGCGTAACGCTAATTCTCGGAGATACTGTCAACCCGACGGCGATTATCAATTGCCTTGTCAATTACACCCCGTCCAGGGGACGACGCGCACATGTTGGTAGACCGTGCCGTCGCCGATCTGCCACCCTCTTCTTCCTCCACCGACTCTCGGCCGAATCTCGAGCCTGGTCTGATCGCAACGAGTTATTTAATTACCACGATCTATCACCAGGTGTCAGCTTCCAGTCTATAATGCATGATCGATCGTAGCCCGAGCTCTCCTTCAACCCTTTGCTTCCGCGCTTCGGAAAACGCATGTATGTGTGCGAGGGTTCGTGCGCGCGAGTATAATAGCCGATGTATACGAGATTTATAAGGTAGGATTTGTAGTTTCTTTTGTTCTTATATTTCTATTTATATCGTGATTTATAAATAATTATATCGTGATTTATAAATAATTTATAAAGATTATCGATAATCTAAACGAGACCCGTGTAAACAAGAATCCTTTTAAGCTGAAGACTTTCCACAATGAAATTTAGAATTTCGACGGAGAGAAGTGAACGGGAGAGTCCGTCATAAGTTATAAAAATATTTTTCAAAATATGAAAGAACTTGCACCCTTATACATCGTGCATTCGTCCCCAGACTGTGTTTCTATCACCTATTTACCAAACAAAAAATCTGTCTTATTCCACGCACGTATCGTCCCGCATACTCTTTTGTACGAAAACACGTGTAGGTAGGTTCCACTTAATCTTAATTATCTCATGTAAATCTTAATTCTCCGGCAAGTCGTTACTTGCGCAAAGCGTCGTTGACTACGCCCGTCGTAAACACCCAGTGCGCCCAGTATTTTGGACGTGAAACTTTTAAACGACGGAAGAGGGATCGATTAAGGCATAACTTCCATTAAGGTAACTCTCGATTGGGAGCGCGGGGAAAGGGGAAGGGTGGGGATCAGCGAAACGACAGAACTAACCGAGCCCGTCTTTTTCATCGTCATTTTTATCGGCGCGGATAAGACGGGCCGGGGCTAATTCGCATTCCCCTTGATGTCTGGCAGAGTTAACGGTTTTAAGGGATGAAACGCGTATAGATCGGAGGTTGGTGGGCTGCGAACATAGGGACGCCGGCGAGGAGAGCGAGGAGACGGTCGAGGCGAGGAGGCGAAGCAAGAAATTGATATAGCATACGAAAATGAATTGCCCCTTTGCCGAAGAATGTTCCATGGCAATCTGCCTTGCGCCTCGCTTTTTATGCTTTTTATGCTCATTTTCAATTTTGCTTCCCCCTGCCCCGCCTCCCCCCCGGCCTTCGTCTCTCGCTGGGCTCGACGACGCCCCCAGGTTTCCTATAAAACCTTGCGGTATTACAATACCTTGTCAAGCCTCTGCCGCCGGCACCCTTCGCGTCGATAACTGGATGAATACAAACGGACGTATTATCGGTGTCAAGGCTCTCGTGTCTCTCCTTCGTGAAGAAGACATTTCGCGTGTAAACAGATCGCGTCACGTTTCCTGACATTTAACGAGACATTGATATTTATTAGCGGATGAAATTTCTTCGATATTATTACTGCTTTGTAAAATTATAGAACGTATAATCCAATGAAGTGGCAGAATATAATGTCAACATGGTTGTTACAAAATCGTAATTATTCATCATTTAAATTGAATTAACATTTTTACTTGAGAATTTTTGCGTATTTTTTAAGTAAATTGATATTGATACGACGGATGTGGAGATAATAAAAGTGTTTTTTTCCATTTCCAAAAATAAAATACTTTGCGAATTATATTGTAATAATCAGCGACGTGATGTTAACTTCTCTCGACATTTACATTTTCTTTTTTCATTTAGTAAAAATCAAGAATCTTGTCTTGTCAAAAAGTTATTAATATGTTTAGTATTCAAATGTGGATCGCGCAAGGATGTTCCTACAATTCCGATTAAAATGTATACGGGTGGAGATAAGGATCCGATCCGAATTTGAAATGACATTCTGGTAGGGTGTCTGGCGCGAGGAAGGGGCCGAAGAAGATAAATTTCAGTCGAGAAGCGGTTCGGAATCAGGAATCTGGCGTGTTTCTCGAGCAATCGTTGCCGACGCGAGATAGGGCCGCGGTTCGTTCTGTTGCTTATTTGTCGCCGGAGAAACGAAACGAGCTAGGGAAATGGCGAGCTGGTTTAAGGGCACGAGGGGAGAGTGGGAGGGATTCGTGCTCTCGAAATCGTGCAAATAACGGTCGCTGACGACGAGTTTCCCTCTGCATCCTCTGCTCCGTGTGACCCTCGGATCTTTCGTTCGCATCGAATCTCAAACGGAAGGTTCGATGCTTTCGTAGATGTTATCGACTCGCACAGCCAAACGAAGGGATTCACGATGTTTCCGCGATAAGATCGAACAAACGTCAACATTGCGAAGGGAAAATTAAACGCCGAGAGAAACTACTGCCGGATTAAGACAAGAGCACGTCTAAA
The DNA here is from genome assembly GCA_901521435.1 of Crematogaster levior. Taxonomy (NCBI): domain Eukaryota; kingdom Metazoa; phylum Arthropoda; class Insecta; order Hymenoptera; family Formicidae; genus Crematogaster; species Crematogaster levior. Next base: position 498,723 of record CABEGB010001069.1, read on the forward strand.
CTAAAATTGGAAACACACCGCTTGAAAATAAATTTGATGCGATTTTTCTTTTAGATTGCAATGGCAATTCGATGATCGAACTGAGCACCGAATATACACGATTCTCATATTGCCTCGTTAACCTGGCAAGGCGTTCACTTAGCGACGGATGTTAAACGAAAAAAAAGAAGAAGAAAACGAGAATTCGTATAAATCGTCCGTTGCAACGCGCCACACACGCGTATCTCTTACGTCTGGACGAACGACGGAAGAACACAAAGCTAATGCAATTTTGCAATTATACCGTGCTCGCCCGTCCCTTCGCCGTCCCAGCACCGTTGAGGGGTGCGGAGGAATGCCCGCGCGATATGCGCGTCGTCCTTTCCTACCCCTCGGTCTTCTCCTCGTGAACAACGCGAGAATATTTAAATTTCGTTTCGTTTCCGCGTCGTTATTCTTTCATCCGTGCCGCCACGGCGCTCTGCCGGTGATTAATTGGCGAATCCAATCGCCGAGCGTGGAATGTACGCTTTCGCTTTGTCGCTAACCTGGCGACCACAAGACACATCCTACTTATTCGCCTTTGAAATATGATTGTTTTCCTAGTATTAGCGTGGTCTTTTTACTTGTCTTTTTTGCCACGGTCGAATTTTCCATCATTATCAATCGTAGAAATTTATTACCCTGTGCTCGCGGCTGTTCATTCCTTTTTTGAGTGTCTTCGCTCTGTGATTTTATTTGTTTTCTACGTTCTCGTCACGTTCACCCTAGCGCGTTACCGGGATAATAAACCTCGGTAACGAGTAATAAATCCTACGATTATCATGATATACTGGACACGGCAGCGAGATACATTCAGTCCTTTCATCCCCCCATTCGGTCCCGATATTCTCCGGCGGAAACTTTCCGAAGGATACGTAATAATCCATCCCGCACAATTCCGCGCGTTCTTGTACTCCGAAAAGGCTCATCCTGCACGATGGAAAAAGTGACGGAGAGGGAGGTGAGGGAGGGACTTGGCGCGCTCGCGCTACTGTATTAGATTTGCTTTCTAGGACACTTTAATCAGAATGTACCTATGTAAATTTTTGAATACACATCCCTCGTCTCCCGCGATGTTTGTATAGGTCAGGCGAAGGTATTTTCCTGCCGAGAGCGGAGGACCTCCGTTGCGACCGCCGTTGCCGCAGCCGCCGTCGTCGCCATCGCCATCGCGTCCCGTGAATTAAAGAATTTGCAATTCTGAATTTCAGGTGATCGCATACATACGCCGTCCGGCTTTATCCCGGCGACGACGGTGACGATCCACGACATCCGTGGGCATCGACCGCAGCAACGATATATTCTTTTGAGGCAACGTGGATATGCGAGATATTTATATTATAAGTTACATTGTTACTTTCATAGAATATTTGAAATTAATTACATCTTTTTATGAATTTTTCGGTGGAATCTATTATTATTAGGAGAAACTGAATTCTTATGCAAGTTAAATGAGAATTTTCTTTTGCGTAATGGTGTACGTACAGCAGTTATGACTTGGCGATTGCGAAGCTCATATTTCGTTATCGTATTTGCGCATATATCATCGTATTCTACGTGGAGTTGCCTTTTGCAAAAGAATTTGTGAATAATAAAAATTCTTGTGAATAGGATTATTATAATGGTCGTTAAATATAACTTCTTCTAAATTAACGTACATTATTATTACCATGAGTCAGAAACTGTTACATAAATAAAAACAATATTTTTAATGATATTTTTGTGATATTGCTATAAAGATTTTACCGCGGTTTGTAAATATGTTGGATTTATTTAGAATAGGCTTGTCAACAAATTTATCGATTCCAAAAAAGAGCTCTTTATATATTTACTTATAATTTACAATCATTTGTCATATTTTTTAATGATAACAACTAATTGATCAAATATATAGACGTAATAAATACGTTACTACATACAACGCGTTAGATTCAGTGTGTTTTCTTTCTCTCTCAATTCCCCTTTATTCTCCTTTTTACTTAGCGTGATAATGGAGGAAGAAATCCTTTTGCGCACGTGTAAAAATTCTGACTTATTGTTAAAGCATGAAACATTAGCTTTACATTGAACATGGCAAACATGGTTCTACAATGTTATTTCTCACATTCGCAAAATAATTATACACAAATTTGCTTTATTCCTGAATAAAATTCAGAAAAATTCCTTGAAACTCGTGTAAAGAATTAGCAAACTTTCCGCATAAATATTCAAAAGATTGCGTTGTCAAATATCACCTTGCCTTATTCGAGTATAATGTACGCGCTCGAGGAGAATGGACGTCAATGTGGTATACCGAATGGTTAGGCACGAATTTCAAGATGAATTCCGACGGACAATTACGACATTTTAATTGCACAATACCCGGGCATAGGGAACGAGAGCGAGCTATGAGAGGCGAGCGAAAAGAGAGCGCTCGCGAGAGGGTGGCGAGGCGGAGACGGCGAGAAAGAGGAGAAAGACGGACAGAGGATGCGCCGTGTGTGGAGCGACGGAGGTGGTCGGGGGATGGACGGGCACAAGAAATGACCGACCAAGCGCACACGCGTATAATTATAATAACATTACTTGACAGAGATGGCGGCGAGAGGCGAGCCCGGTCGGCCAGGCTCCGCCGAGCATTGAAATATTATACCTACCAAAGAGAAAATAATTAAAATTCAACCCTTGCGCTCGCTCGCATGAGAGTGCGCGCCCGCATTCGTGTGAGCGCCGGCACAAGCACACATGCACACGTACACACATATACACGCCAATCCGTGCGCGCCTTCTACGTGGAGTAAACCATCCCCCTCCCCTGCGTCCTCCGACGCCGCTACCACCCTTATTCGTTCTCCAAGGATGGGGTTTCCCATATTTTTTCCAGCGCCCTAGGTAACAGGTATTCCGGAAACGTTTGTTCGTTACGTACGTGCTTCTGAGCGCCGTTGTAGTAAGTAGAAAAAGCCCCCGGACGTGTACCTTTCAAGTTGGATTATCGGACCGGATGAATGCGCGCATTCACGATCGCGCGGCTTGACTCTGACAGCATTATTGTTGCGAAACATATTCGGCGTCCGCGTGTCGATGCTCTTCTGTAATTACCCGCGTTACGCGTTTCACCGGTTTCGATAATTAAATCGGTTTTAATACGAACTCGCGAAAATAAAAACCAATCAAGTCCAGATAAAAGGACAACACCGATCAATTGACTCCACAAAATTAAGGATTATCACATACACGGTTTATTTTGTGCTTGAAATGTGATAAAATATAAGACGTGTTTTCACCATCTGGTCAGGATTTGTGTTGCTCCTTTGTGTTGCTCTTGAGACAACGGGACTGCTTGGCTTAACAATGGGCTAAGTTAATCGTATGCGGTTATACAGATCGATTCGATGTAACCGCCGGGAAATAACGGCTCGGTCCCGCGAGAAGGCGAGATGGACACGGCCGTTTTAATTGATATTTTAATGGACTCCGCGGAAAAAAGGTCCTTGAAAATCGGCCCCCGAGGCCGTGACAGGATCGCGAGACAAAGGAATTAATGGAAGCCGCAGAGATCCTTCTACTTTAGCACGTCCACAGCAGGAGGACTCCCCCTTCCGTTTTCACGGCTATCAATAGCGTCGCCGAGAATTCGGGGCCCCGTCAAACGCCGTCGGTTATAATTTATTCAAATTAGCCCGGGGATTATTCATGAAAAAGTTACGACGCGGGGAGGCGAGTCGACGTTCGAACGGCGGACTCGCTCGATAATATCGCTTTATCTCTTTCCTCTACGAGATTAATATAGGTTTATTATACGACGCGGTTTCCTTGTTTTGTGCCATCCCGCGTGATTACTCGTAGATCAACGTAAAGGTAAAAAGCTATCCATTTAGCCAAGTAATACCCAGGTACTCGCGTTATCTCTCCGATAATACAAATCGTTTACTAACGCACCACTGGGAAAATTTAACTTTTATTAACTTAATCACCGTGTAGTCACACACAATTAACGAATTGCGACAGAAAATTGTTTAATGTAAATTTGTTCCTTTTAAAGTTCTTTTAATGTAGAATTGTTCTTGCAAGAAGTACACAAAAATGATTTGCGCCGGCAATCAGAAATTTATTCAATGAAAAATGATTGTTCGTTTTTTACCGCGCGTGAACACATTAACGGGTATTTTGCCTTCTCGGGGAATAATTATTTGCGCTCTTTAAAAGTGCAAAAACAAGAGGCACGCGAGCACGAGCGAAGAGCACTCGTTGACACGAGGGCGCGCGCAAGGCCGAATCACAGTGGCTCGTAACGGGTCGTACATTATGATTTAATGCTAACACTGTGGTAATGTCGTCAGAGAGACTCCTGCGTATAAATAATTCGTGTGTCCGGACGCCCAACCCCGAGGACCACGAAGTCCGGGGGTGGACGAGGGTGCAGAAAGAGCAAGCGGAGACGGAGGGAAGGAGCCGCGGGGGTTGGAGCGGGCGGAGGCGGGGGAACGGCGAGTTTTTAATGCGGCATCTCTAGGGGCGACGAGGATTACCAAGGTTAAAAAGGAAGTTTTTAATAATTTTTCATTTTCTCTATATTTATTATCGCACGTTTCCTAACCGGGGGTGGGAAATAGAGGAGGGTAGGGAGTTTTGTTTTGTCGGAGACAATGGAGGGTCGGTAACGCCGGACCGTCTACCGTCGCGGGGGGAGGAGGGGGGGGGTGATAGGGAGGAGGAGTAAGGGACGGGATTTCACGATTGTCAGTTGTCGTTGTGAAATTTTAATTCGCCCTCTCCCGTTTCCTTTTTTCATAGTCACTTTCTCTCTCTTTCCCTTCCTCTTTCCCGTTCTCTTCCGATCTTAGCACGTAAAAGCCATCGCGATCCCTCCATCCTAATTCAACAACGCAAAGTTATTTTTACAACGGCATGCCGGATGCTCGCGGAGATGTAGTGCCTTTCACGCGTACCGTTTCTCGTTCATTTGGCTTGCATGCTGTTGTTCGAAGTTTTGCGTTGCGAAATTTCGGGCGCGCTCGTTTTTCACCACTTCTGTTTACATCGTGTTCTTCTTCGTCACTTTTTTTCCGTATATGGACTAACTCTTTACGCTTTACGTACCGAGGAGGTATCTGTAAAGGAAAGAGATCAAGGAAATTGAACTGTGTGTGTGCGTGTGTGTGTGTGTGTGTGTGTACGTTTCAAGATATTGATATTTGCACTCACTAATTGTTATAAATGACAATGAGTAACAATTAATTTGCGAGAGAATTTACGTACAAATTCGTAGGGAATAATCACATTTGCCAATCAACTTGATCGAAGAGGACGGAAAAACGCTTGACGCGAGAGAAATTTCGTGGGAGGACACAGTAAGGGGATGCAGGACGCCGGAAATTCGTCTGTGCTAATTTGTCGCGAAGATCATGGAATTGAAGTTGGCGCGGAGTCTCTTCTATTGGCTTGGAACATTCCACCATGCGCCCTTCTCTCCTCCTTCGGCCTCTTTCCTCTACTCTCTCTTCGCGATACGAAGCGTCCTATCACATTTTCTGCGAGCACTGTTCCGAATTACGAAAGTCGGGAGCCTTAGCGACATAAAGAAAGAAAGGCAGAGAAAGCGAGAGAGAGAACGATTAAAGGACAAAAAATATCCTGTAAATTAGATTAATAATCGCGTATATCTCTTTTTATGATTTTATTTTTATTAATATACAGTTAAAGCTTTCTTCGATTTTTCTAATTGTTTGTTAAATGTATGCTTGGAAAACAATAGAATTTCAAGACAGAAAGGTGAAAAGATAAAGCAACAAGAATCTATTAAGCATGCGGATCAATAAAATCCTTAAATGCGAAGCTTTCAGTTGGTTATTAATCGCATGCAAACCACGATGAAATGTACAGCCATTCATTTACACGTCGCCTATATTGAATGTAAAGAGCAGAAAAATTATGTTTACATGCGAAATCTGCCACGGATCATTTTCCATCCACGAGCGAGCTATATCCGCTTCGTTTCGTTTTCGCTTCAGACCTTCCATCTCTTTATCCTGAAATCCAGTGAGATATACTACCGGTATATTAATCAGGAAACGCAGGGCAACCTGCTTTATGAGTCTTGAAGTATCGCGAGGAGCAGAGAGGAGAGGAGGCGCAGGGCGAAGACATCAATGTCAATAATAATTCATTGATTACTTAATTCATAGTTGCCATGACGACCGTCTCTCGCTTTTCCCTTGCCTCCAAGCTACTCTGTTTTTCTCGCTTCGACGAAGAAGAGTACATACTCCTTAAACTTATTTCACACGGAATCGAATGAGCTGATTGTTTCCTTCAGCAATCCGGATAATTGACTAATTAAATCATACAGTGTTCCTAACTTACGTCATCACGATTTTCATACTTTATGATTAGCAAGATGATTGCGATCACCAGAACTTGATTGTCATTCTCGGCATATTTTCGGGAGTATCAGGGATTCCGTTGTGAGCGTCGCATTAGCCTTGCTTACGGGTTCGCAAGCAGGCAAGGAGAAACACGAAATGAATATTCAGAAGTTATTAGTCTGTAGTGAAATGTGACGGGGCTCACCCTTCTCGAAAACCACCCTGGCCTCCGCCACCGTCGCCCACTCCTCCTCCTATCCTCTAGCCCTTCGTTCCGCCCCTCAGACCGCTATAGATTTTGCGATACATCCTGCGGAAATACTCGCGAGCGAGCGAGCAAGACACCCCCGATCTGCTACTACCGGTCGAAGAAGGGGTTGAAGCCTCGATGAAACGGCAGGGATGAAATCATGAAAGATGAGGAGGTTGCGGGAGGTGGATGCGAATAGACCGAAACCGGGACCGGCGGGGCGTGAGGGTGATGGGCGAAAGGGGCTTTATGCATAAGCTAAGAAGCACCATTGACGGGCACCGAGGAGGGTGTGTGTATGATATATACTGCGACTGTAGCAACGCACTTGATAAACAAGACTTTGGTAACACCAACGTGACATAACCCCAGCACGTATCCGGAAGTCACCAAGTATAATCACATACGTGGGATAAAAGTGCGCGCTGATTAAAGTCGGAAGTTCGGAAGTATTTTGGTGCATGATGACCTGATGACACATTCAACGAAATAATTTTATTCATTCAAGTGAAATAATGATTTATGAATCGATTTAGAGTCGACTTTTGTTCATGATAAATAATAATAAATAAATATTTCGCGAATCTGTAAATAACAATACGTATAACAAAAAAATGTTTTTCTTTAAATACAAAAGATTTAATTTGTAATTATAGAATTTAATTATAAATGCAACGTTTGAATAATTAAATAATTTATGAGGTCGATAGAAATAATGATTGACGCCGATTATATAATAGAAGGACTTGGCTACTTTAATCTTATCCCATCGTGTTGTCTTGCAATCGACGAGGAAACAGACGCCGGTTTACGTTAGTCGCTCCATCTCCTCATGAAGCACCGCGGGCGCAGTCCGCAATGGAAATACGATTCACGAAACATATAATACCAATGTGTCTCGGCAGTATTTGTCGAGGAAGCGCGGACGGATAGAGATCTCCGACAATCGTGTAAACTCCTTTACGAACGGCACCGCCTTGAAAGCGCGTGTCGTGTCGCAGGCGATATTCAAATGGCATCAATTTCTGGGAAATTGCTTCCTATATCTACCCGCAACCTGGATGCAGGCTCTCCCTCTCGCGAGAAGAGGGAGCAGACCGTATTGGCAGATAGCTACAGCATCGTTTTACAACCCCTTATCTGGATAAGTTACGGGCATCCTATTCGGCGATTCTCTCCCGTCCGAAGTTACGTTGTCGAGGGTGTCATCGATTTCCATGGAAATCCCTGATGCGCGTAACTCCACGCGCTGCGCCAGATTGTCGCGTCGTCTTATCGCGTGAGACAACTCTAACTCTGAAGCAAAAAACACACCAGCCGATCGTCATCGATGCCATCTCCGATTTGTTTACCAAAGTCGAACATATTGTTGGAGTCAGTTGTTGTTTGTATCTTAAAAGGACAGATTCTTTACATCTATCTATCTTATCTATTTATCTTTTATCTGTAATGCGATTTGTTATAAAATTGTTTACGATTGCCCGCACGTTGCATTACATTATTTCTTTCGATAAAGAATCAATTCATCCTCACGTTCGAATCTCGAGTCGAAACGTCAGTCAAGTCAAGCTGCGGTAGCAATCTCGGAGGAGCCCGTTCCTTCTTTCGCCGCAAAAGAAACACCCGCGGGGCTCGGCAACTTTTTTTCATCAGCATTTTATGGTTATACTGGCGCATTAATAATGCACATGCTTAATATAAAGAGAGGCCCGCGAGTCTCCGTCTAATAAACTGGAAGAATGCTTTATAACCATTCGCGGTTTTGGGCCGTGCGGGGCGAGCGACGGGGAAGTGGCGAAGGGTGCGCTGGAAGGCAAACTAAAGGGGGTGGCTTTCTTCTTTATGCTCACCAAACGGCCAATCTCTCCTCTGCGCGTCGAAGGAAAGTGGCCTAACTTTCCAGTGCTACGAAGAGACAACGAACTCATCGCACGATATATCCTCTAGAAGCGTGACTCGTTAAAGGATCTCCGCCATTCTTTCGTCAATCCCCATATATATATATATATATATATATATATATATATATATATATATATATAGATGTGTGTGTGTGTGTGTGTGTGTGTATGTGTATATATACATTCCTCTCACTTCATCATGAAAAATTAATTTTGTTGAAAATTTGTCAACGCTCGATAACGAAGATCGAACAGGGCTTTACAAGTTTTGCAATTTAAACTTTGATTAATTGCATCAACATATGAGATAATTTTTTATCGAATAAAGACATTTACCTACTACCTATAGAATACGTCATTTATGATAAAAAGCTAGTTGAATGATATCCGTGGCGCGAACGTAAATCATCTTTAACGTAAAAATTTTCATATCCATCTTATCCTTGAGTGCCAAATGAATTTTTCGTTCTCCCAGAGCTGATTTCCGAGTTGCGAGCGAGAGGAGGCGCTTCAGATAGCGAAGGTGAGACTTTTTGAAAAATATGAGTTTAATAAAGAAGGTAGTATGATGTATGGCCCGACGTCGAGGGAGGGAACTTGCCAGGATCAACCAGCTTCGATACACAGATATTGTATACATAATATAACTAGATGAAGGAAATGGGCGTGATGTACTGGATGTCAAAATGTCTCGCGAAAGGTTCGACATTGTGCTTTCACGTTGCTAACAAAATTGCGGGAAACTTTTCGTTAAACTGAAGAGGGGTGCAAAAAAACTCGTTATCGGATTTCATCGCTCGTAGGCGGTCGCCCTCTTCTTATCACGATTCGTCAAAAGTCACAAGGATATTATTTGTAGGGAAAAAATTTAATGCTTATTAAATTCAATCCTATATTTGCGATCAATAATTTTCAATGTAAGATATTTATGTTTTATCGAACCATCCATTTATATATTCTTAGAATTGGTTTGTTTTTAATTAAAAAAAAGATAGTAGGGAATTATCGCAAGATCTCAAGCTTCCTTACGTCAATTTTCAATATAAAAGTCTGTCAAATATAAAAATTTGCTTGAAATTTATCAAAACATTTATTAATACATTAGCCGAATGATCTACAAAAGTGCTCAATCTTTAATTACCACATATCTTACAGAATTTGGAGACGTATTTTATCACCTTACATTTTTTCTCCTCGACGCATAATATTGTCGAGGTATTGAATATTTCATCGCAAAGATCCGTATTTTTCTCCGGGTGATTGTCATTCGAAGTGGTCCAAGAGCGACAGGCGCGTCCGGACAGCGCGGCACAGGGAACAGCAAAATCAATTATTCATCCGAATTGGCCCGGAAAAAGTCCTAATTATCCGGAGCAAATACAACCTTAATACGCAGAAGTGTACCACCATCTCAATCTCTCTCTTTCTATCTGCAAATTCCCGGCCACGACCGCGCAGTCATTCTTTGGCACAGCCTTCTCCTTCTTACCGTGAATAACCATTTGTATTTCCAATTAGCTTTGCTAATAAGAAGACGGAGGCATTGCCGTAGTTTAAAAAAAATGTATAACCTCATCCAGCCACTGGGGAAATAAAGAAAAGCGCCGTCCCGGTATGACAATACCGACGGCTTGGGAGGGGTTATATCGGGCGAACTACAATTAAAAATCCTTCACCCTCACTTAACCCTGGCTCCTCCTTATGTCGTATTAACGACCGGGACTGTGCAACGATCGCTACGGGGATATCGTACCAAACAGCGAGAATATTTTTTTGCCAATTATATGCTTGACCCCTTCGCATTTTCTTTTTTATCCACGCGCTCTCTTTTATTCCGACGTCGCGACATCTTTTTTAGCATCGTGTCGATTTACTCTGTTCGGCGCGGCGGCAATATTCTCTGTCTGTAGAGCGAATAAAATGGGTTATAAAAATATATCTGAGAGGAGAAATATTCATTCCACCATTTCCCCGGCTAGGTATTGTTGAGATGACCAACCCGGTTATAAATGGAGAATCAATATGTAAATCTGGTACTTGTCAAGCTCTTGTTTAACTATATTAAATAATTAACACATCATAAATATATTTTAATATTACCCTATTTTATACACGATAATTACGTAATTTTACTAATTAAGAGTTCAAATGTCGTAAAAAATGTATAAAATATTTTTATTTTTTATTAGTTATAATTAAAAATTATTTAAAAAGTAATAAATTAATAAATTTGTAAATTTCTTACAATATTTTTATAGTTTTGTACTACGCAAAATTTATGCTGTTAAAATATAATTGTATAAAATATAATATCCGAAACATATCACTGAGATTCTAAAATATTATATATGTTATGAACATAAATACTTATGCTCGTACGAAAGAATTTACGATACTGAAGAATGTAGCCTCCGTATAATAATCCATTTCTGCGAACATGAGACTATACCTATGTTTGCAAACTCGGATTCTCGCGGCTCGGATTTCCGCGACTCCGCTAGGGCTTTTGTTGTCGTGTTGCTCATCAAAGTCATACCGAGGTCAATCGAGTGACGAGCAATTCAGAGTCGATAAATCTTGTCAGTCGCAATCGGTATTTCGTATAGAATGTATCGTGCTATGAGAATTATACGAATCAGTGAAATAATGTGTCAAAAGTGTTAACGCATTTTCAATTGTAATAAGGAGAAGCTGTGTTCTGAACCTTGGGCATCTTTGCTTATTCTGAATGTAAGTATAAGTTTATCTTGCAAAATATTCTGTGTGTGTTCTTAAGTTTAAAATAAAAATCTATCGAATTTTTTTATTAAGTTTATCTAATAAATTTAAATTTATCAGATATCGTTAATATAAATATTTATTTTCCATTGAAACATAATGTTAGATTAATATCTATCTATATATATACATATATATTACACACAATTGATATTAATCTAACATTATGTTTCAATGGAAAATAAATATTTATATTAACGATATCTGATAAATTTAAATTTATTACATAAACTTAATAAAAAAATTCGATAGATTTTTATTTTAAACTTAAGAACATATACATAATTTTATATAACTCCATATATTCTCTAATTTAAAAAATATATTTTCTAATTTGTAAGATTAATATTTAATATAAAAATAATCTTATAATTATTTGCTATTCCTACAGTACAAATATGAGAATTAAAACAGTTCCAAGACATAGAATGCTCCAACGCAGGATTAAGATTGCATCAAGAAGCTCTTCAGAAGAGAGTGACGTGGATATTGGAAAAGATTATGATTCTATAGAGGCAACAGTTGGTCAAGATTCATGCGAGGTGTAGATAATTATGTGATATTTTCTATTTTATCATACATTGTGGAGAATCAATTTTTATTTAATTGTTAGAATTAGTTTTTCAATAATTATCAGAAAAATGTAGCTGTACACGATTAGATTACTTAAGAAATTTCATATATATAAAAATTTAACATAAATATAAAAATTTGACATGTAATTTTGAACAATATTTAATTCCTCAATTCTTTCGGTATTAAAACGAATCTTATTTAACAGGCATATGCGTCACCTTCAAAGATTCTTATTCCGATTACAACGTTTACTAGTTCGAACAAGGAGATGACCTTACCTTCATCCACCAGCACATCACCGTCGCTGATTAACGACGACAACAATAATGTGGAGGTCATGAATCTGTCAACAAAGGATATTTCCAACCGTGTTGACGACATCGCGACAGATACCTCCGCCGAGCCAGAGGACAAACTGAAAGATTCCTTCCTCTACAAGATCATGACCGATCCAAACTTTCTGAAGAATATTCAAAGGAACAAACAGCCGAAGAAATTCATCTGTCTCTTTTGCAAAGAGGAATTTGCGACGTGTGACGAATTGACAAGTCACATGGACGTGAAAAAGAATGAAAGCAACCAGATCGTCTGCTGTGCCTGCAAAAAGACATTCGCCGAGAAAAGGTATCTGAAGTACCATCAAAGATGTCATTCCGATAGAACCAAGTTCACTTGCGATATTTGCACCAAGAAGTATACGAGGTTGGATAACCTGACGAGGCACAATGTGCTGCATGTGAATCCTGACAAGTTCTCCTGCACGATCTGCAACAAGACGTTCACGCGTAAGGATCTGCTCAACAAGCATCGCAAGAGCCACGAGAAGTGTAATCTTTACTGTACGAAATGCGGCAAATACTTTAGAAGTATTCTCACATTAGAAAATCATCAAAAAATACATCACGAAGTATCGAACACTTCGGCGAATATAATTTATAAGACTGAGAATGCCGTTTCTACTGAGAATCTAATCTGCAAAACTGAGAACTTGGTTTCCGCCAAGAATAAAGTTTATGAAACTTATGATTCAAACTCATTCACTTTGGGTGAAAGTTTAGTTTGCAAAACTGATGATGTAACTCGTAAAACTTAGAGTTTACTTTCCGATACCTGTTAAACAAACTAGATATATAGATACACACATGTTTGATCTGATTTCAATTTTTTATAGTTTTTGGTAATCGAGACAAGAATCTTCAAAGCGAATATTATCGAGTAAAGTACGACGTATTTTACAAAAAGACATAGTCTTGTTAAACACTTGTTTGTAATTAACATAATAACATAAGTTTTTGTATAATTACAAAATTCTGTATAATTACATAAGTTTTTGTAATTATCGTGTAAATTACCGTGAACTTATTAAGAATTATGTGATAATTCTTTATTGCGTAATTTATAAATTTATATAGGTATTTGCAATTTTCTTGATTTATATCATGAAAAATTATGTGTGAAATTAAAATGGATATTTTTTCCAAAATTGTGTTAATATATATAAGTAATATGCATATACTGATTTAATTTGTTATTTATGTTGTGTTATCATTACTATGGTATCTATATTGCGAATATTTCTTGAAATTATTATCTATAACTTAGTTACTTAATTATATTACATAACGTTACTATTGTCACTAACGTTAAATAATCTTATTCATGTCAACTCTTTTTTTCATGTTGTAATATGACAAGAATATTAAATCTCTTCCTATATAAAAATATATTCGAATTTATACCAGAAAATTATTTTTTGTGTAATATTTCACTTTAATTTAATTGACAATTTAAAAATTATATTCCTCTGTTCCTCGTATGTTCAAAATATGGAAGTATTAGGAGATACACCGAATACTGTGTCTCGCGTGTAATCGCTTATATCCAATCGCGAAAATTAGAAGGGTTACTTTCTTCAGAAACTCTCGCCACTCTTCTCGTTCCTTTTGGCTCTGCACATTCATACATTTTTTCTTTATAGCTTTCTTCGTTGTTAACTCTCTTTCTCACTTGCAATTTAATGCAATTAAGTCGAGCGTTAAAATATCGTTCTTAATTCGCCGGCGGCACCCTTTGTTTTAAACGTGGTTTTAGTGCGAATGACTCACGTTGGACCTCCCTTTCTCTCACTCATTCGCTCTTTTTCTCTCTCGATCTATCTTTCTCTCATATTTTCTGTTTTTTTTCTCTCTCTCTCTTACTGGCCTAGCATACAATTCGTTTTTCCAAGAAATATATATATGCATGCTATCGTCGTGTTTTTATGCACAATGCGTGACTTTGATGTTCTGTTCACAAATTCTATCCTCTATGAAATTCTAATTATTTCTTTTTTAGAATACTTTTTAGAAATGTCTTGCAGCGACAGAGAAAAATTTTAGCACTTGAGATAATTTTTAAAATTTAGATTTGAATGAGATAAGAAATTTTGAAGGTCTTTGCATAACGTATGTCTCTTTACACACTTGATATGAAATCTTTTTTTTTAGTACAAAGTGGTTCGACTTTGTATAGAGAAAGAAATTTTATTGGAATACATTAAGAAAGATGACCTTATGATTTTTTTGTCTATAATATTATATTACACATTCTTTAAAAACACAATTATCTCCATTTTTCTTTATTTAAACATCAAACAAATTAATTATTTATATCTAACTTAAATTCTCCTCCACTAATTCTGATCTACTTTTCACTCTGTACGCTACTAGCTACACTCGTTCCATATTCTCTTTGTTCCTGACATCCTGAAGAACTTTGAAAAAGGGTTTTTCGCCGCGACATTGAAAGAAAGCTCGACGAAACACTCAAAGATAGAGCAATAGTAGAGTCCACCAATTTTCAATGCGTCTTTCTCTTTCTCTCTCCTTCTTCCTCTTCTGTCATCCTGGAATTCTCCTGTGTCCCTTTGATCCACTTACTCGTCCAACGCATATCGCGTATGCGAACTCGACCAAAAATGTAACAAAGTTTTCAGGAACGTCCTGGCAGAAAGGCTAGTACAGATTCTGCGGTCTCTTTGGCGAGCGTCGAACTCGGTTCTTGCTAGATGAACGATGTTCTCTCTTCGCCGGTTATCTTCCCTCTATGCGATACATTTGAACATTACTCAAAATGATTATGCGTGACGAGTGACGAGTATAAATGGAAAACTAGCAGCAGATTTGCTCGATTTTTCCGAAGATTATACAATTTTTAATCATTATAGATATAGTATAGTATAGATGAATTTTAAAATAATTTTATAGCGAATATATTACACTTTTTTCTTTAATTTTGATCTTTATATATTTTTAGTTCCAAAAACTTGGTAAAATATTAAATTATTAAAGTATTAAATTTTCCTGATATATTTTTGACTTTCCCTTTCTTTAAAACTGTAATAAATGTTTTTAATCGCTTCGATAGAATTCTCTTAATAAAGGATCAATCCTTAAACATAGAAGACAAACATATTTTCTTGATAGACATTTTAAGATTGTTTATCTCTTCACGTTGTTGTTTAATCTCTCCTTGTGCCGAAATTTAAAGCATTATACCGTAGAAGAATCTCTTTGATGTCGCGCTTTACATGCAATATTTACATGCTATCGAGGGAAGACTTTAAACTTCTTAAAGATATTTTGAAGGCCCGGGAGTACTTTCAGCGAGCTCGCTGCATTAAGAATTCAGGGGAGGGGTACAGTGGCATTTATTCATTCAGGCATTAATGAAAAGACTGTATGGCTCGTGCTTTGTGTACAGAAGTCGACGCAAAAGACGAGACATAAACGCGACTTTTGTATTTATCGAAGACCTTTCGATCAAAATTTTAAATACACATTTTTATTTTATTATTATTAATCATTCTTTCAATATTTTTAAAGAATATTTAGATATGTTTGAGATATTATTCTCTGAGATATCTTTTATATATTAAAGTCATAAATATATCGTTAATTATATATATATATATATATATATATATATATATATATATATCATTAAATTTTGAAGTTTTAATTGATGCATTCGATCGATTTGATCAGCTGTTGTATAGCACATGACATTGTGCTAACATTAATAACACGTTGACATTTTCCGCATATGGTGTGTAGCCGGAAAACAGGAAGAGCGACAAGAAGTGGAAAATGGGTAAAAACACATGAGCGTAGGGCAGAGACTTCTCCGCAATTTTAAAAACAGCTAAGCATGTGTTTATTTGAACGCGCACAATGCCATTAGAAGTGCCTTTTAGCCCCTCTATCATCCTCGCTATCGTCGTCATCGCCGTCGTTGTCGTCGACATCGTCTATGTTGTGTCGCGTCTCTCGCGGCCAACCCCTCTCACCACTACCCCCTTCAACCTCCTTGGGTCGGAAAATCCGCTCGCGGCGAAATGCAGGGCGTTTTATACACGCAACGTTGAGTTTTTTCCCCGATTTTCGTCTGGCACTTCGACACTCATTTTCTCAGACCGCACGCGTGTTATGCACGCGCGCCACTGCTGCTGCTCTCTCCTTAGTTAGGGTCATAACGTTTGTTTTCCTGCTTACTTTGCATCGTCGAACGGAAAGCCATAAAAATATCTAGGAGATAAAGTCGGCAAGCGAAAAAGCACGGTATCCTTATTGACGGTGAGTTCAATCAGATATTTCGAGATACTAATTGCGCTCTTAAATCTTGATCTAGAACACCTTAAAAACATTAATAAGAATTAAAATTGTTAATCACTTTTTTTCAATGGAAATTATAATACAGATTAATTTTACTCTTTAATATTAATTTAATAAGAAAATAAATTACTTTACTGCCTTTAACGCCTTTATTTTACATTCTACTACACCTTTGTGCTTAAAATTCTTTGTTGTTTATTTTACTCGTATATCGTAACGCGTTTGAGTTTCGCCCGTTTACATTAATATTATATCAATGCCGTGTCAAAGGGTATCCTTCCTGTTACCCTTTACGTGTACCCCTTTGCACTTCGATGAGGCTTTCTCGAGCGGCCAAGCAACGTACGACTGCCTCATAAATAATTAGCAGGCGAGATGTTAACTGATGGATTTGGAAATTTCTCCAAATGGTTTCAAAAATATCTACATTCCGTTCGTACATTTATTTCCCACGAGTGTTGCGTATGATAATTAAAAAATGGTGCACTCACCCGTAAAATTAATTCTTTACATTTTTAGTGAACTCAAATTACGTTGTTCTGTATGAAACGTTTTCTTTTCTTTTTTTCAAAAGTGTAAGTGTAGTGTGCTTTGTTTTAACCGCAATATGTATAACATGTACCTATTACACGTACCTATCGACTGAAATTCTTTCTATTGTATTATTTTGCGAATTGTTAAATTGCCTATCGAGAATTTCCAATGTATTTGTCTCGCAATCAGATCGATTCCGGCTGACTTAACCAAGCAAAGCATCATCAAGGGGATACGCAAATTTCTTGCAGAGAAAGTAAAAAAAAATCGTCTTGCTTACGCAAACGCGGTCAATAATCGCTGATAATTTATTGAGGCAAAAAATGTTGGCGATCCCTACTGAGTTTCTTGCGTTATTTAAGAAAATAAATATTTGATATCTCAAACAAAGACTCGGCTATTCCTCTTCTTGCCGAAGAGTCAAAACGAAGGAGAAAGATAAGGGTGAGAACCGCGAGGAGGAAGGACCAAGGATCGCGGCTAAAAAGTGCCGAGGGAGAGGGTCGGTAAGTCTCTCGCCTGCTTAAAGACGCTGGCGGGGTGGCGACTCATTGGCCGTGAAATATGGGGTAAAAGGTTCGATAATTGATTACACAGATTTTTTATGCCGCAAGAAGCCTTAATTCTCGCCGCTACCCCTCGGAAATAATTCCGCGCCGGGAAACCTGAGCGACGAGGCCGGAATATCGAGTCCTTAACCGCCTCCCTCTTACAAGGGAAGACAATCTCGTGTCGGCCCTTACAACCGGTTCGGAGATTAATCGAAATCGCGATTGCGCTTTTCACGAGCGACAAGAATAAACGGCGTATCGGTGAGGAGGATGTCTGCTTTATCGAATGAATGTCTCCGCGATAATCTCTCGTCTTTTCAGGAGAATCATTTTGGTATCTCTTCGCCAAATATAAACGTGATAATGTTCATGGATAATGAGTTCTCTTATGATCGATTTCCATCTTTTCTATTATTAACTTATCTCCTACTGTTTTACTTATATTTTTTACATTTTCCTTATATTTTTCATTAAATTCCTTTCTCTCTATGCTGCAAACTACTTATTTTTACAACGTAATTATTTTTACTATATGATAAATAAAATCGCAATTAAATGATATTTCTGTCACTTGCGTTTGTACACAGTTTTTTTCCGCAATACCTTGCACATGAGTTAAAAAAACAGCATACATGATTATTCGCACATGAAAAATCAATTAAATCAACATCAAAGAACTGATGATTCGAATAATTCCTCAACGACTCGATGGACGACGATATTACAGACTGGTTGATCCGAGACTGATACGTGAAGGCCAATATAGAAACAATGCCTCCCATTACGAAGGGTGCGCGGCATATTTTCTGTGCGAAGAAACACGGGTCCTAATATTAATTTTTATCGAGACCCAAAGCCGAGGGGGCGCAATAGGGGAAGCTTTCGCGGTGCGCACACCAGAGACGCGTATATTGATTAAAGTGTGGACCGACGGCCGAGGCTTTGTCTCGTCGTGAAAAATCATTGCCACGCTAATTCAAAAACATCGAAGCTGAAGAGAAATGTTAAAGTGGAAGAGAAAGATGGCGAGGAGATAGAAGGAGAGAGACAATTTGGATGCCTGCTCCCTCTCCCTGTATGATCGTTCGATGGAAAGATATTGCGTCCTCGATACCGATAGTCTCTCAACTGCTTTGTTATTATACTAATTAAATTGCTCTTTTTCTCTCCTTCTCATTCTTTCTTTCTGCACGCCCGACCACATCGTCCCGCATCAGTCGTTTGAACTTTTTCTCCTCGCCATTGCGCCAATTTCGTGGGGTTTCGCCACCGATATCTCACAAAATATACTAATTAATTACTGCGAAAAGGGTTGTTCGTTCTCAGACCGATTGATATTTTGTATTCGGATATTTATTTTTTAGTTTAATACATTTATATATGTCTTTATTATAATAATAATAAAGTAAAATATTATTTATTTACCTAATAACAAAGTAATTATAAAATACTTATAATATAAGTATTTTATGTATATTATATATCATATATTTATTATTAATATAATTTTTTATGTGAGAAGATAATTGAATTAACAATACTTTTGCCATTCTAATAATAACCTAGTTTTTTATTGTTCATTTACTATTTTTCGTATAAAAAGATGTGCTCACCGCTTCTAAACATAATATATAAAAATGTTCTTTCAGTCGTATGGAATACATAATTGCTTCATCGTGCGTATTATTAACAAGCACGCTTTTCCCGAATGTTTCCCGAATCTGGTTTCCAGAGAAGAATTAAATTAGCATAAGAGCCCTTGGATACGGCAGAGGATGGATAATTCAATGATACCGCAGTGTTACATTTCAAACATTCGTTTTAATTATGATACGAAGCGTACGGTAAGAATTTATGTTTTTCGTAATTACATGCGTAGCGGTCTTTTACACTGCGTTTCTCGCGCAACAAATCATATCATCTGCCGCTGGTCTCTTCTTCGTATGAATTTTACGTAACGCGGAAATCGCGGACATAGAATACGCGTCATTCCCGCAGCTCCCGTTTTTGTGAATTCTGACGTTTCAGGATACATGGTCTTCTTTTATAAAGAGGAATGAGGCAGACACGGGGAATGGATCTTTATCCACAGAAGAACTATTATTACATACATTTTTATAAATTTTATACCATGTCTTTTTATTCGATTTATTTTAAAATATCTAACGCATCCTTTTCGCATGCTCGTGCTGCAGCCGCGTTCTTTAAATCGTAAAAAGGAGAGAGAGAAAAAATGTAATTTGCCGTTTTTCACATCAAATTGTTATGTTTATTGACGATGCAGACGTGTTTTGTTACGGAGATACATGTCCAGTCGCATCTTGCTCTATAAATGAGCGACCAGACAGTTTTTGACCTCTCTCATTATTTCTAAAATTAATTCTACTCGAAAGAGCGCGCGATTCTGCACCATTAAACAACATGTTTGTTTCGACCGTCTGCGTCGATTAATGACGGGAACTCGGGCGTATGAATGGCGTAGGCGATATTGAAAGAACGGAGGTCTCGCTACGAAGACTTCCGTGCAATCTTTCAATCGTTGTTGCGACCGGCATTTACACGGATGTAGACACGCGCGCGCGCGCGGAATATATCTCGCGAAAGGAACGCGGACGAAAATTGATTCGATCATCGTCGCCGAGGCGGACGAACGCGCGATAGGTCTATAAATAGTGACACCGATGATGGAAGGCTTTAAATGAGATGATATGGCCTCTGATCGACCCAATCAATGCCTCTACTAAATCATCGTCTAAACTGACGGTCGCAACACCGCCGGCTAATATACACACGCCATGGAACGCTGGTGGGCGACCGGAAGAAACCACTCATCCAGCGATTGCCGATGTATAGCGTCTTTATGAGGCCATAGTTTATGATGAGTGCTCGTCTATGCGAACCCATCGTCGCGTATTGTTAGATAGACACTTTGATTTTCGATTTTGCAGGAATAACTTTTACAGTAAAACAGATTACACGTGGCTTTATATAGATGCGGTATATCTCTACCATTATTAACTTATGACAAAAGTTACTTTTGGCTAATAAAACGATAAAAAAAAATGTTAGATATTTTAGGATAAATTTAATAGGGTAGAAAACAGTTTTATCGATTTTCTTATTAACTTGAGTATTAAAATCTTATTATTTAAGAAGGTGTGTGTGTGTGTGTGTGTGTGTGTGTGTGTGTGTGTGTGTGTGTGTGTGTGTAAAATTCATCAGCAAAAATTATTTAATTATAAAAAAATATTTATTTTATAAAGCAAAATTAAAAAATTCGAATTTTCCTCTTCTTTCATATGTAATTCTCTTTGTTTATTTAAATGTAACTGGTTAAAGAAAATTATGTTCCTGACATTGCATAATTTTTTATAGTCATTCTTTTGAGTAAATTATAGTTAATAAAGTTCTCGATGAAAATACACACACACACACACACACACACTTTGCTCGAATAGCGCTTGTTAAATCCAGGAAGTACATCATTTTAAAAGGTTCTGGTTATAATTCAATGCAGGATGCAGTTTGTTGATATAAAACGAAAAGTTCATTGCACGCGTGACTGCATCGTCACGCATAGCGTCCGTTGTGACAGATTTCGATTGAAAAAGAAAGGAAAAAAAAGAGACGATAATTAATGCCGTGGTTCATCTGTCAACATTGATGTGTGGCTACGAAATACTCGTACAACTGCCCGAATGTTTTCTGTATAGGAGAAATTGGAGAGAAGAGAAATACGGAAATTTTGTTTGTTGTAACATCGGGATCATGATGACACACCAAGTTAATTAAATTTGATCTCGATATTTACCCGGAAAATGGAAACTTTAACCGTATCTAATAATTCCGCGCGTATCCATCGAAACGTTAATGCATTTCAAATCAGGTTACTTATAAAATAAAGTATTTTATAATAATAACAAGTTTTTACTTAATTATATTGTAGTTGCATAATATAAATTATAATTAATATAAATAATATAAATTTATAATAGTTTGATTTGTTAGACATTTTATTATATAAGAGAAGGAAAGTTTATGCATGAAAGAAGCAAATGGTTGATTGTTGAAAAAATATAAAAATTAATAATAGTTTTAAGTAAACATTAAGTGAAAAGATAAATTCTTTGCGATACAAATAATCAGGAAAACATTTATGAGATCAGTATTATTAACATTTCAAATACTGACTATAATTTAGAATCATATTATATACGCATATAAAATTACGAAAACGTATAAACGTCAGGCAAATTACCAAGTGTGGCAATCTCACGATTGATCAGTGACCGTAAACCAGCCAGGCGAGTTTTGATGCCACGATTGGTCGTTTGCGTCTTAATGGTTGGTGCCGAGCAATCGAGTATCGACTTTTCCATTAGCTACAAAAGTTGTGGTCACCGTAACGACGAAATTGGCTATACCGAAAGGACATCGTGCCGGTGATGTTGGTGTCGGAGGAAATGCTCGGATAGCGAGGGGTGACGAAGGGGGTGGCATGTGGAGATGGGTGGCGTGGTAGATGGAGGGTGGAGGGGGATGACATTAATTCTCATAACATTTTACGAGGCGGTATCTGACCTGTGTCAAGTCCTTCCGACGCCCAGGAGTACGGTTTAGGAGTCATAACTCCCAATCACCCTAAGACATGCAGTCGCGAGCAATTCAGCCAGCACCAAGGTGGTGGCCGTTTTCTCTTGAATAGCGCGAGCTTACCGAAGGCATGTGGCTGTCTGTCTCTTTCACTTCCTCTTTTCTCACTTCGCGCGGTGGCTACCTTGGCATATCACTGTCTTATTAAATCTGTAAACTTTCAGTAATGAATTGTCTTCCTGAATTCCCAGCTACAAATTTTTGCTGAAATTTTAGCTGTCGAGAATTTGTCCATGAATTGTATCGAAGAAATAAATAGTAAATAAACAACTATCATATTAACTTTAAGTTTTCCCGATCATAGTTATTATTAGGAGAACGTTAAAAAATCGTTTTGATATTAGTAAAAATCTTATTATTATTTCTTATATATACTTAATATTATTATTTTATTACTAATTCTAAATTTGTGAAGATTGTTCGATCATTTTATTTGCACGTATTATTGCTGGCGCTAATTAATATATTTTTCAATGTCTTATTACATATTTTTAGTACTGAAAGATTGTAACTATCATTTTCAGTACTGAGTTACAATTAATTTTTTAACATCAATTATGACGCGCGATTTCCAACTCGACTTCCAACTCGATGAAAATCAATGAAATATAGCGCACTAACACCTCGTGCTACAAACGCGACACGAAAGGCGGAGAGCAGAGTTTGGTAGAACGTGCCTCGTTAAGAGAAACGGAGAACATTGGGGATGTAGTGAGGGAGACCTGGAGGTGTACATCGTCGTTAAACCGTACCAGGAATATCGCCGTTCAATTTCGCTCCCCGCATTTTAAAAAGAAAAAAGGTAGAAAACCGTTCCCGCCGCTCGTCGTATCGGAGTTCTTTTTGATCTCGCTAAAGAATTCATTAAGTTTTGCGGGCGCGGTTAGGTATTAATGCGCGGGGGTGGGAAATGCGCGCGGCGCATTTTATGCTCGCTCAAGCGCGAGTCAGGCCGGAGAGAAGAGGCGCTGGATCTCTCTTTTCTCTGCCTCCCTTTGTCTGCCCTTCCATTGCTGCTGGCGTCGTTTCTTGTACCTTTGCGTAATGCTTGACTATCGATGGCTCTTTAATATTCGCGCGTGGAAGGCCATTTTTTCGGTCGTTTCTCAACTGGTAAACTTGAAGAAAAGAAGAAAAAGAAGAAGATTTGTGTCAGTCACTCAATCACTAAATCTAGCAATTAATATATTTTATAGAACATGCATGTATGTGCATAAACATTATGCTTTTTATATGCGTGATACATCTGCAGATATTGGAGGTTTTTGAACAATAATTCTGAGACCAATAATGCGAGTTCGCAGGGATATACCATATCTCGTGTCTCTATAAAACATGATGTACTAAATTTTTCTTCGCCTAACACGCTGATAGAGAGGGAGAGATCAGAATGGAGGTGGCCTGGAAAAGGCTACTAGCTGGACGATAGAGATCGGCTACAAGGCGGGTGAGGCTGAGGTCACCCCCGCGTTGGTGGAGTGCATTTGGCCATCAAATAACATCGGCAGTGCCTATAACCGGCTTACGTCCCGACATAAAGTTGGCTTGGTCTTCTCTTCCTTCCACGGGGTCTATCCTGGCCATGCTGCCATCTCGAACCACTAACTCGTGATCAAGCCGCCTAACCATCGTCGAACTACCACCGTATCAGGAGTTGCTACTCTTGGGAAGCTTAAGCCCACGATATCAGTTGATTGGGTCTAGCAAGTATCGCCGGAAAGAAAATTCCTTCCTCGATGTTCTCCAAGAAGCCCCGCGATTTTATAAGTTTCCTTTTTTTATTAAAAAAAAAAAGAGAAATAAAAAGAAGAAAGGATAATTTTGATGTAAATAATATGTATCTCGAAAGTATATTATTTTTAAATAGCTTTAAAATGAAAAAACATTTAAAAAACATAATGATTTAATTAAAAAGTATGAAATATATATTATTATACAATATATTTGTGTATATTTTTAAATGTTTCTATTTTTTCGAAAATATTTGAATAAAAAAATTCTATTGAAGACAAGTATGAAAGTTATTGTATACTCTAATATTTTTAATGTGAAACGCGCAAAAAAGTATCTCGATAATGCGGATATGACTGCTGTTACAATGGGAATACCCTCGTTTAATACGCCAGTTCGGGACACCCGCTACCAACACTATCCTCCGGCACTTTCGGTTTCCCCGATATTTCCAATTAAACTTTCTGCTCTCTATACCAAGCGATACTCTTTCCCGGATTAGCGAAAATACGCTACGCTTGCGGTGACCTTGCTGATATCCGAAGGTGGTCCCACATTCAAGGAGGGGACCAATAACTTGCCAATATCGGCATTACTGGCGTACTGAGCGCAATATAAACGTTTATGACCCAATGTGCGTCTGTTCAATCCCCCGACCGAGCTACCTCCTTCCGATCCGTCGCTTTTCTACCAGCGGCTCTCAAATATGTGCTATCTGTGAGCAATCTTTAAATATTATTTTACAAATAAATCTATTTAAGAATCTGAAATTAATTTCTTCAAAAAGGTAAGTATATTCTGATGGAAAACATACAGATACAAGCATAAACAATATTTTAATTTAAGGAAATGTTTATATTATACATACAAAAAACTCAGTTTGTTACGAGAGATACGTTGATAAGATTCATTTAAATATGTAAATTAAGCTTAAATGTGATTTTATCTAGTCGCGATTTTTTCATGAGATTATTTTGACGGAAGAAAATGAGAACGACTGTGGTCCGAAGGTATCTATAAGACATGAAATGGAAGAAGGGTGGGTATTGGTAGCCAACACGAATTCCGTCCTCTTCTCTCGAATGTTGTCGTGGTCGGTCGTTGTCAATGTGCGTCACAGGATATATCCACGTCGGTTACTTGTTCTTCCACGATGTGCGAGCACATCGTCTGTGTGGGTGCGTGTCCTGGACACTTAATGTTTCTCTATCTATAGCGGTCAGGTCGAGACAGCCGGGGATATTGTTATATACGACATTGTGGAGAACCCCGAGCAAGAAAAGACGAGGAGTGGAGCTACGAGAGATATCGCCCGCCACCAATTACCACCGACCAAGAGTTATTGAAAAGATCTCCCCACGGGAGAAACCCCGTAGAATCGCGGCTTGGCCAGGCTAATGAACACTGATTACAGTTTGGCGGATGCCCGTCGATGATTTGTGGACAGATCGTGGACCGCAGGTTGGCCGAGGCCATTTCACGCTACTGGCGACGATTTTTCTCGGCTCTCGATTTGCACAACACTTAATATATATTAAGAGAGAATACAATCAAGAAGCATCTTTTTTTCAAGCTATACATGTTCTTCCGATCTAAAAATCTAGATCTAAAAATATATATATACATATAGACGCGGTTCATAGTAACGATTATAAACGCATCGATAGTTCACGAGATAATCTAAAGTATAAAAAAATTAAAGCTTCTAAATTTCAAGAACTAAGCGAATAGTTCATTAATTACTCGTTACCTTTTGATCGTTTAACAAAGGCGATAATGGGAGAAGAATATATTTTCCCATCTCTTTGGCATGCGGTAATTCGCCTCCTCCTCCAACTACATCCGGTAAACGACATAATTTGCTAACACTTCTAATTTCTGATATAACAGAGTATTAGTTCTGATGCTGTCACCCCTCCTTCCTGTTCTTCCACGTCTCGCGTAAAATCGTTCGACGGATACACGCCTGTAGCGCGTATAGAGTCCCTCTTTACCAATTTTCCTCCCCGAAGCTTCATCGTCTTTGATCAGCTCCAGCGACGCCCCTATAAGCTTTCGTGCAGCTGCCTGCGTCTAACTCGACGTTCCATGTATTGAAATTCGTTGTTACACAAACACTATCAAAAGTTAGAACCAACTGCCGGTACCGCGAGATTAATTAAACAATTATTTATAAGCAATTGTGTGAAGTACATTCAGTGTGTCACGTTCCCTTAGCGAACACTACAATGCAAAGTGTATGCAAAATTTATATAGGTAGAATTTAAATTCATTTCCATGTGTTAAATATAAATTAAATTAGTTAAATATAAATTAGAAGAAATATAATTACAAAATTTGATGTTTAAAAAATCTCTGTCTATACGATAATAATCAATGGGGCGCATAATAAATGCGAGAAGCATTCTTAATTAACATAAGGATTAACTTGGAAATTTCGCGATTGGCGAAAGCTTACGCCAATGAAGCGGGCATTAATTATTCCCTTTAGATTACGCCCGACACGATCTGTAAGATCTTCCATACCCGTCCCCGTTGCGTCACCATCAATTTCGTCCCTTTCTCCGTGCAATAACTACGCTCCTCTCTCTCCCGCCCTCTCTCTCCTTGCTTCTCTAGAAAGCGTCAGAAAATCTGTCTCGTCTCATCGATGGTAATGCCTCCTTTTACGATCATCATATTTATAAATGTAACATCTCCCTCCCCGTTTTATCTCCACGGCCGATGAAAGGATCTCGTTAATTGGGAATACTGATGCCAGTACGAAGGCGAACTATACCGAATCGATCTTACCCCTCTGTCATACCGCCGCACCCCGCGCACTCATCTATCCGCCCACCCATGAGATCACGACGGCGGATAAGACCCGTGGGATGCCGTCAAAGGGAGCTTATATTTATGAGACTTTCGGCAAACAAATGGATAAATCTAATATCTTCGAGGCGAAACGGCCGAAGCTGCTTGAGAAACTGATGTCTGGAGACGTGAATTTAGCCATCTTCTCTTGTATGAAGCTTGTGATGGATTTTTTGGCTTTTAGTCGCGAGGATATGAAGTATCACATATATGAGTTTTGGCGGGATTTATTAAAAGACGATAAGTATATTACGGAGATTATGTGACAGAACGCGATTTTAATATTTCCGTATTGATTTTTAAATATAATTCAAATGGCAAAGAAATTAATTAATTGAATAGAAGGAAGAAAAATTATATACATATAACGCGGAATTATTATAATTTTAAAATAGAAAATTAAAATCGCCAAATGAAACACGGTAAAAATAATCAATATAAGATTATCTTTATTATTAATTTATTTATCATTGTAATTAATTTTGCTAATTGCTCATCAAGATGATCTCACAGAGATGATACGCGGCGATAGGGATCGCTTCTCGTGTTATAAAATTGTTTAAAAACGAATACGGGGCCCTCGCATGGCCGGGCATCGTCGCTTTAATGACGCCAAATCTTGTTTTTCTTTTATTAAGATTATTATGGTAAGTACAGTTTTTATTATATTATAGAAAATACATATATTTAAAGTACGCTTTAAATGTTTAGTTCAATAGTGTTAGGTATTGTCACGTCATTATAAACAAGTGTCCATAAAAGTGTTCGTGCAACTGTCTGAATTCACACAAATTTCGATCGAAATCGATCGAGGCACGATCGCATTAGCTCATACAGACAGATGTTTGACGATCGCAATAATCCAACCGTGGCATCGAGCGGAAATGACGCGCGTTTACAACGGCGGTCACCGATGATCTCACAGAGATGATACGCGGCGATAGGGATCGCTTCTCGTGTTATAAAATTGTTTAAAAACGAATACGGGGCCCTCGCATGGCCGGGCATCGTCGCTTTAATGACGCCAACTGTCACTAAAGACCCCTTCGATCATGTGCTCGGTGATGTGTCTTAATTGGTCCGCAAGTCGACCGTTATTAATGCGGAAAGTAATGCGAATATATCCGTTCGTTGCGACGAGAGCAACTTTTGACGGCAGGTAAGTGCAGGAGCTCGTGCAGCTTTAAGTTTACGACGTAATTAATTCGCACTCGTCGCATCAGCGAATGCATGCGCGCGCGATCTTTGGTAACATATGTAGATACGTATTGTATACCCGCGCGATATTTATGAGAATTTTACCTGTTTTCTTTGATCACGATCATCACGAAGATATGTAGAAAATCGTTAGCATTTGCGGTAACGCTGTGCGTCTACTCTACAATTACCAGGCCATAATTCACTTGCTACCTCGCTACATCTAATTACTAGACTGACTGCAACCGGCTTTTAATAATGCGATACCGCATCTATTTTGAATTTTCCTCTCTCGATCAATGCTATTGTGAATTATACGCGCGCGACTTTATAGCGTTTAAAAATTTATAATATTATTTTTACATGCACAATAAATCTGTTAACTTCTAAGTCGCACGCGTTACACGAGTCATCGAGGTCGATACGCTTCAGTCTATGCCGCGCGTGAAGAAAGAAAAAAAATTAATATTCGTATCTTTATGCTGTCAGGTTTATTCCGTGCCGATATAACGTATTACGATAACATATTGCCGTCGTAATGATCTTGTGCGTGACCTTGACGCGAAAAAAGCGCAGCCGGTATACGCGGCGTTACGTTAAATCGTGAATACATACAATTTTGTGTCAGGAGAGATGTGTGGATGCGGAGACGTATCTTAACCCGGGATCAGTCTGGGCTGGTTAGCCGTCTAGTGGCATTTATAACTCGTCATTATTATTTGAGTTGATTTGAAACACGCGCGATATAGCATTTCCCCTCTTCGACTTCGCATGCGACCATCGTCGTGGTCGTCATCATCATTCTTCCTTGTGCGCCGCCGCTCGAGTCCGAGGCAGCTGCTACGAGACACGCATCGACACACACACACACACACACGCCTGTATGTAATATAAAACTTATCGATACGGACTGATCAATCGTATCGATCGCGTTGCTGTCCTGACCAGTGCGAACGTTGGTCTCTCTTAATTAAACATTTAGAATAAATTATAATCATAGCACAATTATCCATCAATTATTTTGGTCCAAGGTGAATAATAACACTTTCAAATCTTTCTGTCGCCAGTGAATATTAATAAACAAATTTCAATTTCTTCGATCCGTCTGGCAAATTATCTGCGTGCCGCCGACTAGATTTATCGAACATTGAAATACAGTAAATTGCCAATTTTCAAAATCGATTTTAATTTTTTGCCCTAAATTAGATAAAGAAATTGAAGTGATAATATCTTATACAGACATAAGTTCGTTTACATCATCTAGAACGCGAAGTTTCTGAATTTTTTTTCCGGAATTAAAAGAGTTAAGTAAGAAGAAAATAAAAGTATGTGTTATCCTTTTCACGTTGTGACATTACATTTGTTTCTATTCCATTAAAAAAAACTTGTTAAAAGCTTATAATCAAGAATAGCGTGTTTTATATAATGGATCTTGCATCTCTTTTGCCATTTATTTTCTCTCACAATGACATTAGAAACACTAAACATCATAAGATTTTGAAAAGACAGAAACAAAGGTAAAACACACGATGCCTCGAGTCACAGAAGTCTCAAAGCGCGCATTTATCACATCGCTCGTATTGGTATCGAGACTCTCTGTCGAATCATTGGTGCCGAGTACCAGTTTCGTTCTCCAGCACCATCAAAAGCGCCATAAAAGAAGCGATCGGCAATGGTCGGCGGGACCACCGGTGGCAGGAGAGCACCGGGTGAAATTTGTCAGTATTAAATAAATAACCCATAAAGGCGGAACATCAATCCACCGTGGAGGCATTAACGCCCGATATAGGGTGGGCGAGGCACAACGGCTGTTATTTTTCATACACCAGCTACGTCTTATATATGAGCGCTTATATATCGACGCGTTCTTTCTTTCGTCGTAAAGGAGAGGACCTCCGCTTTCTTCTTGTTTCTTCCCGTTCGTCTCTCTCTCTTCTCTTTCTTCTTCTTCTTCTTCGAGGTTTTTACGACCGACACGTTGGACCGTATCGCGAGTTACGCCGTAGATCAAAAGTGATGTGTCTATTATGACGTAAATACTTAAGATCTCTCGAGTCTCCGTTACGGTCTCCGACCTGGACAAAGTTTCGTCTCGATATGTGGTGCCAGGATTCGGCTCGTTATAAGTTTACTGAAAAAATTTTGTATTACGCAGCGTCATCAAGTGAAGAAATAAGTAGAAAATGAATGGACAGAGACTTGTACGTAAGACTAAATAAAGACTTGTGAAACTTTAAAAGTTTACGCTTAAAATTCGACACACCGCTTTTGCGGTGCTGGGAAAAATTCGACACATATTGCTCATAACTTTCCGGTGCTGAATTAATCTGATTAAAAAAACTTAGCAGAGTAATATACAAGTACAATATTTATATAGAGAAGCACGTCGGTTTTTGTATAAATACTGTTTTATTTATCACGCCATTTTCAATTAGCGAAGAATATATTGATAGAAAATTATGCATTAACGGAAAAAAGGACCACCGAAGGCGCGGATAGTGCAGCGGCGAGTTCAGTCCGACACACAGAAGAGACACGGTTGGAAGACGAGCGCGTGCGATGAGGCGATATACATCCGAGGGAGCGGCTAAGACGAAAAGCGAAATCCCAGCAGAAGGACCACTGTAGCGGCGGAAGGGTCGCCGGGGTGGAGGCGGCGACGACCGCCGCACTGTCGATACAAGGGGTCGATTGTGGCTTGAAAGGCACCGCCGATCCAACGACGCTCGGACCGCATTCGGCGGTCAGACCGGTGCACGACGGTACAGTGGCTGACTTGTACCCGCGATGCCGATTCCGATGCCGAGATTACGGCGGATTTCGCGCATCGCGCGTCCCATTCCATCGGGACACGCCATACGCGCCGCGGACGCTATTAACTTCGGCTTTGATTGGCTGCGTTTAATGAGCCGGGCGACACGCGTATATAAATTGCTGCTTGCTCCGTCTTTGAAGATATTTCGAGGCAGTTGCGGGAAGATTCCTCTTTTTCCTCTCTTCCACCTCTCTCTTCTCCTCGATGTCTCGACGTTCCTCTCCCGTCCCGTGCGTTTTGCCGTATGTATCGCGGATGTCATCGCATCGAATTTCTGTGAGTCCGTCTCCGTGCCCGCTTCGCGGTCAGAGCACACGTTGGCGTGTCTTGGCGACAGATGAATGGCTTCGAAAGAGGAAATGTGTCTCCTCGAGTAAACTACGACATGCATATTAGCGACGAAGTTAGAGATTTCTTCAAACGTTGCAACTGGCGAATTATGAGATGGGATTTTATTATACCAGCATATTTATTGTACCTCTCGTTTTATTTTAATTACTAAGGTACTTATGATTAACACTTAATTTCCATGTGCCTTTACGATCAAACCTGGTGTCCTTTTGTTACGCACTTGTCATTTGTCGCGTGTCAACGCGTCCATAGAAACCACGGTGAAGGTGAAATGTTTTATAGCGATCCTATATATACGTATCTCTCTTTACTTTTCACTTTTGTTCTTACACGTGAACATAACTTAATTACTAAACTTGAATATAGTTAAGGAATGAAAACACAATGTCGAAGTTCGTGATATCAGCGTTCGAGAGAGTTGTGTCACAAAATTGAAGACGTTTTGTTTGAAAATTATCTGAAGAATATGTGTAAAAATGTTTGAAGTAAGTAAATTTCTATTCTCTATTTACAAACTAATTCATATCGCACATCTGAAACAGCGTTTAATTTTTCAGAAATACCGAAATATAATAAAGCATGGATGTGAATTAACCTTTCTGACATTCGTAAAAACATTGATTTTGTAATTTGACAAATATTGATTTTGTAATTTTTTCCGAATATTGATCGAACATTTTATCACGCATTTTGATTCGTATTGAAGCTCAATATGACGCCAACCGGAAAAAATTCCTCGGGACGACTTGACACGTCCGTAAACAAATGTACGCAGCAACTCAAGACAAACCACTTCATTTCGCAATGCAATAAGAAAACTATCAAGCATATCGATGCGGGATCAAGACGAGCTTCGAAAATGTCCGTTTCCACAGTCGAGATGTATCTGAGAATAAGACCAGCATCGACGATACTTCAAAAGAGTTACGCCGTACTCAATTCGCGAACTCTTTTAACGTTTTTGCCGTTCGAGGATAAATTCATTCGAAATTCGAGGTGTGCGAAATCGAGCGAGGCCGAAGGTAGGCGGCATGCCTTTACGAAGATCTTCGGATCAGAAACTTCGCAAGCGGAGATGTTCGAGGGATCCATAAAACATCGAGTCGCGGAGTTGCTCGGCGGTAAAAGTTCGACCATTATGACTTATGGCATGAGGGATTCCGGGAAGACTTACACGCTGTTCGGCACGTCCGCGTCGCCCGGTATAATAACGCGCAGTATCGAGCTTGTATTTTCAGCGATAAACTGCACCATAGCGCCGTGGTACAAACCAACGTTTCAGGGCACTGTGCTCTGCTTGAACGAGACCGCGCGGGCTTCGGAGATGCAACGGAAAATACGAGTATTAAACGGACGATCAACGGACGTAAAGCAGACATCTGCGGAGGCTAGAAAATTTCTAGAGAACTTGCGGCCAGGGAGCGCGGATTCTGATAAGTGCGAAGAATGCTACAGCGAGTCAATGTACGCCGTGTGGCTGTCCTTCGCGGAGATTTACAACGGAAACGTTTACGATCTGTTGGACGACGCGGAAACACGCTCCCCGTTGAGATTGTATGTGAACGCCGAAGGGCGAGCTTATGTTTGCGGTTTGCAAAAGGTCCATGTCATAACTGCGCTGGAAGCCTGTCAGATTCTCATGACAGGCCAATCGAGAATGAGCACCGTCGCGACGGGATCGAAGAGCTCTCGATCGCATACCATTTTCACAATAGAATTATTGAAGTACCAAAAGGATCGTGCAGCGGAAGAGGTAATACTCAGTACTTTGACCTTTTGCGATCTAGCCGGCTCCACACAGTTTGAAAAATCATACGTACGCGAGGCAAGCAACATCAACAACAGTCTGCTGGTGCTCGGCAGGTGTCTCAAGGCTGTAAGTCAAAATCAGATGGCACCATTTCGCCAGTCAAAGTTAACGCGAATATGTCAACAAGCCCTCTCGGGTGAGGAAAACTTGAGTATTATAGTGAACATCATTTTTCGACCAAGTCTTTCCGACGAAACGCAGAGTATTTTTAATTTTTGCGATATAGTTAGAAAGCTACTAACTAATCATTCTAATGAATGCAAACAATTGTGCGATTTTGAAAGAACTATCCGTGATCTGGACACATGTGATGGTAGCGTTATGGCATCACCGTCTAGTCATCAAAGTTCGTTTGAGACCGCAGAAATGACTGGCTGCACCTGTTCGACAGCGTGCAGAAATGTACGACAGCAGAACAGAAGGCTGAAGCAAGAATTGGAAACTATGAAAAGTGATGCGCTAAATTGCGAATATGTAATTCGGCAACAACTAGCCGACCATTATTCACGCATGATCGAAGAGTTGGAAGCGACTTACAGAGAAAATACCAAGAAGGTCGAAACTGAAGGGCACGATCTATTGAAATGGTCTGTCAAACAGGTTGAAAGCTTTTATAAGGAGCGCATCGACAATTTGATGCGGCACAAGAAGAGAAAACGAGAAGATAGTGGTGATTACATCGAGGACAATCATGCGCTCTACGAAGAACTTGAAGCTGAGAATGCGCAGATTACTTCTAAGGTGATGGTTCTAAAAGAAACAGTAAAGAAACTGAGAAAAGAAAACAAGATGATTCTTTGCGAAAGGAACAAGTGCAGCTTCGAATTAGCCTTGATAACGGAAGAATTGAAAAAGTTTCGACAGCTCACACGAGCCGGGATTCGTAAGTGGGGTGGCAACAATGAAAACATCGAGGACGATGCCGATTGTCTCATGAGCAATCTGGAACAGTTAATAGATGAAAAAGTAAAAAGAACCGAGAAGAAACTCGAAGAAATGAATGAATACATCCATGCAATGGAAAACAAAGACGCTGAAACCGCTTTTGAAGTGAAACAGAAATCAAAATCGGAAAATGTCTTGAATGATACTTTAATAAAAGTAAAAGAATTGGAGGAAGAACTTTTATGCAAAGAAGCTTGCATTACCAGGTTGCAGCATCATGCACAGTTGCAAGAAAGACAGTTTGCTGAAGTTCAACAGCGCTTGGATGATGCAAAAAATGAGATTACAAGCAATAAAATATGCAAGTGTGACCGATCGACGAATATTTCATTTTACGATTATACAGAAGATAGCTTTTTTCAGGGGAACATGTCTGTAGGGACAACTTCTTCACAAATGTGCGTGAATTCATCTACTGTTGAGCAACACACATTTAACGATTGGATCATCGTCCCAACAATGTTTGCTAGTCGTGTCGAATCAACGAAGAAGAAACTCTCGAATACGTCAGACGTTGATCGCAAAAGTCTCTTCGAAAGTAGTATGAATTGTAGCGTCTCTAGATCGAGTAGAAGTAGCAAAGATGATTCAGGTGTAAGTAGCGAATTACGAAACGAAAGTCAAAGGTCTACCAGTATGAGTGATAACATAAGTACCCGCGAAAACGAAGACAAGTGCACGCAAACTTGCATTGAGGAGGACAGTCAGATTGCAGTGGAGGGAAACATCGAACAAGTAGATTGCACAGACTCGAATAAATGGAGCTATCAAGAGACGTTACATGTTGCCGAATTGTCTCAAGATCTAGAAACTATTCGGGATGTGATTTATGCATTAAATGAAGCGACTTATGCGAACGAGTGTCAGTCGTTGCCCAAAGAAGGAACACTTACGGGACGATTTACTAAAGAGGAGAATGAAATTGCGATCAAACGCGATGATTTATTCAAGGTGTTGGAGAATAAAATGCAGGAATATAAACGTGAAATTTGTAAGCTAATCCACAAGCTAGTGGTTAAGGAAGCAAATGAAAGTCGAATTTCTAAATATTTAGAAAGATACACAGAGAGATCTAAAGTTTTTGAAAATAAATTATCTTTGATACGTAATCGGCTAGACAAAGCGTTTAGTAAATGTGCAAATGAGCACTTACCAAGGATCGAAAGTTTGGAGGAAGAAGTGTTACAAAAGACTTTGCAAATAAACGAGCTCGGTGGAAAGATTTCTAAAATACAACATGAGTTTGCGAAAGGCTACGAATTGTTCCAGAAAATAGAAGATTTTGAGATTATTATAAACAGATGTCGGAAAGATAAGAACGAGCTTCGCAGACAGTTGTATGAATGTTCCGAGATCCAATTGACTCTCGAGGATAAACTGAAGAAATTAACAATGAAGATGGCAGAAAGAGAGAGCGAAATTATTTCGTTGAAGAGTGAAGTACACATTATAACAGATTTAAACGCTGCGAACAACGAGAAAGCGAGAAATCTGAGCGAGCAAATTATTGAGGCTGGCGAAAGTATCGATTTGGTTAAAGAAGATCTGTATTGTTGCAAAGATTTGCGTAAAAATGTAGAAAATACCATGAAAGTGGAAATTCATGATGTTAGATCACGATTATCGGATCATAAAAATAATACAACGTTCCTGAACGAAATTTGCAAGACTTATGGTGACAGCCAGGATGAAATAACTCGTTTAAAGATGCAACTGGAGCATAAAGAACTAGAAGCAATTCTACTTAAAACAAACAGAGACGCTACAATAAAAAAATATGAGATTTTAATAAGACATTTTCAAAACGAAATTGAAGAGAAGGACAAACATTTTAAAACTGTTGCGAACAGTTCAAATAACTTGAAAAGATCTTCAACCGAGGATCAAGGACAGTCGGAAGAAATCTTAAAGGACCATGAAGCCGAAGATAGTTTCGCGAACAGTTCTTTCATGCCTAAACATGCTAGTTCGGAAGCATTAAATGTTTTGTCAGCTCCAAGTGAAGATTCTACAACTTTTTCCGATGAGAAAGATGATATTAAATACGATGATAACGAGTCCTGTCAGGTCTGTTTGCATATTATAAATTAGTATGTTTTATCAAATTTTATAATTTATATAATTACAGAGAAGATAAATAATTCATATATATCCAATAGTTATAATAAAATTTGAAAGTTTTTTTATTAAATTAAAAAATTTAATAATATAAATTAGTTTACATTAACAAATACGTAAAAATTAAAACAATTAATACTTAGGATAATACTTAGTACAACTAATAATTAGTAATAACTGTTACATCTTTAAAATTTTCAGGCAGATAGTAGTGTAAGATCAAATGTACGTTCATCTGTATATGAAACTGATAGTTCTGAAACGGAACTTATTTTCAATATGGAATCTCCAGGTATTAAAGACAAGAAGAAAATATTAGAGTGGATGAACGTTAGAAGAATCTCTGGTAAAACCGCACTTTCACAACTCTCCGTTAAACATATAGATATTAATAGTGATTCAGAAACTGAGTGACAGTAAATAACATATGCCAATAATTAATGATTGTTTAATTATATAATTTTTGTATATAATTGTTGATGTTAAGAATATTGCTGTATGTGCGTGTATTTTTAAAGTAATTTGATATTGATTTGTGTTTGTGTTGTATTTCATGTATTTCGTTTCGCTAAATGTTTCATGTACAATTTTAAACACATGTCATACTTTGTTAAATTTAACAGAAAAAAAATATTTGCGTCTCATATGTCATATGTTTTAATCCACCATTATATGTTTAATGTGTATGTTGTCTCTATATTATTCTCTCATGTACACATTGTACACGTATTTAGCTCATAAATCAATATACTTTCATGCATTCCGTTATACATTTTTTCAATAATCAAAAAATTGTGCGAATTTATTGTAAAAAGAATTATATTATACATTTTAAAGCTTAAAAACTATCTTGAAATTTTATCAATATTGTTATTTTAGCCGTATAAACTTATCAGGAGGCCACAAAACTATTAAGTATTACGCGTTTTGTATCAATATTTTATTATGGCATTATCTGTAAGACAATAGCGAATAGCGATTGGGAATATTATCGATATATCTGTTGTTCCCCCACAAGACAAGTCATCGTGTGTAATGACAAAACATGGCTCTGACATTCGTTACAATAAACGAACCACCCACGAACAGAGGTGGTAACTGCGTTGAGCTTGCTCGTGCAAGGGCGGAGAGATTTTATTGCCAATATGCTATAATTTCTGACATTAGATGCCGCTGACGCTTTCGTCCGCTCATTACAACCCACCCCATTTCCAAACGTGATCTTCCCGCGAAAACGGCTACTCTGGTCTCTTTCTCTTTCGCACGCGCGCGCGGATACTGATAGATGAAATTATGAGGAGGGAAATCGAAATTGGACTACGACCTTCACTCCGTATAATCTTTCGGCTTCTGATGATATTACCAGGATGTGCGATGTGATAAGGGGATACGAATAAATGAAAGGAAAACGTCCAATACGAAATTGTAATCTGCTGCGAGTTTATAGACATGAGAACGATGTTGAAAAGTTTCAATATATTTTTAATTGTAAAAGAATTCTCTTGAAAAAAAGTAAACAAAAATTAAATAACATTTAAGGACATTTAGAATAATTTTTATGTGAAAAATACGCGGGTACAATATTTAATTGTATCCGCGAAATGATTTATTCCATTAATTGTTTGCTGGACTATCAATCTGATTATAATTATTCTCTTATTACCTTCTCGTAGACGAGCTTGTTATCGCGATGAAAACGACTATGAGTGGTTTGTGGAAATCGCAAATCGCAGCGGCCATTTTCGCTAGCTCACCTCTTCGTCGTCGGTGATTTCTCGAGGTAAATGTACCGCGAACTTTCCTCTTTCAATTGGCAATAAGATTTGATCGTTGCGGGAAATATCATCCAATTTCCTTTCTCTCTTGGCCGGGCCGGAACATGCCGCTCGTCCGCCTACTCACGTTCGCCCTCTAACTTCACCATCAACCACCCTCTTTCCGTTATCCTTTACACGCCCGGTCGCAAGATATAAAGATGGCGAAATCATCCCCTTTGATTCGGTTGAAATTGCACTAGTGTAATATCCGTACCGATACTTGTTCATGGTATGCTTAATTCTTTGTTGTACATAATACAATTATTGATATTCTTGATAAAAAGAACTTTTCTATTTTGATATTTTTTTATTTTGCAATTATTTTATAAAAATAGAACCGTGCAGAAAGAAAAATAAAATTATTTAATTGAACACAATTACTATCGGCAAGGTAATATTTTTCGCAATAAAATATACCAAACACAAAAGTTTCGAAAGATGATTTTAATTCACTGCGTTGGGCATGTTTTAATTTATGTTCGGCGCGCAGATCATTTATTGATTGGCTGAAAAGCCTTCACGTGGCCAGTTTGCCTGTCAAATAATACCTTATCATGTAAAATTATTTAATTGAACACAATTACTATCGGCAAGGTATCGAATATACAAGTTTCTATTTCATAAATTAGATAGCAACATGTATATATGTATATCATGTATTTTGTATTATTTAAGTAATTTATATGAGTTTGAATAAAATTTAGAATAGTTGATTTAGAGTATACACACACACTGTTTAAAGGTTGAGCGAGCACTCGGAGGAGTAGTCGGATAGAGGAGGAGAAAGTTATTCCGGACGAAGTTTCCTCGAAACATTAGTTTATAATTCGGCAATCCTGGATCAGTATTTGTCACGATTAGCCGAACCCTTCCCCTTCTCTAACGGTTGGAATATCTGTTTCTGGGGAGATCTTGTCCCTTTCTTCACCCCTTCTTCGTAGATCCTGCGCGAGTTTTCATTAATTTCGCCCAATCCTGCCGAACTATTGTCGTAGTTGACGCACAATTTCGGCACGACAATGCCCAGCTTTCTCTGGGATTGACGTAGACGAAGGGGGAAAGCGGTCGAGGGAAGGAGAGGCCAAGCCTGTAAGGAGTTATAACGATGTCGAGTGGGAAGGGTAAGAAGTTCTCCGGGTTCAAAGCCCGGGGTGGCATGGATTATATTTCTCGTGTCATTTGCCTTCTGAGTTAGACCGATGACGTTTCGCCTCGAGTTTCTCCATGGAAATCTTGCTACGCGAAGCGAGAAGAGTTTCTTCGAAAACGAGATTTGATAGAAGGGGTTTCAATACAAATTGAAGAACTTTTATTTGGTACTAGATAGCATATATATATGTGTGTGTATAGTTTTAAAACAAGCTTTTCAAACAATCGATATTTTAATTAGCAGAAGGACAAGAACGTTATTCTTTTATAAACTATCGTTATATTTTAGTTATTAATAATAAAAACAATATAATCATAAATTTAAAAGTTAAGTATAGAAATCATTTAGAAAATAACTATATTGCTGGTCAAACATTTACGAGATATATTACGAGTACACATTCACAAAGAAATGCAGAGAAAGAATACGAGCCATTGCTCGAATAAATATACTACTCTTGCGAAAACTTTGACTTCGATATGACCACTTTTGTCAACGTCGAACGGTATCTTAAGAATTAGCCTCACGGGATTTCGAGGCGGGAAGCTGCTGGTTGCGACGTTGAAAACACATGTGTGCGTATCACAGTAAAGCTACAAGAAGAGACGGGCAGAATCGTCTGGACCCATTTGCAATGTCACCCGGACAATTTCCAACGGACAAACTTCCATCTTCGGGGGTCGGACCCGCGATATTAGAACAAACGATTTCATCTACTACGTTCTCATACTCCTCTTCCGAGATCATCCCACTACATTCTTGAAATCTACGTGCGAGCCTAGAAATACTGAAGCGATTTTATAAGAAATATTGTGCTTATAAATATTCAGTTATTCTAATATGATTAAATTAACATTTTTGTGTAAGATTTTCTGCCCTTATCGCAATAATATGAATAACACAGTGATAAATACATCCCAAAAATAATTCAACGATCAAGTAACCAAATTTCATGAAAATTATAATTTGAATATTCAAATATTAATTATTATTGTTAAAATTATTATTAATTGCAATATTATTTATTAACCGTTTCAATTAATTCATAATTTTGTTTGTAAATGTCATTAATTAGTTCCATTCGTACATTCAATTTATTACGATTTTTCTTTCATCGGAAATGTGTAATCGCGACACAGGATGGCATTCATCGGTGGTTATTTTGCCTACATTGTGGAAACGTAAGATACAGATATTCATGGTTGTTCGCAGCGTTTTCATTACCGTACGCAGGCACTCTGAGAGCATCCCCGGATTAAATACAGCCACGCTTCCGGACGATGACTGTGTTGCGCCGGATGGCGACGCGTCGCGTCGCGCTGGATAAATCGCGATTGCGTAATATCGCGAGCGAAGCGTTTGCGCGAGTAGAGAATTGCGTAAAGGCAAATATGCGATAGACTACCCGAACGTCCCGTATTGTATGATTGTCTCCGTTCTCCGCCCTCTTCTCCAACCATCCCTGTCCGCCTCTCGCCACCACCGCCACCGCCATCGCGTTTCGCAGGAAATGCCTGTCTTGCATTTCCCGGCATTGTAACCACCCCGTCGGCTTCGGAGTATTGCCAGCCTCCACGTTTGAATTGCATTACCTATTATTGCTTATTGTTCGCACGTTACGTGCCTCTCGTCTCCTGCGTGCCCGGATTTTCCCTCTTCGGTCCACCCCTGATATTCCTTCCTGCTTAGCTTTGTGACTTGTACTTGCTGTACTGCCTTTGCCTCTTTAGCTTCTTTTTACTCATAATATTATATATCACCGTAAATATTATAATATTAATATTCCACATTTCTTTTTAATAATTAATAATTAACTTGCCTCTTTAAATTGAATTTAATTAATAAGCTACCATGATATATTTAGTGTCGTGTGAGTAAAAAAATTACATCACGTATTGTTAGACGCGAGCACTTAGAGGTGCAATAACGATAGGCTTGATGCATTCCACTTGCGTCTGTAAATGTTTACGGACACCGAAGAAATGAGTGTCGGATACGAAGTTCGTGCACGCAACGATTTATTTCGCTCGCTGACTCGTATGCTAAAAACGTACGGAATCAGATTCGACCGACTGGCCCGGAGCGATTGCCGCGCGATCCCTTGGCGCAACTTACCGAGATTTTATTCATTTTTACATATGACCGAGCAGGCGATAAGGCAACACCCGTGATATTTCACGTTTTTATATGCAGCCGCGTTTGCCTTGAGGTGTTGGCCGGCCGCGCACGCCCTCCGTATAGAAATGTTATACGCCCTGGCCCGTGCCTGATATGTGAAATAAGTAGCCTCCAGGCATCGGAAAGGCCGCAGCCTCGTTAACTCGACGTCGTAATCCGGAACTGCGTCGGTGAAGAGGGCTGTTTTCTTCTTCGCGATCTCGGGACCTTTGAATCCAAAACTTTAATGTTACAATCTAAAATGACACCAGTCGATTGACAGTCGATTTGACATCAAGATTCAGAAGTGTCTTGTATCTTCGATAGAAGCATCAACATTTAAGATACGAATGTTTTTACGCTCTTATACTCTATTTACAATATGTGATTTTAATACAAACTTGTAAAAATACATACAAACAGGAATAAATCCATACATGTGTATGTATAATATCTCACGTGTTGGCACATCTTTAGTCTTAGAGTCGTTCGCCTACGATGAAATATAAAATAGTTCATGCGTAACTTCTGAGCATTTCTCCTTTACTTTAAAATTGCCTTGCAACTTCGACTGGTAATCGTAAGAACTTTTGATGATCGCTCGACGTTGGAAGAGATCGTATACATGTTACGGATCCGCGAGTGCGGGCACGTGTGCAACCTGGTTTATGTACGCCCATGTGACAATATGGCGTTGCGGGTGGTTGAGTGGCTATTGAGATGCTCGGCTCCTGAGCGCGGTGCCCTTACAAAAGAGCAGTACTTACCAGATATTGGAGGCAATGAGGCAGGCTACTTTTAACAAGACTACCCCGACACACCGCTCTCCACTTCACCGATCCCCCATGTTCGATATCAAACTGCCGTGCGCCCGATGCGCCCCGTTGTTGTTGGAATCCCATAAAATTACGAGCACCACGACGAACCCATTGATCCCGATT
This sequence comes from Crematogaster levior, assembly GCA_901521435.1. Taxonomy (NCBI): domain Eukaryota; kingdom Metazoa; phylum Arthropoda; class Insecta; order Hymenoptera; family Formicidae; genus Crematogaster; species Crematogaster levior. The sequence continues at coordinate 540,874 of CABEGB010001069.1, forward strand.
CGCTAACGAGTCACAAGTTGGGGATTACATAAGAGGATCCGCGGATCGTCTTTTCTACAGATGGATCTTATCGGTTATGCTTCACAATATTCGTTTCTCAAAGAGCGCAGTGTGGGAGGGTAGCTTTATTTCAATTTGACTCTCGTGAACGCGACCATTCTTTTAGCGACGATCCATCGAATTATAACTAATGAATGTATCGAGTACGTCGAGTCATCGAAATGCAGATGGATTACGTATTGTTAAATAAAGTCTAAAAAATAATACTTCGCGGAGAATTCTTTACAAAGAAATAATTGTTCTGCGTTGTGCAATGTTTATTATTCGCTCGATCCTCTCTTCTACAAAGGACGATTTCGGATTTGACGAATCAGACCACCCTTTGTTTTGATAATCTCGAGCAAATTCAAAATTTGCAGAAGTTGGATGTCCGAGTACGAGGACAAAATTTGCAAAACAAAGCGTCGATTTGTAGAAATTTATCGGGCGCGTCACGCAATTAGGCAAATAAGCAGTCTAACTGAGAATAGTGCCGGTATACGAAACGGATGGAAGGGTATAACGACAAACAATCTCTCTTTCTCTATTATCACTCTCGTCCTCGCGCAGAAAGCAACAACATTTCATTTCATTTGTTTCAGCCCCTGAGCCCCACTGCTTTTCGGCCCGACATCATTCGACGTCAAACGTACTACCCCAGTGTTCGATCCACCCTCTAATTTGCTCCTATGAACGCATCCCTCTTTTGACCCCGCTTTCTATCACTAGCAACACCGTGATTTCTGCTAATCGTCGATGCAAAAGCGGAAATATTTCCTGTCGCTTAGTGAACGCTTTATGAAATTACATTTTATTTCTTCCTCCATACTTCATCTTTTATTATACGTATTATTTAATTTTGAGGGGACGAGCAGGTTTTTTCATGATTTTTATAGTTTTCGGTCTAGAACTTTGATATATATACTAAAGTATTATTCTAAAAATATAATATTGTTGTAGAACCCATCCCCTAACGGTTAATAGATATGACCTATATCATACAAATTGATGCGAAGGATCAAAAAGAGAAATTACGAGTAAATATTTATGTAATAATTTAAATTAATTAAAACTAGAAAGAAATTATCCGTAGAGAAGGAAAAGTTAATATAATAAATGTCAATGTAAAATATACACCCTCGAGAGTCACGGCCACTTCATCAATTAAATTAATAATACAAACATGTAGAGCCGTGTGTTTAATGGAAGGCAACACGGTATTTTGCTGATGGGTAATTGCTATATTATCGACGACCGTATCACAGAAGTCCGACAAACACATTCAAGCTCAAAGATACACGCGATCGCACAGCCGCCTTTTTGCCGGGGCCGTGATCGACAGGCGGCTGCAATAAAAGGGCCAGACATCGATAATTATCCGTTTTTACGAGCTTGTGCAGCTCTCGCGCCGCTCTTCTCGTCTCCTTCTTCATTTACTTTCCCTCCTCCGATTATCTTCCCCTCTCACTTGCGATCGTCTATGTGCACGAACGTCGACCTCGACGACGCCGCACGCCGCGCTGACGGAGATAAAGATTTCAATTCCTGGAATGAAAATTGCCGATCAATTTAACAATTGACCTGAAATTCCGCGATAATAAAACGCAATCATACGGCCCACATGGAAACCGCCGGAGACGGATCGGTATGTTTTTAGTTTACCGTGGTGCATTACATCGCCCGCAAGTCTGTAGAATTACTCATGCTCTGAGATCGGAGCCACCTCTAACGGGTGGATCGAGTCAAAGTTCCTCAGAAAACATAAGAAAATCTGCAGCTAGACTGTTGTATGTTTATAGCATATATACCTTTACATTTGTACAATCAAAGAATATACCCACGTATGGCGTAATGCAACGCGAATACAATAATACAATATATAGTCTTATATCTACATTTTAAATCCATAATTTTAATTATTTTCTTATCTATTACCCTGTGGATACGCTAAACAGTACTTAACAGTAATTTTTGTATCTTGTCTAATCATATGAATGCTGTAATTTTTTAATATTTAAAATTCTTTTTAAAATTATATTAAATGATATCTTTCGCTTTCACGATCACCCAGTACCTGAGGTTTCCGGACTGATGAGTAAGATCGCGTGTGTGGAAAGGGCGGAGTAATTAAGTCTTCCCGATGTTGACTCTCGATGGCTGCAGGAAAGAACGGGCAAAGGCGGCCTTTATTCCTTCGTCGTGTCATTATTTGCGCATTGATGCACTGTTACGACCAGACACGCATCCGCATCTCATTTCAAGCGCGCTCCTGTGAATATTCACGAGACCATTTTGCCTCGTTCCTTAGATTACTGATCCTACCGTATTATGGAAATAGTCGTCGAAATAAAAGGGTCGGACGTGAGTCTTTCGTTTGTCTATCAAGTGGTTTGAGCCGTGCCATCGCATCGATATATCATCGCGTTCGATATGTCAATGATATGACGATTTAATTTTACACATACACACATCGATGTGTATCGAAATGCAAAATTTAATAAGTTAATTATTCGCAGCTCGCCTTCACCGTATTTGTTACTTTATTGACTACTGTTTCAAGATATTTTGCTTCCTTTTTTCTTTTTCTGTGCATTCTGTTTAAAGTTCCAAGTCGTTTTAAACATTGCTGTGCAAGGCTATAATGAGTCTGTTGATTTAATAAAATAAGAAAAGTAATAATGTACGTCAATTATATCATTAAGATAAAATATTTTAAGCCCATGTTTCAAATCGCGTTCAATAGCGCGATGTATGAATGAAAAATTAGAATCTTGCGTCACATATTAGCCGCGAGTACGATTAACGAAAGAAAGGAACATAATCCTCCATTCCCAAAGGGCCCAAAGAGCAACGGGCCGATGACGAATTCAGCATCTGGTCCCAACATTTACGGTCTATAATGCGCTTCTTGCGCCGAATGACCGGCACAAACGCGAAACATCAAACGTCACGGAGAAAGAAGGAACGGATGAAGTTAAAGGGAGCGAAAGGGAGAACGACGTAGAATGGTGGGGTGAAATCAAGTAGGAGAGGGAGTTATAAGAGGACTAAGAAGAACGGAGAGATGAGAGGGAGAGAGCGAAAGAAAAGGAGATATAACGCGCGGTAAAAGAAAGTCGACGGAACGTTTTCAGCGGCACGTCGGCGCTTTGTGAGCGCACACAATCGTGAAGATCATGCACCCTTTTTTTCGTGCCCATGGAAGAAAAACTTAAATTGATGCGAGTGGCTCGCGAGACCGAGACGTACATGCCGCTTCCTCGCCGACAATCGCAGAAGGACACACGGGGAGAAGAGACGCTAATTAGTCACACAGATTCTCGCCAAATTTCTCTCGCGTCAAAACGTATCGATAACGCGTATTGTATTCATGCTCGAAGGTTTGAGAATTTGTTAGAAAAATATTTATTCTTTACAAGAGATCTTTACTAAGAAAATTTAATGAGTTGTTTCAGCTTTGTATAGTATTTATATTCTTTCTTTTTCACTATACATATTTATTATTTTAAAGATCTCTTCTTACTGCATGAGGATATACTTTTACTTAATTATTATTATAATTAAGGGACATCCATGTATGACAGATTCCTCTGACCGGAGCATATTATTATACATATATACATATTAAAGTGCAAAGTTTGCAACAGTATTAAATAATTTACGCGTAAAGTATCGTGTCTAACGTTGCACTTTTTCGCAAGAAACGCAAAGCGCTCTTTCCGTCGAATACCGCATATGGCGGATATACCAGCTCTTCATTCGTTCCCGTCTAATTCAATAAGCCACTGAGCCGCGCCGCCAACAGTCCAGATGCAGCTGTGCCGATGACTCCGGGAGTGCTTTTTGTCTCATTAAGACTATCGTACGAGGAATAATAGATTTTCACAGAACTTTGCGAGGAGGAGTCGGAACCCTCGTGATTTATCGCCGTCGCAATTTGACATTCTTTTTCGCCTGATTATTACCCACGTATTTTGCGAGGAGTAATCTATTGTTCTTGACCATTAATATCAGGGGAATTAGAAATCCAGAATGCAATATAAATAACATGTCAATTTTAATTGCTTATAATTCATAACATTATTGACGTACTGCAGGTAATATTATTTAATAAAGGCACATTTCTTTGAGGGAGGATACACGACATGTTCATAAAATCGCGTCGGCCGACCGACCGACTGGTTAACGATACTCCCATCCATTCTGCTCTCGAAATACAACGAGTCTGACAGGGCTGCCTGCCACGTTGTTTACACGTTGTCATGTATCCCAGACGTGGCTGCTATCGACAGCCTCACTGGCTGGCACGCATTCTCGAAATGAGTTATTTCGCCCGCCGCGTCGACGGGAGAGAGAGAGAGGAAGAGAAACCGGGGAAAAAAAGTATCGGTGTATGACGCGTACCCCCCGTCGAAGGAAAATATTGTCGCTGACACCGCGAAACCACCTCCGCTCCGGCCCCTGGTCACCCCCTTACAGGAGAGGGCTATGCGAGGGTTGAAATGTTGGGCGTTATTACGGTGGCTGAAACGACTACGAATCGTATAGCCGACACTGACTGGATAATGTATCGCGCGAATTGCCACTCCGAAATGGATTCCCGCTTGCATTGTAGGTGCACTGAGCGCATATAATAACTGTACGTGTGCGTTCGTGTGTGTGTGTATGTGTGTGTGTGTACACGCACACGCGCGGAGAACGGCACGTGTTGTGTCGCGGGTGTCATTTGTACGAGGTGGCAGATAAGGTAATTATATTTTAAAACGTTGATTCTCGCCCGGGACGCGTTTACCAACGTCGTCTTGCGTGCATTAGTGTGCGAGGGTTTAACGACAGTTCGTCAAATTAAAAATTTGCGAAGATAATTCTTATCATACCTAAGCCGAACTCGAAGACTATTTTGCACCGAAATTGTTTGCGGATAATGAATGTATATTTCTTTTTAGAAATTTGGATCTTCTGTGGACAGAATACGAGACGCCTGAAAATTTTCAGGTACGAATCATCGTCCTCGCGATGAAGGGAGCTAATTAAAAATTAACCGAGGGAGATTCCGCGAAATTTCACCCAAAATAATATTGAACGCCGGGGGCCATTATATCCCGGACCACTTCTCCATCTCATTCTCAACCGCGTATTTTTCTTCAACCGCGTTTTCTTTTTTTCTATTTTTTTCTCCGCGATTCAAGGGGAAACAATTTTTGCCAGATGTGCCGCCTGCGAAAAGGATCGCTCTTGTTCGCGTTCATTACCTATGTTTTTCCTATGTCTTATGCGCCTCGTTAAACACGCGATGCGCCCACGGAGTCCCGGGTTTCGCTTCAGCGACCTGGATTTTCATATTTCACTTCAATCTCCACTTCAACCGCTCGACACGTCCACGAGAAAGGTCGGACAATCGGACACTCGTGCGGAATTCATACAGCAAGTACACGACTGGACGGAGGGAATTTGCATCTGCTGGTAGATCCAGTGTGGATGGCTCTCGCGCGGCGAAATTATTTAGTAGTAATTACTACCGGCCGTCGTCTAATGACAGCGTCTAGTGAGTCGTGTTGTGATTTTGAAAATATTCAAAGGTCGCGATTTTATTAGATATGAAAAGGACGCGATTGCGAATTTTTTAAGGAGAGAATGACGGTTAATTAATTTTTCTCGTGTTCCGCGAAGACATCGCCTGAAATATAAGCATCGTAAGCGTTACGGTTACGAAAATTGATTAATATTCTTTTCATCGTTTGGAGATCATTTAGAGATTTCATCGTTAGAGATAACTGCGTGTGATGAATCGGCGCGAAGTCGCGATTAATAGGAACGTCTGATCTGAATAAAATTGGATCGTACGATTTATTTTTCCTCTTTTTGTATTGTTTCCCATTTTGTAGTGCAAACGACTGTAGCGTGTATTAACGTGGCGTAGTACTAATACAAGAAATGATAGCTCATATCGTTGATGAAGAGTTTCATTTCCCGCTAACACGTCATCATTAATCATCATTCCATTTGTGTGAATTCCGCATCTAAACGCGCACGTTATCTATTAATATCCAACTCTAATTAATTGCTTAAGCCTGACCGCTGGTCGATGCAATTCTCTCGCGTCCTCACAATTAAAATGCAATAATTATTTTCATGCGGGGCGGCAATGTCGCGCGTAGCGTTGCCGCGGACGCTCGTCAACAGCTCGATAGGCGCGAATCGGACGCGATTATCGCTGGCCAGCTCGTTTTCGCGATGATCATCGGCGTGGTGGGGAAGTCGGGGAACTGGTGGGCACACAGGGCGTACCGCGGGATGCACTCGCGCGCGGCCAGCATCATATGCACTAACGTATACATGAACGATCGCGCGGACCGCCGTTGACGATCCGTCAGCGGCGCCATAACGTATAAGCGAAGCGATGATAACATCAGCGGCACTTATAATGCAAATTAGCTGGTGACACTCGACTCGGTAACAGAGTAATGTAATGCGCGAATAAATGGCAACAACTGGCTCGGCGCATCGCGCTGTCAAATGCGCCCTGAACTCTCATAAAGCACCGTTGGCCGCGCGGTTTGTCAGCATAGGCGTGAGTTGTAGGTGTGCTTCTGATGGAAATATTGACTATTACGCGCGACCGGGAATGTGTATCATTGAATTGCCCCCCGCCATAAATATACCGAAATTCTGCCGGGCGCATTTCATACTTTTGATTTATCCCCGAGCGCGCGAGAGCGCGGGTCACGCGTTTGTACGTGAGCGTGCCGTGATATAACACGCCCCGATGAGTCCCGCTCGAGATCCTTAAAACGCGCACGATCCTGTCGATGACAGCTTTTGTAACGAAAAATTCGTGTATTCCAATAGACGCGGCTGTGGCAAGTATTCGACATGTAGAATGCAGAAAGGACAAAGCTCGTAAGATATTCTTTGTATACCGTTGTTACGTACGTTATTGCACGTTGGAAAATTATGGATAATTATAAAGCTATCATATTTTTGCATCAATAAATATACATAACATTCTCCTCCCGTTCTTTCTTTCATGCTCCTCCTTCGAATATTCTTCATGATTCTAAGATCGCGCATCATATCGAGCTCATAAATGCAAATGTAATTGCGCGAGTATAGGGTTACTGTGGCATACATATGTGCAACGAAACACATTGATTTGCTTAAAGGGGAAGTAAAATATCATTTTTCATAATTACCTTTTCCACATACAGGTCGGTGCGGACAAATTTTACTTAAAAAGTCATTAAATCTTCATGTAAGAGTATCGTGTAAGAATTTCCTTGGCTGACTCGCTGTGGATAATTTTACATAATATTGTTCTTAATGTTTCGCATGAAGAATTATGCCTCTCTTCGGAATGATGTATTCCGCATCGAATGAAGATCTTTGATTACCATGCCATTGTAATGTTCTTCCCCCTCCGATCTGCAGAGATTGACAAAGTACACGAAAAAGGTGGAGTTTGTCGTCCAGTCGTTTGCTGCCCGTATAAAAGAGGAGAATAACGTGAGACATCCAAAGCTGACGGGCGATACCCTTTTCGATGAATTAGTGAAACATCTATAACACCGGTTGCAGTGTTATTAATAGAGCGACATGTGTTGCAGGTTGCTTGCGCCGTATCGATACCCACGTCCAATTGTGCATAAATTATTGGTACGCTGTGCCTGACAATCGCGCGGATATTGATGTGATTATCAATAATTTCCTGCAGGGACCAGGGATCGTTGCCATGCATACGTGGCTTTTGCCATTACATGGTTAATGCCAGTAGTTATTTCAAAATAAGATCAAATAAGGTATTACTTCCTCGATTATTTATTCTTTAATTATTAGGTTCTCGCACTTTGTTTGATTGATTTTTTTTTAATTATTTAAGCATATGTATCTTTCGTTTAATTTGGGAGAAAAAAGAGGTTGCCACTATTATAATCTCGTGAATTGTCATCGTTAGTAATACTCCTTTATTATTTTATGGATATATATTTTTTTATTCAGGATCGGTATACAAGCGTCGTAAAGTGGATTGATACATTACCGTCGTTTGTTAACGTGCTAACTACAACAATGAACGCGTTGTGATGCATGCACTAACGACACAAAATAATTCGTATTGTAACGTTTTCGCAGAAAACGTATGCCGCTATTTGCCAAATCGTTGTTTGTCGCGCGCGTGACACGTAATAAGCCTGATTTCAAGTGCGCGATAATCGTGCTCATAAATAAAAAAAATAAAACAACAAAAAGAGAGCTAACTCCTAGTGTTCGAAACACGCGGTATGTGGAAAAAAATACGAGCTTCTTTCCGCGCGGCATTTATGCTCGCGCGATTGAATTAATCGGATAATTGAGTTAAGTACTCAAAAATTCGCCGGCGGTTCGCGCATAACGCTCGTGAAATGCGCATGAAATAATTTCGATGTGCATTTCAAAATGCGGCGTATCTGCTCTATAATTAATACCGCTAACGGGTTATGTAGTCTCCAACGACAAATTTTTGAAATCATAAAAACATGCTTTAACATATTGCAATTGCAATCGGGGAATACGTTGCCGCGTTGCGTCGGTGTAGAACGGTGGAAGGGCGGACACGCAGAAATGAGGACGAATGCATTGGGTGTCGCGGACGTTAATAATGACGTTTCGAGCGGTATTTATAGCGAGTATTTATAGTGGACTGCCAATGATATTATCGGCTACGTCGGGTCGGGAAAAAAATATCTGGGATGTGGAATATCAATCCCGGAAATTATTTTTCGCGCCATTCATTCGATATTACGCAACAAAGAAAATTTACATTTTATTCGGATATTAGTTTAATGTAAAAAAATTCCTACGAATCCGTAAAAGCAGCCCGGCAAAACGCAATAGCATTAAATTTGTCCGTTTTACGCGAAGCGATTCTATCGCCTGGATTGCTCCCGCATACCACAGTTTAGTTTTATTCAACGTTAAACAGAGCGGTGACGCCGAAAACACCAAGCGCGCGCAGCTGTTCCGTAATTAATACAGTCGACGGTTCATGTAATCATCGACGACAAAGTTTCGAGCCCATAAGGACGCCATGCTTTAACGCCATGCGACAGGAGAGCGCGGGTACATCGCGTCGCATCGGCGGCAACAACGGCGGGAAAAGGGCGACAACAATGAAGAGGAGAAGAGTGGCAAAGAGCGGCGACGATGGCTCGCGCGATGGGGCGAGCGCATAGTGTGTGTTGGTGGCGACGGTGGCCGGTGTGGTCTGTGACGATGTGGTGGTGGTGGTAGTGGTGACGGTGGTGTGATGGTGGTGGTGAAATTTATACCGGATGCCAGCCACCTAATAACGTTATTGCGTTGTATAAACTGCGAGAGCGCGGCGAGCACGCTGTAGCACATTAAAGCCGCCGTCGGCACCATAGAAGCGCGCGAGTATAAATAATACACCCGCGGTCTCTCATTTCCGATGCCGTATTTAGTTTATTAGCGCGACCTGGAATTTTTCGGAATTTGCCGCGTCGCGAGTACTAACTTGCCGAATTACAGGATACAGTTTAGTGCGAAATCGAGCCGGGGGTCATAGCTCCATCCGCTCCCTCCTCGCCTATCCCCTCTCGAATGCGGAAGTCGGCAGCTTTACGACGGTGTCAAAAACTGCCCTACAGCAGTCGTTCTTGGTTACGTCGAATCTGAACACTCTGCTTAATTTCGTCAGTTCTTCCAACGTCATTTTTCATGAAACTGTATCGACAAATGTTAGAGAAGGAAATTCTTAATTCCTATGTTTAATTTTAATCGCAACTGGATGTCTTGGAAAATGTTTCAGAAAGAAATGTTTTAAAAAGAGAGTAACGTCTTCACAAAAAAAGAGTAAAACTTAGGAACGACATTACTAACGTTGCGTTTTGAAGAAAAACGTCCACACAGATTACGAGTTGGGATAAATCAATGTCGAGTGGTACCTTAACCTGACTCAAACGAACACGGAGCCTTCATTGGTTGACTTAAGAAAACTAGCAACCCTTCGCGAACGTTTCGAGTGGCTCGTCTCGATCTCGTCTGTTTATACAAGATCGCGTACACCAGATGCAACATCGTTAGGAAACGTTTCTGAAATTACGTGGTGTTTGTTTAACCCGTTACTGTGCTTAGTATTGCGCTTCATCGTGATGGAACAGATTCTTGTTGAGATTATATAGAAAATAGTCGAGAGGGAAAAAAAAGAAAAGATAAATAGAAGGTGTGATTAAATGGCAATAAGATAATTTAACATATGTTAATAATTTTGTGTTGTGTTTTAATATATGTGATATATCTTGTTACAGAATACATAAATAAAAAGAAATATAAACCGAAAAGATTACATTTAAAGGAAATACAAATTGCTATCTCCTCTGTGTAACATAACTGTAAAGTATTGCTTAAGTAAATAAGTTTAATTTATGGACGTGTATACAGACTCGCGTTATTCCTCCGTGTGCAGCGTATATCCACCGTAGAATATAAACCTATCTCCCCTTATAAAAAGCTTGTCAACGAGTCTAAACAGATGTAAGATAGCCCAGTGTCTCGAGAAAACTTCCGTCGCGGTTACGGAAAAATCCCCGTGACATACGGGAACATCTGTATCGTGATGACTTGGAGTGTGTATATACGTATAGGGTGATCACCCTAACGGAGAGAGAGAAAGAAAGTGAGAGAGAAAGAGAAACGTCCTGGTGGTCTCCGGAGTCATCCAGGACCTTCGATTTCCCAGACTGGCGCCAGCACGCCTCGCGTCTGTTTGTGGCAGTGTGGAGTGCCTGCCGCGAGGCTTTTCCTGCCTAAATCCGTTCAGGAGTGCCTGACCTGTGGACTTCGAACGGCTCCCGTTCGACCCCTCGAAGATATCCCGAAGCCGAGACGAGAGCACTCAAAGGGCACTCGATCCATCGACGCCGTCGATCCTACCGTTCGACCTGCAAGTCAGACGGTCTGCCTGCCTCCCACCGTGTTTTCTTTCGAGGAAGTGGCCCCGGGCAAGGAGATTTATTTACTTGGACGATACCTCCTGCCTGTTTTACGATCGACTCGCATGACACGTCTCTCGCGCTGCTCCGATCGCTCGAGTGCTACCATCTGACATTTATAACGGCGCGTCGCGTCGTCTTTGTATAAAGTTCTGTTCTACACGGCTAATGGTTGAGTCTCGGGAGCTGACTTTTAAAATAGATAGAATTTCTGATGTACTAGGTCTCTTGATAATCGATCGTGAGTTTTCAAGAATTCAGAGATTATTATTTTTAAAATATAATTCTCTTTAGGAACTAATATATATGTATATAAGAAATTAATATATAAAAAAAATAAAACGTAAAGAAACTTCTTGAAGTATTTAAATTCCAAATTAACTCGCCACTGTATTCGAATATCTCCGAGAGGCAAAGTTCGGTTTATTCCGGAGGAACGGCATGCAATGCGCGGACAATGCGACGGCTCGTCGGCCGAAGAGGTACAATAGCAGTCAATAATGCATGTGATTTGTGCAATAAGCGTCTATTGCACACGCAGCTGGTGCCGTGCAATTCGATGCTGCAAAATCGTTCCGCCTCGGAACATCGCCGACGCACGTGTGTGCCCAGCTACGCGATATCCGGTGTAGCGTGCATCGCCGATGTTATGTGCATTTGCGCTTGTCATTACGCGCGTCGCGCAGCCCGATACATATCAAGGCGCATCGTCATTTTCGTTGATGCCGCTTAACGATACGCCGATTACAGCTTCGGGCTAATATTGCTATCGTAAACATAGCTTGCGAAGAGCGTTGGCGCAAATCGAAAACGACGTAATGATGGGACATGTACAGAATTGGAGGTGCCTTGTTATGCGCGAGATAAAAAATAAGTTTGAGATTTAGATTTAATCGTAGATTCTTCATACATCAAAATAGTTTGATGCGTTAACATATTTCGCATTATGTTAATGAGAAGATTTTTATGAAAATTAAAAAAATATGTATATAGAAAATATTACGTTCATTACGATTATATATAAATTTATTTATGTTTAGTTTATCGATCATTCTATTCGTTTTATATCGCTCTGCATTCCTATTTCGATATGCATATCTACAACAGTTGATGACCCTTCCAAATGTCAAAAGTACAAAAAAGCCAAACGGGACGTTACGAATATCTATTGAAAACGCAAATGTCATCCTATACATCTCTGAAACGTTTGCCAATCGATGTTACAGCGTCCGATAATAAAATCCCTTTCAACCGTACAAACGAACTCGCACCAAATTTCGCCCTCAAAAATCCCATCGGCATTCGCGTGCCATGGATCGATCCTAAAGATCGATGGATGGTGTCCGAGATACGTGCTCCGAAACGAAGGATCAGTGGTCCATGCGGGACAGCGAATAACGCGCACGGGACCAGGGACAGGAAGAGGAGTAAGGGAGGGAATGATGATGATGCAGTCGATGGGTGGACAATGCTCACGCATGCGGTGCATCCGGGGATCGCCACGCGGGGGATCAACGCGTTGTGCGCTGTGTGTGCGAGAGCTCCAAGAGACAGGAGCTGGCGGTTGTATCGCGCTATGCCATGCCATCGATACACTGCTCGTGCTCGATGCATCGAGCCGCGTCACGCCGCGCCGCGCCGGTTCGGCCGCCGGTAGGCGAGATAGCGACGCGGGATAGGATACATATAATTACCGGAGGGGGGTTCGTGCTCCATTTCACACATCGCACACCGTGTGATCGCGTCACACGGCCGACGCCTCGCAGCTCCACGTATGTGGTCGCCCTGCATTCTGCGCGCGCGTTCTCTCTCTCTGTCTCTTCGTCTCTCCATATTCGTATATCGGATGGATCGATCCGAATTTCACGCTACACCGCGATCGAATGGCCGTGCGCCGCGGTTCCTTTCTCATCAAAGAACGAAAAGACCAGGGGATGATTATTGTCGCGCCGTAATGCGTTTGGGCGCGTATATATTTTGGGAATTTTCGGGTATTGTATGCGTGGATACGGTTAGTTATCCACCATACTATGCATTTGGTTCCACGAACGTAAAATACGTATTATAATTAGGCATTACGTATGTAATAGAGTGTCTATATACAATGCATTTATATAAAATATATTATTTTGTATATAAAATGTATAGATTCACGATGTCGACGTTTGCAGATTGAAATTAACAGGAATTTTGTTTAAAACACACGTGCATAAGATTATGAGAACATTGGTGAAAAAAAAAAGTTTGAAAGGAAAAAAGACTTTTGCAAATATCTTATTAAGCACTTTTCGTGATAAAAAATGTCGCAAGCAGTCACCCTTTTCGCATGTGAATTTCAAAGTTGCACGCTCGATCGCAAGTTAATTCAATGGTACCGTACTACGGAAAGGCGAAGGGATGGTTTCGACACATTGACGGCGATGCAATAGAGTGGCAACAAACAGCGGACACCAGATACTCGACGGTCCCGCATCCGCACCCGCACACGCACTCACCAATTCAACCCACGTAACTCACACGCACGCATCAACCTGCGCGCGCGCTTGTCTCCACGCGTATGTATATCCTCACGAAGCAATTGAACGGCGAATGATTCAATTTGTCAGACCAATGAGTTTGTCAGGTGCCACTCCATGCCGCGCCGTACGGCGCGCGAGAGCTCGAATTGGATTTGATTTAACGTTGCGCGTATTGCCGCGCATTACACACTAGAAATATCGCAAATCTCTCGCACGGCATCCAATTACTTGTTCCCCTGAATACAATGCGGAAAAGCCGCGCGCCGGTACGTTTGCGCTCACACATACATTAACGTGTGCGTATGTGTGTGCGTTTGGCTGATCGTGAATACGTTGAAGCCTCGCGCGAGCGCGTAGTGAGTTCGGGCTGCGTTCGGCCGCGTGAAATTCCGGATTTCGACATAATGGAGATCGCTGTATCTGCGTACCAGCTGCGCGTGCGGATCTATCTGATTCTCGAAAAACATTTTTGCACTGTGATGGCTTTGCTCGTGTACTCTTACATTTGGAATGACATGTGGCGATGATAAAAAAAAAAGAATGGTTTCATTTGTTGCAGATGACGTTTGCACAACAAGCCTTACGACTTGCAGATTTAACAAGAAAGGTAAGAAAGCTTTAAAATAATTAATTATTTTAAATAATTTTATAGTTAAAATAATGACTGATTTGTATATGATGATTTAAATAATTTTCCGAAGATTTTTAGGATTTTTTAAAAATAAAATTTTTGAAGATAGTGAGATTTTCATAAGGGATTACTATTAGTGATTTGTCGGTTAAGAGCGAGGAAACTGTTAGGGTATCTGTTCTTTTAAATAATTCTTGCATCACTCTTATCCGACTTCTTTTTCTTTTGTCTCCGCAGTGAACGACGTACTATCCGGTTGTTCCGACTTAATTAAATGGTTTAAGTTCCGACGAAAATCCGAGGCCGATATCCGACGGAGAAGCCACGGGAAAAAATATTTCAGTCGGATTAAGTACGTAAGCTTTAGAAAAAGGTTACGGAGGAGAGGCTGCCGGCTGCCGTGGGAATAAATTCTAATGTGGCGGCATTATAATTGCGCGGTTTACGTTCGTTGCCGGCCAAGGGCTGCACTGGAGCCAAATTAGCAACGATCATTATTTATGTCTCGCGAGGAAAAGGGGTTAAAATGGCCACTCGTTGCCGCCGTACTTCTATAACGCAGAAGACAAAGGGTAGTTAGTCCGGAATGGGGATCCTCGAAAATCTGGGAAATTACTTATTCCACCGAAATGACTGTCGAATTAAGACCATTGATAGGGACAAATTTGCCTGTCGCTTCGATATCTGCGTACTGGAAGGTGCTATTGTTTAAAGAGCAAATATTATAACTGATAAGATTTTTTGACAACAGTTTTTAACAAATTAATATTTTAATTGTACTCCAAGTTATACTTGACTGTAGTTAAAAAAAATCGACCTCAAATCGGCTCAAAAAAGAAAGAAGAATTGATAAAGTTAAAGTAGAGAGATTCTAGGACACTCTGTACATATTAGAGTTACAGCGCTAAATGATTCTACACATTATAATTGAGCCGTTATGTGCTCCTCTTGTAATTTTCCTGCAATTAAGTAATGTATGAACTCAAAGTCCGTCGGAAGGTGTGACGGATCCGCCATCGGAGTTTATCGCGCCGATAAGACGACCGACGTATGGAGAGCATACGTACGCACATTCCTTATTCATTTTTTCTTTTTTTTTTTTTCATAAAATACACGAGCTGCGTAATTTATTGTACACCGTGACAGCACATCGTCTGGACTTTATAACTTTATGGTGCAAGACAAATAGCGAGAGCGACTGATAAGTAGCTATCTGCCGTGTTAAACATGTTATCCTAACCCGTTACCGACATGTCTACGCCGAAGTGCAGATAAGCAACAAGTGTGCAGTTCGCGTCGAGCCGTTTGGGAAAAGATATTGTGTACTCGCTTCTCGTTAATTATCTCTCGCCTCTTTCACGCTGCTTTTTTTCCTCTCTCTTCTCATTTTCATTCGCCGTTCGGTCGCCGGCACCGGTGTTAACGCCAGTGCCTACCAATAACGGACGATATTCCTCTCATCGAACGAGTTTTCACATCGCCTTCGTCGTTTAATTTCTCTCTACAGCGAACGATAGAATTTGCGTGAATAAATCATGAATAAATCGCGGTGATTGAGTGGCGACTGGAAAAATATAACACGAAAAGATTCAATGTTTTAATGGTTAGAATATTTAAAACGAACATACACATTTTTTTGTATGTCCGTATGAATTAAAATGATTTTCTTTCTGATTGAAAGAGATTAAAAGGGAAATTCGTAACTCGTCATACTTTTATTATAAAATTTTAATATCTCAATTGAAGGACGGTTGAAATTCTTACGTAAGTGATCTCATACAAGCGAGACTTTACAGTTAGCTGTAAGCTGAGTAATTTCCGAAAGTCTGAAAGTATCTTCTTTTACGAAACGATAAATTTAGATCCTGACATTTAATTATGCGACACGACGCTAAGGGTGGTTTCTTGGACTACGAGATGACTCTTGCTTCGTTTATTTTAATGAAAATGGACATTACACACTACAGCGTATTTGTTGAAATAACAAAGACTTTGAATGATTACTTGACAACTAAAAGTTTTTGCATTTGTTCAAAATAAATATGAAAATCAATAATTTTATTATTTGTTTAGGAGAAATCATCTTTATAATTTATATTTATACATGTAATTATCACATCAATAATTACATTAATTACACATATATTATAATTAATGCAATAATTCCTTTATCAATCATTTAATTATATATCTAATTTATTTTTATCTCGACGCTAGGATAACAAATAATCTTTTCTGAGTATCAAATACTCAATACTCCAGACCTTTACCCACACTTTCCGTTTTCTCTGGCTAGGGAGGATAGTACGACCTTATAATGTCGATATAATTTCTCCGGAGGGTCCATATGACTTTCGACCACTGGAAGTTCGAGAACAAACCTACATGCAATTAAGCGTAACGGTTCTTCTATGTCTAATAATAAATTTAGCGGTGGTGCGGGTACCGGGCCGCTAATGCGTTAGAGCGTATAGATTGTTGTTAATGGGAGTTATAAGGACGCATTAGCCTGATAAATAGTAATGGGGTTTATTGGCGGAAAATCAGAAAATATGACGATAACCGAGGTATTTTCCCCCTTTTCCTTGTAGCGTACGGACACGCAGCGAGACGTTCCTTTTTCTTGGGGTCTGCCATCAGCCACCATAAGCGCGGATATATGGACCCCAAGTTTATTATATTTGCCGGCCACAAGGAGGCTTCATCGGCTATATCTATGAAATACTGCTTTAGACGGATGAGATTCTTTTTTCTTTCTCACCCTTGTTCTATCGATGTATCATCATGTGCGATACATCGCACATAACTTACAAGCTCTTTGAGCATCTTTTTTAATATATATATATATATATATATATATATATAAAATTAACATTATTTTTATATACAAATTAATTTGGCATATTAATAATTCGAGTTATTGATTATCTTGACTCTCTTATTTTATCATTTTTCTTACATTAATAACTCTATTTGTAATGGATTTGCTTTTAGACAAGAGTATTGCTATGCTACAATATTTGATAAAGAAATCAGAAGCTTTTCAGATTTTATTGTCTAAGTGAAGAGGTCGATATTCCTAAGAAAAATATATAGGTGGATTACTTGAAACTGACCATGCCGTAGACTAAATAGAATCGTAGGTCGTTTACGCATAGGTCGTTTACGTATACAAATGCGGTCGATGGGTTTTTGGTTCCTAGCAAACGGCACTCGACTACTGGATGTTTGTTTCGAGAGTTTTAAGAATATAAATTTTTCTAAAGAACCTTGAAAGCGAGGACCTTCCAACGTCGACTATTTTCTTCTATAAAGTTGTACTACTTCGTGCTAGTGGATTACCGCTTGTAAAGGAAATGAAATTTACTCCGTAACCACGAAAGAGAAAAAGAGACGGAATTCTTCTTCCAACATTAAAATAAATGGATTTCCTTATGCGTTTGGTGATCTTTTTTTTTATCTCGAACTTTATATTAGTATGTCATAGTATAGCATGCTTATCTTTAGTATCATAGGCAAATTTCAAGTATCAAGCCAAAATTATTTTAAATAACATATTAATATTGAAATATATCGATAAAGCATCAATTATTATTAATTTTGTATACATGTATGTATATTTTATATAAATTGTATGTTATAAATTGTAATGACATCAATTATTGATTTTAATAGTGCAAACAGACCTCAAAAAGAAAGTATATTCTATAGAATAACCGCACGTCATAAGAGATAGAAACAGAAAGCTAAACGATGTACTATTTTAGTAGCTGCAGGGATTCATGGCTCGAGATTTCTAGCTGTCTAACATATTGGGGGAAAAGTTTCTTTTTTTTTCGTGATAGTCGTGTTTTGAGGATGAAAAGAATAGGACGAAACTAATAGGAATCGGATGTGTGACTGCGTTCTCTTCCTATATAGCGCCAAAGTTTGTCCTTTCCGGTCTCCCCCTTTATATTCGGGAGTGATATGAGCAGCACGTGTGGCAATGCGGTCGTCGTACGTGGTGGCTCGTGGTAATGTATATGAGGCAACGCCGAGAGGAACGTTGGTGTACACGGGTGAGAATTACTCTGAAGTCGGTCCCCCGCCGAATTATACGATTCACCTGGTCCCTATTTTACGACGTTTATATTACATCGCACTGCGGCGAATCTTGGCTGCCGGCGCGCTTCTTGCGGCTTGACTTTTCCTCGCCGCTACGTCTAATCTTATTTCACCGCGGATACTGCGGAATCGTGAATTCCGAAATTTCTGTTGTAAACTTTTCCCGCGTAAAAGAACTCGAGACACGTCTCGACGCAATTGGCATAGCTGTGATTATACTGAGATAAACAAAAAGATTATATAAAGTAACGAGTAGACGGTAAATATTTTGCTGGTTTGCAAATATTGTATTAACATGCTGTAATATATCAAACACATTTATAATATAACAAAATTGTCCTCTACAAGATATTTATAAGGACTATTATAAATATTTTCTTGTCAGAGATCTAAAGCTTAAATACACATTCTGTCTGCAACAGCGCCGAAGCATAAATCTATCACGGAAGAAAGAGTTACTCATAAAAAATGAAAACAAAAAGGAAAGTAAGATCGCTAACATCATCAGGGAGTCGTTGCGTTATCGTGGCGTATTTAGTCTTGCCCACAACCTCTCCTCTGCATCTCTACCTTCTTCCCTTGCCCAATCTCTCCACTGTTAATACCGCGGGTATCCTTCGATAAACAACGGAGCAGCAGGTTGTTCAGATTTTATTTGTCGAAGCCGCCAGCACCCTTCTTCATGCCCGCGCTTATCATCCTCGGACGTTTCTCTCCGGCGCTTTCTCTCTTTTCTTCCTAGGAAGCTGGAAAAAATCTGTAAACGGGTAAATATTAAAGGCCCCTCACTGTGTCGTTGCACGTACCGATAACGGAGGTCCCGCTTTCGGAGAAAGCTTCCCGCTTCACGATACTATCTTTATTTCTCGAGATCGTAAAATTTTACAGTCGACGGGCAGGGATTTTTATCATCGCAACGGTCCGTCGCTTCTTTCGCTTTCACTGCCTGTATCTTCATTTCGGTATTCATACACGGGGGATGAAACATAAAACGGAACTCTCGGCAATTTAAAAAATACTGATCGATTGTATTTACGCTTGCGTAACTGATGTTAGTTACATACGAGCCGCGGTTCAGTAAAATTGCAATCGATCGCACGCTTTATCCTATTTTCTTATCTGTACAAACTTATCGCGGACATTATTAGGACGATTGTCACTATCATTTGTCAGAACAAATGGGGGAGGAAGGTGAATAGGTAAATAGAACAACGTGCTTCGCAGGTACGGCAAGGGTTACAGTTCGCTCCGTTATACCGCGTCCATTAGCCCGCGTCCACGAAAATTATCTGTGACACAAAGACGATAGGTGGGCGCGCGCAAACAAGTTAGCCGTTTCCTGATTTCGCGGAGTGGCAGCCTCATAATTGTTACGACGTAACCTCCAGATAATCGCGTCTAAAGTTTCAGGACGTTTCGTACAGTTAGTTGGCGGTTTGGTTGGGAGCCGGGCATTTAGCCCGTATTGTCGTGCATACGCCGAGCGTGGATGTACACGCTCGGAGTCCTCTTTGCCTACAGGCTCGTTCAAACGGAACGTACGTGTTCCTTCGCTCTGTCGGGGCACAGGATTGTACTCCTCCCGCCGGCTCGAGAGTCCGTAATCCGTTCATGGACGAACTACTGGCTCCGGTAGACACGTACAATGCTTGCCACTTGAACTTTCACGGATACTGCGTATCCACGTTGTTAATACAGCATTTAATTTATGTTACTTTTTTACCCTTGGCTCATTAATATATATCCTCGGTATCGTGATAAAGAACATGTGAAATAGTTATTTCTCTTTTGATGCATCGATATAATCGATATCTCAATCTTCTCGACACACTCTTTCTCTCGTAACTTATTGTTTTTTTTAAAATGAAAATTGCACTGATCGACTCTTCATTTCAGATCTTTAATCATTTTTAGCGTGTATGAATCAACGATTTTCATTTTTTTAAATCTGAAATGTGCGTCGAAATCTACAGAACGGCACACGTACAGATATAAAACAGATATAACAACGACAGAAAGAGAGAGAGAGGGATTGTGAGAAGAGATACACACAGAGAATATGCAGGAAGCCGCGGTTAATGCGTGTGCGAGCGACCACACGAATTAACGCTTGTTTGCAAAAGCCCTAACGTGCCTGCGACAATTCTTGAGTGCTGTCTGCTGCAGAGGCAAAAAGGAGGGAGGGAGGAAGGGAGGGAGAGAGAGAGAGAGAGGGTTAGAGAAAGAGAGAGAGAGCGCAATGCCCTCCTCCGACTAGCAACCTTCCACCTCCGTCTCCTCCACCTCCACCGCCGCCACCTCCGCCGCAACCAACCCCTTTCTCTGACCCCGGGGATGCGGAGCAACCACGTTAAACGTTGGTAATGTTAACGTAAATAGATTATAACACTCTGTTAAACAGGCAGGCAGGCGGGTGGGCCTCGGTTCGTGCGAATTACTCACGGATCGCGTGACACGTTCCCCTGTCCTGCCAACCGCCGCTTTTGGCTATCATCCTACGTGGTGCACGCGTCGACGACGCTGTCCTCCCACCGTTCTCCACCCGACTTGACTGTGTCTACCTACCTACCAACCGATGCGGACGCGACCTGACCCGCGCTGTATCTCGGCGCCGAAAGCAAGCGTGACCATCCTTGCGTTCGTATGAAATAAAATCGTCGAAATTTCCTTGCTCGTTTTTCGCGCGGGACCGCAGGAATCAGCTTGCGGAATGAAAGTTGCTGTTGACGGAACGATTTGGAGTACGGAACGTTGTCTCCGGTTCTGTTCTGTCAAGAGCCATGCTAACCACTGATTTCATTACTTCGTCCTTCAAATGCTCAGGCTCGCATTTATAATTGCGTTTTTGTCAAAGAAATCAACTGAATTCAGTCTTGAAACACGATGCACAATTTAATAGATAGACCTTGACATTTATTAATTTGAGAGAGAGAGAGAGAGAGAGAGAGAGAGAGAGAGAGAGAGAGAGAGAGAGAGAGAGAGAATTTTATAATTTACGTATTTCATAAGATACATTCGAAGATCTATCGCGCGAATAATCAATAAAGAGCCACGCATATTTTATTATGCTCCAATTTTATAATCAATTTATTGCCAATTTTGTATATGTTTATTCATTTATGCCTCACTACCCGCAGTATGTACATTCGTATGTGTGAAACAGTAATTGTCTAAATTGCGAGCATCTATTTGTCAATTAAAGCATGAAAGCTGGACGAAAGTACGATCAAAAAGCAATAAATGTATCAGCATGAGTGACGCATGAAGTTGGCCGCGTGAGTTTTGATTTCGCGCCGTTAGTCTAATCGGTTGCGTCACTCCGCGACGCGTACTTTGCGAGTATCGTAGCATCGTATTCTTCACTCGTGTGCTCATCGCATTATTCTTCCGTCGAAACGCAATATACGGTGCACGTTGCGTACAATCGACACCGGGAGTGTCGCGCAGAGTATCGTGTTTCGATGATTAGTGCATGTACAATCGTAGTCAATTGTGCCGCGAGTGAGCGTACCTAACCTAACCTCAGAAATGCCGCGCAAAATACCGTGCGATTGTCGTGTCCTAATAATCGGCGCGTGATTGTAATCAATGTCGTCTTCGCGAGTGAGTGCCACGAAGAAACAGTGAGAACGAGAAAAGAGGAGGAGGAAGAGGTCCGGGCGACAGCGGAGCAACCATAGGGTAAGTAACGTGTTATTTATTTGCCACTCATGAGCGCGCGAAAATTAAAATTTCCTTCCCTGAAAATTATATAATTGTCGTACCAAATATCTCTCTACTTAAAAAAAAGAGATGAGCGAAAAGTTTAATGCGACAACGATCTTTTTCAAAATATTTATTATTCTGGGTAATACTGTAATTCTGATTTATTTGTGTTTTTTACAGATTAACGTGATTGTGTGTTACAACACTCCGCTGCTGCGCATCATGTCCGTAAGTGTTAAATTATCTTTTAGTTTAACATGGATCTATGAAGAAATTGTATCTTGTATAAGATTTTTATATAATTAAAGAATCTAAGTAAAGAAGTTAAGCGCGTGAAAATATTACAGACGAATATAGGATTTTATATTGCTTAAATTAATCTTGCACGATGCAGCACGAATTATTTAATTAGGATTTAAATAAAAATCTATTCATGCAAATAATTGTTAAAACAAGTGTGAATTATCAATAGGTTTGAATTTATCTTAAAGATAAATAAAAGTATGTAGTATATGAAGGAAGTAAAATGAAGGAAGAAGAACAAATTTCTCTGACATACATGTAACATCGTACAAATAATATATATAGTATTATAGTATGTCACTCGACGGTTATATAACATTTTAATAGTAGGTTTTAGCTGACAATGAGTGAATAATCATTTCGCTTCTTACACTTAGTTGATTGTGCGTATAATCTTAGTTAATATTTAATTAAAATTTGATCATTGAATTGTCCGTGTTTAAAAATATAAAACTCCCATTTTTATAAATATGATACGATATTTAGTTTCAGGCACTCGTTATTATGAAATCATAAAAGGGCTGAACATACAAGATATCCTCTTTTTCCTGTTGTTTTTAATTCATATATAATTCATTGCGTTTTTATATTTTTCTATTGATATGTATCATCTATTTTAAGTTTAATAAAGAAATTAGTTCATGTTTTAATTAATATTATTAATATTAAAATGATCATGTTTATTGATAAAATAATTACATACTCTATACGTTTATGAGGTATACAGTGAATTCAATACGTACAACACAATTATTCAGCTGCTTTTTTTTAGATGATTACTTCCGGTCTGTATTATTCTCACGCGCTACCAGAATGTGAGCACAATAATGGGCTCGTAACATTTTTATGACGGGAACGCTTCTGCTTGTGAAGTTCGTTTGAGTGGTGATATGCGAGCTTCCTTCGGAATCGATATATTGCCGTATTCCACGCAAGGAATTCTTTGAAGATTATTATAGATTTAATACCGTAGCGAGAATTTGTTGACTCACTAAAAATAATCTTACATCTTAAACTAATATTTATAAAATTAATTATGAAACCAATATGAATTTAAAAACGGTTGATACAAAGGAAATAATAACATATTAAAAAAAACTTTTAAGATGATATATCATTAAATTTCATGTAATCGATTTAGGAGGATAAGCGCCAAGCACAAATTGCAAAGTGTTAACAGTAACGAATACTTTCTTTATTTTTTCTGATTTTATTAATTATCCGTCTATTAATCCACTGATTAACATTATTAAAATTATAATTATCTCGAAGTCAAAATGAATAAGTGTTAATGTTGGATATCTCAAACTCATATTAAGACTGGAAACCTAGCAGCATCTTGCTGCCAAATTTACGTGGTTTTTAACGGGTGGGTCGACTTCTCGCAAGACTCGGTCACAAAAGCCACTCTTCTAGAGATGCCGCACTACTTTATAGTTCCTTAAAAGCCGACTTACATTTGCAGACATCACTCGATATCGTGATTTTTGTCAGGCGCGTGGACACGCGTACACGCACAATGTGCGTACGTGTGTAATACGTATGGGTCGTTGAGGCGTCGTTACCGGCGTCGTACGTGCAGCACACCTCGGCGACAGCTAATGCATTTTTACGGGGGTTAAAATCATTTATAAGCTATAAATGGGGATTATCGTTGCGACGGTGCCCCCTTACGTCCCAATAAAACCACACTTTTTCCAGGCTAGACACGACCAGCCACTCTGGCGTCTCACTCATACGGCCTGCTTTTATCTCTTATTTACAACTCTTTTATTCTCCGATTCCATCTCAATCAGGCTTTGACGTTGCCATCGTGACTGCCAGTCAGCCGGTAAGTTCGACGTCCTAAAAAGTAAGGTGGCCAGGATTAAGGTCGCGTTTCTCTCTCGACACGTTTCGTGTCGTCAAAGCGTGTGCGTCTTGCAGTAAACCGTGTTCTGGTCAATTCATTTTGTAATCCGGCGAAATTTGTGCCATCGTACTGCAGGAGCAACTTGTAACTTAAGAGAATTATGAATTAAGAAAATTATGACTGAAAGAATTTATAGGCTATACTATGAAAGAGTACTTTTAACGAAGCTGGCATTAATTTTATCACATGTTTCTAAGAAATATATAAAGAGAAATATATAAAATATATAATTAGAAAATTAATAATAAACTTAAATTAAATAATATATGTATGTAAATAATTCCCCTTATGTATATGTGTGTATATATATATATATATATATATATATATATATATATATATATAAATTTAGTTTTATTTTCTAATTAATATATATGTATATACATATATGGATTAAATTGAAGCGGTTATGTGCAAAAAGTCTATTACTCACATCTGCTCTGAAATAGCTTTGGTTGATTTGAGAAACCTGTGGCATTGATAATTAATATACAGACTGCGCGTATATAGGCCTGAAGATATTGTTACAGAAGTCTTGTAATTTTCAACGCATCAGAACGGGTTGCAGTTTCGCTAGCAGGCAACATAATCCAACCATTTATAACTCGTCTTATACTTCTAGATACATTGTGCGGCGCATAGCAGGGTGCATACATACGGATGTGCACGTGCCATTCGCAGTAACTATTAGAGCCCGCAGCGGTATTGCTACCGCAATATTCAAATCCAAGCCACGATGGAGTAATGTCTGGTTCTCGTATAGATTGCTCGCCCTCGGGCGTACCGTGCGCGTTCTGCGAATCACAATAATTCCGATATTGCCTACCGTTCCTGCTGATGATCCTGCTAAATGCAATGCGACGAACTGAATTTGCTGAGTATCCGAACGATACAGATTTATAACCGAATATTATCATTTGTATTAGTAATTAGTATGTAAAATATTTCTCATTGATTTTTTTCAATCGTATGTTGAGAGTCATTTTGTGGATAATATTGTATTACGAAAATATAGATAGTCCATATTTTTTTGTCTGTTTCTTATAAAATAATTTTGAAAATATTTTTATCGAGATAAAACATGTGTTTTCTAACAGTTTATTTTAATTCGTTGAAAATTCTAAAATTTCTATAACAATATCTTCAAATTAATACATGAAGTCTATTAATTATAACATCATGATATCTCATGCAGATTTCTTACTCTCTAAAAGATATTTTTGATTTTACAATCTTTTCACGTGTACTTGCGCGTGTAAAAAATTTTTATGTACAAATATCCTAAATGGCGATATAATTGTGAATTTTATTATCCTTCTAATGAATTATTTTGACATTCAGTCGTAAAATATCTTACAGAAGGAGCAACGGAATTGCACACCAAGTTTTTAATTCGACGCATATATAACATTAGTCAATGGAAGCAGGGCCGAATAGAGTGGATGGGACCAGAGTGGCACCGACAGGCAGATGAATCTCTCTCGCATTGTTCGCGTTTGAATGAACATACACCCCGTCCTACCTTTCTATTTCTTCGCGATTTTTCAGCGTTATTTTCGGCAGCAAATATTATCGTGTCGAACAATGTGATTGTTTTCAATGTTCCATCCGTCCTGTTCTGGTATTCCGACGTACTTCTCTCAGGCGGTAATCTTCAATATTGTTTTCTGGAAATATGTCTGGATATAGATTTAGAAATGTTAATGTTTTACAAATCAATTAAGAAAAAGAGGTGGAGATTAGTTAATAATAATTCAATCGATGCTATATAATTGTTTAAAATTTGCTGTATACATAAGGTATTTAACTATTAGATAGAATTTTTGCAATGTGTGTGTGTATATATAATTCAACATCACATGAATTGTAACGTGGGTATGTATAGTTATTGAAATTGTGGATGATAATCCAAAGCAGAAAAAAATAGCGGAATCCATCTTGACAGATTCTTGTCGCGAGACTATAATGCAAATCTGAACGATCGTTGAATATGTCATTGTTGCCATTTTTACTGCTATTAAGATTAAATGTTTTATCGATATATTCAGCGTAAATGAAAGATAACAAGATGTAGATAATTATATTTTAACGAAAAAAACTATTTTTATAGAATAAAATAATAAAATACGTCGCACGTTCTGAGAAAATTCTCGCAGAATAAAAAGATTTGTTAGATAACGATGTATTGGAATGCGATTCAATGAATCATTAATGCGAAGAGAAATATAAAAGCGCTGAATACATTTTTCATCAATATCTACATGCCGCGAAGAGTGACAAGCGAGTCTGCGGAATGGCAGAAATTCGGGATGATAGGACAATTCTGACTCGTCTTCACGGAGACAACTTCAGCCGAGGGGGTAACTGGAACCAGGAGGGACGGGGATGGATTGCGGCTCGATTCGGCAGCAAGTCCCTTCGGGGCACGTCGAGGATCGGGAGACGCGCCATTTCATTCGCAGACTGCCGATATCGCCAACCCCTTCCAAAATATCTCATTCCTAAACGCCTCGAGCTCTCGATGGATTACAAACCTATCTATTACTTCCCTGTCCCGACCCGCGTTTCACGTGGCGGCAGTCACGAATACGACACGCCATCTCCTCCCATCGAGTCTTTTGGTAGGATTTGGAAGAGGAAGCTCTTTTCGAGGCAGATTGTAGATTGTTGAACACAACGCAATTGATAATAACGCAACGATTTCATTCGCGCGAGGCTCAGATCGTGCGGGAAAGGACTTTTAATTTTTCATGCTTAGGGCATAATTGAAATATAATGCTGATGTTAAGATTTTTACATGACAATCAATGATTGAATACTTCTTTATAAGATGATGTCAAAGCACGTTTTTTTGCATAAATTTCTCTCTCTCTCTCTCTTAAAGAAATATGTAATTAAGAAACAGTTATCATTGCATCATGCGTAATATTGTTGTTAAAAAACGAAATATTAATAATGATGAATCTTCTACTATCTTCCGAAAAGATATTCTTTGTATTCTTAAGGCGCGAACGTTACTTTCTTCGAGACGTTGTTTTTTCGTCGCGAGCGTCACATCGACGCGGTTCGGTTAGCCGGACGTGAGAGAAACTCGAGGTGGCGGAGGGAGTACAGTGAGATCCTCCCTCGCTTTTCAATTCGCGATATCGTGTCGGTGCGACATCCCGGTGCGAGGACGAGGGGCAACGGTAACCTGCCACGAAGGAGCTGTGCTGCGTTTCTCGAGTCGGTATAGCGGCACCTCTTAGTCTAATTGAAAAGTCGGTGGAAATTGAAAATTGTGATCGCGAATTGTGAGCTACATTAGGCCTTGGAAACGGGGAACAGACTGCGGAAGAAAGGGAGAGAGAGCGAGTAAGATAGGCTGCAGAAAGAATGAGGGGGCGAGGAGGCTCGGTGTGTCGGGACACGGTAGAATGAAGACTCACTGTTTTGTTTTTCGCTGCGTACGGAGCGTTGAGGGTGGCGTGTGTCCTAGGGGTTGTGCAAATCCAGATCCGTATAGGCACATTCTTTTAAAGAGTTGTCGATTGTGCTGTTCTATATAGTCGTGTTCTGAGGGTTGATTTCGCTGTCGTGCACTTGCATATCCATCTATACGTCCATTTATAGACAACGTCGCGCAACATTTCTCTCGCGATGCGTCGCGACACTCGCACAACAGCGCCGCTGACTGCTCTAAACGCAGCCCCTCTACGGTCCTTCGAAGGCACTTGTATATTTCAAACGCCGGCTCCGTACGGGGTGTAAAAGGGGTGCGAAACAGGGGACGAATTGTAAAAATGTCGGCGTGGCATCTGCAGGAACTGTAATCTCTGTTTTAAAAACGTGGGATCTTTGATAATGGTATCCCACATGTGCGAGGAGATTGTTCGCGAAGGATTATTTAACGTATTACGAGTAGGAGAGTCGTAACGTGAGAGATTACAATATATTAAACGGAATGTTACATGTAATTGCGATTAATTAAAAGATTGTCTTAATAAGATTAAAAGGGTATACTTCTAAAGATATAGTATAGTTTGAATAAAACACTAAAATGTAGATTTAATATGGGTTAGATTAACAATGCACAAATGTTTTATTATGCATATTCTAAAAAAGTTAAAGATTTTTAAGAATGTATATCTTTATAACACAATAATTTGCAGTTAATTAAAAATATTATTTTTTCATCCTTATCAGTTAAAAAATAATATTCTCGTATATTTTCTTAGTTTTTAATCTTTTTTCCATTGCGTAGTGACATGGTAGGCATGGATGCTGATAGCTAAGGAAAAAATACCGGATGATTATGATCGTGATATCTGTGTCAAAGTAATAGTTGCTCAGTATAATGCATAGTGCATGTGCATCCAAATTAGAGCTCGTCTCGATCACCTTACTGTCGACGCCTTTGCGCTGTTCGTCTTATACTTGACTCGTTGAAGTCGACGACGCGGGCGAGGAAAAGAAATAGTTAAAGGTACATCAAAGCGGCGTGATTTCGAGGGCGCACCTCGACTTACCGCTATTTCTTCGTCGGGTTGAGAGAAAAGAAACTGGAGGACAAGACATGCGAGGAAGAAAAATAAAACTGCTGAGAAACGCCGGTCGGTGCGGGATACGCGAGGGAATTTCGAGTAAACGAGTTAATTTGCATCGAGAACGAGGACTTGGACGATGATGGCGGATACGCGCCGGATGATGATCGTGACGACACACCGACGGTGTCGGGAATGCGAGAGCTTACCTTGTAAAGCCGCGCGAAGACCGTTTAACAAAGTAAGATATAATGACAGTTGATCGTTTTATAAATTTGTGAGCTACTGATTATCTGAATGTTTCATTAACTCTTTAGGTTTTTATTCAATATTCTTAAATATTATTGCGATATCACAATATGCTTTAATTATATTTACTTAACGAAACAAAGTTTAAATTAATATATTTTTTGTTATGTCCCTTATAAAAAGAGCTTATTACTCGTAACTTTATCTTGAATAAATGTTTATTCTTTTATCTTGAATTATCTTGAATAAAAATGAAACCGCCACTTTTTGATTTTACAAGTGTTATTATGTGTTATTATTATCTTTATAACTGTTTCGATGTTGACAGAATAAAATCCTATAATTAGTATCGTGTTTCTTAGTAAGATTAGAAGATAATCTTTGACAGTATTTTCAACGCATTTCAATTCACGCAACATACTTCAGTTCACACAAAGCTCGATGCATTTTGCGGCTCATTAGTATCGCAAGTGTCGACCATTTCTAATGGAACGTCGTAGATTAAAATCAAATTACGTCTTTTCCGCGATTCATTCCCAATTTACTTTCGTTCGTCATCCTCCGGTTGACCGGCTTTACCTTTATTCGTATACTTGCGAATGGAGCACGCTGGATACGTCGTTGATGCACATAATTACACGGTTGGATTAAAGTGACATGTCGGACTCGTCTCAAAAGGATGGATCCCAGGACACTTCGATAGGTGCTACATCGCGCTCTCTTACCCTTCACAACCCCATCGCCCGCCTGTAATGTGTATGTTCGTATCGTCGCGGTGTGTGTCGGTGTCCTAATTGGAGCTTTCCGAAGTTAACGTGACAGTGCATTGTGCGAACAATTCTTAAGCGACACTTTCTCTTCATTTCTAACTCGTAAAATGAATGACGAATTTTGCAATCGCGCAGATTTTTTTATTCGATAAAAGATCCGAAATCTCGGGAGTTAATCTTGATAAAATAAAATTACCATAAAAACTTGCGAGAAAGTTTTATTACAGAAATTTCAGGTATCTGCGAGAAGAAAAAAGAAATTGAAAATCACACAGTATGAAAGATAAGGACGCAATGATATTTATTTTCTTACCTTTTACATAATATAAAAGAATGATATGCTAACCTTAAGAAACAGGAAGGTAATATTTACATGTTATATTTCCATGATCAGCGCGTGTGTAATGTACTGAATTTTTTTACTTTAGTTTATTCTTTATCAACAGAATTATAAATATTTTAAATTAAGAATTATTTCCCGAATATATAAAAACGCATGTATGATAATTTACGTTAATAATGTTACGAATAGTCTAAAGAATCCGTTCGAAAACATAGATATTCGGAACATATTGGATTGTTTCCGAACAGAGTCCAGATGAGGACATGGATGTAGGTAACGTTTTAATCACAAGAGACTCACTATTATATAGATAGGCTCGGTTCCATGGGCCTTGTAGTTTGAACATTCGTCGTCTCTGGGAATGTGAATTGAGAGATAAAACGGGAAAGTTTGTCCGGACTCTCTATTGCGACTCCTCTCGCTCTGCCATCACTCACCAATTGTCCTTGTCTCCCGCTCATCGTGTTCACGTACGCCGAACTCTCGTTCATTCGTTCCTCTGGTCGAGCCCAGGCCGCCCCTCTAATTTTCTTCGGAGTTCAGCTATGCGGACTACATTATGGAATAATTGTGCGGGTCGTTATTTCCGGTTTCTGTTTTCGCCGGCGGCCGCGGTGCTCCTATTCCTATGTAGCCGAGGCCGGTATAACAAGGGCTCAGGCTCACTCTTTCGTGCGGACTAATGAGCAATGATATCTACATTTGCGATTATTCGGCGTATCCTCTTTTTGCTCCTTAACGCACTTTGGAACGTGCTTTAATCAGGCGTTTGTCGAAGTTGTGACGAAAATTATACTGTTCGCCAAATGGGCACGCTTTAGCGAGGATTAAATTTACTGGTTTCATTCAATTATGAATAAGTCGTATTTCATTTAAGATTTACAAAACTTTTACTAATTTTAATAGTAAGGTAGTAAGAAATTTTTTCTTGAATCTTAATATTTTGTCTCACTCGAAAGTGGGAATTATCGATTTTCATCAAAGCTCACACAAGTACGACGGCTTGAGAGAGCTTGGGTCGATTTTGACTCGGACTGAAATGAAAACCCAACACAGTGAGGGAAGGGATGAACGTTGAACGTCGAAATAAACGGGGGAACGCCACTTTAAACGTGCAATTGCATTGCCGGGAATCAGACCCATTCCTCTCCGCACTCTCTCTCTCTCTCACTCACTTTCGCACCCTCTTCGTCCCGCTTACTGTCGTGCTCCGTTTCTCTATCTCGTATCAGGCGACAGAGCGGGCAGCTTGCAAAGCCCGCTTCGCTCCTCCCCGCCTTACCCGCGACCCTTCGAGATTGCTGAGCTATTCTCGCGACTGAATGTTTCATTAAGGCCACCCGGTATTGCTCTTAGATAACTCTACGAGGGGTAAATGAAATTTCCGCCATCTCCGATATCGCCACGTCGCTACTGCCACCTTCCACCTTTCATTCCCTAACACATCCCACCTCCCTCTCTACCACCCACATTCTCACCCTTCCTTGCTCTCATACCAACACGTCATCAACTCGAGAAAGATTTAATCAAACATCTTTCCGCTCATTCGATATAACGAATTCGACGGTTTTGGCTTTTGATCGCGACGGGACATATCGCAAGAATGACTGCAGCAATTGAGCAAGGCAATAACAATGTCGAACGACGAATATGTTGGAAATATAATAAATGATGTCGTCTCGGCGGCGAAGATGGAACGAAACACAGGTTAGTGTCAAAAAGCGCAAAGTCGAGGGAGGATCGGATGAAAAAAGACTGACAGAGAGAAAGAGGATGGAAGATTGGAAAGAAGAAAAAAGAAACTAACAGCCTGCAGCCAACCGTCCGCCTACCACTCGTGACGGTCTCGTATCAGCTGTCATCCGTTAAATTCATCCGAAGAGGATGAACAGTATGGAAAGAAGATTCAACTCGAAGCGAAACCCGTAGGACAGGATAGACGGAGGCTTTCGTGGGACTCATATAGAAGAAAAAGAGGAGATAGTATGAGAAGTAACAGCCACGGGGGGTGCAGCAGGATGAGAAAAAGGATAAGCGAGATGAGGAGAGAGGGGCGAATTTCTCTGCGGCCTAGATCGAGACGAACTTGAATGCTCAAATGTCAGAGAAACGACGAGTCCCCATTTGCCGTTTCCGCGAACATGTGCACACGCAGAGAAAGAGGGGTGTAGTCGGGGCATTGGAAGGGTACGAGGGGGAGCAGCGGGCAAGAGAGGAGTAGGGGATAAGGGATCGAGGGCGCGACGGAGAACGTGAGGCACATACGTGTGCACACACGGTGTGTGTCTGTCCCGGCGCTGTCTGCCATGCTCATTCTTGCGATCTTCAATTAATGAAACTCGGGTGCAGTCGCGTCGCATGTCAAATAAATATGTCTCCTACCCCCACCCCTTATTCCGCGGTACAGTCGCTCCCACCGGCAGACTACTTACCCTCTTCACCCTCTTCCTTCTCAACTCCCGCGTTGCCGCGTCGTTTCTCGTCGCCCTTCTTCGTGAATCTTCCTCATACCATCGACCTCATACCGTCACCATGTCTCTGCACACTTTAACCCTTTCGCATGCTGCTCCTCCCCCTGCCCGTTCCCCATTCCTTTCGGCTTCAGGACGATTTGATCCGGAACAAAATCATCGTTCTATTCGCGCGTACATGCTTCTGACAGCTCTCAGCTTGCCCTCTCCGCTTCACTCGGCGCGACGATAGGACTCGCGTGGCTTCGCTCGGTTGTCACGCAAACTTCGATCCTAAATTCTGAATGTATGATCATTACAGTCCGAAGTTCGTGCTTGGCTGTGTTGGAGATCGTTAAATACAAATATTTTTGATGTAGCAAAACTTGTAAAAGCACACATACAGAATATACATCTTTTAATCTCTTTCTAAAATGAATATTAGAATATACATGTAATACCATGAAATCATCTTCAGAATTAGTTAAAAAGACAGAAAGATAAGAAAGAAATAGGGAAGTAAAGACGCGAAATCACAGGAAAGAAAATCAAATATAGACACGGTTTCGTACATGGGTCGTCGACATGGTCGTATAATGTCGCTGGTGGCTGACGATGTACCTCGCTCGACCGGTCAGGAAGGGGAAGGGGGTGAAAAGAATGATAAAGAGGGAGAAGCAAGAGAGGAAAGGAGAAAGAAAGTGGAGATCTCTTTATTCTTATTAGCCCCAACAGTGATTCCTGCAAAATTAAAATTGCCTAAGGAGGTATCATTTGCCCCCTCTTCCCCCGTTAACCCACCCACTCGCCCTATCCCACCCCAAGCCATCTTTTTCGTATCTCTTGCGCACTCTACTTTGGTTCGGCGTCCTCCTCACGCCAGATACTTCTTTGCCTCCTGCCAACCAACCAACCAACCAGCCAAGAGCTTCTCTGATGTTGCTCCTACAGATAAGTGGTCGGCTCTTGGGTTGCCTGCCTGCGGGCACTATTGGTCGATGCGTTTTTCCGTCCTCCTCCCGTCTTTCTCCCGTCATTTTTTTATCCTTCTTTTTTCCCATCCCATCTTTCGTTCTACACCTCTTTCCATCGTCTCTCCAATGCCCTATCTTCCCTCCATCCCTCCATGTCCATATTTACATTTTATTTTACGTCACGCTCCTTTATTATCTTTCTCATTTCCCGAGGATACCCATTCGTTCGTGACAATTGTCGGAAATGGGGAGGAAGTGGACGCGTCGATGGCAAACGCTTCTTCGTGGCTCGTTCTAATCTGGCTTTAAGACACGTCAAGATCTTATATTCATCATATTTAATATATCTACTTTATCCTCTGTAATTGTATTCTACTTATATTTGTATTTCCATGTTAAGAACTTCCTATTATGAATTAAAATTGATAAAGAGTGTTAGTGTAACTTGAAAATGAATTTACTCTAGAAAATATGTAAAATTTTTCATATGTATGTACATACATAATGATTTCTCTTTTAGAATATTATAACATAATAAATTGAGGATTTATAACATCTCTAAAATAGAATAAGATTTTTTATTTAAAAAATTACATTTAATGATTAATCGAACGAAGAAGCATTGCAAGACTTTAAAAAAACTTTCTTGATTCTTAATTCGTATAATTTCAGTCACTAGTTAAGCGGAACGAGACACTGACTTGTTTCCAAAAGGACACCCTACGAGAGGGTGTTCGCTATCAAACACTCGGCGCACCGCGGAATGTGCCTGGCTCACCCTCCAGAAATCATGCTGCTCGACCGATAGACGAATTGATACGGAATTTCGGCGGTCTTGCGCTTAATCGATTCATTTCTCTCTCTCTCTCTTTCTCTCACTTCCTCTGTCTAACACAACCCTCGGCTGCTGTTTCTCAGCGTTCACATCCCACCAGCTTGTCCGCAAGAGGTTTATCGCCGACACTTTGTAAACGCTGTGATTTCAAACCGCGGCGTAAACCTCAGGGCCGGCTTAGATGAACCGTATTACCTACCGATAATTAATCCTTCGTTGACGGGAATGGAATTTGACCGTTGGCACGCCGACAAGAGATTATTTTGCACATTGCTTTCGGCCGTTTGGTATACATTATTCAGCGGACGATCCAAGCGTAATGGATGATTATGCGAGCAACAGTAATTAATTGGGGATTAAATTTGGATGCCGACGTGCGACGAAAGGTTCAAGATTAGAAGCCATATATTAATTTAGCGTATATATGTACAGAAGAATTAATTTAAATCTTATATTTAAATATTGATTTTTTTATATATTTTTTCACATCATGATAGTTTATAAAAAATGATGTTGTAATTAGAGAACTAAAGGAAAAATTTCTCAAATGTGGTGAGTACGTTTAATATGCGAAATTAATTCAAATCGATGTTTACAATCTGGAATTTTT
Organism: Crematogaster levior; assembly: GCA_901521435.1. Taxonomy (NCBI): domain Eukaryota; kingdom Metazoa; phylum Arthropoda; class Insecta; order Hymenoptera; family Formicidae; genus Crematogaster; species Crematogaster levior. The sequence continues at coordinate 575,829 of CABEGB010001069.1, forward strand.
CCCTACGGCTCCACCGTGAGGTATTACGCATACTTAATAACTTCCGCGGTTGCAAGAGTTATTTCATTTTAATTTAATGCTGAAGCTCCTGCACGATTCTCATTTATTTTTTTCATGTTAATGTAGTATATCTTTATGTCTCAAAGTTATACAATCATTATTTGTCAACCCCAGAAATCTTTATCTTCGATAACACATATTTTCGATTAAGAGTCTTATGTGGAGCTTTCTTATTATGTTGGAAATATTTTTATTATTACTAGGGAAGGTAAAAAAATGTATAGTGGAAAAGAAAACGGAAAATATAGTAGTTGTTTTGGCACTGGCATCTACGATGACTCACTGCGCACCTCTGCGATTTTCTATAGGCTGTTTCTGTGCAGACGTCGCCGCTTCTATAACGGGACTTGAAACCGTTCTCATTAACCCGCGAGCGAATACCGCGCTCCGTCTATTCTGTTCTATCTGCATTTTGCACCCGGGAGCATTCGGTGGATGCCTACTTTGATTTGTCTTGGAATATTGCGCCGTATTCCGTCGCACTGTTGTCTGAATACCTTCCTTTCTATTTTCTGTCTTACCTTTTCACATGGTTTTCGTATAGCAGGACTCATTCTTACATATGACATTATTCTTATATATAACAACAACGAAACGATTAGACTTTTTAGTTTTATGTATATATTGAATATCTTTTGAAAAGTATTTAACCCCGGCTCTATACTTACCACGATTGATCAGTACTGCTTATACTTTATATCACTGTTATGATTTTCGAATTATGCAAACATAACTTTTTTGCCACGTAATTTTTATATCTCCTGAAATTTGAAAAGATTTTTGCAATATGTACATATGTAATATATACTTGTACGCAATCAATTCTTCAATTATATTAATTTACCTATTTTATAGATAAATTTTATGATTCTATAAGTCTCTATAATATATAATGTACAATATAAATAAAATCTTCTATAGAATATATAATATCAAAATTGCATAATTTACTTGCTATGATTTATTACATGCATTAATTTATTGAATTATACATTGTGTTGAATTATATATATAAGAAATTTTAATATATATTTAAAAAATTGCATTAGGCAAATTGTAATATTGTGTGAATGTGAATATGATGACAAAAATATGCGTGAAAATTTTCCGAATTTCTATTAATTAAAAAAATTGTTTTTGGAAACTCTCGTTTTCTAACATTTTCTTGAAAGTTTTTGTCCGCGTCAAGAATAGGAACCGTAACGTGTAGACGTGTGCGCAAACTGTAATCTGTAATTAGCGATCCCGATTAGAGTTATTTACGAGCCGAGCGCGCTCACACTGTGTTAGCCATTGTATTTTAATGCCACGTCGCCATCTTCATCTTTAAAGTAAGAAAAATGCCGATTCCCCCGCGGCGTACGAAAAAGGAAGTCAGACCGTAACGCTCAGCATGTAACTTACAAATTAACGAAACAGGTCGACCTCGGCATCGGGGATTCATTCTTTACTCTAAAGACACCGTGTCCGCGCGCGTGTATATGCACGGGTGTGCGTTTGTGTTGCTTATCGTTGATCCGGGAAACGGTATGTAGTCACTCTTAAGAGAACGTTGTTCCACATCGTGGTGTCGAAACATTCCACTTACTTCCTTGCCAAATTTCACTCACGAATATAATTTAGACGTGCGTACGCTATTACGAGCATGCACGTGTTGCGCACGAATGTGTTCTTTACTCACCGAGGATAGTGAACCTTTCCAAGAGCGATGGCTGCGACGATAAATATAACAAAGAAGGCACACCGGAGAATGTTTTACCTCAACAAACATGATACATGGATGTATATTCATGCGCGTATAAATCACAGATAGAAATTGATTAAAACAATCACTATTATTTTAAAATATATAAATCTGTCGTAAATCAGCTGAATTTTTTGACGGCGCTACGTTAACAGCGGACGCTCGTTTATTTGGCAGGGCTCATTTGAATACACTCATTTGATATTTGAATAGTGCCTATCAATTACGGATCCATTTGCACATTAATGCGATTTTAATTAAACTCAGCCTCGCTAGCTGCCATGTGAAATAGTTCGGGCAAATACCGGTGTAAGCCAGTATATAACGTAAACATATGCAATTTTTAAAACAGTTTTAAACGAACGTCTTGCACGAGATATTCCGAATGTTTAACGAGATTGTAATTATCGAGGCAGATAGCAACATTAAACATACATAAGCTCGCTTCGACATGGATAGTGGGTTTTATTATTTTTTCAATCATTTTATCTCTCATAACGTACACAAACTTGACTACGTTGTAATCTGGAAATTGTCTGTATAAATTAAGCTGCAGACAAACATCTATCACATCCATAAACACGGAAAGGAAGCGCGTGTTGTTCGAACACCGAGGTGCATCGCCTCCAGGGTTTTCCAGACGACACACACGAACGCTTTTCCCGAGCACGTTACCGGTCGCTAACGTCGACATAAGAAATGTATCGGGTGTAATCAGTATGGTTAACCAGCCGCTAACTATACGCACCCAGGCAACAATTAAATGCATTAAGACTCGAGGTGCAGCGTACGCACTAATGTGTGCTCATGCATTGAAGTTTCTCATCCTTTGCTGCCGAAGGATGCATTAGGAAAATCTTAAGTCTTTTCTGTCTCACCTATTCTTCTCATTTTCCTTTCCTTTACTTTCATATTTTAGTTTACTGCTTATCTTCGATGATCTAGCATGAGAGTATGCGCCACATATTCTTTAACTCATTAATTATTCTGATTTATATACAAACTTTGAAAAGGAGGACGAAAAAAGCCACGAGTTTAGAGTCTTAGTATACCGCGTTTAAGTTATGAATTTGCGAGTATGACTTAAACGCCCAATACTTAAAATATTTTTGAAGTTGTTGATCTTTTTTAAAAACAATTTAGAAGAATGTCATTTTTTCTCCCAAGATGACTGTTTCGTTCTACATTGTATACTTCTCTGTAATCCGGTATAGTAACACCCATCATTGTTTACCCATAAAACATGCACGCACACGTAAACCCTCTTAACGTTCCGTCGTGTATCGACTTGACTCATCTTCAACGCGCCTCAGCGACGTGTAATTATTCAATGAAGGCCTTCTACATGTACGCACCCGATTGATGTCGCTGATTATAACAGCAATTACCATTAGCATACTTAATGGTATCAAGTGCAACGGTAGACAGTGTATGTTACGAGGTAGTCTTGATAGTCAAGCTTCTAAGAAAACATATGGTATTCATATGTTTTTAAAGCAAATTTTCCTTGCAGATGAAATTTAAAAGAAAAATATTTGTATGAGCTGCTTGTATATTATAATAAGCGATAGAACAAGTTATATATATATATATATATACGTTTTATTATTGCAACTTTATTATAATGCAATCTTGTTACTATAATGTAATCTTGGCAACCTGACTTATTATTTTATTAGACAACATGATAAACTAATTTATCGAAATTAATTACAAATATTTTTTGCATTGATCTGAAGTTACATTAATTTTCATGATATGTGTGAAATTAAAATTTTTATTTTATAAAAGAACATTACAAGATAAAAACTTGATATAATAGTAGATAGAATAATGTAGTTTTTTTATCAGCATCTGATCATTAATTTATGAAAAGAATTTGCTATTTTCTTATTACTAGATAAGTTTTATGTAATGCATATGGATAATGTCGCGAATGATAAAAAATTAGGGATTGGCTATTTTCATTTCTGTTCTCGTATTTACTCAAAGCGCAATCGTCTTTTCGCGCTTACGGACGCGCCGATACGTAAACAGGAGCGTCCCCATTGGAACTTTATAATTAATATGCGCACGGTCGGACGGCTTTTGAATAATTCCACGGTAGCGTCTCGACTTGCCGCGATGAACTTTATCGACATTAATTAAAAACGTGGCGGCGCACTCGCCGTGTAGTTTGCGTCCCCACGCTTATCGCCACGACCGGGCGTTCGAGGCAAACATTGTGAAAAAGCGGAAGACCATTGCATATCCGTTATCAATCTCTCTCTCATCCCTATTTCGCTCCCTCTCTTTCAACCCCCATCACCGTTCTTTCGTTACTATCCGACCTCTCCACCCTTTCGCCATCGCCCCTTTCACGCCTCGAACCCTTTCGCAACCGCGAGAACCTTCCTTACGAAAGGCAGATGAATATTCATGCTCCCGGGCCACTGTCGTGGTTCGCCATTGGACATCAGTGGCAATCAACTGACACGAGCGAATGGCCGAAGCCATAAAGCCGTGTCGGATGTATCTGGAAAAAATGCGGGCGTGTAACGGAACGGCGAGGGAGAGCAGCTGGCGGTGTTCGAAATCGGCAGCGGGCGCTATCCATGAATTATTTGGCCACTCCATTAATAACGAACGATGGGAGCGTAGATGACCATCGACGCTCGCGGCGGCGTCGACAGAATGAAAAAAAACGAGTGCCGCACAGTTTTCAACTTGTACCTCGAAATGCATAATTGCATCAAATATTATAATTGGTTTCTCACGATTGGTTATTTAATTGATATTTTACTTATGTATTTTATTTATGTAAAATTATGTGTAATTTTATATAAGTATATATGATACTTGAGAGACTCATTCGAAAACGGTAGAATTGAGAAAAAAGGATAAAGTAAAACAACGTCCACCACATTGTCCATTTGACTGACTCTGTGTTCCGCCATGCGTGAAAACCGCAGGTGCCGATACGCTTCTTCGAAGAAACGAAAGAGTAAAATCGTCCCTGTATGGAGCACGCATGTTCGGTAACGCGCGCAAAGAAGGAGAATGGAGGCGAGCGGAGGGCTTAACGCAACCGGAAGTGGCATTATACGCGCGAGCAAGGATACTCGTCTAATTGTCGGAGAGAGATAATTCCGCGCAATTTGCATACGTTTCCTCGTCCGTTAGGCCGAGGTGCGTCAGCCGGGCAATTAGCGATTACTGATTAAGTCAAACGGCCGGGCCGGCTCGGTCAAGAGCCCAGCGAGGGGGTGAAGAGGAAGAACCAGAGGGAGCTGCGGTAGCGTGGGAGGCGCAGGGAAAAGAGACGCAACGTGGCGGACGGGTGCGAGGGTGCTGATGGTGAGCGATTGATATCTGGTGGGAGGAGTGATGGGTGCCCCGTGTAAGCTCGGCTTTCTGGCTCGTCTACCAGGCCCGATCTATCCGAGGATTCTTATTGTATGCTAATTATCACCAGGTTAATCAGCGTGCGCGCGCGCGCCTTCTCGCGCGGGACCGCGCTATCTTCCACCGCCGCGGATTTCCGGACGTGGAGTGACGTAAGTGCGCGCCAAAGAGTTGAGCCGAATTAATTGGCGGGCTGATGCCGAATCAGCGGCCCTCGTTATGCGTGAACTCGAGTCGGATGGACGATGGTGGTACACTCCCTCATGAATTTCTATTGTTTCTTTTGACTTAGGAGCTCACGTACATACAATGACTGTTGAGGAACGTAATCGGTTTATCTATTATATTATATATTGATCTTTTATATATTGATATGCTTCTTGTAACATGAAGGCTTTACGACTTTCTTGAGAAATCGTCAGAAGTTTTAAGAAAGTAAATCTAGTCTGTAAATTATTACCGAGAATAAGGGGAATATTTGGGAAAGATAAAATAGATAAATAGAGAGAATAGACAAATAGACAAATAGAGAGAACGCGCTGGTTTGTTCTGTGCACTGTGTTACGTGTTATGTAATTATTATGCTTATTATTATATAACATATATCCCATTAGGAAGTAATATCGTTACATTTTGCCATTCTACGCTTGCGTCTATTTTTTTTAAAAGAACTTTTTCCTTAAACTAATACGTTCCCATAAACATCTTCTTTACATAGCATATTTGTCGTTTCGGTTTCGATGTCATTATACCACGAGTAATCACCTTCTCCTTTCGGTTACGCACTAATAATCGTTGCTGCTGCGAGGGCGTAGAGTACTTGGTGCGAGTTTCACTGTGTCTTACTGCTTACATCTACAGTAAACTCCGGACGTGAGGTGTCGTAAACGTACGCCGAAGAGAGACTACTGCATGAATTAATTGGCGGTCTGATGCAGGCGCGTCGATGGTGCCCGTACGATCGTGTCGGATAGTTTACTCGGTTTGCGATAGGAGAAATCTGAGCTTCGCGGATTTTTGTCTTCCTTTTATGCCGCCGTCGATTTGCATACGTACGCACATCGCAGCGCGGCGCGGGCAGGCTATTAAGCGTGAGAATTAGAAAACCGCCGCCGCTGAATATAAAGGGGATTAATTAACTCCGATGTGTTTTTTCGTCAATCTTCTTCCCTGTTGCGCGGGCCCGACCGCATTAACTACCTATCACTGATACGATCTGCTCGTGTAAGAACCGCGCGGTAATTACGCGCTATTTTCGTTAGGCGCATAGTACGACTTAATCACTTTTCTCGTGCAAAGAGTCATGGTTGTTTCTCGCAAATTTGTTTAACGCAGGAAATCGCTTTCACACCTGCTTAATTAATATCGGGGACTCGATACTTAACTTTTGTTGAGAGATCACTTAGCAAGCTCCAGCCTTGGAATTTGCAATTCCAAAAAGTTTCAAATAAGATTCGCAATTTTTTACATTAATAATTTAAATTCGTTCGAGTTACATATTCGATGTAACTTGCTCAACAGTTTCGCAAATGGTAGTCGATTGGAAAGCCGCAGGTGACGCATGTTGCAGAGATGTCCGAGCCGCTGGTGGCGGGCATCCTTTGGAGGAGCGTCCAAGTCCAGCTCCGATCGACCCGGTCTCATGTCCGCGGTCATTATCGCCGTAATTATCATGTCGCATCCACGCCCGACGCCTTTCAGCTCCGAGGCATAGGCGAGACGAGGCGAGACGAGACGAGGCGAGTCGAGCGCCGTCCTTTTCACCGCGCGAAAAACCATGCACAGCCGTGTGTGTTACCTATCGCCGTGGATACCTCTACGAGCAAAGGGAGGGGTCCGAGAGAACCCGCGTATCGTTTTATTTGCATTTTAGTATGCCGCTGTAAAAGTTTTAATTACGTCCATCATAAGAGTCGGCACGGTCCGTCCGTTTGTTCGTGTGCGTGCGCCCATGTGTGCTCACGGCCGTCGTCCGCACCCCTTCTCTCCCGGTTTCACCCCCGTGCACACCCTCGGGGGTCTCTTTTGCGACGAAAAGCGGGATATGTTAGGCGGACGGTAGGTTAGGTTTTACCCCTTTGTATGATAAAAGGGGGCCGGGAAAGGTAGTGGCCGGACGGCGCGTTACATTTAAGACTTTTACGTTTAACCGGGGGAAACGCACTTTTTCAAAGTTATTTCCCGCCGCTTTGTACTTGCGTTCTTCGTATCCTGTGTCCCTCGAAGCGGATACCGCGAACTCGGTGATGTTGATACTAATACCGTTGATAATAATAAACAATTATTACAATTAAATATTAATCAATCGGTCTTTAATTTTTAATTTTTTTCTTGTTATATCAAATCAGACGTAATTGTATTTTTTTTTAAAGAGTGATTTGAGTTTTAAAGCACTTTAAAATTAATAGCACTTATTATGACTTATCATATTCGATCCTTGGATCAAGATATTAGGCAATTATAAGATATTAGACAATTATATAATAATCGCGAATGTGTTTTTAAATATTAAACTAGTCGTTGTTTTTAGTGCGAACGTTGAGACCGGCAAGTGTTTCGATTAAATTTTCCAGAGATATCCGTTACTGCGCCGACTCTAAAACCAAACAGCAGGAACGTTAATGGTTTTCCGCTGTCGTTATGCGGTCGATCTTCGAGCGCGGAGCGACTGCCGTATTTTTCCATAATTAGCAGCCAGGAATTAACAATGGTCGGTCGTGCCCGGCCGCTCTGGGATCGCTTGAGCACTGAGACTGTTCTAGAAAGATAAATAAATTATCACTTAAAAGAACTAACGAGTCGTTAGTTGCTCGGTTTCTTACTCTTCATGAATATGAATCGACAGTGCGCATAACACTTTGACGACTAAGTTTCGACATCTCGGTTTCTTCTTTAATTATTGCCGTAGTGCAATTATAATTTTTAGTCTAATTGCTCTTATTTGCTTTAGACATTTCTATTTTATGTGAAACTAAAAAGCAGTTAATTAGAATGGAATAAATCAATGACCTAATTGTATACATATTACCATCAAAGACAATTAATTCTTTGTTGAGATAATTAGAAAATTAATTGATATAGGTTGTTGTAACTTTGTAACGTAACTTACTCCGAAATGATATGGCAATCTGGATTATAATATGAAATCACATAAAAATAAAACACTTAAAAATATTTTTTTCTAATTGTCAGTCTATTTTCTTCGATGTTTAATTCTTTGTAATTGTCTCTCCCTTTGATGTCATCGACCGAATCCGGTTTGAGCGGATAAATACGGTTGCATTTTATGGAAAAGTAGGTTTCCGGCGATCTGAAACCGCTATCGGAGCGATCATTGGGCAACCTTCTTCGCACCGGGTCCCATTGAAAACTCCACGCAGTTCCCACGTGCTGAAATATAACTTGCAATAAACCAAAGTGATAGTAGGTTAAGTCCTACCGATGCTATCTGCCGGATAATTGCTCCGCGGACTCCGGCAATGTCTATGTACAGGAATCTGAAGCAATCCGTCGTCTGTCGTCGGGTGAGAATAAAGAATGGCGATTCACTCCTTTTCGCTTCGTTTATTTCACTGGAGGAAAGATTATCAACTCTATAAAATATATTCCGTCTAAATAAGTCGTTTTTAGATTGCAGGTAGAAAAACTTACCTTTCAATCAATTCCGTAATTTTTATTGACGTTTTATTCTTTACGTATGACAAAATGAAACGAGAATAAAGAAAATTTTATTCGTTGTTTTTTAATGTAAAAGAATTTTGTTCTATTTTTTTATACTAATGTTATTTCATATCTATATTGACCGAGGTTATTTTTACTCAATGTACTCTGTTGCGTCCAAGCAACCCTCCTTAAAGACCGAAAACGCATTTCTACGAGTATCTCGAGAGATATATGCCTGATCGTCAAGAAGGACGCGAGGGTAGATACACATGGGAAGAGGGAGGAAAAGGATTCCCATCGGTTTCGATAACGTATTGCCAGACGGCCTCGTATAATCAACAGATTAGCCGAGGAATAGATCAGAGGCGATGGGCAAAGGAGACTCGGTTAGCTAAAAGCCTCGACGTTGGCCATTAACGGAGGGGCTGATTCTGTTCTTGTCGACGTATATGTGGCGCATAAGAGACGCGTGGAGGTGGGAAAATGCGATTATAAGTCACGAGGTGTCTGTCTGTCATCCGGGTTCTACTTAGGAAGCACGGAATTGATTGGATATGGGAAACCACGGCAACGGCCGAAGATGAAAGACAAAAAGCCTGCACTCGGGTTAACAAAGAAAATGTGCTTCCTCGAAAGTCGTGAAATATGGTTTACGCTGAAGCGAGCTACCAACCCTAAGTGTCCGTTATATAAATTCCACATCGCGGAGATTAAATAACTAATACAAAATAGTCGCCAATTTAATTATATTTTTCTTAATTAAATCTCGTGTAAACTGAGGTAACAATTTTTTCTTGAATTATATTCATGTTGTCGAATTCTTGATGCGATATATTCTGAATTCCAACCAACGAGAGAGATTCCAGTGAGAGATCTTTACGCGACGCCGCGTCATTCCCCGCCTCAAATGCGATTTTATGAAATCGCAGCATGCGCACGGCAGGCGCGATCGAGTAGTCCCGGCGGTACGTCCGAGTCGCGAAATAAACCGCTTCGCATACGGGAACGGAACCGTCGTTCGAACCGCCGGATACGGCGGCTACGATCTGAGAGGATTTGCACGACACGCTGGAGAGCGGACCGCTTCTCTCGTCGTTTCTCGCACGCAATCGAGACAAACGTACTTAAATGCACACACGAGCGCGCGCGTGTATGGCGATTTAGCACGAGTGTACGCGCGTATATGTATACACGCATACTGACGCTCGTGGAAATGGAAGACTCCGTGGTGCGTAGGTATCCGGGAGGGATCTCTCATCGAGAGATTAGCATTTCCGCTTTTCTCTCAACAATTCCTCGTTCCCGTACGGATTATCCGTTAATCCGCGCGGGCCAACGGCGGGAGGTGGAGTAATTCGGTAGAACGAATCTTCCTCCAGGTGCCTGTATCAAGTATTATTTCAGTATCGTTCCGCACCCGACACCCTTTCTCGTAGCGCGAGATATATACATATGTATATGTGTATAGCGCATTCAGGGCGCGAGGTGGACGGATCTGAAGCGAGAATGATTATTCCGGCGGATCAAACTGAATCATGAGAAGAGAAGTCAAAGATCGAGGAATTTTACGTCACGCAAGAACGGAATCTGAAGCGAAATTAAATTCGTCGTTTGACGGATTCTTATCAATTCGCGGGAAATTCGCGAACTCTTGCTCATAAACATTAAATAATATTCACACGAAACAATTCATTATGATGAATAAGTTGTATAATACATGTCATTCGATTTGCGTTTTTGAATGCAGTAATATTTTATTTAATCAATTACATTGAGTCATGCGCAAAAGATAAAGTTTCTTTTTTCGATAAAAATGAAGTATAAACAGACAATTTTGAAGTATTTCGTACATGTCCGCGATTTCCACGATTTTCATGCTTATACGGTTTGACGTTTTCGATGGATAGCATAGCTCGCTATACACCCTCAAAATAACACGTATCTTCGCTTCTCTTTGAAAGACACATAGTTGCGGCTGTTCCCTTTTCTTCCCCATCGTCGGAGCGTCCCACCCAAATCAAAGGTACAGTAGTAATAAGCACCCGTGGTGCCGTGGAAGCCGGGAGGGTGGTGGTGTGGGCCGGATGAGGTGGCCGCTGGCAAGGAAGAGACTTCCCGAGTGGTCATACGTGCTGGACCGGAGACCGAGTAGTCGGATAGAGGAGTGTGATGCATTATTGAGTGGGCCGCGGCGGGGGTGGGAGACGGGAGGATAGGGGCGACGTATATAATCGCGCACACATCCTCATCCGTCTGCTAATGGACTCCATCCACCCGTTTTGAGCCCTGTACCTTCGCCCACATACACACACATTCGCCCCTTTCTCACCCCCACCTTCTCCCACCCACCCCCGACGCTCGGGCGTTAGCGGACATCGTGATATTTTCGCTGCCTCAAGATTCATCCGGGGGTGTACGTACCGGCATTACAGATATACGTAGGTGCTAGCACGTACGCCGCCCGCACATCGCTGCGCGCGCGAGAAAATGTGCGGCCAGTAGCGTAACGAAATTCTATTTTTCAAGGGTATCGTTGAATCTTCTTAAAAGTTAATTTCATTAATCTGTTGAAATGATATTATTTCTATAAATTAGGTCAGTTTGCGTAAATTGTTTCTGATTAATGTCAGGAGAATTTTCGATAATCACAGCTGAAGGATTCACAGCGTATTCACAGAAGTGAGGTTTTTCTAAATTGTAGTAGTACATGTGTAAAATCAGGGTAACGTAGAATAATTTTGTTACTTAATCTTAAAACGACGCGGAAGAAAGTATGGAAAATAATCAGGAAGGAGACAGACTCTCATAAAAATTAGCATGTATCATTGTAAAGACTCCATTGAAACATAAATCTTTCGTTTAAACATATCCTCCGTAAAAACATAATTTTGCAACCTAATTTTTACTCATATCGTTTCTCATTGATTAATTGTACTGTATTTCTCACTGATTAATTGTAAACTGATGATGATTTTGTCTTCATTTCTGTGTCCATTTCTCTATCAAATATCAATATCACGACAAATCGTTATCGTTGAATGTGATCATGTGTAGTTATCCAAGAGAAACGAAATCAGCGAGCGAAACATTTTTTCATAAAAAATACACACCACAGTCATTTACATTATGAAAGTATCCGCGGACGGCATTATTTACCATTATAGTTGTGACGAATAAACTGGTCGCATTTCCGCGCTGGCTAATTATCTCACGGCGGAAACGAAAGGGGTTCTTGCGCCCCGACGCAACCCTTACTTCTACGCCACTATCCCCACATATAACCGCGTGCGTCTCATACGTACGTACTTTCACGGACACCAGAGACGCGTTATTATTGGATTACATTTTTAATCCGCCCTCTCTCTGCCGCCAGCACCACCACCCACCCTCTCTCTAACAGTCCGCCATCCTCGTCGACCCCCCTATGCCCGACGTCGTCGTAGGTACGTACGACCCCGCGGCGCATCCTCTACTTTCGTATTCCGAATGGAATTACTATGCAGGAGATTTCATTTGTTATATATGCGCGCTACAAACGAGCGCATTTTCGCTTAGGTTAATCGAATTATGGAGAGACTGCGAGTAATATATGCATTTTAAATCCGTGCCACCTTTCGTGTACGCTACGCTCTGCCATAGATGTTATATATCAATGGATCTATTCTTCGTACTAATTAAAGTTATCCTCAAAGAACTTTTACAACGTCATATTATACAGTCCGTCTTGATAAATATATTCTGCACGTGTGAGTAATGCATAAGATAGTAGAAACATTTTAATTTACGTATAAATAGCAAAATATATAATCATATAAACAAACGCATAGTCACACAATTATAATATTGAAATTTACTTTTATACTCCAGAGGGAAAATGCTCTTTTTTTAATATTAATTATTGTATTATTAATTATTAATTTTAATATTAATTAAATCATCGTGTACCTTTTAGTATGTTTTACTATTTATTTAATAAATTTTATTAATGACTGCAAATGTTTGTTGCATAAAGCGCAATATTAACACAGTAATCATATTAGATGACCGCTGCATTAACCACGTTCGAGTATAATTCAGCCGTACGTGATACTTGTGATAGCAACACATATTTTCATTGGCTCATTAACAAAGTCGCAATTGTATCGTTAATAAAACAACGACTATCGCTACTATGGGCCGTTTCTCGCACTCGTGGCGGTTAACGGTATCCCGCTTCAATCGTGATACGAGAATCTTAGACATCGTATACCATTACATGCAGCCTAATCTCGTCTACTCTTAGATTGATCGAAACGATAGATTTATTTACCGTTTAACTGTGATTTGAACTGCAAATATGTTGGTCTCTTCACACATGTGCACGAAGGCGTAGATCACGCGCAGTTGTTAGATCAAATGTTAACTTAGAAAAAGAAGAAGTCGCGGAAGAAATTTCCTACGTCTTCACCGTTATATTAAGCCATTCGACTTAATAACAATTGACACGCATGAGCCGTAAGATTGTTGCATGCGCGGCCTATAATGCGGCTTTTAACAAGTCGTGTTCGAGCACCATGTCGTTCTCGCTGGCGAATCGCTTCCTTCCTCGCTCGAAAACCTATAAAAACGTCAGCAGTACCGACTGCTCGAAGGATCGTTACGTCCTCCTCGTTAATAACCGAGGCCGGTTACCTTTTCGATCCGAGCGTCGTACTAATTAGTTCCTAACGCTGAATACGAGCGGCCGCACAACGCCGTTTCCATGGAGGCGGCTTTACTTTTCGCGCACAGCTTGAGTTCCGTTTTCATTGCGATGATCGCCTTGCAAGGACTCTCGCGTTTTCGAATCGCTCGCACGGAATAATATAATGAAACCACCATGTATGTGTTGGAAAGGATCCCGTCGCTGGAGTTGTTAAAACGGTACGCGACGACAGTTTCTCGTGAATTCTGCCGCTCCGAAAATACGCGAATTTAATTTACTCGATATTATTAAATTCGCGCTATGATTATTAAAATCTGTATATCGTATGTTGAAAATTGTCGAAAAATCGCGGTATCGAATGGACAAAGTTTTCAAATATTCTTTGGATACGGACGTACAAACTAAAAACTGATTAATCCGGCTGCTGAAACATAAAAAATGTTTTCCGAAATTCCTAGAGATATTTATACTTTTATATACGACGATATTTGTATATGAATTAGAAATGTTCGTTCTTTTCGCAGCTATTGAATATACAGTCAAGACTATACGATTCGGTTGGCCTAAGGGTCGGGTAACGATAAGTTCCCGATTTTGAATAATCATCTTAAAGAGATGCTCGTGCGCGGCGGGTTAAACGTTAACTGGGGTCGTGAGTCGACACAAAAGTTTCTATCCGTCGTTATATTGGAGAAGACGATGACTGTTCAGTTCCTGATATACGTGACTGCGGCACAATGGGACCGTGCTTGCCTCGTCGACGTACCAATCGCTGCCCTGTCACAATACGATCGGCCGTGATCACTCACGAATGAGACAAGAGTGACGACGTATGGCTACCGTGCGGTCCAGAAAACTCGACCCTATTCAACGCCTCTAAATTACGGCGCGCAGTCACGATCGCGCGCGTGATCGTGATTCCTCGCAGTGGATTTGCTCGTCGAGCGGAGTTTTATACGATTCACGCTTCATAAGCACGTATACAATGAAGTGCGTAAAAACGCGATCGCGAGTGTGATGCACGTCGATAATTCCAAGATAAAAACGCTGATTGCCCTCGCGCTCTTGTTAATAATAAAGACTGCACCGAGCGTACATAGATTGCTGTAATTGTGTGATAGTCTACTTTATTTAATAATTTATCAGTACACATTTTGATATACGTCTCGTTTATGATAAGGATTACATAGCATGTTATTATAAAGCTGTTATATTAACTATTTTAACGTTTATTTTCAATAAGAAATTGTAAAAAGATTTCATTTGCTAGTGTAATCGCGACAATTTAGATCGAAACTACTGTTATGTCGGTTCCTTTCCCCTCATAATTTCTCTGTCCCTGCGGCGCCAACAATAGTTGGCCTCGTTAATCGTTCACTGGCGCAATCATGATGCGTATCTCGCTCTGACAACTGAAAACGCGATCTTCACGGGAATTAGGCGTACCTAATTATAGCTTAACAATACGCCGTGATCATAATTAAAAAGCTATACTGTCTTAAATGTAATTCATTATACGTCAGTTTGTACGGATATTATAAACTTCATATAAAAAACCAAGTCAGTTTATGTCGTGAAATAATTAAGTCTTGTTGATTTTCAAACTACAATAAACAAAATTAAGTATGTTAAATGTATGTTTTACGGAATCAACATTGAAAATCAACTGATATATGACACATAGTTGCGCGTTTCTGGACCTGGTCGACACACGCGACCATCTTTTCATCGGTGTCCGGTACTTTGCGTGTCTTCTTCAGAAAATTACTTTTCTCCATAGGTTAATGTGTGACCGGTCAGGATATAGTAGGGTGAACAGGATATGACCTCCCTACAAAGTGTCCCTTCGCCGTCGCGAATCTGCTATACATGCCAAAATGAGCCACTTTGACTGTTCAACCACTATTGCAAGTCGAGTCTCGACCGCTCATCTCGGAAATTACTTCCGCTATGACATTGTCGTTGTCGTCCACTTTCGTCACGTATGCAAAGGACTCCATCATGGGGCAAGTCCGTTGAAGGAAGTCGCTCCCTTTGCCAGGCAATATTTGCCATTATTCTTTCGTTCCCAGTCACTAAAGGCAATATGCGACAACACTCTGACGCCAGTTTATTTTTTCTCCTGTTGCAAAGCAAGCTCGTTGCATTTTGCATGCATAAAATACGTCTTGCGCTTTTATATCATCGACGTAAAAACACAAGATCATACGTGAATTACAAAAAAGTAAAGATAAACACAAATCAGTTAGAGAAGCTTATGCTGGTTATTAAAGTATCATTGAAAGGATAGTTAAAAGCGAATAAATCACATTTGAAGCGGTTCCACCCAAACTGACTGACCTTGGAGTAAAGTCTCGTTAGAATTCTGAGCGATCTTGCAGAAACCTGGCGGCAATGGGATCGTTCCTCGAAGGTGTCTGCAAGATTTCAAGGGCGGAGCTTGGAGCGCGCGGCTCGATCGCGTTTCTCCCGCGAAACCGGTCGTTATCCAGCCGGTTATTGATTGACTCTCGTTAGCGCCGGCTATTTGTTTTGTCAAGTGTGAGAACCGGAACTTTCAAGCTCTACTCTACATTTGTCTGTATATGTAACTTTAGGAACTTTGTAATTATCTTACTCCCCTCGATTTTAAAACCGCCCATATTTTTACAAGGATATACAGAATTAAAGAATAACACATGTAAGAATAACATGTAAGAATGCGATGTAAGAATAACACATGCGCACGCGCGTATAGATGAAACAATTGATGAACGTTATGGGGAAGTAATAATGACTGGAAGACGTTGGTCTATGAAAGGAAGAGCGTGGCAGAGGAGCGATTTATGGAGGGCAACAGGCATGACTATGGCAACAATGGCATACAGGAATCTGTCAATCCACATACACGTCTTCCATGAAGGCGGTTTCCTCCTTGAATCGCATAGAGGTCATCCGGACGCCGCATCACAGCTAATGACATGCATCATGACTCTTTTCTCGTAGGCGATGTTCGAAAACCGAACGAATACGGCGATGTACCGTTTACGTTTCGCTCCTTGCTAGCTTTCAGGTATACCGCGTAAAACCCGGTCGCCCTTCTTCCTGTTCGGATATGATTAATATAAAATAAATGATTGCACTCGACATCCGGTCTCACAGAACCGGCCGAGTGGATTCCTGCGTCGGCTGGCCCCTTCCTCGCCTCTTTTATTCTTTTCATTCCGCGTAATTTGTCGGTCAAGTCACCACGGCTAGTTTCATGTCATTTCATGGTTATTGTCCAAGCGAATTGTCGAAGAGCGCACTTCCGATCTGCCAACTGATTCGCTGCAATTGTGCTTTTTGCCAGCGAACTTGCTTCGACAATCGTAACGTTTAGTGGATAAATAGACGAATATATAGTTTATTGCGTTTTTACGGACAAACGTCAAGTACTTTTTATACTGATTTGAATATTAACAATTGTTATCGGTATTTTCAAAATATTAACAATTGTTCTCTCACAGTATTTTTCAAAATATGTAGATATGAAAAATATACACTTTTTACGCTTTACAATTAACAGTTTACTTGAAAAATATCTATAAAATAACAATTAAGAAGAATAATAAGAAGGATTAATTAACTTTTTATTTCTTGTAACGTTATAATTTTTGTTATTCCTAACGCGAGAAAAGTCGCCCTTGGCAAAGACTTCAGAAGAAAATCGAATAAACTCGTTACGTGGTATCCGTTGTATCAATTCAAAGGAAGACTCGAACAACGAATTCCAATGACAGGAAATTCTTTTTCCCCTTGTAACCCGTGTAGTCGTTGAGGGAACCTCTTGTAGCAGTGGAATGGGGAAGGAAACGGCGTGATTGGAAAACGTGCAAAGGTTGGCTGGCTCGTGTCTAGACCGAGGTTTCGGAGGGAACAGGACAGCGAGAGGACGCCTGGCGAGAGCGAAAGGATGCCTTAGTGAGGGAAGGAGTGAAGAAGACGAAGAGATCTCCCGAAGGAGTTCTCTTTACCCTCGCGACCTCAAACCGAACGGTGGCGGTAGATCCCTTAAAAAACGGATTTACAACCTGTTGCTGGTGGAGCCACTTAAAGATTCCCCTCGATATTGAAAGAATATCCGAAAAGAAGGGCGACACACCGTCCCCATCGATACGACGGCCGTTTCTCAATACCTTGTAAATATAAAAGTCTGGATGTTAAGAAGGAGCTCGCCGGTGCAGAAGAGAGAATGAAAAAAAGATATTTGGTGTCTTTATCGTATTAGATTTTTTATTTATTCTTTGATAAACTTTTGTGACGCTTCAAAAAGTCTATGAATGCATTTCAGAATAATATACATTTTGAGATCAAATAAAATAACTCTCAATTACTATGTGAGCATTTATCTCTTGTTATATCAGAATGAATTACATTAGAATTTAATCCTTAACCAATAAAAGTAATACAAATTATACATGTTATACAAATTATATTGATTACGTAACACAACGTCAGCCATGCTATTTATTACTTTTTTTGATGTGAATATTGATTCAGCAGACGGAAATGATGACCGTATCGGTGAAGATTCATTACTATTTATCCATTAAAAATCTATCTTTCTATGCTTCATCGTGGAATTAATTACCTACGTAATGACTTTCGGGCGATTAATCGTGGTGCGTTTTGCGCTCGAAAAAATGGTGTATCAGTACCCCGATGTGTCGACATTCGCGCGAGAATTACCGGCGCGACGAATGGCCGTACGAAGCGAACGACCACGCGTCAATTAACCGCACAGCCCGATGAACAGTAGCACGTATATCCGCCGATAAATCAGATAAACGGAATATTTCCCTGATTTCCGACGCGCCGTTCATCTTTGAACGGGGTCGGTGGTGTAACTGCAGCCACGCGTGTAATTCTCGCCTCCAGCTTGTCAATGGAGCAGCGGTGAGGGAGTGACTCGAGTACGCGCCCCCGTATGTAACGGGGTAGGATGCGTAACGGCAACAGCAACGGCGGCAGCGTCGGCTCGATTTTGCTATTCATTAGAGCCGTCAGTGGGTAAACAAACGGTGGGTATTCGCGTGTACGGATATGTGATTAACGTGGAGGCTCCACCTCGATATCACGAGAGAGCGGGGTTGAACTGCGCGCACCGCATACACCCCCGGTGGGCATCCCAAGCGTGCGTTTCCCACGAGAACGTATTCCCGGCACTTCGGATGATTCCCAGCTATTGATTGGTTGGATCTGGCGATGCCAACGACATGCAGAAACTGAATGATTCTTGAGTTTAATCAGCATATTGATTTCTGGAGAAGTCATAATTATTCGGCAAGAAAATATCTCGAAATTATTATCTCCGTGTGACTTGCAGCGTTGAACATTATTCAATTTTTTAAAATATGATTAATAACAGTATTCTGCATATTCCATTGTTCTTCTTACATCTAACAATATCAATTTTATAGAAAATAAATTATTGTTTCTCTAATGGTTTCTTTGATGAATTTTTGAAACAGTCACAGAGTGTTCGAGATCGATTTAAGGAGAAAAAAAAGCATGCGTGGTCTTTGGTGCTTTAGTAGTCATAAACTTATATAGTCATAAACTGTATAAGACGCGTCGATTGTAAACAACAAACAATCGGAGTATTCCCATGTTAGCATTAAGATTTTAATTCGTACATGTAATAACATCGTAGACTATCATGCCTATCTAAACCAATTAGCAGTGCTCTTGTGCAGAGATATCGCGTTTTCGGTCACTGCCCAAAAACAAGAGGTCGTGCACTACGAGGCCGATCATCATCAGTCTCATGATTATGATGTATTACGCGGCAAAAGATTATTATACTAACGGAATTCTCTCATAAAAAAGTACTATATATAACAATAACAACATGGGTATCTAGTCTTTTGGAAGGAACGCATGAAACATAATCCTCAGGCAGGTATTTTTCAATCCAAACAATACAAAGAAGACCTATGAAAGATGTCTTAATTCTTTCGATGTCTTCTAGACACCTTCTGGTCTATTGTATTGCTCGGAAAGATCCCTGACGAATGTACGTGCTGGCGTGAAGCCATAATTTATTCTTTTCACGAACGTGGCGTTAATACAGAAATCTACTACGTCAATTGTAACAGGAAAAACGGCAGAAACGTATTTATATTTCTCAAAACGTGTCCTTCTCGACACATCCTCTCTATATATTCTCTCTCTCTGTCGTCGTGCGGTCTGTATTTTTGCTCGATATCGGGAAACACGTTCGGGACGGTTTGCAACCATCGTTCCCTCGGGAAGCTATCGGCTCGCGTATCGAGAGGAGGGCGAGTGGATTCAGGCGAAGGGGGACAGGGTGGCGACAGAGGGGGAGGGCACATGCAACAAGTAGTTCGGTTTTCAAAGCCCATTGAAATTGATGGCTTTCCCATACCATGACAAACTCTCTGTCTCCCTGCCTCTCTCCCCTCCTCCTCCTCCTCTCTCTCTCACTCGCTCTCTCTAACGCTTTGCTTTCGTGGACGAGCTTACAATACACTGAAGCTTTTATCGATATTGCAACGGGTTGGAAAGAGAGACCGATGCGAGAGTGGGACGAGCGCGGAAAGTCGATGGCGGGGAACGAGGGAGCTTACGGCTTTTATTACTGCATTTTCACCTTGTCACGGCTTCTCGCTTCGACACTCTTTACAAGCTATCGAACGTCAAGCTATTTGCCTCCCCTTCGCACTTCGCTTCGTTATACACATCGCTCTGATCCGCTTGCGTGAGCCACTGTAACTTTCTGCGTGTACATCCGATTGGATTATTTGTAACTTCGTCAATAAATTATCGGGAAGCAACACGTAAAAACTGGAACGTTTTGCTGATCGTTTAATAATATATAGTGACATTAATAACAGTTATAATTGTATTGAAAGCGCTCTCTCTCTCTCTCTCGTTTTCTCACTCATCATCCGAATTTTCTTATCGTTATCTCGTTATCTCGTCATATCTTGCACGAATCAATTAAAATTGTTTCTGTGCAAATATTGCAATACATTTATACCATAAATGTGTAATTACAAAAAAACTTGTTACATTGTAACGCGGAAGTTTCGTGTTTTCCATTCACGTCACGTAACAGTAATTGGTAGCTAATAAAAGATACATTTTAATTACATTAATTAAGTTGTGAGAGACGGTAGTTTTTACTGACTTTAATTATTAATGATGCGCAACTATCACATGTTTCCCACATTTCAAGATTCTTGTTGCTTGCTTCTTTTATTTTCATATGAATATTATGTCGAAAATTTTTACCATTGTTTATTATTTTTGCATTTTTCAAACATTTATATGTAATTATTAAACTATATTGGTTACAAGTTAATCATAACAATTAACTTTTATTCCCTCATATCTTGCATAAATTCTTTTGATGGATCACTTCTAAATGACGCAATTGATCTAATTCGTGACTACCATATAATAAATGCGAATGTCTAGTTAAACATTAATTTAACATACACTGCTGTAGCGATTAATATTCGTAATTTGTATTAAATTATAACGTTTCACTAGACTTGTGATGGAGCGACGTATTAATTCGTTTAATGCGCTATCACCATACGAGTAAAAAAACGCTAACTCGTAATCCTTGCAGCGTGTGTTTGAGGCAGGAAAGACTTATAAATGAACGAAGTGACGCGCAGTTAGTTTCACGTTGCTTACAAATTATCGTCGTAGTACCTTATAGACAACGTATATCTAAGCGCAACATTTTAGCGCGGCGCTTAACCAAGTACGGCTCGATCTTCGTCAGGATTCTTACAGCCGATATTACGTCTCGCCTTAGGGAGCATTCAGAATGTTAGCAGTGGTTCGCAAATTACAACGACATAGAATATCTCAATCGTTTACTCCCGGTTGTCGGACGGGAATAACACGAATAACCTGAACAGTTGTCATGCAATATCGTGTTCAATTGGTACAGTTAAAGAAAATATCACTTTCGAATAAAGTAAAAATTTAGGGATTCTCTCTTATACGTTTCGGCTAATTGTATTGTAGAATAATATTTTTTTATCAATTCTAAATATTCGCATTTTGTACGACATAAATTTTTAATTTCACAATTTCTTGCTCCTATTCCATGTGTTAGACTATTTTCATTATTCGTGAGACAGGTGAATTTTCTCCGAAAACCTTCTTTACATCGATCCCGTCTTCTCGACCATAACTGATTGAGTAACGACGACGCATCGATCCGGGTTCGTTGCGCTGCGATAGCGATCGCTATCATCACGGAAGTGGCGTTATCTCTTCACATCAAGAAGAGTAGCGACGGCGGGAGAGAGGTGCGACCAGGCGAGCGCGAAGCACCTCGATGTAATACGTTTATAATGATAAGTTGTCATTACCTGAAGTACAAAGTGAAAGAGGGCGAGAGAGAAAGAGAGATAGAAATGAGAGACGAAGCGGGGGACCAGGAGAAGAGAGAGAGGATGAGAGAGGCGGGAAGGGACCAAGAGAAATGATGATCTCGCCGCTGCGGGCTAGGTAATAGCTGGCGGTCGAAGCAGCACGATTATTGATTAGTTCGGAGGTCCGATCGGTGCCGGTGATCCATCACGGATGTGAGACCCACTACGCCGATTCTCTTTTCCTCTTTCTCTTTCTTTCTTTCTCTCGAACGCGTTGCACCCGCCTACCGTATGGGCTCCAAGACGTACGCAGGGGGCGCCGTAGCGAAAGAATGGTCTTTAAAAACACATTACCGAACCTTGTGCAGATCCTTCACTTTCCCTTCCTCGCGCTTGCCGATCCTGCCCCGTCACTGCGACGCATCGTGTCTCAGCCAATCAGGCCGATAGATTCGAGACCGACCGATCGTACAGACCATTCAATTATTTCGCAATCAGCGATCCACGATCCTGTGGGCGCGGATCTTCGTGCCTGAGGATCAAGTCAGTCGAGGGTCATTTGACTGCATGCCCGTCTGCTCGCCGGTCAGCGTTGTTAATTACTTCTGTTTTTTCTTTGAACCTCTCCATTTATTGATATTATGTTATTCGCAATTATGTAACTTGATTATTTATTACATTGTTATATGTATTATGCGCAAGAAATTGTCATTATTAATTATCTTGCATTCTACCTTATTCAGTTCATCGATTGACAATTTAAAACGTTCCCTTCATTTCTGTAAAATGAGTTAGTTTTTGATATCTATTCTCGTCCACGTTAATATATTTGCGAACTGTTCATTTCATAATTTACGGTTTCCTCATAAAATCTCTTCTAACAGTACGACAGTTCACCTGCAGCATTTTTTATTCGTGTTATACGATTCATTTTCTAAAGGCAGCCTGTAATATTTTACACAGCGATTCGCTCGGGGCAATTTTCCACCGCTGATTGTCTCCGTACCAAACATGTGACTTTTTCTACTCGCGAGCCAGCGCGAGCGGACCCGCTCCGAGATTCATCAAATTTTGTAGGAGCCTGCGGAGCTACCCGCCACCCTCTGAACTCTATCAAAGTGGCATTCTTTAACTGATTGTCCCCCGGAGGTACGTCGGATCGCTCCACGCTCTCGAACTTTTACGATAATCAACTGGAAATAACTTTGTAACTTTATTACGGGTCTCCCGAAGCAGCCTGAGAGAGTCGGGGTGCTAATAAAAAATCGAGCGTACCTAGCGTCGGATTTTATGTCCGAATTTGATCTTCGATGTTGCTCGAGAGAGATGGTGACCGGGAGTTCGCGTTACTGCGGAGGCATTATGATTAATACAGAGAAATGACGAATGGGAACGATAATGGAGAGTTTTATAACTTTTTGAAACGCACTCGAGGTAAGCCGTCGGAGATTTATGAAGAATATCGGAAAGCAGTCGGTTTTTCCGTATCCTGGTATCACGAACTCATGCTAAATAAAATGATATATGCGAAACATTATTTAATTTAATGATAGAAATCAAAAAGTTATTACTGAATAAATTCGTTATGCGCTGCGAAGGAGGCGTAACATTCAAGAACATCGACGAAGATTTAAAAACGTATGTTCAAAGAATCGCTCGATTATATTGACATCAAGCTTGCCACGCATTCCTAACTCTTGCCCATTTAGTAGAGCCGTAGAATTATAATTTCATTAAATCGGCATTAGACCTCTCCAACCGCGTCAATTTTCGGGGAGTCGATGATTAGAATGAATGCACCGCGAGACGGACTTGTCATTATCGGCATCATCGAATACGTTTACCAAGTTTCCTGCGTTCGTCTTCCCTCCTTTGGGAAAGGTCGACATTGTCGATTTTTCTCATGGTAATCACGCGCGTAGCTTCTTTCTTTTCTACGTCCTCCGTTTTTCTTCTTGCTCTTCCGAGCTATTCCGCGAGGAAGGGGCCAGGGAAACGAGAAATTACGAGTCGGTGCATGATCGCACGAATCAGATGCCCCGAAGGTTCGGTCCGCTACGCATTCTCATTAGCGTCGTCATTAAGTTCTTTGTCGTTCTGGCACACGGGCGCACTCGCTATTAAAACGACAATGATGACCGACGCGATTAGCGTCGCACTACCGACTGGATTTTTCATGCTGCATACAAGATTATACGCATTTCTTTGATATTCTAGTCAAATGAAATCTACGTCTATTCTGATAAGAAAATCTTACAATAAAATATATTAATAAAATTTAGAAATTGAAAGATTTGTGGCATCTCGTGCGCAGATCTCTTGGTATCTCATAATTATTACTTAATAATAACTTAATGGCATACAGTTATGTGATAATTAACCTTTAAGATATTCAAAAATCAATATTGCGGGAAATGTAGACGAGTTTTAAGAAATATAACAAGAAATATTAACTAAAACATGATACGGGGTAATGAGTTAATACAAGAGATCGATTACAGTTATTTCGCCGTTGCTATCTGCCTGCAAAAGTTTTGAGACACAATAGGTTTTAAAGCGTGAGTCACTCGCGTGCACAAGGCGACTACGATACGTTCCTCGCCCGACGTTGATAATCAAATTCGTCGTGGGATGACGAATCGACCAATTAAAACCCGATCGTTCGTCACGATAAGGGCGACTGGTCGATGAACCTCCTTGCCATATTACAGTACAGTGCTGGCTTTAGAATGATAAGCACAGCCATTTAATAAACGAAGACGCGTAATGCATGATTGTGAATAAAGAGTTTCGAAAATTTTTAACGCTATATTATATCGTAAAAATTTCAATTAAAGTAATTCTTGATATAAAGATACTTTAATATAGCGATTTTTTGTTTACGAGAGACTGAATAAATTTTTTATTAGTACATTTCTCTTTTATCTAAACAGTAAAGACTACATTTTCATAATTTCCATGGATAATAACAGATTTTTTTTATATCAAAATTTAACTGAGCACTAAGACATGAATTTTAATATTTCCAACTCTTTTTGAAACGATATGCGGTTTTCTTTTTCTAAATAATGCCATTGACGATGATTCTTTCGAATGATAATTATATTTCCATTAGTGACTTCGACCTTTCAAATTTCTAATAATCGTCCACAAACCATCGGATCCCACAGATCCTCTAATTCTTAGTCATTAAAAGGGATCCGTGAAACCGTTACTTCGCGTCCACGAACCGCCCTCATCCTGCGCAAAGTACTTTCAGAAATCTCTAGTGGGAAAAAATCGAGCGTTTAATAGTGGCATCTTGGGTGTTTATTATTTGAAATTGTGAAAGTGAAAGTGCAAATGCTGTAACCATAGAAAAAAATTGTGTGCTATTTTTAATATCTCTCACAACATATAAATTTAGCATTAAATTAATATCAACAGCTCAAGTATATATATATATCACAGGCAATTGTTTATTAGTTTCTTCAGAGAGAAACGTATCGTATTCTTTAAATTATTTTCTCAAACTTTTTGTACATTTCTGTACATTAATAGAACAATGGCAGAGGTATATATTTACACTACGTGCTTCACATGTCAAACCGATGGAACAAAATTACACAAGAGAACTTAGATGTGTTACAATTGACACGCGCGCGCGCACACACATACATGCACAATACACACACAGAGCTAAATATTCCCTCGCAGCAATATCTTCCTAAACGACCTTACGCAAGACCGCGGAACGGCCGAGCTATAAATTACATTACCACGTTTTCGCAAGTACGTAAAAGTCGATCTTCACGCTCCGGCCCAGATCAATCGAACCGTGGCCAACAAGAGGCACAACGTAGAGTGATCGGGCGCTTCGCACTTTTAATTATCGGCCGCAATCATCAATCAATTTCGTCTTTCCGCGAAGTCCGAGATCTCTGTCGCCGGGCGTTTTTGCCTTCTGGCATAGTTACTGCTCTCCATCGATTCCGACCGTTGTGCCCTGCGCTAATCCATCGGTCATTAAGACCACCTGATCGTTAAACGCATGATAGTTCCCATCGATTCGATTTCTCTCCGTCCTTTCGTGGTCGATGTTTATTTCGATGCGCGTCATCAAACATTGATGTCGAAGAGTCGGTTTCGATGAGATATTTATCATACACACATATATATATATATATATATATATATGTATATACATATATGTATATATGTATGTATGTATATACAATTTTGCGTAATGATTGACGATATAAGTAAAATTGAGTTTACCTAGTTAATAGTTAAATTAGTATTGCTCACAATTTGCAATGTTTGTGCAAGTCTATCATCATGTTTGCAATTACAAATTTTTTTCGAAAAGACTTGTTTTGACATAATTGATGATCTTGGTAAAAAATATCTGGAATTATAGTTAAACTTCTACATTACACGAAGATATCAAAATAAGGAAGGAAACGAATTATATTTAAATTTGCGATCTTTCATGCGTAACGCAGACATTTTTAGGATATGTAAATTATAAATAAATAAAGAAAAGAACTTCATAGAAAATAAAGAAAATAAAGGAAAATACACAAAAGAAAATAAAGAACCTGAGTATGAGAAATATTGAGATAATTAAGGATAAAAAAAGAAAAAAGGGGAAAATTATATTATGTTTCTGTAAATTCCATACGATAGACTCGTTATTCAATATCACAGTAAGGCACAATATAATAATAAATGCCGATACGTGGCGCCTCACCTACCGGCAGCGGCTGCCTCTCAAACTACGGGAAAGCTAGACATTGTTTCATCGCAGCAACGAGTGATCGAGACTTTATATTCTTTCTCAAAAACTCCTGCGTTTACAATTTTTTTTCTCGACAACTAACTCTATCATGAAATAATATCACGTCATCAATCATAAGTGATAATATACGAAAAGTAATCTAATTTTTTATTGCATCATAAAGAAGCGGAATTAACAATTTAAGAAAAAAACTATAAAATTTAAAGATTTTATAAATTTTTCTATATTTTTATAAAAATGAAAGTTGTATTTTAATAAAAGTGTAAGTGAACATAGTACGCCAATAAATCAAGAGAGTGATTTCAATTAATAATTTTATTTCTTGAAAAATCTTGCAAGCATAAAATTCAAGTTGTATAAAAATAACAAGAAAAATCGGGGTTTCGGTAAATTAATTGGCAATTAATTGCAGCGTAATGAGCGTAATTCTTAAATTACGTCACTGAAAAAGCGATGACGTTTTGCCGACGCCGGATGATTTCACAGCGTGTTCCACGTGCGTGAAACGAGCAACGACTAAGAATCCGTGATATGCGCAACGCCGGGAGCGTTATCGCTCCAGAAAATGCCGACGTGGAAAAAAGTAGTAGGCACGACGGAGCCTAACGGCGGAACGAGCAGGAGGGACAAAGGACGACGACGGTGAAGGTAGTTTCCGTCATTTATCGGTGAGAGATGACTGCGAGTAAGTGCCACGGAACGCGTTGCCGGGGAGATAATGTTTTGCGGCAACAGGTGAGGCAGGTGCTCGACCTGAATGCCGTGTTGTGCACGCGTCTAATAACCTGGATCTATGGATCAGGTGTGTCGATCCGTTCGGATTACCGAGAGACAATAATTGCATTGACGGATCTTTCGGTCGTCGAAGATGCCCATTCCGTAAAAGTGAAGCATTCCGGGACAATAATAATTACAAAAATAAAAGTAAGCTATGTAAGCTTAGTAAATATTCGTTTTATTTCAGAGATCATCATTACCTGTTCTAAACTTTAATTAACGCTTGTGTGATTTTCACACAATTATAACAAGAACAGTGTTTTTTTATTATCATGATCCATTACAATATCATTATATTTTGAGGTTGAATCAATACATTTTTTAATACAAAAATCATAAACGCATAATTCATTCCTATATAACTTTTCGTTTATTTAATGATTATCATTAATAATTTGACGTTTATTACGACATATCGTTTTATCGTTCGCATTATCATCTACGTACACGCGAACTCGTCATTGCGTCACGTGTCTTTGTAACCGCGTGCCCTGACGAATTAGCGTGTACCCCATAGCACTTAATTCTCGCCCTCTAACGAGTGGAGTGATTCCGAAAGAGAAGAAGACGGTTGTGAGCCGACAGAGAGGAGTCGAAGAGCGATTATTGAGGCTTTACGATGCCGCGACGCGAGTCGACTCAGAAGACTTTCTTGCGTACGATTCTCATGGACTCCACCTTACTCCCCGGTCCTCTCCTTGCGCGGTTCGAAGTAATCAAGAGCCTATAATTTAGCCTGATCGAAACGTAAGGGCTAACGAACAAAAACGATCTTGGTTTTTCGTGTTAAAAATCATTATACGGAGACGACGAAGGCGCCGATGCCGGTTTATTCCCGTCTTCTCCTAGAGTATAACGATCAAGCGATTCCGCGGAAGAACAATTTATAAAGCATAAACTTTCTCGATCGTCATGTAATTATTACGCGATAAAATCCACCCTAACGATTTTGAGTCGATGTCGAGGAGGCGAGGATGACGATTATTCGGTGGAGTCACTTGTTAACAACCACCGGAAATCAAATCAGATTTAGCGAGGGGATAGATTTCGCTTCTCTCTCTAATTTCTGTCGAACTGTGATTTTGATCGTTATTAAATTGTAAAATTTTTGTCGGATTGCTCGCTATCAAAATCAAATTGAAGAGAATCACTTTGCAACGTGATTTCAGCACAATATAAATCTCGCTGTTAGATTTTTTGTCAATCACACGTTTTTATTCTTTTTATAAAAAATTAGCAGATTTGTATTTATAATAGATTGTTAATTAATTATGATAATTAGCATATTTTAATTATTATGCTTGATGTATGTATATTTTGACATCGTAGTGTCACCTAGCTAGCTAATATATCAGAATCTTTCATTATAACGTGAAGTACATACTTATAGTTCAAATAGTATGAAGAGAATATACCAAAAAGAAAGGATCATGGAAATTGTAGAAATCGTGAAAAATACCGCGGTAGTCTCGAGCATCCTTTCAAGTACGATTAGCGTACTCATGGCGGCGTTCCGCCGTTATCAATTCTCTGGAGAACGCCAATAAAAGAGACAAAGGTAGCGCAGAGGGAGAAGACGATGGAGGGGTTTGTTCTCCTATATTCACATGCATACGTCATATTCGGGATGAGTTTTTGCCTTGTGGATCCGCGAGGTAGAGACTTTGTATGATGGTACTATCTATACGTATGTTTTATGCATTCCTTCTCTAGAAGATATTCAGCTACGTATTTTCGACGCAGAGAGAGAGCGCTAATAAATTCTCTTAATTTTAATCTTAGACATGCATTAAAACGTAAGTATGTCTGTACTATTTGTATGTTTTATTGATTCTATTGATTTTTATCATTCATTTTTAAATAAAGCTACTAAAGATTTTTGTTACAAATGGATTTATTGAAAAAAATTATTTCTTATTCTCCAAGCCTCTCTTACAGATAGATTTAATTTGAGATCGATATCTGGTAAGATGAGAGTGCATTTGTACACGTATAGTAATGGCACATGTCCATTACCAATTATACATTACCAGAGAATACAAAATATAAAGAAGAAATTTATCAAGTGCATAAAAAGCATAAGATGACAATAGAAAAAATACTTTTGTAGATATTTTTGCAACTGGATATTTTTCCGACCACATTCACTCGGAGACATTTTCCACTTGTCTCGCCATTGCGAAGGCGCTTGAGCACCCCTGCAAAACGGGCGAATATATACCGCAGGGCGGTATACGGGAACGGGGATGGGCAAAGGGGGTTGGTAGGTAGATAGGTATAGGTAAAACGGCAAAGCCACGGACGTAACGTTGAATTTATCCGCGGCGTATCCGCATACACGAAGGTATCCGTCTATCTTACTTTATCCCTGGGACGCGCAGTGCCGTATGACAGCCCCGCCAGCTGATCTATCGCATAAAACATAAAGTGGGGTATTCCATTTCTAAGGCCGAGCCCCGCCACCCTCCGGAGCCGCCATCCCCGTTCGCTTCCATCCGGCTTGAAATATATCGCGGAACGAGGCGCGCGGAAAATGTGTGCCCGCCACTTGTGTGCAGTTTTTCATGACGGTCGTAGCGAAACGCGCGGCGCGCGTTTTAATTTTTTAAGATAGTTTAATCCTTCGGTATAACGATCGACACTTCTGCAAGACATCATTTAGTCTCCTTTCTATTATAGACGACTATCACACTCTTGTCTTGCGAATTACTAAACACAAGTCTTAATTGGATACTTGCCAGAAACTATTTCTAGAACGATAACTGAATTTTTCAACTGAACTTTCTTAATATATTGTCACTGCAACATCAATTCTAATTAATTCGAGGTCCTGAAATGAATATACTTATATGTGCAAATCAAGCATTATATTTTAATATGTGTTAGTTATTATAATTCTTAAATATTAATTTCTATTTTCAACATTTCAATGTTTATTATTTTTGGTGATTGTACGAATAATATATTATTAAAAATCCATTGGATCGATACGAAGAACGAATCGCCATAGCGTGCCGCTAAAATTTTTTTTTAGAAACAATAACAGGTTTGAGAATCGGATCGCGTGAATACATTCGACAAATAGAGAGAGAAACGGGGAAAAGTGCTTCCCATCACCAAACCATCATTCACAGGCGGGTACCTCTCTTTTACGTGTGATTTTGCGCAAGCAAAAACTCGTGAGAGCAGAGTTTACATGCCGTGAGGGAAGCACGGTGATTCGACAAAATATTTGCAACACAACGCGTGTAAATATATCCCTTTCGCGTTCGAAGTTGCATCGGTGCATAATCTCAGGAATGAGGTTGAGCGCGTACGGCATCATTACCACATTTAATGCGACGGTTTGTCGCTGTAATTCGTTAACGACGGGGCAGTTAAGTGGTGTTGCACACTAATTTCGTGCGGCATCCGCGGTAAAACTGGAAGATAGTTCTAGGTCACGCGATTAACGTTTACTTTAAGCTAGTAATAGTTTACTTTAAGCTAATAACGGTAAGCAATAACTCTAAAGTATACTCTACATAATTATTTAGTTAATAGTTAAACCATTGACAGCAAAGCTAATACGGTTGACCGTCGAAGGGAATTATAACAGCTTAATTTACGAAGTAAGTATACGAAGTACAATATGCGCTTCGACAAAGAGCGGCCGTCTGGATAGGAAGACGAAGCTGATATAGAGAGAGAGCGACGGGGATGGCATGGGGTGGATGTTTGCGAAGAAAAAGATGGAAGGAAGGAAGGAAGGAAGGAAGGAAGGAAAGAAGGAATATTGCAAGGCAGAAGCGGAGGCACTCCGAATGCAATCCACGTACCGACTGCTTTCAAATATTAATGTCACGTGACTTATTATATCCAAGGCTTGTGTGGTACAGTGAGCAAGAGCTCCACCATCTACTAGAGCCGCCAACGTCGACAGCCACCTATCTACAAGCATCGCCATCCTCACTGGTGAGAAGCAACTGTAGACTATGCATCGTTGCGGCAGGACTGGCTTGTCTGAGCTTGATTGTAAAATTTTTCGCGGCGCATAGTGGTCCATTTTATCGCCTTATACTCGACCGACGAGAGAGCAAGAGAGAGAAAGATGGAGAAAACGAGACGGAATGTTAGGGGTTGGTGTCGACATCAATAGCGGTGGTGGTAGTGGCGGTTAAGGTAGCTGGGATGCAGAAGAAGGGCCGCGACTACCGGGTAAGCGGAGACGCAAGAATTGCGGGAAAATACTCGAGCGTGCCGCGGCTTTTAATCCGCCGACGCGCTCATTCTCGCGGATGCCTTTCTAATTTTTACGCGGTTACTCATGCGTGATCGAAAATCAAGGAAAACGGGGGAAAAACGAAACGGGGAACATGAAACGATACGAAGGAGCATTTGCCATCTGTTGTCGCAGCAACCACTACTTCAACTCTATCGAGTTAAGCTCTTACCGTTTGCGCGAGAAATAATATCGCGAGCTTAAAGACCATTTGTTAGGTGTACCTACATAGGCATTCAACATTTTCTTTTCTTGTAGTTACGAATTCTCTGATTAGGAATTGTAAGTCAATTTTTATAGTAATTTGAAAAGAACTCAAGTATTATGACTACTGACGGTTAAAGAGATTAATCAACTTTGAAAATAAATATGACACACAAATAATTTTATTTTTTGATTTTCAAGTGCATTTAATTTGTAACTTACACTACTTGTTATAATAAAAAATCAAAAGCTTGTTGCTCAGATTATATTTTACAACGTATAGTTAATAAAAAGAAAATAGGCGGTGATGTGAATTTTTACTCCCATCGTAATTTTGACAGATTGATTAAAATCCTAATATTAAGTTGAAACTTAATGAGCAATAATCTGACTATACAGGCGTTTTCTCAGAGAAAGAAAATTTCGTAATAAATAAGTCTTAATAGATAACAAGCGATCAAACAAAGCAATTTAAAAGCCGCTATGTTATGCGTCGGTTTTGCGTGCGGTTACTTTTGATTTACATACACGGACCGTACTTCCGCAGCATTATGACGTCACTCATGTCCCAAGGATCGCGTGCACGCACTCGTCGAAGGGTTGAGACAGGGTTTGGCTGGTTGGCGGTGACGGTCGATAAGTCCTCCGTTCCGCATTGCGAGATCGATCGAAGCTTGAGTTCGAGAAGGTCGCGCGGTCTCCGTGCAGTTCACTTCTGCATTTAACATTTACGATATATGCCTTACCTTCAATACCCCACAATCTACGACGCGTACTACTCCATTATAGGATCGTTCTCGCCGGGCAAAAACATACGGCATGCTCGGCTATTCTTGGATCAACACAAATACAACGCGGAAACTCGTGATTTAAACCAAATAGGCAGCATGATTTTCGTTGAGACTAATGTACACAGGGCGTCCCAGATTTGTTTCTAAGATTCTTGACAAAATCAATTTTTTTTTATTAAAAATTTCCAGATGAATATTCAATCCTTCGAGTGAAATATTTCGATATTCACTAATCAATGTGCATTTAAACATATTCGATATTTCGATATTTTATAATAATTGTTACAAAGGAAATAGATCTGATTAGATCATTTGTTCAAATTAATCTTAAATTAATCTAATATCTATTTTCTGTTTCTTTTTCTTTCTATCAATGAGATGAGAGAGAGAAAAAAAGAAAAAGGAGTATTTTACAAGTAAAAATTTGGATGAATCAAATATTATATATCCATTACAGAAGAATTTATTCCATAAAAATATTTTATTATTAAATTTTTATCCCGGATTTAAAAGGTCATATTCAAGTGCGATTTAAATGAGTATTTAAATGTATCGACCTCGTGCCTAGTTTTGAGAGTGATAGCATACTGCCGTCAGTTTTTCAATTACGTACAGGAAGATGGATTTACATACTACAAGTTCCGCAACTTCTAGTTTGGCTAACGTATTTGTATACAGGTAGCTGATATTACTACAACGGAATAATCTTCGACTTCCGAGAACAACGACGTTCAATTAGGAAATGCCATACGAACTAGGAGTTCTTTCAGCACATGGATGACGTCAAAGTGTTAAATTATGAGTTAAGAACAGTAGCATAATGGCTATCATGATTGATCACGTTCGTATCGAAACACGTTCGTATTATTATACACACTGAATACACGATCAATTACGCGAGTAGATTTTATCAGCATTTTTTTTAATAAACAAAGCACGTTAATAATGCAGTTTTTTGTGGCAGGACAAATGATACGAGATAAATACTGGGTCCAAAACCGGGTGTTCTTGCTTTTATGTCGATTTTCTGAAGTCACACTATAAGTAGCTTCAAGGAAGTTTTTCATTAAAATGAGAACCGCTGTGTCGCGGAGGAAATAACGGTCGCGAGGTTAGCGCTAATATAAGGGTTTTGATAACCATCTTAAATTATCGATCCGATTGTTTATACGCCGGCGCAATTCTATTTAATGTCGTTCGTTTGCGAACCGCCTGGCTCGTTCGCCGCACTTACCTACCATCACCGTACCTTGTATCTACAGCGCTATGCGTGAACACGACCGTAGGCATTAAATTTATCGTCCTGCGCACAATTTCAGGCTAACTGATTCACTCGGTTAATAGTAAGGGATTTAAACCCTGATTTATCCAATCGAGAACGCGTTACGACTAATTGTAAGCATGAAACAAATGCTTTCTCCAGCATGAAATACATACGACGCCTTTTTCGATAATATGTCATTAGGTCTATTAACTTTCTTACATATTTCGTCACAGTTCTATATCTCAGACGTAAATATCTATTGTTTACAAGAATTTATTTTCTCGTACAAATGCTATAGGAGCAATTCAGTTACAAATTCTCTTTCGCCAAATACTTTTACTAATTACCGCGTCGCTGTGCGCGAATATTTAAGAAAGGGAATTTGTGTTTTGCTAATATTTGCGCGTATTTATATTATTTAGTTTGCGAAACTGATTTATAACACTAAAATATTGTGGTCGCGTGATAAAATAAAGTATGCAGAAGTTTGGCGTTTTGTTTATTGTTTATTTGTTATAATCGTAAAAATCCATATATATATATATAATTCGTCTCTGGAATTTTCAAAGAGGTGAAAAATAGCGAAACCGCGATAAAGTGACGGATCGAACTCCCCTCTTTGATGAAGGCGAAGATCATGACGATAAAAATGTTTGTCATACGATGTATAGCCGATACGGTGATAACAAAAGTATGCTCAATAATAATGCGGATAATAATAATGATTGTTGTCTTTAAAACTAACACGTGTTCTAAATAATGAGTTACTAATTAGATGGAACATTGCGAATATTAATGAGGACGGCTTTAAAACTAATAATTTGTGCAGTCGAGAATGTGAATAAATTCGCGAACGATAATTGTCGTCTTCGTTATAATTTAATCATTAATTAGCCAATCGGTAGTTGTGTAATGCATGCTTCTCCAATTATAGGTTGATAGTGCGATATAAAGATTTCAAGTTTTCTTCTTTTTCAAGGATTTTATGAGTCTAATATACGATTGCCGATTGGCAACGAATCCGGATGAATATTAATAACAGACGACGTGTTCTTAATCTGCGTAATAATTTGCGGATTACGGAAAACGACTCGAGGACGCTGTCGACTTTCCCAATTAGCGTGTAATCATAAATTTGCAAGACTTACACAATGAGATCGATAATAAGGGCGGTGCGCAGAAATATAGCAAGGGCATCAGCCGACGATGCGTGAGATTCTGCATGGCGTGCTCGATGAACAGGTAAGGATAAAAAAAAGAAAAATCGGGAGACAGCTAATTAATAAACTAGCACGTGCATGCTGCGAG
This sequence comes from Crematogaster levior, assembly GCA_901521435.1. NCBI lineage: Eukaryota > Metazoa > Arthropoda > Insecta > Hymenoptera > Formicidae > Crematogaster > Crematogaster levior. Next base: position 611,130 of record CABEGB010001069.1, read on the forward strand.
CGAGGCGGCGCAGCGCGAGCGACTCGACTTCGCGCTGCCGCAAATGAAGATTGACACCGCAATCGTCATAATGCAGTCATTATAACTCGGTAGCGCGCCAAAAGGGGCGAAAAAACCGACATGCGTACCCTCGATCGAATCGAAACGAACGCAGGTTTTTTGTCGGCGTAATTTTGGAGCGCAGCGCCGCGCCGAACCGCGCAGAAAAAGGAGAATGAAGTCAGAAAACGAGGAAATTCTTGGCATTGTCGGCTCGAGTCTAAATCATTGATGATCGCAAGCGGGAGGTCCGATCATCGTGCATACAAGGTGTTTATGTAACGCTCGGATTTTGCATCGCCATAAAAGTCATTTTCGTTGATACACTATAATATCCTTTTTATATATATCTCAAAGAAAATTATTGGAAAAATTAATATCGGTAATTAATTTGTTTTCGCATACTTATGCATAGACAATAAGAACCTTAATAACAATCTTTCGTTATAGCGAGTCACCCTGTAGATGTATTCTTTTAGTGTGAATGTCCGATGGACAGATTGCAAGAATTACATATCTTACATATATAAGAGCCACTGTGTCTTTATCGCCGCGTGAACGCCACGGAAAATGAGCGACGCATTGTAAGATAGAGAATCGATTTGCCTTTGATCGATTGATCCACTGTGGGTGGCTCGAAGCACCATGCTGTTCGCGGAATAATAAGAAATGGATTTGTGGTTGGATCTCGATTACACTTATTAATTCTGACATCAGCGCAGGCCTTGCGGTAATTACTTTGCTTCGTAGCTTGGAGTGAGACAAACCATCTTGAAATTATTTAAAATTATTTTAAAAATTACCTAAAAAGATTAGCAAGCTTATGAGATATTTATTATCTTTTTTTTACTTTTCTACAATTGCAAAGCACAAGTGTAACATTGTTGTACGTTCCATAATATAAAGCAATTAGTTAGTTGTGTAATCGGTTTCTTGTTATATTTTTATTTCTTAAATGGCACTTGAGATTGCAGATTTGTATGTTATCAGAGCGAGAGTATACATTACTCGCTTCCTTTGACTTTGATTAATGCTGTTGATTTCATCAGAGGCTTTTTGCATTAATTGTTTATATAATGTTAGAAATATCACGAAGGTTTTAATAAACACTCAAGGTTACAGAAAAAATATTCTCGCACCTTTGAACTATTGCGACACCCACGGAAAGCAACTTCATACATACGCAAAATAAAATTCTCAACATGTGGGAGGACTAGTGGCTTGTTGTTTAAGCGAATCTTTCGAGAATGAGAGCCTTTGGTTTCCGACTGCCAATTAAAATGCGGTTTAGTCCGGAGAAGTGCAATAATTACATGACGGTATCGTGTGAAATAAATCGCAACGTCATTCGTATCTGCAGCAATAAATTACGCTAGCGCATGAGAAATGTCTTCGAAAATAGTGTAGATTTTTCCTATTTCGCTTGCGGTACTCGTTTTAATGCAATACGTAAAAGATCCTTCAAAATGTCTTTGCAATTCAATGAGAAATTATGTTGTGCGTTACAATGAAGACAGCCCGCAATTATCTGCAATTTCGCGCCGATGTTAGACATAATTAGGATATAAATTTTAAAGAAGTTTGAAAAGATAATAATGTATTACGTGCGAAATATGGTATCTAAATCAAGTTCTAGCACGATTGAATGATAAAGAGAGATCAAAATTAATCGAAATGCATATTTATATGTTTGCAATATAATTGCTTATTATGTTCGTTGTTTATTCGGTGAACAGTGCTAATTTAATGAATCTTGTAGACAATATTAATATAACTTTATTATTATGCCCACGCGCTAACATTTTTACTCATTAATGTAAAACATTATATAATTAATTTATTAAAACATTATATATTAATATATTAATATATTACGTGTAATATATTACATGTAATTAATAATTTAAAAAGCATATTTCAAATACTTTAAACTAAAATTAAAAAAATTTTTTTCAGAAATTATATTAAATTTATCTCGATATTTGGAGACATTATATCTTATATAAAATTTAAGATTTTTTTATGGTTGTGACGCCACTACTTTATATTATAATAGTTTAATTTACATTCGTTTGAGTAGTGGGCCAGAGTCCTAGGACACAGGTTCGGCGGTTTTACGAAAAGCGCTAGTCATGTTTCTCGGTAGTGACTCGTCAAATAAGTGGTCGGCGGGCGGACGTCTCTCATTAAATTGTTAAATGTACATTAACAGTGGTCAGATCACAATCTATCTATTCATCGATCGTTACCTTTAATGTATTTCCAATTAATAATGACCCGGAACCGACGAAGAAATTCTCTGGCATTATGGTTTGCTATCTATACATCATGGGTTTTGCCCATAACGTACACGTGTAACGTCCATATATAAAAATTATATTGTAGATTTAAATATCAAAATGGGATTGCTAATTGATATTGAAGATACAATTGTGTATGGTCGATTAATTTTACTTGAAATAAAAAAATTGTTTTTTGAAGAAGATTTTTATTATTACGGATTTATTTCTGAAAATTTATTCTTTACTCATTATATTGTTAAACGTTATTAACTTATATCTACGTGCCTATTGTAATTTTGTATCGATTGTCACATAAGATATACGACGATAATTTTCGCTATCGAAGGACATTGCTTCGATCAAAGCATCTATCGTGTAAGAGTTCGAACATTACGAACTTGTAGTTGCAACGGCAACGTGCTGTTAAGAACGACGATTTACGTTATATACAATAGCATTACGTTATATGAATAACGTGACTGCACACGCGTGTACGTTTAAATTGGGAATATACATACGCAACACAGAACGACGGGCTTAGAAGCCTGCTAAATCGATTGTGGTAAATTCCCCGCAGTGTATTGAGTAGTTTATTGCTTTCATGCATTTGCATGCTAAGTAGTCGCGTGCTCGCGAGTAATACCAGCGTCCCTGATACCGTACACCCCCGGTAAGAATGGCCTATCTGGCCTTCGGTCTTCGATATTGCGGCCGTGGGACACTTATAAATTGAGATTTTATCGCGGTCTAAGTCGAGGATTACGAACGAACCGACGCTACGGGGACGTTATGCGCACCTACGAGCAAAGCGTTGTATACGTGTGTATTTCACGGGTCCTTCTTTGAGTTTTTACGAAGGTGCAACGTGTAGATGCCACCTGCTTTAGCACATTTCGTGAGAAAGGTTGAGCGTCAGTAGAGATTGATAGTTAGATTGATAAGCGAGTCTTGGGGCCTGAATTCGATCGCACTGCTGCTCGTTCGAAATAAAGCGAAAGGATATCGTATCGAGATTATTGATTTTGCATAAGAGTAGTTTGCAATGTTTTCAATAATAACGCAAATTAAATGTGCCAAATATTTTTAAATGTATGAGGAAATATAAATCACACATGCACAGAATATAATTATTTATATAACAGTTTAATTAAAGGTAATTGCTAAAGATATATTTTAGGATCAGCATTTTAAAAAGTGTAAGAGCTACATAATTCTTTTGAGTTATCATGAATACGCAACTCTTTCGTTTTAATCGAGTTGATGTCCGTCGATAGACAGTCCACGCGGGTGACATTGGTGAATCACGGGTTCAAACCGCAAAGAAAAGGGAAATCTAATCGAAATCACGTCCGAAACTGTCGAGACCACACTCTACAAGGATCGCCCCTTAAATCCTTGAAGGGTTGCGTGCGTTTAGGCGTCCGATCGGGCGCCGTAATTTCCTGTCGTGCAATCGTTTGCCCCGAATCTTCAATTCGTTGCACATGGACATCTCGCGATTGCTGTTGAACGAGAGCAGGAACTTTCTGTGTTTCGAAGAAACTCACTACACTTCGGAAGTAAAAAAAAGTAGCGGTTTGACTGTCTGCCCATCAAACGGAAATTATTGTGCAGCGGAGCTAGATACAAACGCACGAAAGCGAATCGTAACGAAACAATGCAGTCGGTATTTGTCAGAGAATAGACGCTAGAATTCATTTGTCAAGTTTTAATAAAGAACAAAATTTTTTTAAATTTTATTATAAAGATAAAAATACTTGTTGCGATTAAAATACAAATGATAAAGTAGAATATATATATTACGATATATATTAACATTAATTAAGATAACTAAAAGATATTTTTTCTCTAATGTGATTATTTAAAAAAATATTCTAACAGTTGAATGTATAATTATTAAATTCATTTTTCTGAAAAAAATTACAAATGTCTTAAATTTAATTAAGTTATAAATTAACACATACAAGAAACATTCTTTCTATTCAATCACTGAAACTTTGTGGTTGAAAGTATCGAAACGAATAATGTAAATTGAGAGAGCATAATCCAGAACTGTCTTTATTCCTAGAAAAGTGAGTATAAAATTAAAGGAATGCCGGAGAGATTATCGTTAATTTTTATTCACATCGTCCGTTATTCCTTTACTTGGCGATGATGTCGTAAAGCCCGCGGTTGTTATCTCTCAAACATCGGAACCTACTCGAAGTCGTGTCATAAACTTAATAGAGGCACCGTCAAATGTGCAGCACGGGGCGAAACTCGACTCCAACCGAAAAGAAGAAACGAAAGAATGAAAGGGCAAGCTACGAAATAAAGAAAAGAAAGAGAACAAGTCTTGGAAGAAATCGAAAGTCGTCACGAAAGTAGCTAAGATCCGATCGCGAAATTAATCCGAAGACAAGAAAATTGTTGCATATCGTTTATTTGGATTTGAAGTAACGTAAAGAAGATTATTACTAAAAGATTACTAAAAGAAATTTAAGACGAACAATTTTAATTTTCGATTAATAATCTGAGAATATAATTTACAATTAGATTTTTTTGTAATTATAGATTTTCTTTTATAAAGCATCTCGTTGTTAGGACAGATTTATAACAGAAATAAAAATAGATTTTTTTTTTAAAGAAAAAACAATTTTATGTAAAACTTACAAGTAACGTAAGAAGGCTTAACCATGTTATTACATCCTAATATTTTACTTTGCTTTTTCAACCAAAGGATTTGACTTTTAAATTGGAAAATAGAGCTCACAAATAGCTCTAAAATCGCGTACGGGATCTAAAATCATAGTAGGCAGTGGCTAGTTATTTAAAGAACTATTTTAAGCACTCGCATTTCTCCAATCTGCATTTTCTAATCGGCAACCACGTAATTACGGTATGCATCGCGTTCCGAGCCGTGATTTACAGAGGAACATAAAAAAGGGGCAGTATCTAAAGAAAAGATCGAAATCGCGCGAAAGCAAAGGTAGTCGATATAACCCGACGCTCGAAGCTCGACACGAGGATCTCTCAAGCGACCTGACGTCCTCCTGGCAGAGCCAGAAATTCCAATTTCCGAATTGGAGGTCGGGGCCAGCTCGGATTAACCCCGCGGCGTAATCGTACCTTTATCAATAGGGGATCGTAATGAGTTCGAAGATAATGGCGCCCTATCAGTCTTCAGCCGAGGAACAATGATGGATGTAGGAGTCGGTGTTTTCATGCCCTCGCAGTGGCAAACCCCGACGAGTAACGTCGCCCACCGACGTTCTCTTTCCGCCTTCCGCACCCTCCTTCACCCTCCAGCAGCAATCGCCGCTACGTTCGACCACCCTCTATTCCACCTTCCGCGTAGTGCTACACGAAGCTGATTGTTTTGTCGACATATAGCACGCGAACCATGCTGATAATTTGACCTTAGAATCCCGGATGTTCATAAAATTAAGTAAGTCGACATATCGAAGTCGATAGGGTATGTATTTTGAGACGCGAAATTTGTTTTCGTTTTTTTAAGTCGTACATATCAAAAACCTATTCATAATAGGATTTAGAAAACAATAAAAATTTTATTATCATAAAAGAAGATTGTATGATTTGAATATTATTAGAAGGTAAATTACACATTGTATCGTTAGAACTTACAATTATCAGATTATAATGAAGGAGTGGAATAATAATATAGACAAAAATTTTTATTTATTTTCTCTCTCTATCTCTCCCCGAAAAATAATATTTAATCCCTTAAAATTTTCTATAGAGTTGTATAAATTCGAATTTTTATTCTGGCATCGACAATTATTACAATAAATTGGTAGAAAACAGGTAATGCGATAAAGATTAAATATATATGTTTCCGCATCCATTCGCAGGATATATAGATCGTTTGAAGTCACGAACTAGTTATGATTTTAAAGGAGTCATGAAAACCAGTGTAGGCGTTGATTATAGCCCGTTCGTGCCGCCGTATTCACTGTTTAACTAGCTCCAACCTTTTCCTTTTTTTTCTGCAATTGTAAACTTGACCGGCGGAACTGGTCGGTCACATGCAAAAGTCGTTCAACTGACAATGCAAGTCTGCATGTCGTAGTAGCGCTTCCGCAAAGATACTGCAACGCTACGTGTACGCGCGCCATAAGACTGTACCTGTCCTGTGTGTATATTTCTTTTTTCGTGTTGATTTAAATATCTTACTGTACCTATATAATTCAACGGATTTAACACCTTTTATGGCACGACTGCATGATATACACCGTATTTTTCTATCTTTCGTGATACCGTGCAATGAGTCAAACGAAAATATTTTCTAATTCTATGCATTCTGTATTACCTGAATTTAAAAAGTCATTTGAATAAAAGAAATTGTGAGAGATAATGTAAAACATTATCAATTTTCATTAATCTCACTTATGAATGCGAGGAAAGAACGGCAAAAAAAGTTACCGCGTTCTATAATTGACGGCCGTATACCCTGATGAATTTCCATGTTTCTCGCCGATATAATGATTTACCGAGCGATATAATAACCAGGGGATGCTGAGAAAGACGTACACGAGGCATGGAAGGGTGGCCGAGGTTTTAGCAGGGACGAGAAGCGCGGACGAACGATTCGTGAGAGTGGGAGGGACGTAGGAGGACGGGTGCGATTTATTTTATTGAATGTTAAATTTCATGTAGGCACTCAGCTTTAGAGCGGCGAGAATTTATCCTTCGGCATTTAATTAATTCACGGGCCGCGATAAATTCTGTGTAATGTATTTGATTAAAGGATAATGCTTCTGGTATTCTCTCCCTTCTGCATCCTTCGCCCAGAGTCCTCTTTGAGTCGCCCTCCTGCCTTTGCCCACCGCGTTCTCTCCGCCGGTTTCCACCGCTGGTATCCTCTCTTTCCCATCCGATGTTTCCCTCTATTCGCTCCACTCTTTATCTTCGCTCGCTCGGGGAACTAGTCACACCCAAACCCTCGGAAAATCGGCAGCACATTGCTATCTCATTATCTCGATTGGTCCATCTTCCGTTCTCCTGAAAACAACGCGGTTTGCGCACGAATCTCGACCCAGTCTCCATCTAATTTTCTTTCCCGCGACGTTTCAATTTGCTCTCTTTCATTATTTTTATTTGTCAGCGCGGCGACATGCCGGCAGGTACTCAAGATAATTAAATATTTCTATACACGTATGAATATCTATCATTTATCGAATAAGTATTGACTTACGTTTGAACATTCGTATGATCATCTAAAGTTTCTTAACAAATACAACGGATTCGACAACAAGCAGAGCATGTTAATATCATTTTAAAAATCTGTTTTTTATGTTTATGAAGTAAAATAAAATGTGTATTGTTGGTCATGTGTATTGTTGGTATTTTCGATGAACCGAAACAGATAGAGACGCTCATCAGGCTCACCCGGCGCAGTGACCTTATCAGGAAAATGTAGAAACGTACGAGGCATCGTAAAAACGGTATGGATATTTCGGCTTCCGGGTTATTCGTAGGAAACGAGTATCGCAATATTTTAGGATGCTCTTAAGAGACTTTGTTCCGCGGAACAATAAATCTGCCTCTATCTTCTCCGGTTTATTCGCCGACCTCTTTCACGCGAACAGTCTTCGCATGGTCGGGTTGGCTTCTGAAAATCGAACAGTGCTGTGCGTTCACCATCCTGAAAATCACGACAAAATTTCACGAGACACACGTCGCTGCCGCCGCTACCGTTGCGGTAGAACGGAAGCCAACGAGTAACCATCGGAATGGACGGAGAGAGGGAACAAAAGCTACGTTTCCACTCCCGATGTCGTGCGCTCGAGTTAATTAATCCTCTCGACGCGACACGGTCAGGTACGCTCTAGACGGGTAGCTTCCTTTAATATCGATAATGCAAGCATGGCCGTCGACTGTAGGTGAAGTCGAATGAGAGAGGAGAAAAAGGAAACTGGGATAGGCTAATATTTAATACATACAGAGAAAGAGAGAGACAGACATATGCGAAATGTATAGTCGTCGCTTGTGCGCGGATATTCGCGTGACATGCTTGTCTGAATTCGTCCCGCAAAGAGTAAGGGATATATCACGAAGGATAAGAATATGTATTTCGATATGTGATACACAGAAATTTTCTCTTTTATGAATCTGTAAATTAATTTTAATGTGCATAAAATGTGGTACACGACGCCAAAAGAGTGCTCCTATTTGTCAACGAAAATCTCTATAGCGTGACACACGAACGGGAATTAGTTGTATAATGCTCCGGTCGACGATTAAGTCAAGCCGAATATATGTATGCAATTATCCATTCTCAGGCACTTATACGCGTACACGTGTACCTACTTATGTGTACACATGTAAATATGCAGCCTGGTCCATACTGCGTCCGTGTTGCCGAAACGCATTCGTGCATGTATTCGCGAATACGCGAGCAGGTCCATGATATTTGCCTTAGCTCAATCCACACCCGGCTCCTAATTACTTACAGCCCGGTTTCCGTGCCACGACGGATTGCCCGACGTTATACATACGGTGTATCACGAAGCACACCGCTACTTTATTATAGACGGGGTGCATAGTCTTGTGCATGTACCTAAAGTGCAGCGGTGGGTCCAAGAGTTATGTGTATCGGAGAACAGTTGAGGAGGAAGTGTATGCCGCGTGTGTACGTATGCTTAGTGTGCGCGAGGATTTGATAAATCGAATTTTACTAAAAAAAAAAATTGTTATTTAATGTAATTTTCTGAGGTAAATATGTTTTATTTTATGATTAAATATGACACAAATACAACAGTAGCAAAATCATTTGATTATTATCGTGCGAGAGAAATGAACCTTACGATCAGGCACACATCACAAAATTTTGAGCACAAATGAGAGAAGTCGAGTGTGTTTCTCAGTTGGAAGTCAAAGATTGACGAGAGGATGTGTATCCTGTATTCTATCTTGAATAGAAGGTAACAAGGAGGAATAGCAGTAGGGCACTACCCTTATGATTCAACCACCTCCTCCCCAGCAACCAGAACGAGGCGGCAGGAGAAGAGGAAAACGTAAGTTCCCAGAGGGAAGGAAATTAGAATTAAATAGTTGATGAATTTTAGGAGTGGCAGACTCCACGGCGGTACACATGTACGTACCTTTAACTAATTGACACGCATGTATAGTCATCTTGTGAAAAGCGTTTTCCGCAGGAAATACGTTCGTTTGTTCCGAATCTATGCCCGTGCATATCAAATTAATTCATCTTTTTTTACATGCGCGATAACAATTCATGTTTAATATTTCTGCCGAAATGATAAATGTAACAGAAATGTCACCGTTCAACATTGTCTCTGAATGTGCAAATTTGCATTTGGAGGAAATCGTGATGTCCCGATTCTAAATTTAATATCTTTGAAATTATTCGACGCAGCGATATTTGAAATATTCCTGTTGCGGCTGTCGAGACTTTCTTTGTATTAATTAATAAGTATCGCGATTTCAATCATGGTCGTTGTCTTATTCCATTCGTTGCTCTTTCACAACAAGGAACGTATAAAGATTCTCCAGGCGTACACACGATGTCATTATCTGTGCGATATCTGATTTAAAGTGGCACGCGGAAACGAATATCCCATCGGCGTATACGTAGTCACCGGGGGGTTCGTAATTACCAGTGCCCTTCGATCGCGCCTAATTGGCCCAGGACTTGTTCCCCCCTCCTATCGGTTTCCCCTCCATCTTTCCTTTTTTCTCTTTTCTCTCCTTCGATCTTTTCTTCTTTATGCATTTTTTTCTACCGCCGTACCCTTGGGGGCCTTGACCCGAGCATCAGATTTTTTAATTATCGCCTCTTGCATACAAATAAGCATCATAAATTTGCGCAGTCACTCCATGTAAATCAATCGTGGGCGCTATAAGCTGGCCTGAAAAGATTCACGTGCGTGGTGACAAATTTAGTACTAGTAGAGCTGCGTTTTGCTTTTGAAGTAGAATTTTTTTTGACGTCAAGAAAGATGCTTCGAGCGTAATCAAAATCGTTTGCGAATCGACAAATAATGATACATTTATATAAATAGTCTTGATATATTGGTAACTCTTCTGAAGCAAGATTTCGTAAGAGTAAAAAATTATATAAATGTAGTGTTTATTAAATTCTTATTATGCTTGCAGATACTAAATTTTTAAAATAAATTTTTATGATCAGATTAATGTGATCGCAAAACTCTACTTAAAAAATTTTAGCTAAATTTTTTTATTCTTTAAATTGTATACAGTTTTTTTCTCTTTATCAAATTTCAACAAATAGATGTGTCAACGAGTTTGTCAACTCACCATTATTACCATTCTCTGCAAAGTGATCTTTTCACCGCGCCTTTACTATAATCACTTTTCCTCATGGCTCGCTCGAGTTACTTCGAAAACACTCGACGACGAATTACACGTTTCCCGTCGGACGTTAATAGACAATCCAAATCGCGTTACGACTGGAGTGCCTGGTTTATTTTCATGTACTTCTGCAAGACTAACATACGGGGTCGGGGTTACCAGTCCGTTTGTTTGTACAGCCGATCCGCGACATACACTCATAGCCGTCGCTATTAATAGGCGTAGATGTCGTGGCGTATACGATTACAGTGCATAAATTTTATTTGAGATTAGCTGTGTGGAATGCAATGGCGAGACGAGAAACAGTCGCGAAAACTGAGAAAGAGAGCTTGAAGAGCGTGAAGGGATCGACTGGTAGCACCACCACTTTACCAGGAATGTCGATTTTTCTTATTGATCATTGCGTCGCTAATGTGTGCACCCTTATCGTGCGGACTCGTCGTTCTGTGTCGTTCTAATTATGACATCGAACATTAACACCACTCTACTTTGAGTCAACCCATAATCAAATAGGCATTTATGAATTATAAATAGCTAAATAGTTTTGTTTTTTTGATGATTTGTTTCATATTTACGATAAGCTGTCGGTGGTTTAATGACTTTGAAATAGATTTGTATCTTGTTATGTAAATTGATTCGAAAGTGACATATATATTTTTGGTAATATTAAGAAATTTATATATTTGTGACTCAGATTGTTACAACCACGGATAGTGATTTTTTCTTTACATTTTTATTATACTAATTTGACGCACGCTGCAACTTGTAAATAACATGTAAGTGAGACACCTGAGTAATTGCGAAATAAGTTGCTCTACTCCGGTATGTATTTATCTGTTTGCCAATTTATCCCGCTTCGCGAAGTCAACGGTCGTTAATTTAAATTCACGTACAGCAGTCGGGAGGCTGAAGGCATCCCACAAACCACAGCTGAGTTATCAGTTCGGCTATGCACAGCTGTATGTGACATTAGCATATCGACCATTAGCATATCGACTCTAAAGTTTCGAAATTCGTGATCTTTAAGTTCAAAATATGCTGCCTAATGTTATGCTGAAGGTGAGAAAACACCCTTCGATATTAAAAGTTGCGTGGCACGGAGATATTACCCTGAAGGGTTTACCCGCTTCTCAGTGACCATCCCCTCTCAGTTACCCTCTGTTCCCCCTCTGTCTTTGCCGGCCTTCGCTTGCTCGCCGGCGACTATCGCTACTCGACTTTAACCCCACGTCGCAACGTCTCTCCTTGTACTTTATAACCGACGGTGGTTGTAACTCAACCGGTTTGCGTACCGATTCGTGTCGGTTGCCTACATTTGCACATTTTACACGATGCCGAGGCGCGAGGTTATTGCACGGATTTGTCGTGCATGTACTGTCACATACAATAACGCGTGATCGAGGTGTCGCACGATCGTGAAAGATTGGCAGCGACACCTTTTCTTTCTCTTTCTCTCTCGCTGAAACAACGTGTTCATAAAAAATAATTTTCGCGAATAGAAATGGTCTGGTTTGCATGTTGTTTCGCTTGCACGGTGTTAAAAAGCCTTGTCGTAGATACACGTCCGGCTCCCGGGCAGTTTTTTCTTAGTCACCCTGATTATGCGCACCCCATGAGGTATCCGGCGTGAAAATCGTAGATGTGAATTAATCTTCGTGCTCTAAATCTACTTTACTTTTAAACGTGGATATCAGCATATATATACATATGTAGAAACATATACATATATTGTTCGCTGTATAAAATAGTTATACAGTATAATAATTTTCTGATACATAGATAGATTTTCTGTAACATAGATAGTAACATTTTATATTGCAATAACACAACGTTTATTAATAATGGTGGTTTTATACAAAAATGGCTTGTTTAGTTTTACTTTTCTGATCCTTGGAAGCGATCATGCTTAATCTCTGCAAATCTCTGCAAATCAAGAAGCGCGTTATATTGCGCCATAAAGATTATCAAATGCTGAATCGGTTTTTGACTTCGGGTCGAGGCCACACTCGAAATATCGATTACTGCGATATATTCACTGCGTTACTTATACAAGATCGGTGCTCGTTGTACTTGTATAGCGTACACACGCCTATATTCTACAGGGTGTTGTTAAATTATTGCATAAATTTCATACGGCGATATTTCTTGTGTCGGAAAGGAAATTATTAGGAGTTTACGCGAGCTTACAAGCTTTCATATAAATAACAAGAGCTTGTTCTTCAGTTAATTTAAGATGGGTTTTACATTGGCATTTAATTACAGATACGTGTGATTAAAAAAACTCGGGAGAATTATTATGCGATCAAAATTCTGCTAGGAAAAAATTGTTTTTTGTTACGTGAAGTATCATTGCTGCAGGGTTTGTATGATGATTTACAGACATCCTGTGTATGTGACCTATACACTCTAAGGGGGCAATCTGAGCACAGACGCTTGCGTCCAGTCTCACGCACGCGTTATACATTCGTCCGCCTTAAACCGCCTTAAAACCACCCTTCGACTACCTCTCTTCGACTACCTCACCGACCACCTTCGACCACCGTTCCAGGCAGTGATGGATCGAGCCGTGTTATCACCACCGCCGGAACACCTCCACCCAACCGAACATCGTGATTCGTAAGGGATGAGGGGAAGGTGGTCAGCTTCGTCTTACCGTTATCGTGCGCATTGTTAAGGGGGCACTTACCTATGGACAGCTGCTAAATAGAAGCCATTCCCGCATCGAGTTCACCCGTGATAAATGACGACTTTACAGGAATTTACAAGTCAAATATTTCGAATCATTGAGCAAGTTAATTGACGAGCGAGATTTAACGAGAGCTTTGAAAATATTAAAGACGGAGAACTAACTTACTTTTTCCTTTCTGTTTACGATTACAATTTTTGTTTGTGACACTTAGTTACTCTTATTTTGCTTTATCTTACAATTCTCTCGCTCTCGCTGCTGTAATTATGCCAGATATGTTCTTAGAATATATTAGCGAGCGATCTTATTCTTAACGTGCGCTTTTTTTCATACCATTGATTGCAACGTCCTTATTGTAAAGAGGCACGATAATATCGATCGCGAGAGGCACTGTTCAAGGATAAGCATTCACCTAATGCTTGCACAGGAGACTTGAGAGCGTTCGCTTGACCTCCGTCGATCGTTTCCTTTTTTCATTCTGGCGGTCTCGCTTCTGCGTTAAAATATCGATGCGGGGATATATTTACGGCCGCGGACACCGTGTAAGTCTACCTACCCAAGAACACGACTCGCCGCGCCCCCGTGGTTTCCGCGCCAATACGATGAATATGCAGTAAAGAATTGTGTATTAAATATCAGCAGCCACCATGAGCGACGGAGATGCCGGCAACCGTGCCGGGTAAGCGAGCAGGCTCCTCCACGCTTGTTTTGTTCTCGCTGCCTTTAAAACAAGACAATTTGTTTGTCCGCTCGATACTACGGGTAGCATCAGCGGGTGGGATGTATCCCGGCGTCTCTCTTCTCCTCTCTTTTCCTCTTCTTTATCCTGAATCCTCCGCACTCCTCTTCCGTCTGCCTCGACGATAGAAGCGGTCTCAGGTATCCGTGCGTATTCGAACGGCTGAATAACAAACACGTCGTAACAAACATAAATCCATAACTAATACGGAACAGATTAAAATTTCATTTCGCAACTTACGTCGTGGGGGTGGCGGCGGCGGACCGAAGGCGGCCGCCAACGGCTGATTAATTGAATTTTAATTAAATCGCCGTGGAATTATTAATAGAAAGGCTATTACTGCGCGGTAAACTCCGGAAAAGCCTCGATCTCGTAGAATCAGAGTAATTAGTGATTGGGTGGGAAGGTAATGGAATAGGTAGAATGCTAATAAAATCATCTATATATCCAAATAAATCAGACATTTGAGAGTATTTGTATTCCTTATTTACGTGAGCGAAACTTTTTCCTTTGTGACATAAATATAATGATGAATATAAATGTGATGATTTATCTGGATATACATTTTCTTTTGTCACGATCGAACTGTCACCCTTCAATCTTTTCTCTCTATCAAAAATTCTCCCTTAAATATCCTTCTGTATTACATTGTTGTTTCTTCAGTTCTTATTAGTTATACGACCAAAAATGATCGCAAGTATTTTATTCGAGGTTCCCTGTGTATCCAAGATAGGGAACGATAGTGTCTCGTCGTTATGCAAAAATTATCGACGAAGCCACTACACTCTTTAAAACAAAATCCCGCCTCGTAAAGTTCCTTCATTAAATGTCGAAGGTAACCCCATAAAATCGGTGAATTCGAAAGAAAGTTGAAGCGCGCCGAAAGGGGTGATAAGAGGGGGGGTGTTAGAGGGAGTTGCTGCCGAGAGAAGCCAGGTAGAAACCTACACCTCACGCGTCCTGTACACGCGCACCCCGCGCGTCCCACGGGCGCTTGTTGTACGTGTCGAACCCCCGTGGTGCCTCGGCACCATCTCAGCCTCGGCTAAGGCTAATTCCGTCGGAATCTACCGTCAGATCGGCGGTTGATTAAAATCCACGAACCTTCGATATACGAACCGTCGAACTTCGCCGTTCACCCCCTTGCCTACCGACGTCTTCCACCCTCTATGGCTTTCCTCGTCCGCGACTATAAATATTTTCGACACGATGTATGCACGTGGGGAAGTCTTCTTAGATTCCTTTCCCTTTCTTTGTGTGTATCATGCAAGCAAAAGTCTCTATCGAGTAAATAAATCTAGAAATCTATTAGCATAATCGAAAAGTTTAACAGAATTAAATATTTATGTCTTATAGGTAGAAATAGGAATTACGAATTTGTCTCTAAAATTGATTAATTTAAGCATTGTAGTAAAATTTCGAAATTCTACAATAAAATATATAATAATAATTGAATTGCTTGTAGTAAAAAGAAATCATGCATATTCAATATGAATGCACCTTAAACTTGTACCAGCATTTACGTACATAACCAGTTCTCGCGTGTAACGTATCATATTTATGTTACACGTATTCAATAATTATTCATCCTGCTATACAGATTTGCGCAGATAAATTCAAGGTCGAACCCACTCCCAGAAACTGCTCACCCCAGGGACTTCTCCGAGCGGTGGAGAACAAATATCATAATTCCTGCATTGTTTTCCTGCCGTTTTTTTCTCTGGGCGCGATTAAACGTAACGAAATATAAACACAACGATCACTAGAGACCGCTAAGTTAACTCTAACGGAAAACAGTACATTAGTTTGTTCAATACTCTCTGATATCAAGCTAATAAAATTATTGCTTGCGATAAATATTAAATGCTTAGAAAACAAATATAGGGTTATAATAAAAAATAATAATACAATCAGCGATTTGAGAGTAACATCTTTAATTTTAATCGCGGTGACAAGTAAGATCGGATGTTAAAAAGTGACCGAGATCCAATATCTCGAGGATTAATGTCGACTGCGACAGGAATCAAAATTAAAATTCAATTATCCGCCAAGTCGAGCGCGCGTCGCTCGGAGATTTCACGGAGTTTTTCCGGTGGTATAGTTTCGGAAGACGTCTGGGGAAATTGCATCGCCCATTCACGGTATCCCGGATGATCGCCGGGAACTGTCGCCTAGTCGGAATGACAGGAACAATCTGCCGTTGTCGTTCGCTTCGTGCTCGATTCGAAAAGAAAAAAAAATTGAAGTAGAAAGTGGAAAGAGAACAACGAAGACACGGATCACGATGTCGCGTACCAAAGATCCCGAAGCGACATAATAACTTGATTTCTCTACCCACGCAGCTTCAGACACACCATTGCATATATCTTAATAGTTTAGTTGGTTAATCTTAAAGAGATTATTAAAAGATGCTATATATACATATACATAGTATAGTTAAAATTGTGTTGCTATCGAATCTCATTTGCACTCGTTACACCTGACATTTTGTTCTGCGAATGTAGATTCAATTTGCCTCACGCAAATTTTCACAATAAACGTGTATATTATAGAAAATGATTTAAATGAAAATAGCAATTTAAGTATCAAAAAGCTAAAATCATAAAATAATTAAAAGGTAATTGCCATTTGAAAATTTTAAACTTTGATAGATAAATATTAAAAATTGCTGGATTCAGATTTTGTTTTCCTAAATATCAATACTAAGTGTGATTTTGCCACAATGCGTGCAACTCTCGCATGATATAATCTTAGAACTCGGAACGAAATTGTAGCAGAACTCGTCCAAGCGAATTTTCAACGTGTTTACTTTATCAATCACGACGAATGAAAATCGCCGAGCAGAGTTGAGATTATTTCTGGTGATGTCTGAGAGAGCATCATCAGGCAAACCTTGTAATTTTGATTATTTGACCGCTTATAATATGCTAGCCGTAGTTCTTACCGCAGAATTTATTGTTGTCCGGTCGCGGCGGATGAAACATTTTAGATATCTGAAGACGCCGAATGCAAGATGTCAATGAACAATTAAATTGCATTAAATAATTATATATTTTCTATTAAATGAAAACAAATTGTTTCTTTGCATCTACAACAATGCAACAAATATTACCAAACACTTGTGATATACAGAAGCAAATGTCTAATGATTCCAAGTAATTGATTGACCGTTGTGGTCCATAAGCATGATTGCTTTCTGTTTCTATGTGATGGGCCGAAACGCGAGACAAAGAGATAAAAGGGGTTGCACGACGGAGATAGTGGGCAGGTCGGTTTTGCGCTCGACGGGGAATTCACACGGTCCGTTTCGGTTCTACCGATTACACCCATTCGTCACTGACAGAGGGAACATCGATTAACGTTACCCAGGAGCACGGTGCAATATGTCTGGGACGCGAATCCAGCCAGTTGCAGCATCGCGAGCCGGCGACTTACCGCGGATGCACGCGGAAGGATCTCTTGTGACCTCGTAATCCGTGAACTCTATTTCACCTTCACCATCTTAGCTGCCGAGCTTCCTTCTTCAGATATCTATCGATTTTATCCAGGCTCGCCGAGAAAATTGTTCGCAAGCGTCTTCCGCCGCGATAATCAGCTCGCGGTTGACCACTTTATACCAGGCTTAAGTCAGCTCGAAAATTCTACGATTAGTTTAAATCGGATTCTTCGGGTCTTATGAATGGAATTTGCCATTGGTTAGAACAATCGCAAGTTCTCATCTGATGGATCGTCGTACGTTAATAGCTATAATAATGCACTTCGTTTCGCCATGAAAGCGAGCGGCTGGGGGATATAAAGTCCAGGACGAGATCGCGTCCTTTCCTCGATAATCCATCCTTCGCATCATCCCTCGGCGTAGCGAGTGGGTAATTCCAAATTGGTAATCACGCGATGGCGCCAACCTCTCGCGGGCCGTCAGCAATCTCGACTCTTGTTGTTCGACTTTGTGCTACCTCGTCTCCTCTCTCTTCATCTCTCCCTCTCTCTTTCTCGCTTCTTTCTTCTACCTCCCCTATTGCGTCCTTTCTCCCACTTATTCTTTCTTGTCATTCTACACTACTCGGCCCTCTCTCTTTCTTTATACCAGTAGCATCTCTCGCACAGTAGTTGTCTTGCGTGTTCCTACACGACATGTGGGATGATTGTGTGCGATGCGGAACGCTCCGGTATACCGCATCAGAGGTTTGTCTTTGTGATAGCCGACGCAACGTGCCGCCGCAGGGACGCAAGCGGCTACCGAGATACGCGCTGAATTATCTACTACGATAGTCCCTTCAACTCGGATACCCACGTACGCTGCGCACTCCGCCTACTTCTCCTTTTCTTCTTCATCTTCTCTTACGAGGGAGAAGCGCATGGGGAATCCGTCGTCCTTGGCGATGCCTGCGGGATGTAGCCGCTGCTATCCGCCGTCTCGCTGGCACTTAGCCGTCACGGCGCTTATGCATCTTCGGGAAAACGAACGGAGGAAGAAGCGTCGTAAAGCGGCTCAGCCGCGGCTGATCGTATGTAAATACGCAGCATTTCATCACCGCTAAACCTCGCGGATCGCCGAATCGTTCGCTACAACGAAGCGGCTTCATGTCGAGCCGGTTCGGAAAAATCGACCAATAATCGTCGAATGCGCAGAACCACATTCCACTGACGGTCGAATCTATTCATCATTCGCGCTTACACACCGCGGATCGTGCGCGTAGGTGATCGTAGGTGCGTGTGCTTACGATACGTTTGAATATAAATATCGGTGCGCCATGTGTAAGCGCGTCTGCCTGTGGTAGCCATCGCGCCGGCGAGACACTGATTGAATTGAAGTAATATCAGGAGCAGTGAGTAATGATCACCTGGGATTCAAATGTTGGCTCTACCAGTGATTTCTGTTCACATGCACGTGCGCGCTTGCGCGCGCACAGGGCTCTCGTGTGCATGTGGATCAGATAGTGTGTAGTCATGCCAGGTGATTATATCGCATTATATGAGAAGTCTGCTACTGTGTACTCAGTCCTCACAAGAAGCCCCTCCGGGCCCCTTTATCCCTCTCTCCGTCCTCTCCCTCCGCACCCTCGTCTGTCGACGAAGAACTTTTGACCGAAGAAGATGGCCAACCGGTCGGTCATCCCTATATTCATCATAAGAAGTTATTATCGTGGATAAGGCATCGAAAAAACTTCTTCAGACTTCCGGTTTGAACCTTTTAAAATCGAAATACTCAGAAGCGGAATCACTAATTACAAATAAATGTTTCTTATTTTTACTAAATCAATATTCATTGGCGAATTGAAAATATGATTAAAAATTATACCTTTAAATACTCTAATCTTCTTGCAATATATTTACTCTTATATATAATAACTTAATACTATGTATTAGTAACTTAATACTTTGTAATATATTTATTTAATAACTTAATACTTTAATAATAAGTATAAAATATTCTCGTAATTTTTTTGCACGTATAAAAAAAGGAAAGAAAACTTATTATTAGTAGATACAAATAATTTGATTAAGTATAATTAGTTTGGATATTTATCAGGCAGGATTTTTGTGAAACGAGTACTATATTTATATCTATACATTTTGAAAAAAAGATTTCTATGATTTTTATAGTAGACAAAACGTTACAAATAATATTTCTTGCTACGCTTGCAAGGAAAGGCTGAATCACGACTTTGTTCTCCGGTTTTTCCGCGGGCCTAAAGTTCGACAAGGTGTCGGGTAAGACACTTGACTCGAGGACATGGATACGATTCAGCAGACTGGTACCGAGTCAATAAGATCCCTGTCGGGCATATAGGTTCTGTCCGGGTGGTCCTGAGCCGGGCATTCTCGGGACCTCAAGGCCTGTGGAGCACGCGGACCAGGCGCCCTTTATCCGACTGACGCGTAAGACAATGTGGCCCTCTGATTGATACGCGATACTATCCGTATCATAATGCTATTCTTTGAAATATACCCCGTGTATTCTCCGTATTTTATCGATTAACTTCTGGGAAAATTTACAATCTTCTGCTCCCATTGTGTTTATGAAATTTGCATTTTTATGGTATTACGTATCGATAATCGTCAAGTCGTATTATTGATTGCCAACGTACGTTTTTAAAACTTGTGAGAAACAATATAAGGAAACGTGACATCTCTCGCGTGGAATAATGTATGACAAATGTTATCGTATACAAGATACCACATACGGATATTCTCTCGACACCCGTTGCATTAGGCGCGACGCCGCTCTCCGTCAACCGGTTCAATGATATCTCCTACGTCTTGGCGATGATTTATTCGACGTAAGATGGCTGACTTGGGTTACCCGGCTCCCCTTCAACGTAAGTACTCTAAACAGAAGCTATTGTGAACGTCCACGATGAGATGGACGTACCCCACGCACGAAGCATGGATCTCCAATGCTACTGGACGCGCACACGCGCATGCACGCGCGTATGTGCATACGCGCACCAGCGCATTTATGTTTGATCATCAGTCGCAGGGATCGTTGGGGTTTGGTCGTAACCTTTGATGCGGGAGGGCACGGACAAAATACCTGACGTAGTGGAGATAAGATCGCAAGCGTTATTTCATTCGCTATTCCTTTTGATACAAAAATTATTTTGCGGGTGGCGTATCGCAAACTCCAGCGAGCTCTGCTCCGCTTCGGTCTGGACATCCCGACGGTGAAATATGTATCGACCGACCATAATGTCCCCGAGCCAGCGTGAACTCCAGAAGTCTAACGCGGGGCCGCGATTACGCGCAAAGATTTATGAATACTTTCCAGAGGACTGCTAGATTGAATTAACATCTTTCTTCAAAATTTTGCGATATTTTGCTGTCTCATCATGCTTACTTCGTTGTATGGTATTGTATATATATATATATATATATATATATATATATATATATGTGTATATATACATATATAATCGTACACAAAGATCCAAATGCGATATTTCGACGGTATAGATTTTTTTCTATATCAAAGTGATTGTTATTATATCCAAATAGTCCAAAAGTATACATTTAATTATCTGTTTCGCGCAACCCGTCATCGAGCACGTGATCAATTCGCGTGAACGCATTCACGCACACGTGTAATCTTGTGTGTTTTTCCCATGGTCGCGGTTGGGCTCCGTAACGGATGGAGACTCTGCGAGGATGATTACATGGTATCGACGTCTTACAATGAGCCAAGAAGAATTCCGCGTAGGTATCTCCATCCTGCACCCCGTAACCACCCCCTGGAACTCGCCCAAGGGTGTGTCCCGGATAAATGGTCGGCTATCTTATTGAGCTATCAATGGTCTGACTTTAACCCTTCACCGCGCGACCGGTAACACAGTCCACGGTCCGTGAAACCTTTGATCTTCACCGCGCTAGCTCGTATGTAACTATATGTTGCATTATGACTTCGCTGCACTTATTGCCGCTACACTACTGTTACTCGCAGCGGTTCTCATTGACACATATTGGATGATACTCGTCCGATCTTTTTAAATACTTCATACTTCGAAAGAAGCCTTTAATCATCAAATACTTGTAAATTTAATATTTTATTTTTTTGTCTCGTACAAAGATCGAAAAGTAAATTTGTATCCAAAAAGTGATCAAGCGAAGCGCATATGGACACTCAAAGAAACGACTCGAGAGGCAGTCGTGTTAAGACACACTCGCGAGTCGTAAACAAAGCTAATAAAATATTATGTACGCAACATACGGGGCCGAGGTATGGGAGAATGGTCGGAGAGGAACCATAATAACAGCCGCAACGCATAATTGCCAGAACGATTGAATTTCTATATTACCGCGATGCCTGAGCGGTAAGACGTATGGCTCCGACACCGACGGCATTATCTGCTATCTGTACACCTCACTATATAAGCCTTACCTCTACTCTTTCACGGTTCTTTTGATTTTTTTATTATTTTATTCTCATGGTATAATACACATGGTATAATATACATTTGTCAAGATCATATCGATATTGTTGAAAATATTTTTTATATGTAACATTATAACATTTTTTTATTTGTCACAATATAAAAACATAACGAAGAGATATCTTCCAATACTTCTACGATTATTTTAAAGATCATATTACAATAAGGATACAAAACTCATAAAATATTAAAATATTAAAGTCCAAATCATATATGTCCAAATCATAAGAGGTATTGGTATTTATTCAAGTGAATTTCGTATAATTTTGCATAATTTTGTGAATATTCGAACATTTGTTTAAATTACATCGCGATGATATAATATTGATGTAATTAAGTGAGCTAAGTATTCTCTTCTTCCAATATCCTCTGACTCTGATTTACCGCGAGAATATCGCTTCGCGCCTGTTCTCGCAGGAGGACCCTGTCCGTCTTCCACGTTCCCTCCGCGAGATCTCTAGCAATTTCCAGATAAACACGCACGATTTTTCAATAGCGTCGATCTCGCGTGACGCACGATTCGCACCATAGAGCAACGAGGTGGATACGAGCCAAACGGATAGCGAGAGACGACGACGTACGCCCGGCAATGAGTTACCGGGCGGGGACTATAACTCCCCCGGTGATATACGACTGTATCTCGGTACCATTTGGCAGACATAGATATATTATACGCATTCCGCCACGACGTGAATTTATTTATTCTATAATTATCGCGTACAATCGGTAATGCGCCCCGTGTGAGCGCATGCGGAGGGATGCGGATTCTCGCCGCTCATTTCCTGATCATTTTCGGATACGTCAAAGAAGTCCTCGAGCAACGTCTACGCATGTGATAATTAATTGTTGTAATTAAGCCATGGCTTAATAACTATCCACAGACTTGTGTGTGCATGATTAACTTTTTGAGTTGAAACAGTAACTTTTTTGAAGGTACGCACACAGCGAAACGCTTGTGAATAAGAAGATCAATAATCAGCTGATTAAACTAAAGTTGAATGTCAGTATAAATGATTCTAAGAAAGATAATATTATTTCCTACAAGAATCTTTTTTCTTTTATTGTGTCATTAATCGTCCCGTTCCCAAGAAATCTTTCATTTCACGTCTACGCTACGTACATTTCCATCTCTGTTTTCTGTTATATCAATCCGAGAATTAACCTTAAAAATACCTCAGTGATAGCGAAATCGACAGCACAATGTCGGGTACAAGTAGGCGTTAGTAGAAGAGGCCGTAGAAAAGGAGAAGTGAAGTTTGAAGGAGTAATGTAGCACGGGGGTATGACCAATCAATTACTAGTAGTGCAGCTCGGGCCCCACACACAGCACCAATATTACCGGGACCATTACCTTTCGTCCGTTACACCTCTGCCGCAGCAGAGAAGACAAATAGAAGGAGAGATGACGAGAGGAGAATCGAGAAGAGTCGCATGATGCGCACTTACAAATTCGCCTGCTGGCAATGACGTCGCCGCGACCCGCGAAGATTGAGCGTGATTTAGCTTTTTGTGTGTCCCGCGTATATACGTAATATATGGACGTACTTATATATATGTAATCGATCGGAACATCGCGCTATGCGTCTTCGCCACCCAAACCTATAAATGTGCTTCGACGGTTCATTTATTAGTCGCTATTACTTGCTATTAGCATATGCGTGAGAAAGCAAAAGATATGATACCGCATGACATGTCATATAAAAAGATACTTTTATTTTATTATTTGTTTTACAAATAATATATTTGAAAAAATTCAAATAACACGATGACAAACGAAAACTCCGGAGAAGAAAATTAACACAAAATATCTTGTTTTTTATCTTTGGAATAAATTATTGTCTTAATTATCTTAATGAAAAAGTATCGCGATAAACTATATCTGAAGCTTACGTTGATAAATGTCATTACTTATGTATAAAGGCTAGTAAAATTTTAAAGCTTAGGATTGAACGAAACATTAACATTTGAACGAAACATTAATATTTGAACGATGTCATATTAATATGAATCTGAATCGAACAGTTTTTATGTATACCCACGTGGGTAGCACAATGTTTTGCTAATGCTTAGCCTGGAGGATTACCAACGTCATTCTGCCCGAGACACGTCTTGGGCACGAGTTCAGCCGAAGATATCGAACGGAACTGAACCACAAAAAGATATTTTAATTACCGTGCACAGTTTCTCTGTTGTTTCATAGTCCAATTATGAAGTCCACCCACGCGCCGACTTTGACTGCGTCGTTCTGATGTCTGAGACTCATCCCTAAAGAGAGAAACTCAGAAACTCTACATATTTCATAATTTGTACTTTTTTTTAATTATGAAACGTCGACAAAAGTTTAATATAATATTCGCATATTCACTCTTAAGAAATAGTTATAACTTTAAATTATAATAGTTTTTTCTTGAAAAACAACAATTTTAGTTCATAAAAAATTAAAAAGATTAGAAAAATAAAAAAATTAGAATACATGTTAGTTATGTAGATATTTCTCTAAATCACTATTTATAATTTTAAAAAGATATAAGAATTATTTGAACTTTAAGATGTTAAAAAATTTTCAAGAAGAGTGAGATTATTCGGATCTTTGTAAGCTGCAGAATTTCTCGACGATCTTGTAATATTACGCGCCCGGTAATCTAGTTCGGCTATTTTTCAACGCGCATAATAGCACCGATAAATCAAATTAAACGTGATGTTAGGTGCGCGCACATCGCGCACGCGTTGCGGAAATGCGTCTCTAAATCATCGGCGGGTATAACGCATTGGGAGGATCAAAGAGGCACGAAGCAACGTCGTAGTTCTTCCTGCGTTTTTATTTCGCACTCCTCGACCCTTGCCTTTTCACGAAGACGGTTGTAATTATCCATCCGAGTGGTCTATTTAGTTTCCGCGAAGTGTCATGGCCCATCGAAAGAGTTCTGGAGAGAGCGGTCCTCTTTCTCTCTCTTTTTTTCCGTCTATCTGCTTATCTCTTTCTTTCTTCACATTCTGACGCTCCTGGTGTTCTTTAAAAGACTTCCCAGAATAAAAGATTAACGGGATAAACGGCGGCCGATCGTTTCGAAGTAACGTTTTCTTTCAGAACGCTTTCCTAAAACAATTTACGAGTTCGTATTTTTATAACTCGCTCTTAGTTTTGCTTTTACTTCCAATGACAAAGATCTTTCTTGTAAAATTGCATTTTTTTCATTGCACTTATATAACTAGATATTTTAAATAATCGTGTGATACAGTGCTTTGCAAAAAAATGTGAAAGAACATCAAACAACGAATTACAATACATTTGTAAATTTGCATTTGTCTGCTTTGTACTCTTTAAATATTCGATTTTTTCTCAAATATTCTTTCGTTTTATATACGGAGTCTATATACGCGAGACTCTTTTAAGAAAAATTGCATTTTTACCGTCCTGCGAATCCGTGCACTGGAATCTTCGCACTGTTTCCTTTGAATGTTGCAGAACGAGAGCCACCCATAAATTTCGAGATGGACCACCCGGCTCCGTGGTCTATCCCGTCACGTCCCATCGAACACGTAGATTCGAGAATCTTCTCTTCGAGAGGAAGACACCGCTCATGTCAAGTATTGCCGTCAAGTATGCGGATTCCGTGACGGCGCGTTCGTTCGAGAGGCGAGAGTGAGATATGCACCCTTTTTCCACGCCGAGCTGCCGGTTACTCGCATGCCGGTTAAATAAGCCATAAAGCCGAGGGTCGTGACGTAACGCAAGGTTGTCACCACTCGTAGCATCCGTGGAGATTCTGCTGATTTATTGGACGCGCATCGCGAGAAGGGGGACGAAGAGATAGCGCGTAGAACAACATTGGATCCGATGCAAGGGGGAAAAGGGGGTTGAGAGATCGGCAGCGATTCCTGGAACTGTCTTTGACGTCTTTCACGCGAGACACGTTGGAAAGATGAAGACGCGGGTGGAAAGACGAAAGGAGGGCTGGAGAAGTCCCCCTCTCTCTCTCTTTCTCTCCTTTTGTATACGCAAATCGCAAAACGCACATCGCAACTGTGGTCCGCAAATTTGTGCGCACTGCAATGGCGTAAATTCTTCTCTTTATCGAAATATAAAACGTACATTGGAATGCAATATTTGATAATTACCTTTTTAACCGATTTGATTTTTAATTCTGTATGAAAATAATAATTGTCATCGTAAATACTGGTATTCGTAAATACTGCATATTTTCGAAAATACTAATTATGAAATACTGAAGTTTAGTGTACGATTGTCAAAAAAGTGTGAGACTCGAGATTCGCAAGCGCGAGTGAAACTTAATACTTAAAATAATTATTAAATACCGACAACCGATATACATCTGATGTATATCACCTGACAATAATCAGTGAATATCACTGTTTTTAAAACAATTTAATATTGTTGTACGTATCAAAAAATGACACATGTCGCACAAATGTTACGGTACGTTGCTGACGGGATAGATCACGTAGTAAAATAATGTGAAATAAAACTCCTATTAAAAGGACAGTCCTCACGATACAAAAGATAAAGTCTCATTTTAGGCGTATTGCTATCAAGATTAAAGGCTGAAGACGTATGATGAGTGATATGTATATATTTGTGTGTGTATGTGTGCACATACACACACACACACACACACACACACACACACACACACACATATATATATATATATATATGCGCAATTATAATATATTTCACGGTATTTCTACGCCACTGCTTGCGTAAATACATGCGTGCACAGACAACGCGCTCGCGCGAGAACGCGCGAGGAAGCGGGGGTGTGTGCACCAGAAGCAAAAGTAAAGTACGTCGCTGCACCTGCTTCTCGGTCCATCATGCGGCGTGTCACCCACGCTAGTTTACTGCACTGCGAACCATGTTATGCATCTGCGAGACAAGGCGCTCGGAGGATCTATGGAGGGATTTCAGCGGTAATCGAGAGATACGCGCCATCGTCGCGGTATTTATTCCTCCTGGTCGGTGCCGGCGCGCCGCATCGTCTTTCCGCTCGGCTCCATTCCTCTCCTCCGCTTCCCGTTCCCCCGTTGTTACATATTATGGGTGCGAACAGCTGCCAAAGCTGAGAATTGGCTTCGACGTGTTCTGAAAATATTGAGAGGCGCGCGAGCGAGTTCATAAATCAATCCGCTATCTTTGACGTGAGAAGTCTTGCCCCGGAGCAAGATGTAGCAAGATCTGAGGATACTCGTTTTTCAGGAAAATATTTACAATAGGGATTTGTTTATCACGATTAGGTTGTACTGTTACGATTCTAATCGAAATTATTGCTGCAAGGTATGCTTTGAATCACATAGTTTTACACAAATTTTCTTTTTTGGCTATATACTGGCAAAATCGCATAAATTTTGGTAAAATTGAAAAGATGTAGCATAGAATAGAAATATCATCAAGATACAATGTAAAAGTACGATTATTATAATAATGAAGCTTTATTGATTAAAGACTGTACGAGATGCTCTTGAGAAATTAACTTTCGGACTATCGCTCCAAGTTGCCTAAATCCTGAAATCAACTTCCGCCGGGTCGACTGTATCGGACGAGCATATATATAGCATATTCGGGTAGTCCACCTCCCAGTATAATTAATTAATCTGCTGGTAATTATATGTAATCGCCGTTGCGGCTGCGCAGCCGCGCGGATCGCGCGCATAGTAAGTGGAGCTTAGACTGACGGAATCTCGTAACTCGTGATAAATTGCTAGCCGATGACTAACTACCGGATGAAGGCGTCCCTGACGTCTCGTAGAAGGATGCAACACCTCCGATCTATTTCATCCTTTAACGATCCATTCGGAAAAAAAATGCATGACTGTGTCATATTGCACACTTTTTATAAAACGTTGAGTCCGATTCTCAGAAGATTCGCCGTACATATATATTAGGATACTCAATTTAAATCGTATAAAATTACAATAGAGTTTTCTAGAAGTTCCTAGAGCTGCATCACACACACCTTCTAAAGCAAGAATATTCCAATAATTATTATTATTATAGTATTATTATAGTTTTACAATATAATAATTATTATTATAGCCCATTATTAGACATCTCATCATTAACGCACTCATTATTAATAAGATAATAACGATTATAATCGCTGTAATGCATCCGTGAGCTCAGAATTTCAGAACCGTGTAATAGTTGTATGAAAATGCTAATTACTTGCGAAATTCTCGTAGCAATGATTATATAATTATAGCGAAAACATTTAATTAAGCGCACTTACGTTGCGGATTTAGAAAATTATATGCAACAATGCATTTTTTTATTAAAACTGAATTTATCGGTATAGGATATAAACATCCGATAAACTTACAGTGACACTTTTTCTGTCTCTTTTTCTCTCTGTCTCTCCATGAGACCAAAGTCACGCACGCCGATCGTCATCTGCTATGTCGTTAGCGTGCTGCAATGTGATCGAGCACGCGCTCTACGCGTAATTTATAGTTTCCACTCGGGCAGGAAAATGACTAAATGATCGCGTGTCCGTCGGTTACAGCCCATATAGTGTTCGATCCGGCACGAATCAACGGTAAATTTAAAATTCACCGAAACGTGCGATCGCTGGAAGCTGCTTGATTAAAATGCGGAAGTGCGTTTAGTTGTCGGAGAAAATATGTTTTAGTGAAAATGTGAAAAGAAATCGAACAACTTGGATGTGACTTAGTTGGATTTAAATCTCAAATTCAAACTGTTGCCTTATCTTTTTTAATTAGTTGTAGTTTGCCAAATCTGCTTCTTATTTAAAAAAATTTGAAGATAAATTCAGAACGCAGTTATAGAGAATAATGTAACTCTATGTTTCTCAGATTTTTTAAAGACGTGAAATCATAAATTCCATAGATGAAAAAATATTTGTATTATTAGAAAGATAAGGATACATTTGTTATTATTATAATACACAATTTTTATTTATATCTCGATTCTCAAAACCATAAACATAAGAATATGATTTAAACGCAGGAAAGATTTCAATCCTAATCGCGCTTCAAAGATTATTAATATAATGCATTAATGAGAAGAAATGTGAAGTATAATGAGAATTACTAGTCTGCAGTAGTCTGTTGAATATTCGCACAGTTCGCACAGGCATAATGTAACGCAACGAAAGATTCTTCGTCAGAGGTGTGTAATCTTGACTTTTCGTCAGTACAACATAATCGCTCTGCACGCGTGCGATAACGTCGCATGCCGTCTGGGAGGCGTATAAACCTCCGTTGACGCACAGGTGACTAAAAGCGCGGCGCGACCCGCTCTCCCTGACCAGACAAAGCCTCCAGACACAGCTCTACCCAGTCTGCCGGCATAGCGTAGACGTCTGCAGACTGCAGGAAGGCAGGGAAGGATATTTCGGGCGCGAAAGCCAAGAGCGTGTAAACGAAGCCGCCCCCGTCGCCGTCGCTAGTCGACCGACGTCGACGGTGCGTCGCGCGCCTACTTACTGGCGCATAAATCAGAATTATTACGAAGCTATTAGCGTTCCGGAGTAACATCGGTACGTGTCCTTCGCCACGCAGGGGTATACGGGTATCCCCTCGAACCCATCTCCGTGTGGCGCTCCTCACCCACCCTTCGCTTCTCGTCTCCTTTCCGTCCTAGCGCGTTTCACCACTACTTTGGACTATAGGCAATAATTAATCATTTTGCGGTAGGAGAGCACACACAGAGAAGTAATTTGCGCGCGTATCCATGGCGTGCGACGTACGTATTACACGTGTCCGCGTATGGTATGTGTAAAGTACGATCGCGCGTGCACATGTGCATGCATAGGTACACACATACAGATACGCGTAAAGGATTCACGACGCATTATCGCGCGTGTATGTACAGGAGAGCGTTGTGCCAAGTGGGCAAACCTATACTTAAGCGACATAGAATATTCATACCGCGGTGCGCAGAGTCGGTACCGATAAGAGTGTATACCATGTGCTGCGTACTTACGACGCCAGTGATTGTGCCATTAGAAATATGGACAGCCGGGGTCTTCAGTATGCATCTGGGTCGGCCGATTGGGAACCACATGGACGTGCGTGAGCGATCGATGTCGGCAAGGAGATCCTTTTGATTAGCCAGCGAGAAAGGGAAGGTTCACATGTATGCATTTTGCAGACTCGTTATTATGTTGCAAATAATTCAGACACTGTAAATTTAAAATTCACCGAAACGTTAAACGCTATATTTTTTTTGTTAAATAACAATTTTTTAAGTTGTACAATTAGAAGCTACGATCGTGTATTTTTCTAAAACTTAAATTTTCCCTCGAGCAAAAAAAAAAGACATCGTTCAGTGTCTGCTTCGTATGTAGCGACGATTTCAATTAGTTAAGGATAACAGCGATCGAAGAAGGTGTGACACATGTCTAGCGTTGCCACTCGTCTCGGCCTACGAGAATACGAACTTAGGGAAGCATTGCGCAAGTATATGTGTCACATACTGACGGATGAGTTAAGCTCTAGGCTTTAAGTCCTGCGCTTAGCCCGTCAATGTCATCTCCTCGAGCTCAGCCCCTTCAGACTTATCGGACGTTGTGCAACAAACAGACTGAATATATGGTACCCGCCCTCCACTATCCCGCATTCGCGGATTTCCACGTCAGATGTCGTGCCGTCTACCGTTAGGAAATCGCGAAAATTCCGGCCATTCGACCCCTTCAAATCTCGCCTGCAGAGGACACGATACTGCGACGGGCATATAGAGCCAGACGCCTTCCGCGATTAATATAATGGGAAAAGGGAAGAGAGGAAAGATTAGGATAAGATAGAGTTATTATATAATATCAGGGATTACGCGCACTATATCAACGAATATCAATAATTTAAGCACAAATATTTAAGAGGTAACTATATTTAATATATACTTTCTTATCCGTTTGAATTATTACTAGTAAAAAATTTTTCCAGTAATATTCTCTCTCTCTCTCTCTCTCTCTCTCTCTGTTTCTCTCAGGAAATTACACTATTGTACATATATAATTTATACAATTAAGATATGATTTAATGCTATCCATACAACAGTTGGCATAAATAAACAGACAGTAGATAATTGTAATAACATAATATCAAATGTGCAATAACATAATATGTCATAGCTTGCGGTTAATATATTTTTGTGTGAGGTTTAGTAAACAATGTTAAATGATATATGACAGTACATCATGTTCCATAGCCCACGGTCACACGTTCGTACATTTGTACACACACGCGTCGCTGCGGAGTGGAGTGTATTCTGTGCTGTTGTGTAGTTGCGCATTTACATTCACCTACACAAAGTAACCGTATTCAACTTGGCCGAGACTTTGACTCAGGCCAACCCAAGCAGAATCGAGACCGCAGGGCCGTATGCAAGATCGACACTGACGAAATTCCAAAGTAATGTGATATAATTATGCATTTCCCGAAATAATTAATTACATTACGTTACCTCTTGTCCAATAATACACGCATTGAATGTAACATGAAGTTGCAAGATCGATTTTCTCAATACAAGATTCGGAGTGGCCGATATGTTATAGATATGTTATAGACATATTTGATCGGTACGCTTCTTTGTTCAAAATTTTCGATAGTGACCAAGTCTGGATGGGGGGTAACTAATAACAACTGCACGATCTCCTTGTGCACTCTCCAGTCTCATCGCAATAATTGTCATACATAGACATGTAAATTATACAGACGAATATAAACGTCAATATGGCAGGCGGTACCGGCCGGGACTCACCGAAGCCAGGCTTGCGTTTCTGCTGTGTTTTCTCCTCCGCCGACCGGTCAAAGTGAAATCATTAGTTTGCTTAAATCAATGCGCACGTAAACGTCCGAGTTATTTATGCCCCGTCATTACGGAGACGTCCTTCGCGTCTCAGACTCTTAAACCCCACCCGCGCCATCCCTCGCCCACCAACCGCCCTCTTCTCATGGTTTCTTCACCCTTTCGCAGCTAGGTACTGGAAGGTTGTAACCTCGCGATTGTGTGACCTACGGACGCAAAATGCATGTACACCTGAATGTAAATGCATCTGAATATACATATATGCGAAACGAAAGCAAATAATACATGTTGCAGCGAAATGTTATATATAAATATTGCTTCGTACACAATGTAGGTTTTCAATTTTCTAAATATTACTGCTAAAAATATTACTATTTATTATATACTACTTCATGTACTAAATATACTGCTTTCAATCATTGAATATTTTTGACATATACATACATATGAGAAAGAAGTATTTTTATAAATGTGATTAAAATTTTGAATAATTTTGTTAAAGATAATGAATTGGATAACATAAAAGATTTCTGTCATAATGAAGCGTTATGGGGTAATTTAACCTGAAGAATGACCAAGGAAGAGTGAAATGCATGCATGTGGTCCAGTTCATTTTCTGCGTGATGACACGCGCACCAATAAAACTTCGATGTTGCCTTACAAATCCGGCGAACGATGAAGCTATGTGATGTTAAATTTCACTAAGTGTTTAGTGCGTTTTGTGTAATAAATAGCAATGAAACGTTTTGAGAACACTAAAATGATTTGATGAAAGTGACGAATCATTGCTTGACGGTCGAGATGCGGAGGAGGGCGATCTATTATTGGTATACTGCTGAATGCTCGGAAATAATTTAAGCATGTGAGATGCTGGCTACTTTGATACATGCATTTCTATATTTCGCATAACAATAAGTAAGACCGCACGGTCATTTCACCAGCCCGCGGTGATCTCCGCATGCAGCTGGATCGTAAATTAACCAACACCACCTTCATTGACTATTTTAACTTCTAAATACTACTTAGAGATCATCTCCAAAGACCCGTTGTATACACTTCGGTCTCGTGCATATTTTATAAGCGCGTCATTATTCGCGTCTTTACACAGCGGGACTTAACGAAATATAAACAGAATCGGATCGTTTTCCTGGATTGTTTTACGAACTTCCCATTTTATGATGAACTCAATATTTTGGAATATATCTTTGGACAACATAATTCTTGTTCTCTGTTCTCTTTTTATATTCTCTTTTAATTATATAAAAATAACATCAATCAGAATTTTTTTACACACATGCTATGACATAAGAATTTTATGAAACAACAATAGATGAAATGACGACAAGTGCAGATTCTCAGTGTTTACACAAGAAAAATATTATTAAAATAAAAAAAAATTTTTTTGGCAATAAATTATTGACATTTAAATACGTGATTTTCGAACTGGTCATTAATAACTGGTGTTAATACGTACTTTAGCTCGGCTCCTCATTTGGTAACGGTAGCTACACGAGATCGACGTGGACAACTGAACCCGTGTTTTCGGCTCTGATCACGACGTGAAGTGACTCGGGCTCGACACGCGGACGCGGGCCGGAGTCGATCGGCCGATCGAGAAGCCGCGTTGAGATAGACACGCTTTGTAATAGGATTGATGCGGCCAGCTGGCACAAACTTGAGAGATTTATACCGTATCCTTTAAATAACGCTGCTTAAATGAATCCCGACAGGCCACGTGACGTCGATCTCGTACGATCAGCTGTCCATTCGAATTTTACGCCAACTTCGCCGTTCGCAGATTAATGTTCTACTGAATAATAATCTCTTGTGTCGAGAAGTACGAAATGTTGCTATGCCGCCACGAATAACGTCGATGTAGCTTTTACATAATCGTGATATCAATACTTTGGAACGAGAAAACGTGATCTACTTAGAAAGCAGAATATGCTATGTTGCATTACCTTCCTTTTACTTCTGTTAAGTATAAGATATGCTTGAAGTAATAATAGAATTTGCAATTCAGGTCTCGTAAATTAAACATTAAGAATTGCAAATCAAACAATATTAAACAAAGAATTTTGGTGACTTTAAAATATAATTATTTAATGTATTCTGTCTCTCAATAAGATTGAATGATTCATTAAAAGCGAGATTTTAATAAAAGCAAAGAACATGATTGCTCGTCAAGTATTAATCTAGAGATTCCGAGGATTTAATTTATTTTATAATTCAAACTATGTTGTATTCCTCGATCGGAAGTAGAATACTCGGTTCGTATTCAGAGCGACCAGGTGCGATCAGGACTGGGAGGCACTCTAGACCGACGGGCGATATGAACGGCAGGACGTAGGAATGGCAGGATGCCAGGATAGCAGTCAGCTTCGAGTCACGTACATAACAAATGATTGCTGGCTGACCAAGTGCGAGAGGGGGGACCGAGAGAAGCAGAATGAAGAAGAGAGGCGCGCGCGAGCGCGGACGCTCCACGATCTGTTGGTGGTCCGATGCTTCGGGCGTCGCATCGTTTGTCAAGCCGTCGATATGCCGATCTCGTGGCTCGATTACCATATTTTAACGCCAGCGTTATTGGCTCGCCACCGGCTACCGGAATATTAAAAGGCATGGCTGCGCGTGTGCGTGTGTTGCGAGGTGCGATCTGTTCTCCGCTTCTGAATAGATAAGCTTCCTACGTCGCGAAGATCGCAGGATCGGTAGCGAGCGTAATGATCCTTGATATCGCGTTGGAATGCTCAACGTACGATTAAGGTTTAATGATTCGCGTAGCATCAAGTCCACATCTCTGTAACATGAATTGATAGCACCGCGCGCGTGTAACTTTCTATTATCAAATTTGTTATTTATAGAAACAGAAATTCTATTACACAATCATTTATCATGTATACATTACATGACAATTCGCGTCATAATGAAACTGTAATAATGAAGTCAAACTATATATCAAGCGCGTCCTACGTGACGCTTCGTAATTTCTGCCAGTTTTCGTTTATTTGAGATCAAATCAAGAAATTGACATCGTTTCCTGAAGTCGTGCGGCGAAGTGCCGGACGCAGCGCGCCGTTTTTGATTTCCGGCGAAATTCGTGGCTCGAGTAGATGAGGCGAGAAGAGGAACGTGAGAGAGTGAACGCGTCTCGGGTCGGCACCCGGAGGGGGATGAGTAGTCAATTTCCTTTCAGCGACACCGGTGACATCGGCGAAGGTGACGGGACCATTTATAACGGGCGCTAATAGATCCCCGGTAAGCCGGCGTGAGGCCGTTTTACAGGTTTTCCGTCAACATCGAAATACATCAGACCGGTATAGCCAGCCGCATCGCCCGGCGACTAATGGTCGTCGACGTCTACCCCGACGTTCTTGTCGTCGAGAGTGGGACGCGCGAGTGACGAAGTCAGACAGCGACACCGACGACACCCCGATTCAAGAATCGTTTCCGACTTGATAAATCGACGATATCCGAAAAATTTGTCGTACCCCTCCCGTTTAGCTTTCACGGGCCATTGAAACGTTAAACACCTCGTGAATCGGGAGAAACTTGTTTTCCCTTCCTCGAGCGTGGAAATATCGACAGGAATAAAACGAGAAACGCTGATCCTTCGTTAATATAATAACAATGCGAAGAGTTAAGCAAATTCTTGCGACTTACAAAAAATATATTGATTTGAGCGACAATTTTATTTTTAAATTTGTTGTCAACGTCAAGCTGGGTAACAATTATTTAAGACTTAATTAATTATTGTGAAATATTTTCCGCGAAATATTTTACGAAATTGTTTTATATAAATCACATTGAATGAAAAAAATATTTATTGAGAAAATTTGAGATCCAGCATGCTGTAGAAATGTTCTTTTATTCGTGTATACATCCAGCACGATTAATCTAAAGCAATCGAAGTCTTTTTCTCGCGAGGCAGACTCGCATGCGTTCGTACACGATCAGGAATCATTCACGTCCTGCTGGCTAGTAAATGGCCCGGTCCGCCAAAGTTGAGCGGCATTGACAGGAGATTGGAATCATCGACTCGGCATCCGTTGCGCCGGTCGACGATCAGATATGTCGAACTCACACACGACATAACGCAGCCGTGACGTATGTACGTGCAACCCGTCGCGAGAAGGTGCTGGTATGAAATTTAAGACACTCGCTTGGTCGGATCTTCGTTATTCTTCGCGGTAAACGTTGGCAACATGATTCATGGTGTACTGGCCGTAATAATTCGTCATGACTTCTGCTCATTCGTCATTTGACGGGGAAATGCTCAACGTCGATGCACAAGCACTCAAGATGTTCACGAAATAACGTGACTTTCTATCAGTCACTGTTATTACAATGCCAAGTAAAACACGTGATACAAACTCGCTCGCAACTTAGTTACGGAAAGCTATAATATTTATTTATTAAATACATAAAAATATACCTAAATATGTAAGCATGTAAAAATTTTAATTAAACAAATTCCAAGCAAATTTTGCTATTACGATCTGTGCAAATATTTATAAAATGGAAAAACAAATACGAAACAAGAGATACACAGTTTTAATCTTCGAGATTCGAAGTGGGCCCAAGCTGGCAGTTTCAGTTTGCACAGAAATAATTATGGGTGCAATAAAATCTAATGGGTCGAGGGTGGGGAGGGAAAAGGGTTCGATGAATCTTTCAACCGTGCTTCATCAGCATCAAGCACGAGAAGCAGAGAGGGACTGGTCCCTGATTGCCCGCAAACGAAGTAGACGGCCGATTTCCGCTTACGAGTGGAAGTAATTTGGAGTGTAAGGAATTTCGGACCACCAAAGGTGACCACCGTCGATCGGCTGAATGGAATCCGTTGTGGCCACTTCGCTCGTCGATCGAGGAGCGTCAGCGTCAGGAGGATTGGAGACTCATCTCCGTGCACTCGACTCAAGTATCGACGACTCACTATAATAATCTGACAGGCCTCGATCTCGTGCCCCAAGATTCCTCGGATCCTCGCGCAGAGGCGTCTCTCCTCTTCTCCTCGACTTGTATAAACAGCGATATTTTCATTTGAAGAAAAATAATGTTGTATAGGTGCATGCAAATATCGTTAAACAAGGAAACACGTAAAGGATTTATCTCTATCCATTGGAAATCAACAAGAAGAAAACCATTGTAAATTGAGATAAAAAGAGCTTGCAAAAGTGTACAGAAATAAAAGTGGCATCGGCTTGTATTTATTTATTTCTTTTACCGTCAGTATACCTTCAGTATATAGACTGCGGTTGATTTCTCGGATGCTTCTATACCGAGAATAATACTGCTTAATCATCACCCCATAGAACCTGTTCGAATAGCACCATCTCATGCACCAATACACTTAAGAAAAAAGAGAGTAACTAGGATTTTCTCCGTTAAACAGGCGATTTTACGCTCGACTTTACCTAAATTGAAAATTTTCTACTTAATTTTATCATTTACTTAGATCGTTTTTTGTTCCAATTAGCTCATTAATCCCTTGTCAAATTATAAAAGGTTATTTATATGTAGCAAAGGTACATATAGATATGCAGCAAATATCACAAAACTTGACGAGAAAAACATTCGGTGATACATTTGCGCAGTTATTATACACAAAATAAAGTTCATTAAACCTTAAATTATAGACGCGCATTAGAACTTGTCTTTAAGTATTTTAGCACCACATTAAAAAGGATAAATGACAGTCTATATCGTGCGCAAATATTCGTTATATGTTTCACATCCATTATTTTCTCGCCGCGAATGTCCTGCTACGTAGCTTCGATACGATCTGGCTCGAGTAAATGGAGAACCGAGTTACTCTTCTTCTGGCAACAACGACGTCTTAAGCTGCTTGGGCGCATTGTTGCTGCTAATGGGCCTGCAGCCACTTCGCAGCTACCGCTTGCAGCCTAATTATGATTTATAGTCCTCGTACCTACAGCATCGGGCATCGAACACCCTCTGACCAAGGTAACCTCGTAATCGTTGTCCTCTCAACAGTGTTCATGGGTTATTTGCAAATATAGCCAAGATCATTCCGCGTCTTCAAAGGTGCGGACATCAATAACATTGAGTGATTCATATTTATTCATTTATTTACATCATTATCAGTATATTATTACTTGGTAGTAAATTATTTTATTTTTATCACGAATAAGTAATGCAAAAGCATAGCTGTGCTAATAATTAGAAATATTAACCGTCATTTTTTTAAATGCACAATCAGGGATGATTCACACAATCATTTGGCCTTAGCGAACCTATGAATCCAAACTCATTGATACACGAATGCTCACAACATATATATAAAGTGTACGCGCACGCACTTTTACGGATGATAATGGATAATTAAGGAAAAGTATAAAAAAAGATAACTTAATTAAAATGGAAAGAAGTCATGAGACATAGTTTAAATCACATAGTTTAAATGTGTTAAGAGACTTTGTTGTACTGCAAAAACTTAAGAAAAATGTGCGATAGGTTTGATTTGCTTTCTTTTGAACGCATTTTAACCAGCCAGATAACTTCGAGAATCCCGCATCTCGCAAGACGGACCGGAAATCCTTTCATCTTACTAGCGCCGACAACAGAAGAGTCGACAGTGTCGATGCATTACAATGCATCCTCGCAGTTACATATACTAGCATCTTCCACGTTCGATTTAATACACGAATACTGCTAACGATGCCTACATTATAGAAACACGAGCCATCGTGGGCGACATGGCTCTCTAATGCACCGATCGGTCGTGACCCGGACGAAAGGTTTTTGTTAGGACAGGGCGGGCGAGGATAGAAGGAAAGGGCGGGGTGAACTGTAGGCAGATTTCAATATTTATAACTTATTGTCTCAAACTTACTGACACGGCTAAAAAAGATCTGCTAGAAACGCCAGACGAATTTTATATATGTATCTTTGTGAGGACTTCTTCTCTTATTAGACTTTTGTTCTTTGACATCGAATCGTATTTCTTAAATATCAGATAAGAAAAATAAGATCGAAAAAAAGAAAAGTTTTTCTAATTTTATTATATCAATCAGAAGAACTTCTTACTTCGCTCCGATAAAGTAAAGTACTGTAGATATTACATAATATTATAGATAAGGATTTTATTGAGATTTATTGTTTCACAAAATATATTTTTTACGATCAAACAATGGATATATCTTTTGCAAAAATGTTTATATCGTTTCATATATTAGTTTCCAAAATTGTTAGAATCTACATTTTTCAATACTTTTTCATTATAAATAGCTTAACAATTTTACATAAAGATATATGTGCAATAATTGATATAATAAATTATAGATTTTTTAAAAATGAAAAGTCGAAAAAAGTGGCAAAGGAAACAGAAAACAGTAGAGGAAGAGAATCAGCGAGTACCAAGAAGCCAAAGCCAGTTGTGATATCACCGAACCAACCATGTGATGTATGTCCCCGTCTTGTCGTCCGAGTCCGCGTGTCTGCATCAAGTTTATATCGCGGTAATCAAATCGCCCGTCATAAATTTCGCTTATGCCCAGTTGTGCGCGTGAAAGTGACCACGGCGAAATTAACCGAATCGAAAAAGAGGTGCAGCAACCCGCACGTTTGTTTATGTGTACGCACTCTGTATGTTTGTGCATGTGTATGTATTTTGTTTTGCTTGTGTATTTTTTATCTACACATAGGGTCACGAAAGACGATAGCTTTATTGATAATCAATTGTCCGATAAAGATTAAATTGTATTGTGCGACTTGTCGAACAGGTGGTATCGACAGTTCCATACATTAAAAATATGGGAAACTATGACAATCAAAAGATATCGTTAAAATGTTCCTAATTTATACTACTAGTTTGTTTAAGATAATATTCGTATATCTGAGCTTATAAGATAATGTTTTCTTAACAACAGCGGGTACCAGTCGCTCTTGAAACGCTCCTGATCTTTGTGCTCACTTTCCTACGTTGTCCCCTCTTTCCTCTTTCTACTCTACCGGACCCGCGTCTTCACCGTCGTTTCCCTCTCGCTTCGTTGCACGAGCGCAGCCCGTAAACGAGATAACGAGATCAAATTTATAGCACCAGATCCCCAACGAAAATATGATAATCGCAGCTAATGCCGAATACCGGGCAAGAAGGACCAGAGTTCCGCGAGACAGGCGACGCGGACAAGTGGGGACAATGATTTTGTCCTTTGCGCCCAATCGCTCTTTTCGAACCACTCAGAATCGTCCTTATTACCGAACAAAGAACTCAGCCACGCAAACACGATCGTATGTTCTCCAAATCTTTCGCCAAACCTTTGCCTTCCTTAAAGGCTGTTCCGCAGCATGTTGCCAAAAATATTTTTCTGCCGTATCATTGATTTAAACTAGAGCTTCAGATATTTCATTTTACTACAGTATCAGAATCCCAAAAAAAGATTTATCAACGGCGAAGAATTATATTTACTCGTAAAAGATTGATAAAAGATTTATAATATACGATATCTCACGATAGCATATTATAATTATCTTATGTATGTAGATAGATTGATTGCTCGCTTTTTATCTAAAATTTTGACGATATTATTTTGCGCTTGCAAACGTATTTACTCTGACCTCTATAAATTTCGAAAGCACGACGATTATAAATTAATCCGAAATTCGTGTAAACAGGCTCTATCGCGCTGCATCGCGCCTACCAATCAGGGTGCGTTTCTCGTTCGTCGACAGACGCTCGCTCTCTCTGTCTCCCTCTCTCTCTCTCTCTTTCGCCCACGTTTCTCCTGATTTTTTTTTCCTCTTCCTTCTTCATCTTCCTCTCTTTTCTCTCGTCTTTGCTTGTCCCTTTTCTTTTTTAATATTGCTGTGTATTTTATATTTCTGAAATCCTATCTGATCCTCGTGGACTGATTTATATGCACGATGATACACGCGTGCCGCCACTGCCAACGAGCAGAGAAGCACCGAGAGAGGAGCCATCATATCTGAGGGAATCATCGGGCGGCGCAAACAGAAAATAACTGGGTTACGTTTAGTTTTATTTGGCACTGTTTGTGAGAGGGAGGAGGAGAAGACACGAAGGGCGGCGAAACAGGAGAGAAAGAGAGTGAGAGAACGGTCGGTATGAGATGGGGACACGTTATTGTTCTTGGAATGATTCCAAATAAAGATTTCATCGCGGTTCACGATATGTAGAAACCTGAATAATAAAATCCCACTGATGGCACCAGTCTAACTCTAAGTTCAGTCCTGCTGCTGGTTAGTCGACGGCTGCGTGCACGGCGGCGAGGAAAGTGTAAAGGTCGCGTCGTTGTAACAAATTGTCCCGCTTGGACCTCAGTCGGCTG
Organism: Crematogaster levior; assembly: GCA_901521435.1. NCBI lineage: Eukaryota > Metazoa > Arthropoda > Insecta > Hymenoptera > Formicidae > Crematogaster > Crematogaster levior. The sequence continues at coordinate 652,236 of CABEGB010001069.1, forward strand.
CTTTCGAGATATCAAAATGAAACGATTATCCGCGATAGACGTTCTACTTGGAATCAGCTTCCTTTGTAGGCGCTCCTTCGCGACGCGCCCTTGCACGAGCTGCTATAATGGCATGTCACGAGATTCGGAGAGTTCCCCTTTTCAAACATGGTCTTCAGATCGCGAGACTTCAGATGCACGAATGATAACACGTTGAAGCACATCTACAATCGTTATGGCCCACTGCTGTCGCTGTTTTCCTACATACGTATCAAAGCTTAACAAAACAAAGTACTTGACAGAATGTCTAGATTTTTTGTTTCAAGTGCTTCTGCCATTTTTCTCGTTTCATCATTACAGGAAGAATAATTTCAAAAGTGATCCGAGAAACAATCTTCTGCTGAGACGATTCAGGAGAACGTAGAACACCTTTCACAGATAACCCCATCAGGTGTAAAAGAGCCGTTCGTTATACTCAGTTGCTCTAGTTACCAGCTAGATAGGGGTCGTGGATGCCTGACCGTAAGAGGAACGTAAAAACAATGTATAATATCACTCAACCGAGTAGCCGAGGGTACCAAGCCAGCGGTGGCGGCAACGACGAGAAAGCCGTGAGGGGGGGGTGGTGGGACGACAGAGGGCGAGGTGGGAGCACTCAATTCATCAAGGAGTCGACGGCACGTAATTTAAGACTGCTTTTAACTCTTGGGTGTCGCAATTTATGTGAGCTTCTTACAAAAGAATGGCGCTCTTTTCGCTCTCGTACACACCACCACGAGCCAACGAGCGGCCCATCGCCATCCGGAGCCCCATCTACCCCGGTTACGGTGGCTTGTACCACCCCCTGAAAACCAACCCTCCCTACGTCGCCGGGCTCCGACATCCTGAGATCCGTCGGCACGCAACGATGTTGTACCCGACTCTCCGCATTGGTAGTGGTTTTCTGTTCGCGAGTGTGAGCGATTTCGCGTGTGTTAATATAGATGGATTTTACTTTTTTCCTCGACAATTTGTCACAGATTAGGCGGGTTATAAATTCGCGCCGCGTTACCACATCCGACCCACTCGCAATTAATGTTCATTGGAACGCCATGAAATGAAATCGTATTCGAACAGGCCAGTTGCGTCGTACAGTCGAAAGGATCGACTGTTCATTTTGTTATTATATTTTAATTCACATATTACAGTAGTGATCAATAAAAATTACATGACCAAAAAATAAATTTTCAATAGTATTCAAAGTGAAATGAACAGTTCTTTGAAACTTGAAAGTAGAAGACTTTTTTTCTATGAAATCTGCAATTTTTTTACATTCTAAACAATTATCATCAGCTTAAATGATCGAGAATGTATCGCAAATTAACTTTATACAATATAACCTTCACCGAATAGGTGGTTTTACCAAAAAGGCGAATCTATTTTGCGACAATTTTGATCGAACTACGCGAAATGACAGGTTCAATTTACACCAGCACGTTAACGTATGCATAAGCACTGAAATGTACCGTGAAGAAAAGTGCGTACCGACCCGTTCGTTTCTCGCGAGCGGATGGACATTGGCGAGAATTAATTGATCGTAATTCTCGCGAGGTCGTATACATAATTAACGAGCGGATATACCACCTGTACCTACGCGAGCTCATCGTCCTCCTTCAGCCCACGTACTGCATGAACGGATCAAGTGGAGATTCTCCGTTAGACCCCGCCGAGCCCGGTAGCCGTAAGAGGCGGCTCCGCTTCTCTGGACGTTATCAAATCATCGTTTGTTTACGCCTAATCCTTGAATTAATGATATTAGAACACCCTTTCCACGTAGCATGATGCGACGGATCTTAAAGCTTGCCGCGCAGATGCCCTGTACCGGGTGTCCTCCTTCGAGCTGAACGGACTTGATAGATTTTTCGCCCGATAGAGTGAACTGAAATATCGAAATAAGTGTTAGTAGAATCTAACGGAGTTTGAAGCGACGAATTTACGAATGGTCTTTTTTTAAATTGTGATAACGATGTAGATTTTAACGTTTTAACGTTTTTATAAAAAACATCTCTCACGGTGTTACTTTCTGTGCTTAAGTAACTATATTTATTAAAGTTATCGAAAACTCAGACTGCACATAAATCTTTTTTATCTGAACATTTCTATCCACAACAAATTTTATTTAATATTAGACGCGGGATATTCTTGTATCCGATGTTCTCTCTCTCTCTCTCCCTCTCTTTCAATTTATGGACAATCAGCCTACCCTCAAATAGTCTCGCATATCATCGATCTCAAACACGCGAAGACTCGTTTATGAATCATTGGAGCTTCCGTTTTCTCCGGAACGTATATAAATAGACTTAAGCGCGCTGCGAAATCAATGAGTGGCGCGCCGTGCTGACGAACTCTCCACCCGTTACATCCTTCAAACTATACGTAGACTCGGTGGCCGGAATATATCCCCTTAATTATCCTATGTGTGCATTCTGAGTGTGAACTCTCCATTAATCATAGGAGAAGAGAAGGGTAGCCGTTGCTATAGCTCGAGCGATTTTAATTCAGACTGGCCGCTCCATATGTATTCTACGGTGCCCACGGGATCATTAGTAACCTTAGGTGGACACCTCCGAGTCGTTCTTCATTCTGATGATGCTACTGCCTCGGTATCCGCCGATCCACGTCATTGGCGAACCGAGCCATCCTCGCGTCGCGTCGATTCACAAACGTAGAGTGCGATTGACTAACTTTCAGAGATTCTGCGAAAGCTTCAATGCAAGCTAAGTGTAGTCGTAGTTGCCGTCTAAATCATGTCCTTGAATTTCAATGAAATTTGAATGAATATATTTCTATATATTTTGTATACTATAATTGTTACATTACTATTAAGTTAGTCTAAAAATATCGATCAATATTAAACAATTACATTGTTTAATCGTATTTTGCAACGTTACGTATTACATATGCGACAATTTTGAAGATCGAGACCTGGAACAAGAGTGAAGAAGATATAAGTGAATAATATCATGATTTTTTTTAATGACTTTATTCGTCTAGAATAATCCTGCGTGCAGTGAAATGCGTTTATCATTTATCGTTCGGCAGATACGATACACTCATGTGCTATAGCATAACGACCACTTTATGGTGAAATAACGTATAAAATGAACTGGCTATAAAGTCCGCAGCTAACCGAGTAACGTCCAGTTATACTTCAGCTCTATGTTGTCTATGACTATGTTTGTAATGTGTATATTCTATAATTTGACACCCTCTATCTTCACTGGACACATTGAAACCTTTACCCGTATATTGAACGTATATTGAACGTATACCATATAATCCGTCTTATAAAACTAAAGCTTATAGATTCTCTCGCGCGCACAACATCGAGCGAATATAGTGAGAATTCTCGATTGCTTAGTAAGATTGCATTTCTACAATATTGATGGAATCTTATCTGTTTATACGTATAATACACGATAATTGTAGATAAAATATTGTAACAAAGCGCATTTGTTTAATCGTATAGAAAATTTAATCGCCTTAGAAAAGTTACAAAATATGAAAGGCAATTTGAAAGACTTTTGCGTTTTCTCTTTTGCGACTATAAATATTTTATTTTGTGGAGATAAAATGCATTGCATATTAATTATACTAAATCCGTTACTATGAGGAAACTCCCCGATTTATATATATATATATATATATATATATATATATAAAAGATTGATACGCCCCATTCTATCCATATTCAATAATACTACGTTTTAATCGCCGTACCGATCTTCTACAATCTACATATCGTGCACAGCCTCCAGCGATAACGTCATCGCGGCTCGATCGTCGCGCGGGATGGAAACGCGTAAAGTCCCAATATTCTCGCAAGATATTCTCTCCCGAAGGCAGTTCGCCGTACGAGAGAAGGGATACGGTTAATTCGCTGCACGGTCCTCTCTTCGAGTCCATGTCGGCGACCACACGCGGATATAGCCGAAGGCGGTGAGCTGCCGTCGATACATCCTCGTCGATACGGACACGTGTTGGCCGACACCCCACAACACTGCCCCGCGGTTCCCTCCCGAGTCCCTCTGGCCGACTCGTAAACATACAATACACGCGGCCTTATGCGATATTATATGCGGCGCGGCCACGGCGCGTTATGCTCCGTAACAGCATTCAGAGACGCAGGCTAAACGCATTCGTGACTTTTTAAAAATGTTGCGATTACGTCACGACACGCACGGTGCCTCAGGCTAGCAGGGCCTCATTAGTCCGGCCGATCGGTCTTTGTTTCTCCGAGTCGCGGAAGAGGGTGGAAACAAAAGCGATCCGCGGGCGGTAAGATCAAAAGAAGTGCTCTCAGAAGTGTCCCCGACAACACGAAGTCGCTTGTGGAGGGTAAATACAAAGTGTTTGATTTTGATGAATAAAGTAGTATTTCTTGCATTGATGTCCGAAATAATTTTTCTTCAACATTAATATCGAAACAATTCTTGTAGTTCTTGGCTCTCGGAAACAGAGGCTATAACTCATTCTTTTTACGTCACGCGATCATCTCAAAGAACGCGTAACTAGCAACGCAATATATAATATTTAAGATATACGTCGCATAACGAACACATCTCGAAGATCGCCAATGAAGGTGCGTAGGCCTGCAGCGCCAGATAGTCTATATTCTCAGGACAGAACGTTCAAAAGTTTACCGATGCGAAAGATCATCAGGTGCAATGGCTCATTGATGCGTTGCGTCAGGAGTTTTGCAAGGACGACCGAAGGTTGCGACCGCGAGCGAAATCTATATAATCGATTCTGATTGCATTGAAGCCCGGTAGTAGTGGCGTTGATTGGTGCATTCATAAATATCCATTAGTGGACAATGTCGGTAATGATCGAGCGTGCGGGCTACGCCCTGCCGAGCTGAAGGGCTCCTGGTAGCTCTCTTCTGGTAGCTGAGAAACAAGACTCGATCGTAGCACGCCATCCGTCTGCATCTCGACGTTTCGTCCTCTTTTTTTTTACCCTTCCATAGGCGCACCTTTTTTCCCCTTGTCCTCTTCTCCGCCTCCAGCATCTTCCATCCTTTCTCTCTTTCGACTTGGTTGTCTCGTTGGAATGCCTGCCGGATGAACGCATTCGATTTCGGGCCATAATATATCGGGTGACCTTCGATCGACGATGGGCGTAGAAAATGAGCAACGGTCGGGCTTGGGTCCAAGGCCAGCTTCGATGGATGCATCGGTCGTCGATGTCCGAATTTAACCCAACGAATGTGGGATTACTGTTTCGTTAATCCTTTTAGCATATCTTATAAGATATATTAGAGATTGCGTTGAGAGATCGAGCGATAATGTCTTTGGAATTCACATTTGTATGATTTCACAGTTATCATTGTCAAGTTTCCGTGAATTCATTAATGCAAAAAGTGTCTTTATTTCAAAGATATAAAATAACCGACGATTGCGAAAATAAATTCAATTACCGGGAATTCAAATAAAGATGTCGATGAGTGATACACTATTTTTAAAAACACATTGCGATGTAACATCAACGTGCGATATCGAGAGGAAACATCGATTAGCGATGAGACCCGTCAGATTTACGATCGCGACCCAATCAGATTCTCCACGTTAAAACTGGTTATATCGTTCGTACCAATTAGAAAACTCGTTTCCGCACCGACGGAGATAGCGGCCGCGATCGTTTCTGATCTTGATCCGTAATTAGTTCCGCCGTTGCCTCGCTAATGCTTTGGCTCGTTAAAATTTATCCCATTTTTATGCAATAAGCAGTTTACTGTACCTTACCGTCAGCCACTGGCTGATTCTTCAGATAAACCCGACAATTTATATTCTCTCAAAGAAGTAGACGTTATTTTTCGGTGATTTTTTTCGCGTTATCTCATCTCATTCTTTTGTGGAAAGAGGCAAAAGACAGTTTTACGGCCATTTACGTCTAGCCACGGAAGACCACGTTCCAACTTTTATGTGTGACATAATTTTTAAAGAAAAAATCGTGCAGATAGATCGATTTGCATTCGAGAGAACATGCTCATTAATCGACACGCCATTCCTCGTATCCCTCGTACAAGTGGTCATAAAACTTTATGTGCATAATTAATAATTTATATATTTTTTCAGTATTTATTTATTAAATAATTTAGTACGTCTCTTGAACGTGGCAAAAAGCTAATTCTCTAAAAAAGGATTGCAACAATTTTGGCGAATGGATATGTCGGAATTATTCAGCGTCTCGTTTGCTCGACGGATATAAAAAGTACTAGAAACATTCGGCGCGCTTCCAATGTTTTCACACGCGTTCTTTTTTATAAGAGAGGCTTTAATCTCACAACCGATTGAGACGATGCTGCGAGATCGGGCATCGGCGCGAAACGCGTGAATCGGTCGGGCGAGCGCCGCAAGGGAGATTTTCAGGTCCGCTAGATGAGAAAACCAGTCCTTCGATAGCTCTGACCCCTTCGTATCTCCGTGATCCCCTCTAATCTGCTAGGGCACAAATCCATATACCCACACACACGCGTGACACACGCGTAAACCCGCGACTATGACGGATACACACGTGGGGCCCTGCTCCGACAATGGGGGAGTTACCTGTTGAGCATACAGACAGGTGACACCCCGTGTCCTTTATTCCATATATCCGTTGCGTCGTATTTTATCGGTTGGAAAGTTTGATTTCTCGTAACGGCGGCGGGGGTCACAATAAAAATCCGTCGCTGGCTCCCACGCCGATCAGCAGTCAAGAGTGGGGCCGGAGATTACTTTCATAAATTTTCCCCCACTGACGCGGACACATTCGTCGATCGCGCATCGTCGAGGATGAGTAATCCGGAGGTGGCATTGTGTACGATGCCCATGTGTACATGGCTCCGCTTTGAACGATCGAAGAAGAGCTTCAGAAAATTGGTAGAGAGTAAAAAAACTGATGCCCTTAGTGGACTATGCGCTTCGAATTATTGTTGGGGTGTGATTTTTGGAGTAAATCGTTAAATTCTCGTGAAAATTTCTTTTTTGTTTGTACTCAAACACAGTCATACAATAATTTGTAATATCAGGATCAGGAAGCTGTTTATATTTATCGTGAATAACTTTCCAATGTGAATCAGCGTGAAATTTAAAATTGAGCATATACGTCAAAGGGGTTGGCTACAACGGATGTGTCTGTGGGCGGGCTGTTTTCGATACTCAAAAATTTCCGAAGACTTCCGAAGCATATTTTGTTCGAAGCATCACAGCGGCGAGTATAAATTAGAATCGATCAACTTCGCTTTTCCAAACTTTCTCCAGATTAGCATCATGTCTGGCAGTTATAATTTGTGAGTGACCCCCGCTGAGGCTCGAACTGAGTCAGGGGTATTCCGGGCCCTTCTGAACGAAACGTCACGTGGACAGTACCCTCGTCAATATCGATACACTCACCCAGACTCCTACATATTGGAGTACCCTACGAAATTGGAGTCGAACTTCTCACGGATGCCAGTTGTGAACCAAATTAAAATCCTGTCAGAATAATAATACCATGCTAACATTCCTTTGGAATTCCAGATCTCTACTTATGTGCCTTTAGACAAATTCCTATGATAATGTGTTATGTTAAAAAAATTGTGACAACCGCCTCGAGTAACTATAGCTGCACATTGTTGAGTAATATTGAGATTTTACATTAAGATTTACGTAACGATTGTTTCATTCAAAACTAAAAAGAAAATATAAAGATGACTGAAATCGGTCGATTAAAACGATTAAATCTGTCACATAACTTATTTACAACTTTTATTAACTGAGATACAAATTACTATTGAATAAAAATAGAATTTTATGCAATTACAGAACAAATAGTTTGATTTTGCATCACAGGTTCGCATTTATATATATGTATGTATATATAAGTTTCTTTTAGCGAATACCAATAGAAAATCATGCTTGAGAAACATAAAAGTTATGCAGGTGCTCCGCATAATCTGCTTTGCACCGTTGCACTTCCGGAAGAAACTGCATGTGGCAACCTTCTCCAAAACAGCCCCGAGATCTTTTCTGAAACGATCGGTGCTTACGATAAAGCTGTACTCGTATATATAGCGATCCATATATTACGTGGATCGTAATCGTACTCGAAATTACGGATGAAACCGCATAATCTATGTACAACTCGTTTCCGAACTGTATCCGATGTATCGATCTTCTTATTTACTGATCTTATTTAACGATTCGACAGACAGAGAAAGAGAGAGAAAGAGAGAGCAGTTCTTTCGCCTTTATTTCCTCTTACATTGATGCTCGTGCATGACATTCACGTGAACGGTTCCTTTTCAGGATTTATTTGCTAAGTCCATTGCCGGTAAACTTGACAATTCAGCAGCAAGATTTGTATTCGTTTCTCCCGCCTCTTACATGTTCACATATTTTGCATGTCACAACAGTCGTTCCAAAGACACGTCGGCGCAGTATAATCGTTAGGTTAGGTTAACTTTCGGCCAATAGTTGCATTCCCGAGAAAAGAGCAAAATTAAATCAAAAAAATTTTTGTAAAAAGTACTTGTATAATAATATCATCATCAACAACTTCCACTCAACTGTCAAGGTGACTGCCAGGTTCTGCGCATTAGTATTTACATTTTGCTCCCTACACGAGAAACTTGCTAAAGATATATGTATTTCTATCACTAAATTAAGAGATCTGATCGTGCATCTATTTCTAAATTTTAATCGATCAAATATTTAGGAATTATATGAATCAGTATTTTGACACTGCACAAGAGACTAATTAAATAAATTAAATCTCAATAATGGAAGGTCACGATACTCGTATCGAATCATCCCATAAGTAATATGACTTTTTAGGTCTTTTTGAAATAAAAGAAAAAATTTGATGTTTTAATTTTTTAATCTAAAATATACTTTTTATTATTATTTACAATTCTTTCCATCTTAAATTTTCAATTTCTTAGTAATATAAATCTTTCGTTTGGAGCTAAAAAAGTAATCAAACTCGTTTTTATTATTTATGGAATGACCCAATAGTAGCAAAGAGTGTCGCAAAAGTAAACAAAAATGTAGACAGAGATAATTTTTAAAATTTGGAGCGATTGAACAGGAAAGTTGAAGGTATATAAATTCTGCGGCAACTGCACACAAGAAGGGCGCACACGTCGAACAGTGGAAATCCGCGCTTCCTTCCGCGTCATCCACGAGACGATCAAAGTTCAACCTCCATAATCTGGCCTAATCATGGCCCGGTGCCCCCGCGTCTCGACTCGCTAACTTCTGTGACGTGTGCCAAGTCGCGGCGGGTTGCGCGGATCCAAGAGAGAGGCGGGGTGGTAGAATGTAGGATGAAGGGGAGAGCGAGAGGTGGTATCAGTATCGCTCCGAGTAGGTTGCCAGGCGGGAATAAACCGTTTATCCCATATTATAATTAGTTAAATTCTTCGGGACGTGGAGGTGTCTTTACACGTCACTCAGCCCACTTCGCTTCCAGGCTCATCCACCCTCTCGCTCCACCTCTTGCACCCTCCTTTGCCCAACCTAGCCTCCTTCTTCCATCGCTCTCCTTCCCACGACAGAGACGAGCCAGCCGTCCCGACTTAAGTCGTTCACCCGCCTCAGTCACGCGCGCGAGAGAGCTACGTAAGATATTAAACTATCTGAAAATTAGTTAAGTCTTGTTTAAAAGTTAGCCCCGACCAACCGGGCAAGTATTGGCCGCAGGCTAACGACGACAGGGAAAATCGACAGCGCGTCTCTCCGTTGTGAAAGAGTTGCTTCATACGCAAGAGTATACAATGGAATTCAATCTGGTTTCCATAATAATCGAAATTTATTATTTGATCTAATATTGCAGATTATTGTAAATGCCCATTTTCTTAAAAAATGGTATAAAATTTACGAATCATAATCTCATAAACATTTCTATATATACATATATGTATGTATATAAGCAATTTTATATATTTTTTTCAACGAATTGTTTTAGAAAATAATTGATAATAATCGATGAAGAGAGACAAACGACAATACTTATCGCACTAATCAGTGAATTAAGAACAGTTGCTTAATCGGTGACTAAATATTCGCGTTAACAAGTGAATCTCGCGAAGAAGCTAAATGTATTTGACACGTTAACGTCTGTTTTCTCGTCTTACACTCTTGCGGGAATCTGAAGGTGTACGAACGTCCCTTAAGGGCATGTTACAGTACTCTTCGAGCCACTTCAGATCCTCTCGCTCCGATACCTTCGCCCGTATCATTACGTACCTACCCTCGAACGAACTGATGCATACCTTGTGCCTCTACAGCACAATGTTTCTCTACTAACCGCGGTGCGTCGATGTGAGTTGAATAAAACGTATATTTAAAATTTTCACTGAATGTGTTTCAGTTTCTGCCTGAGGTGCGCGATATGAGCAGACAATGTTCCTGTTAACATAAACGTTGTAATTTGTCTAATGGAAGTACATGATAAGAATATTATTTTCCTCTATATACCGTCATAAATTATGCATGCATTGCACTGGCATTTGTGCAGGTTGCAGTTAGAATTGCAGTTAGAGCTATATAGACATAAGAATCGGCGTGTACTTAACTTGAACTAGGTTTAAGAGTACTTCCCTTTTTCACACGATAGAAAACCTAAGGATTTCCATAACTCTTTAGATAACTGATTTCCCAGCAGCATTCCCATTTATCGATCTTTTGGAACCTGAAGAACTTTGAGCTTTCTGGAGAACTTTACCTCAACCTTATCTGCTCAATTTTTGCTATATATTTTTTTATTTTCTGTTTAATAATAAAAGTATATTTTTTGCGCATCGTCGAGTGTGCCAAGATGTCTCAAAGACTTTTTCGCACGTTCCTCGCACTACTGGCGAACAGTGATCGTTGCTGATCCGAATGATTCGGCGAAAGGCAGTGTCTCAGTTCTACCATCTTCCAGCCCTCCCATCCACGCCTTATTCCATCGACGTCAGGCCCGCCATAACTCGACCAAGCGAAACAGAACGGGGCATACGAGCGACTCGCCGTGGAATCTGTGTGTGGCCACGAAGGCATGTATAAATACGCGAGGAGAGCCGCGTATAACAAGTTATGGCAGATAAATTTATAGCATCTCCAGTGAAACGCCATTACTTTAAATGCACCCCTCTACTCGGGCGAAAGAGCCATCCTCTTCGACCGCACGATTCTTCCTTCTCTTTCCCTCGACCGCCCCTTCCGCGAGGGCAAAATGGTCTCTATCGGCTTTTACGATTTTTAAATAGCCCGCGTGAACACTTCTGACGTCGCGGTGGTACGACAGCACGTGGCTGTACGCCTTTTGTCTCATGCCCGACCGTTTCAATTCCTCAGCGGTTGGATGAAACGAATTAATAGCATACGGCGATTCTTTATGCACAGATAATTAGGCAATTAATCTTCTAGCCAGTAAAGTCATATGCCACTTGCTATTTTATGATGTTTTCTTCCCGATAACTTCAGCAAAACTTTCAAAGTTTTTACGTTAGCATTTACACACGTAGACACATTTGCTCGGAAAATTCTTTCAATATTACGACTTTGAGTATTATATTTATTGCTGTATTTAATAGACTTCAATAAAAAGACTTGTAAAAAAACTTCAATAAAAAAACTTATAAAAAATTTACTAAATATTATTGAAGAACACAAATTATGAAAGTGACAATATCCACAATGCGTGCGTGCCACGAAATACATTTGGCAATCAACGATTCTTGATCAATTAATCAAGACGGTATCACGGCTTTTGCATCTTTTTGTGCCTCATGCACAATTGCACATAAATTTTTTGCCACATCCTGGGACGCAAATAGAGAGCGTCGTCTGCTGATCACAGCGAGTTTATTAATTTTTTAGCGTTATTGCTTAGCTCAGTGCTCATTTCTTCGTCGTTCTTTATTTTTATTTAATAACAATGATATGTCACGGGCAATGAAAATGGGAAAAAAGAGCGGCAAAAGACCCGAAATACGAGAAAGCGAGAGTCCTCCGAAACGTGCGCGGCTACCGGAAGCCGATTGACGGAGTGACGTCGACCCGATATCGATCGCGACGCGACCCAAGTAAGAACAAGGGTCTGACCACGGTGGGCCTTCTTCATGGCCGTGGTATGGTGTGCCCTATAAGAAGTGATCGTTACTCCACGCCGCCCTATAATCTACACGGGCTAATGACGTCCATTACGTTACTGCGCGTCTCGGCCGCGCTTCGGACCGCTCGCGTCGTCCGCTCGCTTGGCCACGGTCCCCGATACGCGACTCCGGTGGGTGCCGACTCTCGGCTAAGCGCACGGCCGTGCAGAACACACGGGATACTCGCAGAATACGTAGACACAGGGCGGCGAGGCGTTTATACAGTTGCAGTCGCGGCACGGTGAATTTTGCCACGCATATTCCGTCTCGTCCGCGTTTGCATTTCATTGGTGACGCGTTCAGGAATTCGGTGTGCAAAATCTCTTTTCCTTATAAGGCGCCGTTAGACTTTGGCTTCGAGAATCGAGATAGCTTCGTTGCATTCGCATGCTTTTTACTAAACTTGGAAAAGGATGATGTCCCGAATGATGCGATTACTATGACAAGATAATCTTGGCGGATCGTTAACGGAAATAAATGTAATCTTAATGATACTTATGTTAATTATTTATAATTATATTTGTTGGGAATTAATATGTTCCTTGTAATACCAACCGTATCACCGCATACATAATTCCTCTGGATAATCACTGTTTACGAACGATTTCGTACATTTGATGACACGCGTTATTGAGCAACTACAATAATACATATACAAGAAGAGACGAAACTGGCTGGTAATTAGCGCGTTTGACCATCTCGCTTCGTTAAGAATGCTGATAATAAATCTCTAACTTATTATCCGGAACGTTTAACTTTTTACGAAGCAGGATAGCACTTTGGCCGAACCCATCCGAATCTTCCGTGGCTCGACGCCAGGCAGCTGCGGCAAGATTAATGTATATTTATGTACATTTCCGAGCGTTTTTAAGTCGACCAACGTCTTTCTCTTTCGTCTTCAGTCCAGAGAGTCATCGAATAATTCCCAATATTAACATTAAATTTATCAAGTTTCCCGGTATAAATGTATGCAAATGACATTCGAGGAAATCGAACAAGTGGTCGAGCTATTTTAGTAGGAACGTTTAATGCAAACTTTCTTGAGCGATGGGATCTTTATTCACAACGAGTAGCATTGTAATTAACCGCAGTCGAGTGATTACATACGATAGACTCATGTCGTGAAGTAGGTCGGTTGGAATATTGCACGATCTGTCGACGTTCGGAACTTTTCGAAACGAGGGCATACATCTGCTTTGCTCTTCGTACCGGTATACGTCAGGTATATTCATCTAGGCGTCAATACAGTATAAATAGTTCGAAAGTTCCAGTTTGTGTGCACGCACATGCGAAATACGTAAACCTCGCATACAGTACGGTGAGGTATGTGCGGTCACGTCCCTTGAACTGGCGTAGTTTCGTTGCGAGCACGTGTATCCGTAGTCGAGGAATTTGTTCGAGTGTAGTAAATACCTACCTACTGTTGGGTACCGTCCTGTGTCAGACAAAATAAGAAAGACGGGGGAAAGACACGCATACGCTCCGAAACTAATCGTCGCGCAAACTTCTGCAAGCAAAAAATCATCGCGTTTTGGATAAATTTCCGTAAATAACTGCTTATTAAAGGAGACATAATTAACGGATACAATTAACACGCTGGATTAAACGAACAATTTAGAAAGATAACTTTGTTTTTTGTGAAAAGACAACGGATTGGGTGTAAATTTTCATCGAACACGTTTTAACAGCCAAAAATGTCGAAGTGTATGTGCACCCTCGACTCGCGGGGAGGAAAGGGATGAAAGGAACGAACATCAAACAGGCGAGAAATGCGGAAGAAAGTGCTTCCTGTACTTTGGCACGATGGTGGATGGGTTGCGGTGAAAGGTTGGATGTTAGACAGTCTGGAAGAGTCCTTCCAGGCCATTCTACAATGTAGGCATGAGTAAAACGGGTGCAGCATACGATACGCTGTCTCCTCCTTGCCGATAAGTCGATGCGTGATTAGAGGGTGGCATTGTGCTTTGAGGGTTACCTACCTTATCCCCACGTCTTCTTCCTCTTCCTCTTGCCGTTCTGTCGACAATAATTACAAGCGTGGCACGGGAAGGCGCCTCTTTGAGCTTATCGATTGCTTGGCATTAATAATTGCACGCCGAGGCTCGTTGGCTGCGAATAATCGTTCTGATCTGCCATCCGTCTCGACGATCCTGTTATAATATTACCATTATCGTTTAACCATCAAGTACCCTGTGTGAACTGAACGCACGTACGTCATGCATTTATTAAGAATTTTCCTTCTGTATTAATTTTTTCTTTATGTATTAATCGTGATGCTCGATTAGCTTGCGATGATAAGTGGATAGCAGTATAATAGGTCGTTCGCTGCATGCGATGACTTGGAGAAAAATGCCGTTCTGTTATTCGACAACTTGCAACTTCAAGGATAATTTCAGAAAGTGCAGAAGAAAGTTGCAAGATCTTTAAGAATGCAGCACGCCAGCTGAAAATTCATCCGCTCTTCCGATCTTGTTGCTCCCTTTCCCCATTCGAATGCTTCGAGTCCTTACCGAGTTTTGGGATAAATTTTACGGGTCAAAGTAAATCCGATCTTCGAGGGGAGTTCGGAGGCGCGATAATCATTACAAACGCGGAGAGAATTTCCAGCTGCACAGATTCATCAAGTTTTACATCTATCATTAACATTTGCGACACTCGAGGAAACTGTGCTTACCGATTCGCTAACGTGTTTTCATTTACAATGCTTTCATGAAGAATATGCATGAGAGTCAAGATTAATGATGTTATTAATTTCATCAGGCTCGATTACCGATTCATTTATTGCAACCTAGTTTCAGGATACCTCTACGTAGAGACTAATTATCCAATAATACGTTTTGTATTAATCATCGATGTCGAGAGAGCGTTACTTACGTGAAAGTTCGTTCATTAAAACGCAAAAACCTTACCGCCATTAAATATCCACGCATTTATATATATTTTTATGTGAATTTCTGCTTTTCTTTGCAACCTCCGCGGAGGAAATTCCAGAGGTATGGCTACTCGGGAGGCCCAGGCGTTTCGCTTTCACGATCGAAGATGTCGTGTTTACCGGATCTACCCTGCAGGTGTCCCCAAGTAAATCAAGTCTCGCCTAAAAGATAAAGAAAGAGAGAAAGAGAGGTGAGAGAGAGATCCAATAATAAAGCAGGATATATACGAAGAGAAAGAGGAAGAAAGAAAGAGAAAGAACGGAGAGGGGAAGGCGACTCTACCTCGCTCGTACTAAGGACGTATCGATATCCGTGTAACGATATCGCGTGTACCATCGAAACCGATAAATAACCGACGGTCCGACATAAATCCCGCCTTCGCTCCTTATAAATCCGGCAACGGATAGCGCGACGGACAGTTCCACGCATTGGCCGCCGGATTTTACTAATTTTCTGTCGCGCACGGACTCGCCGCGCACCATAGTCCGCCGCACAAAGGGAGATAAAGGGAGAGAATGCTTAAGCTTTGCAACTCTCCCTCCTATCTTCCATTTAGGCTCTCTTTCTCGACCCTCCTCCTCCTCGCCATCTCCCCCGTCCAAGTTTTCTTTCTCTTTAGACGGGGCCCAATCTTTCCTTCCTCGTCTTGCTTCCACGTCAGGCCACGTGTACGCGTAGGGAGTGGATGCACCGAGGCAATATATTTCTGGCATCCATTCCTCCTTCGCCTCGTTCATCCATTCATAATATGCATATGCTTTTGTCGTCCTGTCCCTGTTGGGCCCGTTTTTGTTGGGCCATTAGGAGCCTACGTATCAATTTTTCTTGTGTCCGCGACACCACCACCGACGTCGCCGCCGTGTTCAGATCACCCCGCAACGGGGCAAAGAGATGTAAATTCGCAATTCATGCACGGAGCCTGCTATTACTGTCGTCATCTTGTGGATTTAAAATAAAATGCTAGATTTAACGCTATTTATTCGATTGCAACTATATAAATCCGTTTTTGATTATCACTCGTGATATCCGAAAAAAATATCAGTCAGAAGTTTCCGTCAATAAATAAGAATGAAGTATGCTTGACATTTTTTTCTACGAAAAGAAAATTAGAATGCACAACCGTCGTGTCTCTCGCGCTGTTTCACAATTTTGGGATGTTCCGTCGATATCTGATTCAATCTATCGGATTGATCGGAGCAACAGATCCGAAATACTTGGTCTTTAAAGAGAGAGGTATTCGACAGGTCGATTCCTCGGAGGGGAACGATAATGAATCGAGTTTACCTCCGACTAGCACAATTTTCTAATTGCTCGCGGTAATTAAGGGTTACCGGAGGATCGTCTTCCACTGGGAGCTACCGGGAAAAATTACCTGGTAGACGTACCTTTCACTCCAATTCTTTACCACTTTCTCGACGTTTTGACCTTCGAGGAGCGTCACGGAAGTAGTTTAATCGTAAATTAACTGCGCTGTAGATACTTAGCAGCTCTGTGCATCAAAACGTGTCTAATTAATTAAGAATTAATCTTTCTAGGTAACGAAGCGGACACGGCGCGTTACGAAATTAAACAAATAATTAGTAACAATACTGTGAAACGCGTTGCTATGCTAATATTTATTACAACGCGAACTTGTGTGATACAGAATTCTAACCGTTTCTAACCATTTTAAAGTTGATAAAAAAAGCCTGTTATTAGGATTAAAGTCGACATTCTGAAACTGAGCTACTGATTTATTTTATTTTCGAGCAAATTAGTAATGTTTTACTCTTGTCTCGTATCAAGTGATTTTGGTGCGACTAAAAATGCAAAGGGTCGTGTCCAGGCGCGTGGAATTACCGACGCGAGGAAGCCCACTCGAAATTCTCCTTATATCTCGAGATTCGATCTCTTGAGACGAGAGACGCTGATTACCTTATGACTTTCTTCTTTTTTCCCTGCGATCCTCCCGCGGAGACTAAACCAGTATCGATATTCCCGAGGCGGGATCAAGGCATCACTATCCTTCTCGGGGTAGAGGGAGACTAAAACTTTATAACTCCGTAGATAGATAATGACTTTCAATAAACCATCGATCCATGTGTCTGCATCAGGAGCCCGCAGAATGTGTCGCGTAAGAACTTAATATAGCCTAAAGGAGGGAGGCGAAGATGCCGGGAGACTTGCCGCGCCCAGGACCACGAACTGGCTCGTAAAATAAATCGGTGACATCCTGGAAGGCTGGTTAGGCGATTTGTGTGACGGACAACGCTGTGGAGGAAGGGTCGTATTATGAAGACGTCACCAGCTAGCCCGTTCGACTCGATCCCGCGGGAACGCTGTGCATCGGCAGATTCATTTGTCAGAGAGACGTCCGCGTCACGCGGTTGGAGGTCCTTCCACTTATGATCGACCTACCGATTTCTTTATCAGTGCCTACAACCTGATTGACTTATTATTATTCGTCAGAGAGACGATTTGAAGATGACTTCGTCAAAGTTGTCAGCATGCAAGGGAGAATGCGCGGCAGAGAATAACTTACATAAAGACATTTTGAATGATAGAAGTCTATTGCAACCTAAGATGCAGAAGATACCCGCACGTTATAATATTATTTGTATAATGTTCTATATAAAACAATCTTTATGATAAGAGTGTCACATAAATATGTATTAAAATAAACTTATATAAGCGAAGTATAATTTCAATGAGAAGAATAAAATATTTTTTGAAACTAATTAATGAAAAATATATTAATTAATAATAAAAAATCACAATTTTATATTTTGTCAAAGATATAGAAGTAGATGCTGATATTTTTGTGTTATACAAAGCCCACAATTAAGAAAAAAAATTTATTGTGAAAAAGATTACACGCGATGGAAATAATCCCGCATATACTGGATAATAACAGTAAGTTCCATCTCGAGCGATGCTAAGATCTCGAGAAGTGGAATGTTACGCAACGGCCGTAGTCACGATTTGCGATCGCAGTGACATTACGATCGTTGAAATGTCATCACTTTCAGTTTATAGATTTTTCACATCGACGAAGATTACTTGAGATTATGTTGTCATAAATCATGAGAAAAGACTTTTTTCAGCATTCGTGTGCAATAATAATTTCTAGTCTGATGCTAAAGATCCGTATAATAGAAGGCAAACGATCTCCACATAATATCTGATACGACGCGATAATTTTCCTTGCGTAATTTCATTACAATTCTTGTAATACAACCATGTGGCACTAATATGTGTCTGCTGTAGAGATAAATTTCGATTCAGTTGTGTATTAAATATGTAGAAGTTAGAAATATAATAAATTAGATAAAAATAGATTTTATAAAAAATAAATTAACTTAATATATATTTCGTTTGTTTTACGTGGTTTTCACAGTCATAACAAGTTAGTTTAATGGGATCAGATCAATTACAGTGCATACTCTCTGAATTGCTTGCACACCAGAATGCATCAGCAATTTTCCCCAAAATTAATAAAATAGTAAAGTACAAAGTAAAGACCATGAATATTAATGTGAAATATAAATCTCGCAGACACGCCCGTCTCTAAAAAGTTCTATCAATATGAAACAGTATATACCTGCGTTGTGGGCGCGCGCGATAGTCTGAGCCGCGAAAATATATTATTTCAAGATCAATGATCGAGAGAATCGTAGCCGAACGATATCTAAAGCAATATGTGTGTATAGGATCACCTAAATCATAATTCAAAAAAGGGAGAGGTGAGTAGAGAGGGAGTGCAGTGCGTCACCCATTGTCCAAAGGCGGGTGTGGTTTTGTCGTTGTTGGACCAACGCGTAGGATGGTCTACCTGGGCCTCATCGGGCTCAAGAGAAGGCCCGTCTCTAATGCTAATATAGTCTCCGAAATTGTACGAAGGCGAGACATATCCCGTCGCTGAATTTTGCACCCATAAATCCGTTGAACACCGACGAGCACGCGGGCGCACTTTTCTTAGTTGTGATAATAGGCAGTTTTTTTTCATCAGGGATTCTTCCATGGATTAATAATCCTTGATTTTTTTACACGTTGCAAAAAAATTCTAGCCAAAATTCATAGATCAATTCTTATAGATTTTATTTCATCAGAAAATTTTCATGTATAATTGTTACAATTTAGTGTCACGTTTGCTTAAAAAATCTAAAATATATCGTCTTACATTCTAGAGTCACAAGTAATCCAATTTTGAGATAATGTTATACATCAAAGATATTAAGATCAAATTAATCCTGATGCTTATTATGTGATATGTAATCTCGTTTCTTTTCATTCTTCAGCGAAGGTGAATCAGGTATCAGAATGCGAGCGAGTCTCCTTTTTTGTCTAAACGGCAATAAATTCTTGGATAATGCAGGCCGTCTCACACGGCGTATTCCGGACGTCGCAGCGCGAGGGTGGTCAGGGAGGGCAGAAGGGAGATGGTTGCGAGGGGAAAAGGATATTATTAATATTTCAGAATTTATAGGGTGGCAGTATTAGATGTGTGAACCCTGCTATACGACCATGGACGTATTGTGGAAGCCGGCGTGAAGGTTCCAATCACGCGACTACGCTGTCCGTTATGGCACATAAATTGATATTATGTACGGAACCGCGCGTGTTAGCGGTCCGATGTGCGGATGCATATATGCGGGTGTCTAACGCGAGAAAGAGAAGTCCCCCTCCGCGAGTGAGTCTTTCTCTCGAGTCATCGAGCGGGTGTCAATTACAATTGCTGATTCGAGATTGATCGTATACGGGTGACGCTGGTAATCATCATTAAGACCTTCTTGTGTGGACGGAGCACGTTTCACGAGAAATTTTATGGGCGTCGTTCGATGCCCGCTCCTTCGGAGAGCGACACTACGAATAATTTCGAGTAGAAGGGAAAAGTTGAAAGATCGATTAAGCGGAAGAGAATTATAATAAATGAGAGAATATGTTCGTGTCATTCGTGTTATTAATAAACATGAGAATCGTTACACCAATAATAATATTAATTTTTTTTAAATTAATGTTAAAAATAAATCTCCAAAGTATAGTATATCGCTATTTCAATAACAATAGTTGTTATTAAAATTGGTGACTTCAGATAAAGAGTTGTGTGTCATGGCGTATGTTACTGCAGTATGTTATGCACATAATGATTATGTTAGCACATTAGATATGTTTAACCGCCACTGTCCGTGGCGGCGCGTTTTCCGGATCTGAACATTGTTCGTATCACGGACTTTTCTTCGTAGTGTGAATGCTATAAGCGCGATAAATTTCCTCTTCAGAAACGACAGAGAGAATTCCAAAAGTTTTCGATTCAAAAGATGGCGGGGAAGGAAGGCAGTTGAGAGAGCGCGAGAGAGAAAGAGAGAGAAATGAATTATGCATGAAAGCTTCGATTCGCGGATTAAGCGAGCACAGCCCGTAGTTCTAGTGCCTATTCTTCGTTCTGGAAGGCAGAGGTAACCAACCGTAGCCGTCCGTAGCGAATGTCGAAAGACTCGGTCCGTATAGAATGAAGTGGAATTGTCAAAGACACGGAAATCCGTGGAAAAGATGACCAAAGCGATCCAGCTTCTTTTGAATAACTTCATTCTTGTTATCAATATCGTGAGGCGACGATTGGCTGTCTGCGAGCTTGCAGGAAATAATTAATTTGTACACCACGCCAACATCTTTTTGTCGACGTATGCATTGTATACGACTCATACATACACTCACGCAATACGCGTTCTCTTTCGCCACGACGAATTATATGCAATTTTCGCGTCACTAAAAAGGGTGTATCACTTATTCAGCAAATGAATTTGAAGATAATTTTGTTCACGGTAGCATAAGCTATAATTAGACCAATCAGAAAGCGCATTCATTGTTGACACGATTTATCATTCTTTTTCTTTAAAATAATCTATACATATATCTATAATTATCGCGGTCATATATCTACATGTTCTCTCCGAAAGTACCGGAAAGTTCGCCGAATTCTCGTCCTTCAGAGTTTCATGGAAACCGCGGCGTAAGGGCCCGTAGGTCGAGATTGCATTCTGGCACGTATGGTAGTTTCCAAGATGGGTATTTGATAGGATGCGGCCACGTAGGATACGTAAACGCGGCGTATACTCGGTAGATTAGGATGATATAATTACGACATTAACATAAGTCACCGGGCAGGTACAACCGCGGAATAGTAATCGTGTCGAACACGTGTGCGCCGTCGTCATCGTTTGTTTCGTTTTACTGCACTTTCGTTCCTGGTCGACCGGGCAGTTCTTCAGGTTCACGAGCGCTCCGTCAGGGTTAAGCTTCGGCTAAATGCTGAGATATTTATCGCGAGAGGTTGGGAAAATTTCGGGAGATTATTGCCATTACACAATCGCAGCATCGAAATTCTCTGTCTTTTCGTTATTAATGTTATTAATTAACATAATAATAAAAAAATTTATTAGAATCTTAATAGAGACAAACGTATTCGTACCTAAAAAATCTTTTTTCGCTAAAGCCGTAATATATTTTCATCTCGGCACTTCCATTTCTGAATATAATTCAGGTCCTAAATTATTCCTATCATGTGACGGGTGAGATCGTAATTCAAATTAATCTTCATCGCACTTATCAATTATTGATGACTTTGAAGTTATAATTCAAGCGTCGTCAATTGTGCGGTGGATCTATACGGGCCGTATTTTCATCGTCTTCTTTAATAATCTGCAATAGCTTTTTCAAAAAGATACTTTATACATACTAGAGTCATCGCGATGGCATTTCTTATTATTCCGGTTTGTAAATTCGATTACGTATTTCCATTCTCTCAAGCGAATGCAAGAAAGAAATAAAGACAGCCCGCTCTCTCATCGATCGTGAATTTCGATCACGCAGGCGGGGTCGACCCCAGACTGCATTATGAAAGCCGCTGCCGGCCGTGCTCTCGGTCGCTGCGCAACGCCGTCAAAAACCGATCGGTCGATGACGCGGTGCCTTAAGATGCATCATAATTATCGTGGATGCCCGCTCGTCCGGCCCCGCTTTCTCGCGCGGGTGGAATACGAAGTAGTTGGCTTTCCCTGTATCAGGTACGAACGTTTCTATTTATGGCTGCCGGCTCCCGGCCCCAACGAGTTATGATATTGTTTCGGCCGGTTCTCAGAATCTACGCGATCGGTGACTCGGATAAACCGCGGAGGAGAGAGAGAGAGAGAGAGAAAGAGAGAAAAAAATGAAGATAAAGTCGCTGCGAGCGAGAGGTACGTCTTGTATTTCGCCTCGGTACGCACTGAACGGAGAGAAGATATGAGCGAGAGAGAGACGGATAATTTTATTTCTTCATCAAACAACGCGCGACCCGCCTATCTTTTATGATCGCTTGACCACTTCATTAGTTTGCCGACTTTCCGAAGGTTTCAAGCGCAGCTCTCTCGCACTATTCGTGCTGTTAGTCATTGTTTGATGAATAATAATTGACATTTACCGATAATTTTAATATTGTTGATGTGTAATATATAATAATCGGTTATGAGGCATAATATGAGAGAGCATTTGGTTTTCAAAAATATTCGGTCAAATTTAAAATCTTGAAAATCCGGTTTGCATTAAACTCGCGAACAACTAACTCGATTAACAAGTCTCTGTTAGAGCTTAACCCTATTGTTATTCAAAGAGTGAAACTTTCCGCTGCGAATTACATGCATTCCGTCAGTAGCGAATTGATTACGCACCAAATAGGTTTTCCCTATATCAAGATTGCATTTTTCGCGTCCGATCGTGGAACTCTTTTCCTCTGACACATGGTCACGTAAGAGCAGAACAGAAAGAGGGAAGGGGAAAGTTGACCCTCTCAAGAGTTGGCCGAGGTTAGTTATGGAGCCGACGGTCCCTGCACGCGGTTACAGAAGTATTTGAATGGCTGTCGGCCCTTGTAAGCTGTCAAAAAGTCAAAGGGAAACCACTAAAATCAGTTAGGGATCTCAACTATGCATGAGAGCGAGAGCGAGTGTGCGACGGCTCGCGCGAAGAAGAAAGGACGGTGGCTCCTTCTCTCGCGAGGAGGGAGACGTTCCCGTGCGCGAAAGAAGAACAAGGAAGATAGAAGGAGACACGAGCCCAGGCGCGGGAAGATGGGGAGTTTATGGAAATTTCTTCTTCGGAGACCGTTATGCACGTCTCGCCTATTTCCGTGACCAAACGTTTATTGGCCGCATTTTGTCCTCGAGACAATAGTCTTCTGTTCTGTATGGCCGCGCCGATATCTCAGTTGAAGAATTATAGCCGGAAAGTCGGAACACACTTCGGAACGTAGAAAATATGTGCGGCGGATATTCGTCTTTAAGTGGAACATGATAATAACGAATTTTGAAAATGACGAATTTTCATAGACTAATCTATAATTAAGAATTTTTAATGATTTTTAATCTTTATGACTGAAAAATATTTCGCAAGATATGTATTTCATACATATACCAATTAATTTTTGTAGTGTAATGATGAAAGAAACTGATTAAATTTTTTTGAAGGGACATGAAAAAGTATATAATGTATGCATATAAAACTTAACGCGCAAGTATCCTAAAACGAACATTGGCGAATATTCTGAAGAATCGTATGAACGTTCGGCGAAAAAAAAAAAATAAAACGAGAAAAATAGCTCAGCTCCGGTCGCGCCTCGCATTTGTTGCGTCAGCGACAAATCTCGGTCTGGAAACTCGCAAATTGCCAAACGCACTGGCATCAGAATTCACGTCGACGACGACGGTAACGTTAACACGTACATGCGCAACGATGTGGCAACACGTTCCGTTGGTACACATCTGCGCGCCTCGCGATATGCGCCGACTAGGTACACACAGTACGTACCTACGAAGATGCGGATACATTTTTTACAAAACGTTTCTCATTCCGCGGCGCATTACCGGAGAAACGAGAAAGGGATGATACGCGAAGGTAACTCGGACAAGGAGGACACCAGCAGGACGAAGAAGAGGAAGGAGAAAGAGAGAACCGTGGAGGGGGAGAAGGGAAAAAGCGGCGTGGAGGAGGGCAAAGGGACAAGGAGGGGTAGGACGAAGGGCGGGAGGGAAAGGCGAGCCTGAACATTTCGTGAAACAAGGAAAAATGCGACTCCGCCGAGGCACGACCGCAACATTTTTGTCTTTACAAAATTATGTATTCCGCGGGCCTCCGCCATATCTCTCAAAGCATAACAAGTTCCCTCTGTGTCTCTCCCGTTCCTCCTGCACCTCCTCCTCCGCCTTCTCCTCCTCCGCAACTCCGGCTCTTCCACGTCGTCTCTTCTTTCACCGTTCTCCCTGGGTCTGCAACCGGGACACGTCTGTCCTTCTTCCGTGGCCGGGACCATATATCTGCCTCATGTAACGCGCTCCTTGTCTACCTTGCTCTACGTCGCCGGTATCCGTCCGTCTCCGTCTTCGTCCGCGCGAGCAACATCCACACCCACATGCCGGGGTCCACGTCTTTCCGCGGATCCATCCACGTCCATCGTTTCCCTCCGACGAACTCATCCAGATAGGAGCCAACTACCGAAATCGAGTATTCGCGACCCTACCGTCGGTCTACCGTGGGATAATCCCGCGGTAGGGAATGTGAATAACGTCGGCGGCGCTCGATATTTATTTCCCGTATTACGATGCTTGGATCGTTCGGAATTAATTAATATTCTCGTTACGAAATGCTCCACGGATGGATTATGAACGAGAAATGTATCTCCTGCGTGACTTTAAATCCCATACTATTATTGGAATTATCATGAAAGAATATAAAGATCTTACCAGATGGCAGGACTTTCTTCGGATCCGGACGTTATCCCGCACGATCTTCCGCAGTATATCCGATAACCAGTACAGAATAGCTTCGAGCGGATGATAGATCGACGAACGTCGCGTGAGCGGCGATCCTATCGGTTTTCACGGTCGGAATCCGTCACCGTCGACAGCTACGTGGATTTTACGCGCGGAACAGCCGCCGGTTGACATGGATACCTTTTTCTCCTCCCTCGATTTTCTTCCTGCCCCCCCTTCGTCTCCCTGCGGTTCTTTGTCTCAGATGCTGCAAGGATGATACGACAGTGAAGGTGTAATGGATCGCCACACGACTGGGCGACCTAAACTGGCCCTCCTCCCGCCTCCCATAAGGAACACCGGGAAAGATCGGTGAGATTACATGGAAGCAGGGCATAATGTCCAAACAGTTGCTCGTCAACAAGCGGCTAACGGTCCACAAAATGTCTACCAGCGCTGATCGGATCCTGCCATCGAATTCCTTGGATGATCACCATTGAACGTTGAAACCTCCACGAGATATCGTCGTGTAAACATACACGGGAATCTGCTGTAATATTGTTTATTCTTCGTTGATCGTTCAATACCTTTTAAATGCCGTGTCAATTGATAATACCTTTAGCTATTGCACCAATGAACTGTAGTTTAGAAAATAATAATAATAATATAATAATAATATTCTATCCACGTGAGAATTACGTTATTATTAAATAAAAAAATAAATAATAAAAGATTTCGCAAATTGATTTTCGTATCAAACGACTCGACATCAAATTGAAACCATCACGATCACGGAAAAATCTTCTCTGACGTTATAATTTAATCGATCAAAATTGTTACAGTGAAATTATTTTCCGAACTCAATAAAATAATCAATAAAAAAGTTCAGCGGTAAGTCGTGAGAACGACGTGACTCATAATCTATTTAAAAATCCGAGATCTCCTCGCACTACTTCAGTATTAATGAATCCTTCAATGGTCGCCGAGCCGTTGAACCGCATTAAGCTACGATCCAAGCTTGTTCAGGCAAGAACGACTTTATTGGTCTTCCATTAAAGCGGGAAGAGAGCGAACTGCGGCGCTATGCATACACAGTATAGACATGTACAGGGTTGTCGTAAATCGATCGTTGCGCAAATTGCCCTGGCTTAACATCTGGCATCGTATTCGACTATCAGTCGGATCACATTCAAGCGACGATGAAGGACAAAAGTGTCGGGAGAAGATCAGGATTCGATGAAACGACTTAAACTCGTACGTGGCAGTGTAAAGTGCTTTACTACTGGGTAAAAGCGGAGTGGTAGATCGTGCGCGAGTTCGGTATAAACACGGTAATGAAGAGAGTACGAGTGAGAGAGGGACAGATCTTTGTAGGAACGAGTTTCGTTTTTATGAGATAACCGTGGTAAACGAGTAATCGAAT
Organism: Crematogaster levior; assembly: GCA_901521435.1. Taxonomy (NCBI): domain Eukaryota; kingdom Metazoa; phylum Arthropoda; class Insecta; order Hymenoptera; family Formicidae; genus Crematogaster; species Crematogaster levior. The sequence goes on from CABEGB010001069.1 coordinate 678,474, forward strand.
CGCTGCGAATCTCTGTTAATTCGTTCCGCGAGTGTCTATTGCGCGCCGTGAACCATTCGTCACGGGGACAAACGCAGCCGCATATGCAAATCTTTTTCAGCGTGCGAATAGTTGCAGTGAAAAGAGATGTAATGAAAAAAAAAGATATGGATAGACATGGGGTATTTAAAATAAGACGAAATAGCCGAAGAATCTATTGTCTAGATATCCTCTATAGATTTGAGTCCTCTGTATAGATTTGAAGTATGCTGAAAGAATATATTAAGAGACAAAGAATTCTAATGACTAGCTTTAATTATTAAGACCACATGAAAATTAAATAAAGTATAATTAATAATTGGTAATTAAATAAATGATACAATAAAATCTTTCGACTGTCTCGAAGAAGAAAGTAATTATCTCGTAATTCTGTTAGAGATTGGATCATTGATTAAGAACCACACATTGGATCTTCTGAACAATCGCAAAAATTAAGAAATGATCATTATTTGTTCATCTACTACAATATATTCTGCTATATAATTTTAAAAAATCGACTAATTAATTATTGATACTTAATTGTAATGTAAAGACAAAAAAGACAGATATACCATCAAGAAGCTTATTTTATTCATTCGCAATAGATATATATTTTTTTACTTTAATCCACTCAATTTTCTTTATACATTGTTCGAGTTATCAGTTCACTTACGATACGTCAGTGTTGCGTGGCAAAATCTCAGATGAACTATATAAGCCCGCCGCTGATATTTTTATGCTTCTCGAAGAAAGGAAACCTTCGTGGCTCTTTACGAGTTTCTTTAATAGTGATAAAAAGTCTTATCTCCAGATCCGTAAGTCGTTATCTTTGCTGAAGATGTGCCCGGGCGTATGTACACAAGCACATGTACGAATCGTCTTCGCGCGACACTTTCGGTCGCGCTTGTCACGGCCGTGTCAAGTGTAATTTTTTTAACATTGCCGGACGTTCGTACAATAAAGTACCCCCGTTAACGTGACATGAGAATTATGATCGCAATTATCCTTCGCGCTTTGTTACCTGTCGGTCTTGCTCAAGATGAAGACTTTGTTCATACGAAACAAACATTTTATCATTGTGCGAATAATAAAGTTTGCATCTTTTTAATTTCTTTTTAATTACTCTTTTTTTTAATATCAAACAATTTATTATTTACTTTAAAACAAGATCGTCATTTTTTATTTGAAACGGTTTTTTATTTGTTTATTGAAGTATCTGATGAATGATATCATAAATAACATGATATCTTCTTCAAGCGATTTGAATGTTTATGCACGCAGCAGATACAGTTTTCATAAGTCATAAATGGATCTACCAGTTCGCTTTCTCGTTACATTAATTAGTAACAGTCCGATCATTTTCCGTTCTGACGTATCAGGCAGATATTTAGTAAAAGATGTACCATACACCATGTACCATACACTGTGGTCATTATTAGTTTAGTTTTATCGAGCTGAAAAGGCATAGCTACTGCTGTGCTAATTGGAAGATTAGTTTGTATAGATGTAAATAGATCGCCGATTGCGATCGTTACAAACGTGAGTTCGAATAACGTTGCCGAGGTCCTGCCTTTCTTCTCGCCCTTCTCTCTCACGTGAGAAAACGTTCAATTAGCCGAGGACGGAATCGACAGGACGTCTGTAACGATCCTCGTAAAGTCACCGACGAATCACAACGTTTCCAGGATCCGGTTAAAGCCGCTCATAAGGCTATCGATAGAAGTAAGATCGGTATCGGCCGGCAGATTTAAGACCGCGGCATGCTCGGCATTCCTGATGATTCTATATTTCGACTCGCTCACTCTGATTTCTAATCCTGACGCTTCATCTTTGTGTCATCGGATCTCCGATAAATCCACCGACTTTTCGTATCTCGAATAATAAATTCTCCTGGCCATGACTACGTGAATACGATCACATACGACGAAATAGAAACCTGAAATAGAAACGGCCGGTATCTCACAATCGATTTCGATATTTTTTATAATACGTGATCCTAACAATATGAAATTGGAGACTCGAAATAGACGAATTATGTTTCTTGAAGCTAATTATAAATTGATCAACCACGGATTGATTTAAAAAAATATAAATTCAATGTAAGTGAAATATTAGATATCGATCAACAAGTCACAGGACCAAACAAAAAAATTTGTCTTACGTCCGCACGCAGATAATCTTTTGTGCATACACTCGCATACGTGTACAAGCGCACATGATACCCTCGCAAAACTCAGCCGTGTATCTACGCTCTCTTTCTGTGGGCCCGCCTAACATACGACCAACCGACCATTAACAATCATAATAAAAGACCCGTGTGTGCGCGATCGTGTGTGGCGTGCGACGACACGCGTGCCCGGGTATTCGCGGGCACTTCTCTCGCCTCTCCTCCCCGCGAAGATAATTTTAATTTAAACAAATGACCGGGAGGTCGGCATCTTTGTCCGCGTCTTGTATTATTTATACTCGACTACTCCGTGCGCACGTGCGCCGCTGTGTCATCGGCGGGACGGGTGCGTTGCCTCTTGTCGCGCGTCAATGTTTTCCAGAACCCACCAGGTATATACCTGGTGGTATCTGACCGTCGTGCCAGCCAGCCAGCCGGCCGGTCGACCGGCCTGACCCTTTCTCGCGCAGTCCTCTCTCGTCTCGCAGCGGCCACTCTCCGTTTTTGCGTTGATTTATGCGATCACGACTAGAGACGCCTTCTCATCATCGCGCGCAAGTGTATTCGTAATCCTTTGTCCGGCCGCGCTGCGTTTACGCGCGCGGCTAATTGCGGGAATGGCGTCGGCTCGTTAGTCCGTTTTTCGCGACAAATTATAGTTGTCTCGTTAGCCGGCGTTAGAAACGTTAAATCTCGTGGAATAAATCAATTTGCGGAATATTAACATACGCTGTCTTCAGCCTAGGTTGTTGTGTGAAGCTCAGTGGAGACTAATAATTATGTTATCTTCCATGCGGAAAGGAAGTACCTAATTACTCGCAGGATAATATAAAAATATTCTAATATATATTTATAACGTCACCAATATGAACGTTTAATAATAATTTTAATGATATTAATGATTTTAATGCTAAAGTTGCTCTATACGTGACACGATTACGTGAAATTGCTGAAATAAATTTTATCTTGTTGAAATTAATCGAATCGCCCTAAAGAAGCGAATAATCTGAGCATCGCATACAGAATTAACGTCCGCGCTCGTAACATGGGAGATGGACTTTAAAATCCACTTCCCGCCATAAGTATGCTCTTATTATGATAACTCTGGCGTGTAAACAAAGTAAAGGATGACATTTATTAATTTACATATCAGATCGATGAATGTCGCAGGTGCGCTAACGAGAACGTAAATTTCACACAAGCGTCAGCGTTTAAGTGACGTTAAGCTTTCTCAATAAGATCATAAACGGGGAGATCCGCCCTCTTAATTTCTTATTCGCGTATTAACGGCCCCCGTCCGAGATGACGGCGATGATCGGAGCGAGAGGAAGCGCCGAGGCGCACAGTCGGCGACGCGGTCGAGACGCGCGGATTTTTTTCTGCCGGCGGAAGCTCCGAATCCTCGCGTTTCGAAACTAATAGTGGCCAATTGTCGACGTATCGCGCACTTCGCCGTAATTGAAGGAATAAATTGAAAAATTAGCAGAACGCCGCTCGGTAGGCTGACTCATCAAAGTCCCCAAGCGATCCGACGGGTCTCCAAGCGATCCGGCGGGTCTGCCGATAATAATAACTGACTTGAATGTCATATGGGCCATTCCAGGGAGAACCGGAGACGACTTTATCTATTAAATATTTATTAAATGTTATGCAGAAATGCAAATGTATTGTAATAGAACTCGACTTGGCAAAATCCATTTCGAAGAAAATGAGAAGAGACGACGCTCGGTCACGTCATTAACTGTTTTTTTTCATTCATCAGCGAGAAGTTGCCTTACTTGACATGGGACTTTTCTTCGGGATTCATCAGTTCGCGGTTACTCTTGGTTAATTATTCCCCGCCTCTATGCACGTTTCGAATTCGCGGTTGTGAAGTGGAAAGTGTCTTTAAAATGACTTTAAACGACGAAATTATTTAGTCTTATCATTTTTATACAACATCAATGGGTTTATACTATAATTCATATCACTATAATTTTGAAAAGTTAGAGAACTTAGGATAATGCGATAATTCATTGTGTGACTTTGTGTCTAATGCATCTTATATAAAACTTAATAATGTAAAAATAATTTACTTAATATAACTTTATCTATAGATAAAATGCGAAAAACTAATCAACTTCATAAATTTCAACTTTATATTCAAACCGACGCATCTAAATGTTGATCTCCCAATAGTCTCTTTCAAACCTTTTTACCCTTCATATTCAAGGCTCGCCGTTTCCATCATCTTCTCGTAACGTGGGTTTCAATATCTTCAGCGTGGGACTCGACGGTATTCAGAAAATACGATTCGCCGGTCTCGAGTGCCGAAGAAAATCACAGAATCGTCATGAAGCCAGCGCCAATCATGGAGGAAGAGGAGATTAAGGAGGAGGAGAAGGAGGAGGAGGAAGAGGAGATGGAGGATCAAGAGCAAACGAAGAAGAAAGACTTGCAGCAAACGCAGAAACCATTCGCTTGGACTACGGAGAAGAGAGTCGAATGGTACGAGACAGACAGTCAGCGGAAGAGAGATCATGACGAAGAGCGTGGCGGTATGAAGGAGAAGGACTGGGTAAGAGACAGCGCGGTGAGAGACGAAAGTGAGATGTAGAAGGGCGGAGGGGGAACTCTCCCTGTCCCCCGAGCTACCACGCGGCCTCTATGGGCCCTTTGATCTTCGCCGCTCTTCGCTTCTGCCTCGCTCTATCGACACTTCATACTTCTACGGCTGATCGCCGCCATAAAACATTATACTGAGACTCCGTAGAAAGAGAGGAAGAGAAAGGGAGAGCGAAGAAGAAAGGGAATCGCGAGAGAATCGCTCAGACCCGACGGCTGTGTTCCATTGTGTCCGGCATATACAACGTACGTGTGCATGCACAACGTTGCACGACTGCGCAATGATGTACTTTTCCGATAGTTTTTATATCGTTCGGCGGAAGTATGATAAGACTGGCCGGGTCACGGGGATATCTACTGGTAATCACGTCGCGTATGTTAATGTATCGAGATCTCTTATGGCAGTGTTGCGTTCACGATAGGCACCGCGAACACCGTACTCGCGTGACTACAACGGTTAGCGGTCGAAACGAGCTGAAGGCATGTCGTTGGAGTCACCGATAATACACGATACATTTGATAATTAAATGTATTTTTACATTTACATCTCATTTTATTTTATACGTTATTTTATTACATTTCATATTATGATAACGCGCTCGTGTTAAGCTGCATCTGATCGAAATCCGTATTTCTCTTTCAAATATGGAACGTATAAATTTAAAGGAACCAGACGAAATAATTTATATCGCCGGCGTAAAAAGATGATATCTTCACTAATTGTAAGAACCAACAGTGTAACGCGATCCGAAGTGTCTCTATAGTTAAAGGAAGGGATAATTACTAGCGCACAGGTCCCGAAAGACCGGTGTAACACGATCGGTTCGCTTCCCGGGAAAGAAAGATCCTCTGAGATGGTCGTTTGAATTCGGCTGACCTTCCATCGCCGAAGGATACCATCTTCTTTAAACGTCTCAAACCTCTATAAAACAAGAGTTCTCGTGCCCTCTTAATAACCTGACCTAGCACGTTTTTGAAGGTCGCCGCGCGCGAAAGCTCGGTGCCATAAAATGTCTCCTGTCTTAAACTGCACGTGTTGAATTCGAATTTTTCCCCAAGACCGCAGTTCCTCGCGGATATCCAGATTAATGCCGTGTTAGATCGACGATGAGCCCACTGAAAATACACCACATCAGAACCGAATCAACAAATAACGACGCTGCTAATTCGTATTGCCGTTGCAATTGCGTTTTATCAAGGGCTGATATCTACGAAGCACACTTATCGCAGTGTGCGATAACAGGAAGCTCGTTAAACTTTGTTAACACTGATTGCGAAGTGCTCGCCCTTCGTTTGATTAATCGATATCCCCCGGAATACCTGCGGGACCGCGCTCATCCTTTCTCATCCCGCTCCCGAGGGACTCGGCGGGCACGAGTCGCGCTATTACGAATGCGATTCGTTAATGACCGAATTAATTTTTCCACGCCATTCGCCATACACGCCAAGTCCCCGGCCGGAGCGAGAAAGAGAGGCTCACGATGATAGAGCGAGGATGAGAAGCATAGACGACAGAGTCGTGCGTTATTAATTAACCTGATAGGCCATAAATAAAACTCAGCTTGCCTCCTCCTCCACGCGTCTCTCTCTCTCTCTTTCTTTCTCTCTTTCTCTAGAGACGAATATAAATAAATAAAAGTCTCCGCATGATGTGCGTTATGTTAATTGGGGCGTTGTCTCTCAGCATTCGCACGCACCTATTCTCATTAGCCTTTTGCTATCGAACGACTCGTTACATTTATTTTATAGAAGCCGTTATTTACAGTCACAGCCATTCTCCATTTCTCCTTCCCTCGCCTCTCCTACCCTGTTACTGCGTTTCATTCATTCATTCGCTAACCTACCAGCGTGCTTACGTATTATGAAAGGTATTATGTCGCACGTGCGTGATGAGGCATTATTAGAACATTCTACCTCATGTATAAAAATACACTGGACATTTCATTAGATTTCTCGAATATCTTTTGATCTTTCGGATCTGTCTAGCAGAATAGATCGTGTCGTTTCAATATAACTATAAGAATTTAGCAAATTATACATATAAATTAAACTTATTAAAGTTGGAAATATAATACTATTTGAAAATACTCCGTTGTTGAAAACTATTATATTTAATTACTATTTTAAAATCAAAATTTAAATGAAAATAAAGGAGGTATGTTGAACGTATGCAAAAATAACAATAATTATGCGCTAAAAACAAAACAATTTGTTAATTAGTGGTTATTGCCAGTCTATTCATGAAATATCAAGAATTATTCGTGTATTCTTCCAAATGGTATTTCGCAATCGTACCACACACCGTAGCTACATTGCTAATACGACAAATCTTTATGTCGTATTAGACCATTATCTTTCTTTCAGTAGGAATGAAAGAAATGAATATGTCCTACTGTTCATGTAATTAGGTTGAGTTATCGACGTTGGATTCGGGGACAATAGCTGTATAAATATCTACGGCATCGAAACGGCCCTCGCGTGCGTGGGTAGAGACGTTCGCGAACCACGGGGTGGTCCTGACTAAATGCAATGTACCAGGACAAGACTGGATCGTAACAAGCGCTTCGCAAAGCGCCTGTTATGAGCGCGCTTGACGCACAACAGTCTGTCGTGTTTCTGACGGCAGTCGTTACTTGCCACTTTTGTCGACACCGCCGAATTCTTAAGCTTCACTTCACGAGGAAGGTTCGCCATCATTTTGCACAGATTTCTTGTCGTCACTCGCATCACGAGGATTTATTAATAGAACAATCTAACTATAGTATACTTTAAAAGTATGATATTTTTAAATTTTCTTATAGATCCATTATAAGAAAGAAGAGTTTGATTTCTCTCCCCCCCTCTCTCTCTAGTGATCATTATGTTTAAAAACATTTATATGTATGAAAATAAATTTCTTTCATCAACGCTTCATTGTTATTTGATCTCCTATTTTAAATTCTACAATACCAAGTCCGAGTTTAAGAAAGAGAGCGAGAATTGTCTTCGAATTAGACCAGACCAATCTCGAGCCTGACCTAGCGGTGTTATCGTTGAATGGCGATCGACCGTAACCACAGACTTATGATCCTCGTGGTCATAAGAGAGCGACCGGTTCAGTCATGCCAGATTTAATGATCCCTAATACCCGGGTATTAAAACAAATTCATAGAATCAATCTATAACCTTTGTCTATACACTTTTAAGTCCTGCGTTACAACCGTCGGTGTACTCGAAAGTATTGCCGGCGCTGACGGAAAAGGAGAGAAATCAAAACGCAAGAATGGGAGCAAAGTGCTCTCTGTGCCGTGTAATCTATGATGACTGCCTTAACCGAGAATATTCGTTAAGATTAGGTTTATGTGCCGAATGGTATACCAGTTTAACCGACGAACTTTTGTCATCGGAGTGAAATGCATATTCCATATACGTTGCATATATTTCGTTTATTGTTCATTTATTCTTAAGCCTATCAGTGATTTAAATCTTTTTCTGCTTTTATTTTTATTACTGTCAGATAAGGTAAATAATCTCGTAATAAGATTCAAAGCCTCGTTAGGGGATATTGGCTGAATTGAAAAAAATTACTATTAATCCGAAGCTCTGATTATTCGACTTTCTCTCATTGATTGACGATAAACGATTCTAATTTAATGTAGCTAGTGAGACAGAGCATAATGTCGTTGACCTGTAGGTAATAACTCACCAACCCACGAAACTAGCATTATCATTTGATTGTACGCGACACAATAGTCCAGATTTATATAATTTCTCCCTACCAAGGCGCTCTCTCGAAATACGCCTCTTCTTGAAATAAATTCTCCGCGAAAATAGAAGTCACTATTATGAAAATAGTCACTATTATGTAATTTTTCTTGCAGAGCACCTCCTTAATTTACTATAACTCATTTTTGCTCGCGTATTCGTAATTGGCTACATTTTCTTTTGGCGAATCCTTTAAAATAATCACATTGTTTATCGATTCCTTTTTAAAAATAACCAGATTGCCGTCTAGTATATAAACTACTCCCAAGCACGGTACAATCGTTTGAAAATAACCAGTTATCTTTATAACGAGCTTTTACACCGCGATAATTTATTTCCGAGTTTTTGTATTATATAACCGTAAATGTTTTACGTGACGATTTCAAATAGCAAGATCTATAAATGAACATTTTCAGATATTATACATTTTGGAAATGCGTTTTATGCATTTTAATTTATGAAGCTTTCTGATTAGCGTTGAATGAAATGTCCATATAATGTCAACGATCGCAATTTGCCGAGAAGTAGAGAAATATTATTCTCGATGATAAAATTAATCTTTATCTTCCATTTTGTCGCACAAGACTTCACGTTACCAGATCATTCTCACAATAATAGATTTCATAGTGACATAATCACGGCAATAGATAATATGACGCGATAGTACACTTTTGTACTCTATCGGCTAGAAACTGGCTTTCGCGGTACTCACATATAGTCGTATTTGCAACGGCTGTAGATAGTTGTTGATCGCAGTTTATTACGAATCGGGCACGGTCCAGATATGGCTGATAGTCCACATGTGTCTACTCCTGATCGATATTATTACAGATTGCCCGAACAACCTGTGAAATTCATGATGAGCCGTTTAACGGACTTCGGAAAGACCGCGAAAGCGATCCATTATCTTTCGATACAATGCCGCGAGGACTGATAAAGGTTGCCGCAAGTGGAATAACCGCGCAATAGTGAAATAACTCCGTTTATGTCTACCATGTAAAACATTTCAAAAAATACCGCGCTGGAAAAAGAAAAGAACGGTTAATGTTAATTATTGCTGATATCAATCGAGCATTGCGCAGTACATGTTTTACGACGCTTTAGCCGGCGAAGATTTTTCAGGGATAGTATCTATCGTGATATTAATTCATAACTTACATCATGATGCATCTCTAGTAATAATCTACAACCTTTCTTTAGATACCATACTTGGTTGCTCCCATTAATGATCTAGTAATTACAGATAGGTACGGGAATTTAATGAAGAATTCTTAATTGACTCTTTATTCCATCTTGGGATATATGCCCCACGATAAATAACTTCATGTTCACGAGCTTTGAATTTTCCGGTAAGGATGCAGAAAAAAGGAAGCCTTTTACGATCGTATATAGGATAATGAGCAGCGCTTGCTGCTTTTATTGTTGTTAATTTCTAATACTTTGTCTGATCTTATCTGCTTGCATGTTCACGCACAGAATTGTGGAATCTAGTAACCATATCGATACTGGCTTACAATAATTTGTTGTGAGGTCAGTCATTCAGATATCGATTAAATTATATGTAGGAGTACATAAAAAACATTGAACGGCAACTGTAATTTCTGTTGGCATTGTAATTTCTCTACATAAAAATATTAATCATATGTTATTACAATGAAATTAATAATTCTTATTTCCTTCAAATTTATCGTGAGCGATTTTGCCTTACGAGATTATGGTAATAAATTCTAATACAAAGTGGATTTTACGATGTAATAGAACTATTTTACATTCTACGTAACTATTATTATTGTATATCAGCTACTTAATCGTAAATGTAATGCATGCAATGCCTCGTTATTGAACGCTGATTATTTGTAATATACTGATATATTGTAACGACGCTGGTCAAAAACGGCATTGCTAATCCCGGAAATGATAACTCGTAAAGAAATTAAGTATTCTAGGAATGATCCCTTTTTATAAAAAAACTGCCTGTTCATTACGAAGAGTCACTTAAGCAGGGCACAAGTAGCTTAATTCTATCAAGCGTGCTCGTTTCATGGACCGGAAACAGGTTTTATGAGAGCGCACTTGTTAACCGAGACGGATTAACATTAATTTCAATAGCACGCGTTCAGTAATGATAACAAACAATTAAGTCAAGTCAAGTCGGCCGCGACATGAGATCATCGATGGTGTGAGGGTGTCGGAGTTAAATGACACGTAGATAGCGTGTGCTGCCATTACACTCGTTAACGGCTCGCCCGCTAACATAACTAATAGATTATGAACTCTATGAATTAATACCATTGCTTCAAGAAACGGTTCTCATCTTTCTATGCGTATCTCTCGAAAAATGTTCACCGAGAATTCAACAATTAGTTAACGTGCATTGTTGAAGAAAAAGTTTTTAATCTTTAATGAAGTCTTTTTAACTTTTTGAAATGAGTTAGTATAAAATAAAGAGTATTTGTGACACTTTGAAAATGATAAAAGAAAAGAAAGTATGAATCTTTTAATTACAAAATATATTATTTTTACATGGCAGTTCATAAATACATCTTCCAAATGAATCTAATAATGTCTAAAATATTTATAACACAAAGCGTACTTTAGCACATTTAATTTATTAAATTTATTTCTATTTGTGTAAGATTTTAATTTAATGTCCAATTTTATATGTCCGTTTTCTACTTTGGACCAAAAAGTACCAAAATCCCTTGGCTTTAATATATATCTTGTCATGAAATTGCGACGTAAAGTCAATGACACTTTAGATTGAGAACCGCGCGCCGTTAGTGTTAAATAAAACACCACGATGGATCAATTAGTGAATGAGCGCCGCGACAATGTCCTGTCTGGAGCGTCGGTCGGTTCTGCTCGATGCAGCGGCAGCAGATCTGTCGGTAGATGATGTCATCATGACATCATAACGTCGTTCCGATAAGTTGTACCGATCTGTGCACTGCGAGCAGTAACAAGTGCGATATCAAGAATTCCATCTCAGCTCTGTCATTAATCCTCTGCGTTTCAATGTACTGATATATAAGTCGTTGGCCAAATATAATATATATAAAAAAAGATATTCATCACATATCATATATCACATAAATAATATATTTCTTCATATATGCATGTGTGAAGAAATATATTATTTATATGTATATATCGGAATGTAATCAGACTCAAATCATACCCGATAATCGTGATTCTTAAAGGAAGTAAAAGCGCATTTGGCATGCCGATCACGCAGTACGGCACACGCAGTGCGTGCACGTTGTAATTATGACGACGCGTGGGCCAAGACTGTATTAACGAGAGTGAGAGTACCGTGCGTTCGTTAACTCCTCGGTGTTGTGGAACGTAAAAGCAGGAAAAGAAAAGTCCCGACTCGATCCAAGATTCCTCCGTATTCCTCTTCTCTCTTGCCTCTCGCACGCTCTCTCTCTCATCCGCTTAAAGTCGTGTGGGATTCGCGAGCTTAAAGGCGAGGAAATGCAGGAATTGGCTGAAAGTTTTGTTAGAGAGGAAACGGAAGCGGCTGATTGACTGATATCGTTTGTCACAGTGTTACTGTAATGACCTTTAATTGCGCTTAATTATCTCGACGAAAAAGATTTTCCTTTGTGCGCTATTTGAATTCTCTACGAGGACAAATAACTGACAAGTCGTCACTTTTCATGCAGCGATATTGATGAGATATTTTTAATGCTCATACGGTTATCTGATGCACAGAACAGTTTTTATATAGAATCGTTTTTGGAAGTTGCAGTGGATATCGGATATGAATATTTATTCGACTTGTTTCTCCGGTTCCAAATCCGTGGAACGTGGACGAGCGTCTTTGGAGGATGTAAACCAAGCAGAGTGGGTTGACGGCTCGAAGGCAGCGTTATATACACCAGGAATACCTCCCGCTGGCTGCAGAATCACCGGCGGGAGTTAATAAGCGTGGAAAGAGTCGAAGAGATGGAAGATAGCTAGGCGGATGATGCGAAAACTTTGGTATATTAGCCGATTTGGCGATTCCGTGCTGTCTTCGCAACTCTTGCCCAGGAAATTTGCAATACCGACTTGGCGCGCCGACATGTTTGTCAGGCATGTCGAATGAACTTCCGCAGCGTACATTCTCGATGAATCCATGAACGCATCTTATTCAGGAATATATCAAGACGCACCCACACCAAATGTTTGCAACTAAAGTTTTAATCGAGCGGCCTGTCTTTTCTGTAAAAAATATATTTGCTGTTTCACAAGAGATGCAATTCCGCGGGTTTTAGTGAAATCATTTCATACATCTGTGACTACGTGTTATTCACATTGCGTATGGCAGTAAAAAGGATAATGAGTTGTGATTTTGCACAGAAAAAGATTAATAATGCATGTACATATATATAAATTTTATTCATAGTACGGTTGAATGAAAATCTCCTGTAACCAATTTACGAGCGTCTTATTCTTCGTCTCCATAAGCCATCTCGTTTGAACATATCGATAAGTATGGTGACCCCCTTCCTCCTTCGATGAATCTTTGAATCATCGTGGCCATTGCGCCGCACGGAGTCTGATCTCTCGGCGGTTTTATGGGTTTATTAGAAGCAAATCAGGAGGATAGAGTCTCTAATCAAAGATACTGACGAGCGAGACTGTGTTGGTTTGGCATTATGGTATTACGTGCTATCCTCCTTTCGCTCCTTCACCCTCTTTCCTTCCCATTCCACCCTTGTCCTTACACCACACTCTCGTTAGAGACATTATATTACCGACGCCAAATCAAATCCGTGATTACTACGGCAGGGGTTCTCGAAGTAGTACGCTTATTCTTCGTAGGGACGTCGTAATCCGCATGTAATAAACAAATAAGGAAAAATAGGTCAGAGAATAGTATATCACGGTTATATAGTCCTCTAATGACCGCGATGTATTTCGGAATATTTGCAATTATTCCATTGTATTTATATTTTTCTCAGAATAAATTCGCTGGATATTATGTTATGTATAAATTGCGATAGTCTTTTTTCTCCCGTTACTATTTATGACAAACAAAAATAAATTGCGCTAACGACTTTCATGAACGTATGGTTCATAGTGGATAGTAATTAGATTTTATGACTATACATTTCTATGGTTGAATTGTAGAAGTTCTTTTAATGATTGGTAATTTCTTCGGTAGATTACGAATCCGCTTTTGTAATGGAATCTCTTTCGTTGAATTGTACGAATTACATGTGAAATGGAAGCAATTATCCTACTGGGGTGCAATTCCGATATTGAAGTCGCATATCATATACCTGAAACGTGCGATAATTTGGTCCATAGGGTGCTGATTACGAATTCAATCTTTGATGTGTCGGTCTCAAGGTTTAATTACGCACAGTGTGTCAAATTGATATTCAACGATCCTTGGTAATGATTGCATCAACAAGTAGCCATCGATTTGAGGTGTCTGTGAAGTGTCTCTTTGTGAAAGGATATAATTATTAGACACTTGAAAAGGTTGTCTCTTCTTGCAGCTATTTTAGAGGATACATCTTTGGATTGATTTACATATGTGGATTCAAGTTGCATAAAAATAATGATCATAAAAATGCTCATAAAAATACCAACTTAAAGATTTGTATCACTGGGGATGCAAAAGAAAATGAAAAAAGAAATGAAGCTTGGAATAGCTTGGAAAGCCAATGCGACTCCGAGTCCTGTGTCGGTTCAAGGACAAAACATTCACGGCAAGTCCGCGCTTTTATGCCTCTACGCGAGATAAATTAAGACGAAACCAGATAAATCTATCGATCGATCCGGGAACGCGCGGTGACGCCCCGCTGTTTAACGACGACTACGTCTTAACACGTTCACTCGGGCATTTGGTCTGTCCATTAAAGGTATTTACTGCATATTATTACCTTCACTGTTTGATCGTTTACGATCGACGATAATAAAATAATTATAACTCGACGTCGTAAAACTTTACGGGAGGGAAAGAGGTCCACGAGGACGGTGACTGTGTTCCTTGGGAGATGCCCGATGCCTAAGGTCGTTCCCTCGCGTTCTAAACTTATGTGTGCACGCGCAAATACACGATCCCGCGATCGTGGTCATACGCCAGACTGACTGAGATCACCAGGCCGTAAAGATAACGAAATAGCGCTCTATCTTAAGGTCCACTTCGATTTTTCGTCGGCGCGATTATTCCCAGCGCGGTACGTGAGATCGCTGAAATTTTTCTCCTTCTTGATCACCCCTTTTATTCACTGCGCTGTGCGTTTGTCGCCTGCGCAGTTTGTTCGGTCTTTGCGAATTATCTTGAAACGTCTTGAAGTCTTTCAATATTTAACGGTCAGATTCCGACGAATATACTATCTGAATTTAATATAGCATCTTGATTTTTTTCTGAACAAATTGTGTTGAGTAGAAGGGAATGTTTATAAATGTTAATAACTATATTTTATTAATAAAGTGATGAATTTGTATCTTTTTAGTGTCTTTTGTTTGTATATTGTAAGACTGAATTTTTTAATTCTATCACTTATGATCATTTATCGATCTTAGTAAGAAATTAATCATAACTGTAATTAATTATAACAAATTAATTATAACTGTATGGATGTTTGTATTTCAGAATAATATTAAAACAGCCGGAATAATGCTAAAGAGATTTAGATGCTTATTTCTATTCGTTCCACATTCTGCATATGATACCGTCTGGGGTTTATTAGTAGCGTGTAGTAAAGGTTTCAGTTTGCGGTGTCTAAAACGGCATCGAACCTACATATCTTTAACAAGTAGCAAGACAACACGCATCAACATTCCGGGCGCGGCCAAGAGACAGCGTAAAGTTGTATTGCGTTTATTGGAAACGTGCTCATTCGGTGCTAAGATCGGCGCAACTATTTTAGCGCGCGACACTAAAACGCTTCACTGAGTCGTCGTTGCGCAGTAAAGCCGTTGTTTATCAGTCGGCCTAGTCGCATCATAATACGTGTGAATTATCGATCTTTAATGATTCCGGCATGGTGATCGTGCGACAAACATCGTATTCCACGATGATAAATCTTATAGTCGTAAACGATTTGCGTGGACAAAGAGGCCAAAGAGGGGCAACGGCACGAATGTGGTAACGTAACGACAAAAGAGCTAAGTGGTAATTATTTATGCGTTATAGACGGGTACAGCCGTAGGACGTCGCGGACGCTCGAATTAGACCGACGTTAAATCAGTATAGACCAACCGGATTCTCTCTTATTTGACATCCACCACGGAGCCATTCTTCTCGCCACGTTTCATTCGAGATGCTGATTTTCGTACCGCGAGCCACATATAATATATACACCTATACCTCTAGAGACACACCGGCGCACCCTCTGCCCACCCGTGACCTAATTGTGACTTATGGCGACTCTAACAGAACCACCCGTTTGTATGCCTTAAGGAGAAGCACCCCCAAGAGCGAAGATTCGGCCCACATCTGATTGGTTGGCCCATTTTGCGATTCACGTGCTACTTTTATTATGGAAACTTTTGCATATTAAAGCAATTAGCGACATGGGAATTATTTTTAACTTACATTTTTTGAGTTTTACAATTTCTAAAATTTTATTCTTTTTAATATTCTCTCTAGGTTAATCAATTGTATTCTTCGAGTTCTTTTCAATCCGATAATTTATTTGTCAACAAGCTTTTTTCGATAAATTACACAACTGATTCTGGGACTGGACGGAAAAACGAAATCGAGTAACATGTACGTGTAAACAATACGTAGCTAATGCATATCGAGTAACATATTGGGATCGGTGAGAACGGAGAAGAAGAGAAAGAATGGTTATCTGTTACCTGTTGTTTCTGTTTGTACAGGCCGACAGGTGTGCCCTGCGCCACCCAGCTGCTGCCATTGCCTCAATATCATTCAATATGTACCTGCATTTCCGCCAATTTGACTGTCTTTCCACCGTGTGCGTTTCGTTGTTTCTATAATACACAAATATCGATAATCACATTCGTTCCACGTTCCCTCTTTGAAGATGAATTTAGCATTGCTTATTCGTGCAACGCATGCTTATCATCAACGATCCGAAGGCTCATGAGCAAAAAAAGACATATAAATAGAGACCGGGCGTTGTCCTGTGGCCGTTAATTTATGGAACAGCGTATTCCTTCGCGATTTATCAGCGTGCTTTCTTTTCAGCTGTTATCGCGCCGCATTAATGGCTCACGAGTTTTCCTCGTGTGTTGGCTAGATAAGGTCTGTACTGAAGACGAAGGATCATTTATGGTACATTAAAAGGGCCATAGAGGGATAGTGGTAGTACGAGAGAAAGAGGAAGAGAGAGAGAGAGAAGAGGGGGGAGAGGCGGGGGGGGGGGAGAAAGGAAGAAAGAGAAAGGCGAGAGATTATGGAGAAACGTTCGGCCATTTAGCTACCCTCCTCACCTTTGGCCAGCTTCGTCTGGTTATTAATGAACTCGCTGATAGGAAGTGTCCGTCTCTCGGCGAAGAATCGCCTCCCAGAGCAAGGCTGTCACGTATTCGGCTTCTATTTCCCTTAGCTAACGCTCTCTATATGCAAATACGGCCGACCGGTCCCTCCGCGTGTCCTCTTTCGCGCGCCTCCTCCGCTCGTGTCTATGTGTGTATACATGTATGCATATATACACGTGCATATGTATGTGTGCATGGAAATGCGCATTATCGAGGATATACGTGTGGCGCGCGCGCTCACCCTCGCCAGCTCTTTATAAATAGCGACTTTGATATCCAGTCGCGCCTTCACGGGGGATGATCCCACCCCTTCGCGGGCTACGTAAGCGGGAGAGAAAATGCTGAGTCCGTTAAAAATTAAAGAGTCGGCGTTACGCGTTCATGGCTCAACGTGATATCATGTTGACCAACGCCCTTTAGTCAGCCGTGCAGATCCATACGTGCGTGAAAACATCCTGTAATATGCACAGTATCTGCACTTTGGGATTAATCTCGTCCCTCCATATTTTTCCGCGGGAAAAAAAGTAGGACGCCGCGAAACGAACCTGTGTCTCGAAAAAAAAAGGGAGAATGCGCGTTTCTTTTGAAATCGTTGTGCTCCCTTCGTGTCAACTCGCGAAGGAATATTAAAGGAAGGTTTCGTTAAAAGTATCCAGAAGTTTATTTTAATAAAGTAGCGATTAATAAAACTGAATTAATTAAAAATTAATCCATTCTATCATATATTAGACCAATATATTAGACCTTCTAAGGATATATATCTTCTTGTTTCGGAGATCATATTATAACAGAGCGTGCTGTATATTCTGTCGTATACCATAGGGAGGCTAACAATAAGACAAAAAAGACCGAACCCTTCATTTGCGGCTTAGCATTAATCCTTTCCACGAAACGAACGCTTTATCGGACCGTGTACTTGGTTTGTTCTACGGATAAATATGGTCCCAAAGGCAAATGGGATAAATCTGAATAACACGTATCAAGCGACGCCTATGGCATCCCTTGATAAGGGTGCGAAGGGGCCGGTGAATGATTAGAGATATTAATATTGCGCGGTAGAAGGGTGCAAACTACCAAAGTCCTTTGCGAAGGATGATCTGTATGCCCGCGCACAGATCGATACGTGGGCTACTGTTGATTTTATTATATGTATTTATACATCTAATTAGTATTTATACATCACATTATTATTCTACACGTTATTATTTATGCGTATTTTACACAAGCACCAGGCGGTTGACAGTAACATTTTCGGTATAATTTATTGAAGCAGCTCGCAAAGAAATTCTATTACACGCGTAAAATATTGTGCATAATTTGTGTTTTATCGGAGGGTACATCTAAATGTCCGCAATTATTAACAAAATGTCATATAATTATACTTAATCTTGCATCAATAAAACCGCAACTAGTGGTCATATTTTGCAAGAGTTATTGCCTTCGGTCTGCCATTATAGTCGTAGAAATGGTGCCGCTAGGAAACGCAGTTCCACTTCCACACGTTGTACAAAGCCTCGTAATTCAAATGCATAACCGCCGTTTAAATCTTTTATCGTTGTAAACGCGCGAACGTCTATCGTGGCTCACGTGCTGCACGCTCGACGGCATTTCTGATTTATTTGGATAAGTTACCAGGACACATCATCCCTCGCCGGTACCCTTTCCCTGTTTACAGTATGCCCCCTGCAGTTCCGGCGTCCTGCTTCGACTTTGATAACCGTACGATAGTTGCTTTTCGCTCGTGGGGCGGTGGATAGGGAGCGCGGTGGTTTATCTTCGATTACGTAGCAACGTCTTGGCGCTCGGTTTCTTGGCCTTGGATTTATGGCGAGCGATTTGTCGGTAGTACGAGATTAGGATTAGTTTGCGGAGTCCCGTGGTTGCGTTTGTTTGCGATCCGACACGCCGCGTTTCGCTCGCGGAGATCGAGATCTGTGGCTGCGAGACATCCACCAGTGATCTAAGTGATCTAAGAAACACTTGGTCAATATAGCGAAAAATTGGTTACACAATTTTGTAAATCTTAAAATAAAAAATCAACCTGCAATGTTTAACAGATTTACTGAGGAATGTATCGCCACATTTCATGCATGATATACAAAGTAGCCCTTTTGCGCTAATAATATGGTGAAAATTAATTGATATTCTGCAAAAAGATCTCTTAAAGATAAAATGCTGCATGCACAATAACAAAGATAAGAATACGAGATCATCACAGGCATGGATGACAACCCTTTATTTATTGAATTAACACTCTATATGCTGCTGCTTTTTAGACGTGACAAAAGTGTCGGGCATTTTATGTCGAGAATGTATTTCATTGTAGCAAACGATTACGGCGGTCCCCATTGGATCTGTCTCATCACAGAAGGATCCCTGATCCCAATGCTTGACTCGTTGACGAGATTGATCGTTCTTCAACGACAACCGTCACCGTGTGGAACAACGAAGACCCTTTTCCTACTGTGAACGTACCAGCAACGGTGCACCATACATCACCGGGATTGAAACATTTCCTTATTATTACCATCGTCGGCATAGATTAATTCCATGGTATTACAATCGCTTATGCTTCACTAACATCCGTTGAAGCAGGACCATGACGTTGGTTCGACCGACTGTCACAAGGCATTTACGTCTTTGTTCGAATTAGACTCGAACAGAATTCGACGTACACTCTTTGTTACTCCGTCGAACAAATATAGGTATAATAATATTATTTGTAACGTGCATATATTTTTACTGCGTGAAAATGTCGATATCGATTGAGTTACAAGAAATATGTTTTCAGAAAAATAAATACGTTATATTGAATAGAATGATATTATACGATATAATATAGACAAAATTATCAATAATGCAGAATATATTATGTATATCTTTTTAAGAATTGACATTCTTCAAGAGAGCAATCCATTGTTGAAATGTAGAAAACTGCATTGGAAAAGAGAACGATATTTGAGAACATTTGAATAGAAACTCTCTAAGCTTTAATAAAAGTTAGCGACATTTTCCTTAATGGATAGCATAACACAGTAACATTTAAAGAATCCATTCAACATGCATTCCATTGCATGTATCGCGTGTAAAAATTTAAAATAGAACGTGGAAAATGAGAGAGGCGGCTGTAAGATGTGTTGCAGATAGATATTTAATACTAATTTTATATTAGCGAGAATCTTATGTGATATCAGGGAAACTGATTTATATCGTTTCTGAAATGGTATCGTAGCTGCCTGACACTGAAAATTAATGTCGAGCAGCAGTCGCGATACTGTACGCTTAAATCTGTTCCTATAGGTAACATCTTCAGATAATACATCCGATGCTAAACTTCAAAGTCCATTGACTTCATTCATAAAAATTATAATTATTTATATTCGGTTGTTGACTATCAAACACATACAAAGAAATTATTTTACGCACACAGTAGGGGCAAATTACAAATTATAAGATGTATCATATACTTAATATGAAAAAAAGAACAGCTGACAGCTCTCTTCTGTGGTTCTCCTATTATTCGCAATGCATAAAAAAGTGTACGTATATATATTACATGACATTATATTACATGACATGAGGTAATATCGGTGCATAGATAAAACGCAATAATGCAAAATATCGTATGTACTGCTATCAAGTTGAAGATCTCAGTCAATGTGCATGTGTGAAACCGTGAACATCGAGAGCCAAGAATGCTGATCTACGAGTTTGTGGCATACAATATCTCTCTCTTTCTCTCTCTCTTTAAACCATTATAGGCGCACTTTAAGTTTAGCAAAAAGTATCATTTATTTTCGTTGTGTTAGGTAATAATCGTGATTATATCAATTTATTATAAAAATTATTTGACTGTTTAATCTATATTCACCTTTTTCTAAATAGTTTGACAAAAATGGTCGAGGAAACAAGTAGAAAGAAATAAATAACTCTTAACACTCGTATTTAATTAATTTTTATAGCAATAAAAATAATATTATAAATATAAATTAATTTTTTTTCAAAAAGATATTTTTAATGTTATTTAAATTTATGCAATTTATGAGACTAATATCACAACAATGTAAAATTTAAATCTTATTCTCCAGTAACATTTTTAAGCAACTTTTTCTGATTTTTTTCTTGCTTTTCTTCTTTCGAACAAATTTTGTGAAATTAAATTACTCAAAATTGTTAGCCTTCAACATATTTCTCTTAAGTATTTCGAATTGGTATTTAGCTATACGATGAATGCTTGGCCTCGAGAAGTCGCCCTTAAATGTCTTTGCAAAGACTGCTCTCCCTTCCGTTCCTCTTTCTTTGTATCTCGGTCTGTTGCACCTCCTCACTCTCCCGTCCTCGCATGCTACTCGGTTAATCTCGTAAATTGCCGTCGCCCAGGGTTGACGGGAATATTTACTGGAATCTAAGTTTATAATTACCGAGAAATCCAACGCCGCGAATATACGTATCGGACGTAGCCCTACCAATCTCGTTATAAACTAGGATCGTACTCGGGTGCCTTCTTCCTCGTTTCTGTCACCTCTTTCCACCTCTTGCACCCTCTGCTCGATCCCCGCCTCCGGTTGACGTGTCCCTCGGCCCCTCCGCTCCCGCTCACGTATTACGAATCGCCTTCCACGTCAAGCACGGCGAATTAATGCGCGTAATATGTTGGCCGCGGGCACGTTTACGGGTTTTACGTTCCTCCTGGTATAACTTAAAACCAGCTCGATGTGTCGCGGGTGCACGGATACATTAGACGTTAAGAAATTGTCGCACCGATTCTATAATTGCATCTTACTCTCTGTATCTTCTCCCTCAACTTTTTTCTTAATTCTTCGCTCTCATCTTATTATTTTCCTTTACGAGGATTAGTGACTTTTGTATTCCTTACTAATCAGGCCATTTAAAAAGTAAGCTGTTTTAATTATATTAAATTATATTAATTATATTAAATGCGCAAACGTTGAAATTATACTTCAAATCCGGTATTTTTTTAATATTATTACTATATTACTGCTACTTCACTGAAAGTTAATGAAATTGCGAAGTTAATAACAGATATTAATTGATTGATATTGCTGATTGGAATTAAAGAATTTTTTTATAGCCCGTGTTTGTCGATATACCGGACATATAGAAATTGTCGCGATGATTTCTTCTCACCACTTTTGCCTAACCTTTCTTGAATCTTTATTTTTTATTTTTCTTTCATTTATACCAGTATCTTCTTCTTTTGCGATTTTTCTTCGCTTCCCAAGCGCGACCATTGGTTCTTTGCGTTGACATCGTTGAATATAAAGCAGCGCTGCTTCTGGTAATCAGCTTTCGATTATTTATTGCTGTATTAATCCGGGAATAGGTACCGATCGGGCACCCAATTTGTAATCGTTAACTGAACCTGATCCTCGAGTCTTTAGCCACCGCCACTGACCGGTAAGGTCGCTCGGTAAGCGTCTACGTAATGTAGAAGTTACTTGCTCGTGATCCGGATGAAACATCGCCTGTTGCCGCAGTGTTACAGATCGGTTCGGTTGCGGTAGCGGCGATTATATACGGCGCGACGCATTTTATGGGCCTTCCAGGTAATGCTTGCAATAATTAAGGATAACAGATGATCCGCGGCGGTCGAATTTATTTCAATTCTTACAAGCCGAATTGTGTCGCTCACGAAGTAGCAAAAGTGCGTTTACGACATTAATCGTTCACAGTTCGCGGTAAGCATAATTATATATGAATTATATATGAATACAATTTTATATTCACATTTAAATTATTGTCTAATAACACGTTCCGTACGCACTTGATCAGTTCATAAATTTCTGTGGACCGACTTCATTTAATTATACTACAAAGTCCTGCTCTTCTTTGTTATCTATCACAGTCACGCTTGTGACTCTTTACCATTCGGAAAACCTTAAAGGTGATTTCAATCTTTGAGACGTTATTATATCATTAAAAATACACCCGATTAATACATCTGTCGTGTTACTCGCTTTATCGCTCATTGTTTCATATATAATACGTTGTTCAAAAAGATAGTTGAAGTCTATCGACCAGCTGGTCATGCACCCAATCAAATCTCGATGTCTCTCACATGGTCGATTCTTCGAGGTTTCGTAAAATATCGTTCGTTGGCATATGCCTTTTCCCCTTCTGTGGCTATGGGAGTTCGTTTAGGTGGGCCTCGGCGATGATATATCGGCTATTACCCCGAGTGCAACACCTGTTAATGCGTTTCTCTTCGGGCCCGACACCTGACTCTGGCGCACCGCGGTACCCCATTCAGCGATCGGGACGTTTTGCTCTGCAGCTACTATTCTCAATAAGAATATCGCAGCGGGAGCGACCGCGGGATTAGTCCCGACTACACGTTTTACGCGACCGCATACGCGTGCGAACTTTCCACTCCGGATCTCCCGAGTTGATTTCCTACGAACTATAGCTGGTATACGTCTGAATTTTCTTTCGAAATTGAATTAAGAAGATGCGAATCGAGAAATAATACAACTGATATTAATTGATATAACGAGCGTCGTTTGATTTAAATATCAGGTATTTAATAACACTGCGGTGATATTCGATAAAAAATAAATTTGAAATTGTATGAAATTGTATGGAATTGTAGATTACATTGTATGTCAATAATGCTGTGTCAAGTATAATATGGGGAAAGTACTTCGAACCATCAGATGACACGATTAATCAGCTATAAGTCACTGATATTTGCAAATGGAATCCAGACGATAAGGTATTTTCCGTATTTGAAAACTCATCGGGTCGCCGCGAATAAAATACAACGTTAATACTTTCTCATCCATACGGCGGAGGTAGAAACGGAGAAGGGAAGTTTAATACCTTCTTAAATATTCCTTCCATTCTTTCGCCTCCCTCCATTCATTCATCCACTGTGGTAGATCTTTGCCCATCTTTCTCAATCTCTTTCTCTCTCTCTCCCCCCCTCGTTTTTGCTTTCTCGACTGCTTTAGTCTCTCTCCACTTCGAGCCGGGTATTAGGACGAGGATAGTATTCTTAAAGGTAGAAACAAATAATACGATTACGTTCCGTTTCCGTTTATTAAAGAAACAAGATATCGTCGTTGTCTGCGCGGATGATTCCGAGCCTCGAAGCCGAGTCTTCCTACCAGTAAGAACATCGTTTCTCCTCCTTTATCTCCGACTACTTCTGAGTAGTATTCGATACCGAAACTCGATATTAAAACTTGACGCGAGAATTATCCTCGTCCTCGGGATTGTACTTACGCGAATGTACGTCTGACATTGGCAAACCGTAAGCCCATTTGTAATCAGGCCGAGTTTCAACGATTTCCTGTGTCGATCTTGATGTTATCTGAATATAATTATTGAAAGAAATTGCATACTAAAAAAGAAGTAGCACCGAACACTTACATATATGAGAAATAGCACTGAATACATAGCTAGATGTAATAAATAATTATCTGGTCCTAAAATAATTAAATTAATTGATGACCATGTAATATACTGAATATTAGTTAAATTTTAAAGTTAATAACATTAAAATGCACTATAACAAATGTGAAGTAATTATTTTTTATTTCTATATTTCTTATTTGTAAAAAATTGTAAGGTTTTAATAAAATATTCATCACTGCACTAAAGCGTTTTGCATTAAAAATATCTCGCCGTTGAAATTCTTCATAACACTGTGAGATTTTTATATATATCGCGTCGCGATGTTTCCGATGCGATGCAAGACACAACAGATTCTCAATTTTGTTGGTCTCTTTGGACCGTGAACATGGTCAGCGAATCTCTTCGCGTTTCTCTTTATGCGACCCATCGTTGCGCGGCTCCTGGATGGTTCGACTTCGTTTTTGATGCGCAGAGGTGACTCGACTAATTTATTCGAAGCTCGGACGTGCACTGACGGAGACGCGCAAACTGTAGTTGCGGATCAGAGAGAAAGAAGCTTCGCTGCCTGGGCGGTGTACAAGTGTAGCGAGTAGCTCGTTGAAAGCGCGACTGGTCCAATGAAAGGGCAGTCGGTAAACGGCGAAGCTGGTATTCTAACTCACAGCACGCGTGCAGCACGCGCGGATATATAGAGACACGCGCCAACGCATTCTAATTATCATGTGCATAATGGTGGCTGCTCGCCAAGCCTCGGAAATACATCAGAGTGCCCTACTATAGATAGATGTGAACCTCACAGAAACGGCGAAGGGATCTGGGCGAGTTTCTCCGCTGATTGTCTTTATCGGAGAATGAAGCACGAGCGCTCGTGATCGTTTTTGTTCTAATTATAATACGATCTCGGAAGTAGTGAGAATCTGTTACGGTTAAGTACGAACACGCGTTGGAATATGTACGCTAATAAAAAATTATATATTAAGAGCATATCATTACGAGCATATAATCATCCTTATGAAATATTCTATATAAATTGATCTATATGTTATATATATGTGTATATATGCAATGTCAATGATCATTCGAAATCACACGCAATTTAACATTATTCTTTGTCGAGTAGACATATATCCTTCTTTGCACGGAAATACTCTAGCATCACGAGATACGCTTGAGGCTAAACCGTTAATGGCTCTCGAGTGTTCATCAATGGATCGGTAGTGAGCACAGAAAATCAGCCAGCGTCAAGCCGTTCAGGCCAAATGACCGCTCGTTTCTCCTGGTACAATGACATTTTTTCTTCTAACCCGAGGACAATCTCAGGTACGTTTCTCCATCTCCTCACCTCGCCCTCTTTATTTCTCCTTCTTCTACGAACCATACGTCATCGAAGCCTTTCGTGCCGTCGCCGTCGTCGAACAAGAGGAAACCGACTGGCATTCAGTCGACGACGGGGCACATATAGACGAGGGGTCCCTTCTTCTTCTTCTTTCCCCACCGGCAGTGCTATTGCTCGAAAGAGGCCCCGGTTTCGCGTCTCATTTTTTTCAAGCGAGCCGATCTTCAATCTTCGAGCTGCAGCCACGCCGGCCATTGCCGGACCGGAGTGATAGATGTGGAAATAATTATAGGCGAACGCTCACGCGCTCTCGCGCAACAAGAGTAAAAACCATGTCAAATTTCGTTGCTCGGTAATGACTTTTGACCATGCAACAGAAAAAGGTCCCCATTCGCGCTGTTCTCTTCTCGACGATTCGACGATCGTTTGTGTCGTACGGCGTTGGTACGAACGCTTCAGGATCAACGCGAGGTCAAGACAAGCTTTCGATTTCACGCTTGACTATTGTGTTTCGATTATTTTCCGTTTAGTCTTTCCATGTCGATTTTGTATATCTTGTTGCTCGTGTGCGCTGTAAACGACAAAAATAGTCTTTTTTTTTTTTAATTTTCTACTGCGCGAAATCGTTCGCTGTGTCGAAATTTTTCACGACTCTATAGTCAATCTCATTTGCTAGGAAATAGGTTGATGAAATCTCGCAAAAAACTGTAGACACGAAGCTCATTGAACGATGAAGACGGATAGCTTCCTAGAATTGAGAAGGTCGCCGGAGCAGGTCGATCTAAATCAAAGATCCCGCGAATCCTCCAGAGTGATCCCTCCATCGAAGGTCGCGAGGAGACCTTCGTCGGTACCTCATAGGACTCCGTTCTCTGGTGCCGACTAATGCACCGGCGTGCCCTGGGGCACAGTAATGCCTAATTAATCCAATTAATCTGAGGCTCCGGCATAAATGACCTCCGTGAGGACCTCAAAGACGCAGCGACCGCCGTCGCCCTGCGCCGCTGCGTGATGAACCGGGCCGATCTAACATTCCGAGAAATTAACGATTACCGGTGATTTATACAAATTCATATTTTAAATTATTGGCCGTCATTAGCGTGCGTCGGGGTATTAGTTCTCGGTGACGTGTAAAAGGCTTCATCCCGCCCGCTCCGCTACCATCAGCCACAGCCACGATCCTACGCCGTCTTCCTCCGTCTTATTTCACCTCCTTCAGCTTCGATCATCCTTCCACCACGTGGACCTCGAAACAGCATATATAGTATCCGCTCGATCCGTCCGGATCCCGTCTGTGCTCTCTCGCGCGCTCGAATATATTATCGTTTTGTTCCCGCGGGAGCGAGAGAGAATACGGCGAAGTGAAAGGGGAACGGGGGGAAGAGGGAAAGAGAATGTAAGAGGGAAAGAGAGAGGACGCGAGAGAGCGCAGCCAGGCCGGGCTGGTTGTCATTGGCTCATTTGTTAGACGCCATCCAAAGCATGCGGGGCCTTGATTTAGTGCCTCCACCTCAAACCGCGCACATATATACCCCGAGAGATATCTACCGCGGCGCCCTTCATCGAAGAGACAAAGACACGAATTCTCTCAACCGTTCGAAGTGCGCAAGTTCATGACCTCCTTCGCATTCGTCCTCTCCGTCCTTCTCGCGGCTCTTCTTCGTTGTCGCTTACTCCCTTTTCTGCCTTTTGTCGATAGTCTCCTTTTGGCGTAGCTTCGCCGCCTCTTATACGAAAAGAGAGTCTCGCCGAAATACGTTTCGTCAATGTTAATCCGGTGACTGCGGAATGTCTAAACAGTCTTTTTCTGGATTAATTTTATAATGACAACAAGCAATAGCTAATACAATTTTCTAATAACAAGTGTATATAATATTTTTTTATAATATAATAATGTTTAACTTTAATTTAATTATATTACCAATATAAATTATGTGAAATTACAACACGAATCTACAAGAATCATATTTCTCCTCGAAACTGACAGAGAAGGAAATCGTGCAAAGTGACGCTTTTACAAAGATGACTTTACTTGGACCTCCATCAGGCATGTGATACCCGCACGCACACGTAAACGCACATCGGACGTGGTACACACCAGGGGCCCCACCACCCTCTTCTATAAGCCGCGCGCACGTCGACTATAATTATCCTCAGGTAATCACGACCCACACCACTGTCTTCCAATGGGCGCTCACCGCAATCCGGCCACTGTATTCCGCAAAATTAGTATTTCCATTCTCCGTGGAAGAGAATCGAACGGAGATCGCAAAAGGAAGGGACAGAGATGGAGATAGAAAAAAGGAAGAGACTTCCGGCGACCGCTGGTTGATCCTCGATTCAACGTCCCCCGCTCTCACCCCTTTTCTACCTAGCGTAACCCCTTCATCCCCGCTTACCGCCATCCACGGACGTGTTTATTTTTGCAATTTGCTCGAAGACCGACAATTAGATTTCCTGGGGTCGTTCGGCTACCGTATAAGTGCAAGGCTCAGGAGATCAGGCCTCGATTCGGGGCGGCCCAAACGGTCCGCAAATACGTTCCCGGGGGAATGGCCGCGGGGACCACCTACACCTGCCTCGTATAATTCCGCTTTCTCTTATCTCATTTCTTCCAAGCTGTCCGAACGAGTTCGACTAAATATGCACGGCGCCATTCATCTATTACCTCCGACGATTGCGCCGTAAAAGACAGGAACCGGTGTCTCTATCAATCTTTTATGGTTCTGTAAGTATTATCTCGAAGCGGTCAAGTGTTTCCGTCAATTAGTACGGAAAACTTAATAATCCAAAATGTTGGATTCGATCTAGTCTTGCTTTGTATATCGGTGAAAAGAGGAGAGTGACTTAGGAGAATTGTTTCAATAATCGATAGGAAATTGAAAAAAAGAAGCGCGCCGGTGTTCAAGGAATCGTAAATACCCTGGCAATAAGAATTTATTGCAGCTGCCTTTGATGAGTAGCCGCCAGTTTTTGGATTCGAGGAAGGGCTATTTTTGATATCACGAAACTACATTAATTGTTGCACTACGAAGACGGTTCACATCCGATGGAGGGAGTGGAGGGAAGGTGTTGAAGGAGGTTGAAGCAAACTGGGAAAGAGGAGGTAATGTTGGTCGCGGAGGTGGCGCAGAGTGAAGGTTGAGGAGAGGATGAAGTGGAGATATAATTGCTACATCCTCTTAAGTCACGTGCCACTCACGTGGTTCCCAACTGCGAGTGCGAACGACCGACTGACTCCCTATAGCTTCGAGAAGCAGCGCTTAGATACGTTTGTATCATGACGTCTCTTTCCGCATCATGATTAATCATCCAGTGACGAGGCGCGCGGGTTATCTTGAATTAATAGATAGTCCACTGACATTATGTACTTTTTTGTTTTGGTAGTCACCTGTCGTAATTAAATTAGAATACGAGATATTAGGGAAAATTAGAAATTAATATTTAATTATAGTTGGATTACGCTCGCAGAGGGGTATAACGAGAACACAGTTCGACTCGGTTCTATCAGTGGTAGGATTCGAGCAGAGATCGGCCATTAATTTCCTTTCGGGAGAAAAACCAAGTCGAGCTAATGGGAGCTACGGTCTAATGCCTCCTGCTGTGTCTCCCAGAGGCCTTTCTTTTGCCCCGCTCTTCTACTAATGGCCACTCTTTGATGACAAATATCGGCCGAAAGAAAATATATAAATTACTTCGAAGAAGCTGCTCCCTGTTGGTGACGCCCACCAGTCGCTTATCAATAACACTGTCGAATCCTTAAGAAGAATACCAATTTTCATTGAACACTTCTAAGCATCATGAAAACTTAAAGAACATTCGACTTTTTTTGTATGTAGATCAACTTTAATGTTTGAATGTTGTATATAACATCTCATTAATCGGATTTGAACAATTATTGAATAATATTCATAATAATATTCATTGTGCTCTCACAATACGGTTAAGCGACTTAATTTCGAAAATCAGCGAGTGTCTGGATACACAAGACGTTTGCACAAATAATAATGACATTGATGCGTGACAAGCAACGATGTATCAAATCTGTTTTCGCGACGCCCTCTCGGTGACAGTTGCGTCCGAATCGTCCGTAGTGCGCAAGAACGAATTACGCTGGAAGCTTCTTTTCTCGTCATGACCGCACTTCACCACACAGCACACAGATTCAATGTATATAACTATATATAGACACGCGCGCGCGCGCGCGTGTACACACACAATACGCCATACTTTGACAGATACAAAAACATCGGAGAACCTTGATAAATTGCCCACGAGAAAAAGCATCGGGCACTCGAAGCTCTTTGGTGGTGCGAGAAGGGCGCAAGGAAGGATAGAATTGAGAGAGGCCGTGAGAGAAGAGGGAACAGAGGGTGTCAACCAAGCACGGGTGACAGAGAAGGAACGAGAGGCGTTAAGGACAGGATACATCCCAGACTGGTTCCGGTATTGTTCGCGCTAATAGCGCCAAGATACAACAGTACCCTCCCTGGCGATCCACCTCACCCACCCCCAACGACAGAGACGTTCGTTCGAATAAGCGACGGTCTGTACGAGCTTCGATTATCTTGATCTGGAGAGCGTCAATGCGGCGGAAACGAGAAACAGGAAGGGCCTGGCAGCTGCTGAACGGAAGCGTCGACGTGGTCAAAGTGGCCGTCTAAGTGCTCGATGTATTTATACGTATAGCTTGCGCCGCGCCGATCGGCGAAATTTCTCCGTTATGTTATTCTCCGCTAAGGGATGTTATATTGATTAGTTACATTCAAATTAAAAGATAAAAAGACAAACCTTCTTTATTAGCTATTTATTCATTACTTTTTTAATTTTCAATCAAAACTGAATAATTGATGAAGAAAATTAATAGGTAAAAGTATTATTTATAACAGAAAAATAAGTACAAAAAATATCCGATTTATTGAATATATATAAGAAAAAATAAATAAGAAATTTTTGGTAGCTCTGAATCATTTTACATATTTCGTAGATCTGTTTTCTTGTTTATTTGATCGTTTTGTTGGCCAGTGATACCGTGTAAGATTAGTTTCGAGACTACGATACTCCTTTATCAATAAACTAGTTCGATCGTGAAAGCATATATGCAGCTTATGTCTACCCACCGCAGGAATAACATTTTCTTCGTAGATTGAACGGCTACGAGGCTGTATATAGCTCTTGAGTTGGAGTAGCCGCTACGGAATGGATAAGCTTGGATATTAACGAAACGCTACTGCCTATTAATTCATTCTGTACTATTTGTATCTCATTAGGAGTTTACACTATTCCATTAGTAAGTTAATAATGTTGCTTTTCGTATTATCTTATAAACTTTCAAGCGGTGTAAATTGTCTTAATTGTCTTCTATTAACAAATCCGGTGACCGACACTGAGTTTTGTCGGTCATCGGTGACTATCATGGAGCGACAATCAAATAAATACATCACATATTATTAACCGAGAAGGTTTCCGGATGGATGCCGCGTGTTAGGCACTTTAATTTGATATCGTTAACCGAAAGGTGGAAAATGGCCACGAAAGTCTTAAAACTAGAACATCACATATTATATTTTTATATGCAATTTAATACTATAAATTTACTACTATAAATTAACTACTATAAATTAAATGTTTCATTGTTCTTTTTGACATAAAATAATTTAATTGGCGTGAATAAAAAATCACACACACGTAAAATACATATGACGATAAATGTGTTAATATTGCTCCATTATTATACGTGCAGTTCATATGTGCAAATGTATTATGTATATTATTACAATTCAAATTACGCAAAAGTATGCGTTAACAATAGTAACGTATGTGTAAGATACCTAATCGGTACTTGAATAGTATCGTCTACCAATATGTAATATATATGTCATATTATAATTCGTTTCTGATAAAAGCATTAATCTCTAAAAGCTGATGTAGCTGGCCGCACGGATATAAAGAATAATTGTCGCATGGATTCGAATGGAGGGGGAATGTACTGGGCAAGCTGTATAAACGTACGGAAAACGTTTTTTTCGCGTGCCGAGATATAATTTCAATAAATCAGGGATAAGTGGTACAGGGGAGAAAGGCCACGGATTCGGTGTTACTACGACTGAGGAACGCGGTCGACGATGTGCCGGATTAATTTATCGCCGCACCATCGCGTATACGTGTGGCTGGCGACATTTATTTTTACCGACTTTCGCGGTACGGTGCGGCGATTGGATGAGGCCTACGGGAATATTTCTTGATTTCGGGACGTAGTTCGGTGTACGATGTTCCTCGCAATATAATCGCGGTTTATGTCCCGGGCCAATTTTCACAGGTTGTCCGCCTTTATTCGTATTATTATCCCGAAAGTAATATTCCAAAAGACACATCGCCTTCGCTAAGCGAATTCTCCCTCGTATCGGTTTTATTTTCATTTAAACGAGGTTCATGAATAATTTATTTACATTAGACGGTTTATTGTCTAGAGTTTTTCATAACTATTTCCAACTAATAATTAATCTTTTCTCTCATGCGAAATAGATAATTTTGGTGTTTATCGAAAAGTTCTCACATGTGAGAAAAAGTCCAAAAGATTTCAAAAATCAGTTTAGACTGGAAATAGAATCATTTCATAATTATCTTATCTTATATAAATGTATCAGTTTGCTAAAATTATGTTATTACGTGTCAGCAAATTTATTCTATAACAAATATTTTCGTGGTACATCATGATCTAAGATTAGTATGTCTTTATGTTTTCTTTAGCGTAAAATTTTAAATGTTAATATCTTCTTGACATAACAACGATTAGAATAAAATTCTAATGATCCCAGCAAACAAGCGGATATTTACGGTCTCTCCTCGCTAAAACTTCGTTAAGCGTAGGATTGCTTACTATTGATGTCAGTCGCGTTTACGGGTTTTCGTCGTAATATAGGCACGTCTAGTGTGTGTAGTGTCTCTTGGTCATATTAACAAAAGATATGACCGCACTCGCTATCAAGAATCTCTCAGTGGTACTTAATGCGCGTGTGACATACTGTGTTGATAGCATTTCTGTTAGAACTCTTCGTACATGTCAATCTATTATTTGAACGATACACGCGCTGCAGCAACACGGAATGTTTCCTAAGAACATTTTAATAACTTAATAAAAAAACACAGATGAACATGTTTGAACTTGTCGTTGATAAATTCGCTAACAGCATCATTAAGTATACTTTTGAAAAGTATTATTTTCGAGAATATAGAATCCTTGACATTCGTATAAGCAGAAACGCTGAAAAATTAATGTGTTTAACTCGATCGAGAAGAGTTAAATGTGAATTTGAAATTACCAGCAGCTTTTAAGAAAAAAGAAACTTTCATAAATTGACAATTTTTTTTAGCAGTAAGTATATCTACAGCCTGCTCTGTTTCCGTAAAAAAGTAGAAAGTGCTTCGTCACAATGTGCGGTGTTATGTAGATCGTCTCATGCAACTGAGGCAAAAAGAAGAATCACTAGAAGAGTCATCGCGGAATATATTACTGCTATTAGTCGCAATGCATAAATTCGATCGTAATATTGGGTTGTATGAATTAACGTTTATTGATCACGAGCTCCGCGGGTCGTAACTTCCACCATTTTATTGCATATGGAAAAAGCTGGGGAATATCTCGATTCGCAATGTCGTAAGTCGAAGGAAAGACCGAGCGAAAGAGGAAATGAACCGCGGTGCGCCGCGGAGTTGGCGGGACAGGGGTAGGAGAAACGCGAATCGAGTAAAGAATGTTTACAACGTATCTCGCGGCAATAATGTAGCGTATGGTATAAGCTCATGCGAGATATTTAGTCGGATATCGTGGCGCCACGCCACCCAGGGGACCCCCTCATTATTTGCTGCCAGGATGAGCCTTTATTAGCAGTTATCCCGTTCGGTCTCGAATCTATACGTTCGCATATCCATAAATTCGCGTTTACGGTGACCATATCTTATGCAAATGAGACGATTTAATCCGCCGGATATTTCAGGGCATTTTTAATAACCCTCCCCTCCCCTCCTACCCATCTCACCTCCTCGACATCCCCCGCAGTCTCCCTCTGTTGCCCTCCCCCCCATCACCCTACGGGGTCCACTGATCGTTTCGTCGTACCTCGCGAGCGATCAATTAATGCCGATTCATCGTCTTTGGCCTCTCGATCGAGCTTGGACCTGCTCTTCGGCTTTCGTCCATGTCTTCAAGTTTAAAAAGAAGAAACCTATATAAATGATGACTTTAATTAAGCCTCTGTTATTAACTTTCTACGTCTCCGAGAGATCTCATGTTTTTATAATATCGCATGATCCATAACTTGGCTTTACATAAATAATATAGTAGATTATTACTCATAAATAATATAGTAGATTATTTCTTATATTTTTTATGTCAGCAGTAACCAATTAAATATGTCTGACTAATTATGCAAAAAGCTACAAAGTAAATAATATAATTGCTGACTGCATCAGAACGAAATAATTATTGTAACATAAAAATTTAGTGCGTTTGTCGTATCATTTGTTGGTTGAACTATCTCGAGTATTTGGTTATAGATCGTATCAGCCTGTTGTAAAGCCCGTTCTAGAATCATTGTACGCGGTGGATCGGCCAGGGTAGAGAAGCAATTTCGCCCGATGTTTCAACCCGGTAAAGTGCGATAATAAGCCCGCGGGCAGTCGGTGAGAATCTGCAATTCGCTCCACTCAAATTGAATACTACGTAAGCGGAATCTGGACTCCCCTGCTGTGGGTTAAGCTAAGATCAGCGATCTGTGATATAGCTACGCTTTGCGGCCATTTGCACGAGGCATTTGTCCATTTGTCTTCGAATACAATTGTCGAATATGCCATTCTTTTATCATATATTGAATATTTTTTTTAACTGAATGGGAGCTTGACGTTATTCTCGTTTATCTCCGTGAATAGGATGACAGTTATCGATTGCACGATCTCTCATTCTTGCTAGTGAGATCAGTTTTGCGGTCACGAAACGGACCGCAACCTTCGGGGCGACAGCTTGAAAAAGGTCGCCCAAGCGGGCGCGTGGCTTTGACCGAAAATAATAAGTAAGCTTTTGAACTTTGACCGCAACGTGCGCCTGTCGAGAGACAAAAAGCAAGTAATCGTAGCTTGAAATTATAATATAAACGGCCAACCGTAGGACAGTGCGTCCCTCCATTCTGCCTCCTCGGTCCCCCGTTCTCGTCGTACCACATGATTCGTAGTATAATAAGTAAGTCGCCGCGGGGGTAATTTGCAATGTTTAAGAGCTCATCCAATTATCCAGGACAGAGCTTGTCCTCGTCGTGGTCGTTGTTGACGCGAACCGCGGTCTCTAAATGTCCGTCGACCGTCTAATACGTGTAAACACAGTAGACTGTCATACGTGATATCTGTGAAAATTATTGACAAAACACCTGGTTAAATGTCACATCATGAAAGCTGCTTTGACTGGAAAATTGTGAGAATGTATGCAGTAAATTCATGACAAAAAATAAAAGAAGGTCTTTTATCTCTGTATTTGAATATAATTGAGTTACAATATTTACTAGTTAATAACGATAGGGATAGAGAATGTTTATATTCTTAAAAGTTTTACGATTAATTATTTTATAGATATTCAAATAAAATAATTTAACAGTAGAAAATAGGATTTTTAAGAGAAATAAGCAAGAGAAATATGTCGCAAAATTTTTTTAATTAATCTATCTTGATTGCTTGAAATATTGAGGAAATGACGATAGTATGACGGTTAGGTCGCATCTCATAGAACTATCCGCGCGTACAGAAATCATGTTTATCTTGTCGTCGCGCAGCGCGCCGCTGTAATCATCGCCGACGTGAGACGTCTTAACCAGACTCGGTGTCAAAGTAACATATGTAAAATACCTATTTCCACGTACGTGCGCATACGCATTACGTGCAAAGGTGGAGGTATCACACGCTGCGCGAAAGCTCGTTTGCGTTAGTCCGTGGACAGAGTAAGAAGGATATAGAAAGGAAGGAAAAGAGAAAGAGGACAGAGAGGAGAGAGAGAGAGAGGACGTTGTTATTCAGGATATTACCTAAGACCGAAAAAATCTAGAACGAAAGCAAAGTAAACTGCCCCAAGGTGGAACAAAGAGTCCGCTAGCGCCTCGTTACGTTCTATCTTAAACGATGAACCCAAAGGCGTCGCTCGACTATGCAATTAACGACGAATATCATTACGGTACAAATGTCCCCTCTCGATCTCCTGGTGTCATACGCATTGTCGTGAAGTAAGTATCGAATGTGTTGAATATTCAGTTAAAGCAAGTTTGTAATTATTTTTTATCGTCAGTTTATGTGAGAAACTAGAATATTGAAATTTGTTTACGAAACATAATTTTTCAGTCTCAGAAAATTTTCCAAAATTCTTACTCTTATCATTTTTATAGATATTTTCGCTGATATTGACTCAACTGAAATTAATAATTGATATCAAAGTGCTGATTATCCAGGGTTCGTCCCGGCTTTCGAACTTAAAGCTGGCTCAATGATCGCCGAAGGGTGGCATCGAAAGTGCGCGCGTATCTCGCAATTAGCTACCCTCGGTACGCAGCCGTCCACGACGGTGCCTGTAAGATAACAGTCCTTTGAAGCTTTGATGCAGAAGGAGTGACCTCTGTTTCCTCCACCGGAAAGGAAAGGGCGGTCGGTAGCCGAAGCGGCAGCGTATTTAGCGCGTGTGGATTTACCTATGGTGTCCTGATGTGTGTGTGCGGCGTTGCGAGGAGAAGAGAGACAGAGAGGAGATAGAGAACGGAGTCAGAGAGGGCTGTTGAAGCTGGAGCACAAATCAATTAGTGGGGGGCCTCGGGCTCTTTGGGCTGTGGAACCTACCCTTCCGCCGGCAACCCCCGACGTGCCCTTCCTCCCTCTACGTCGCGTCGCCGCGGAGTTAGCCCAAGCTCTCTTTGTCTGCGCCGCTTCTCGGCATCTGCCTCCGTCTTCCTCCATAGCCGTGGTAGCCGCACCGAATACAGATTGCGTTTCAATCTATACGCTAACGAGTGTTTAGTGTTTACCGAACCGCGAGCCGACCGCCTTTGCTTTGGCCACAATTTCCGCGTCCCTATGTACAATAAACGAGGAGACTACAACTGCAGCGCTGAGTACAATCGTGCAGCGGATACCCTGAGATCGTTCAATTTCCGTAAAAAAATATAAACTACCGCATGTGAAGAATATATCACATGTTCGTACTATGTATACCTGTATCCAGTTTTAACGAGGCGTTTTGAACTTTGATTGCGTTTCTAAGGCGATGGATCCTCATATATTTTGTAACAGGCAAAAAATGTGTCTATTAAAGAGTTAGGTATGTACTGTATTACAATGAAGCAGACCGTAAAGAAGTTGAGTAGGTCAATAAAGTGACAAATGACGTAATATTCTAATGCCACTCCCGATTTACCGGTCGTTCATTTCCCTATCCGAACGTATCCCGCACGTCCCATCGACCGTGCTTTATAAATTCCTGCAAGCTGTGATCAATAACGTACGTCGCGGGAACGCGCATAGGCAGTTAGATGAATGCGTGCCGC
Organism: Crematogaster levior; assembly: GCA_901521435.1. Classification (NCBI taxonomy): domain Eukaryota; kingdom Metazoa; phylum Arthropoda; class Insecta; order Hymenoptera; family Formicidae; genus Crematogaster; species Crematogaster levior. The sequence goes on from CABEGB010001069.1 coordinate 715,744, forward strand.
TCGCATTTAATTACAGAAGTATTTTATCGGTACAAAAGCCATTGGTTGTCCGTCTGTCTGCCCGTCCGTCCATCGGTCCGGTATTTCGGCCGCAACAACATCGGTCGAACCCGATGGCCGGTACCCGCCATCGAGACCGCGCAGACCCGTACATCCAGCGGTCCCCGAATATTTATGGGGGCCAAAGTCAAATTAGTGGCGTACCGCGTGCACCTTTTGATTAAGTATCTGTTAACTAAAGGTAATACTTAATAAAGTAACGCTGATTTAGTGCGGGGTAGGGAAGCGCAGCATCGACCCATCGTTCGTTTTCCCATTCAAAATAAAAATGAGATATTTATGGGCCCATGGTGGGCTCCGTAAGCGCGAACGAGCGAGTTTTGGGTTGTGGCGATACGCCGATGGTGTTCGAAGGGTTTTGCCGCATCGGTGAAATGTGTATGCATAATACCTGTCGCGCGCGCGAACTCTGCGAGTGTGTGTCGCCTTTATTTCTTCGTTCCTGATGTTCTTCTTTTGATCTCGTGCGCGTCTGTAACGATTATTGGTGGACACGATACGAGACCTGCGGATCGAATTTGTATTCGATCTTCGCGACCACTACCATTGATAATATTTCGCAGCTCGTATTCAATGTTCGGTTCTGCCAAAGAAACTCGAAGAGTTAAAATAACGAATCGAATTGGGAAAGAGAGAATTAGCATATCATTGGAGAGAAAAGACGGTGATCAATTAGAATTTTACAGGTTTTAATTCAACTTGTTTTGACGTCGAAATTTCAATTCGTCGTCACATTGTGGCTTACATTATATTCCTTGTGACGTTTACTTTTTTCCCTTCTTTATCCGATATTTATTTTTTTCGAATTCTCGCAACATGCAAGTATTCTTGACAAATAAGCCCACCATGTCGACGCAGGGTGGAGAATGAGCGAATAGCTTCGCGACCGGGCGTTAGAATCAAGATTATGACAAGACTATGCGTATAAATTTGAAATTTAAGAGAAATTTACCTTTACCCGGCCACGGTGACCGACGGTTCTCCTCGCTGAAACGGCGGTTTAATGTAAATCACCATGATATGCGGGTTCGCCCAAAATTCCCGCCTAATCTCGAAATCAAACGACCAGAAAGGACATAAAAATGCTTTATCGCTGGCAACCAAAAATGCACCAAAACTCCCGCCCTGACCTGGGCCACCCCTCACCTTTTGATCATCCGCTTCGAGATGGTGTATCATGTACAGCATCGTGATGCATCGTGGATCTTCTTATCGCGGAGAGCGCACATTGTTTGTTTGCAATTCTATTTTTAAAACTTAGATCACATGTGGATCTAAGTTCTCCTCAACGAATGATTTACGACATCAGAAAGTGGAACAAATAATTATCGATCTTTGCATACATATCACAATATCTGCAGTAATGCATTTATAAATACCTGAGAACGATGATCACAGTAATACTTTTATGAACTTTTTTACTCGATATAAATTCTTGCAATCAGAAATAAAATTTTGAATTCAAGTTCTATGTATTATCTATTATAGAACCAACTTAGAGAATATATTCAATCTATTGATGAATCAAATCTTATATTAAAAATACCTAATTTATTACTATCATTATTCTGTAATTAAGATTATTATTGAAAACGTTCATTTGCAAGAAGAAAAGGAAACTGAATAATTTATTAAGTATAATTTTAAATTTCGCGAACGTTTGAGATCGAATGGCAATACGCGGTATGAGCTTGATTCAGAGTATAGAATTGTATCGAGTGGATTCTCTGTCTTGATATAGACCACCATGGATGTGCTGGGCCCAACCAGTAGATCTTAAATCGTCTTCGCACCGGGGGGGCGACCGGTACCCTCAGTACCACCTAAAATATCCACGACCTAAGGTATCCTGATCGAACGTGTGTACGCTATACTATTATATATTTCCCGCTCACGGAATTGATATCGCTTGTTCTTAAATCACTCTAAAAGTGCTTGATTTCCGGATAGCACGGTCTTCTCATGGGAAGAGACTATAAACTAATACCGAATAACTTAGCTTGAATTTGTCAAATCTCCTAACTTTGAAATATTTGAACTATTCGAATCTGATAAATTTAAATAGTGGTTAATAATTTACAACTATTGTATATTGTTTCTATTTTATTAATATAATAGAAAGTTACGAAAGTTTAATAAAAAGTTACGAAAGTTTATATGAAACAAGAGATGATCTATATATATATATCAATGTATGTATATAGAACACACAGAAAGAACAGTTTTATTGAACTATATAAAAATTAAGCAAGATACAGATTTGAAAATAATTATTTTAAACTATCTAAATAATTATATTGAAGACTCAAACTGGTTGCTAGAATGTTAAAATTTTTTGCAGCATTATTATTATTGAGAGTCCAATATGATTTTTTAGACAGTTCAACATAATTATTTTCAAGTCTGTATTTAGCAAAAAATTTTTAAATTCTTAGCAAACCGTGCTTTTTGTGGAAAGTAACAGGAAAAATTTTGTATGTAATAATATATCTAAATGTACTTTATATAAATGATTGTATTTGTACTGGTTAAATCGCTGTATTTAGTACTGGCCCGTGACTTGGATGCATTTGACATTTAATGTACCTGCTTGTTTTACGTTGATGCACATTCAACGCCCTAGCTGACAAATCTGGAGAGAGTAATTTGATCGTTGTATAGATACGCACGATAGGCACGTCGAGTTGAGCGTCGAAAAAAGTTATTACACTTTACGATCGGGCTCGATTTCTCGAAATAAGATTCTATAGCGCGTTATCCAGGCACACCGCGTGCACGATCGAACTCGAATTCGACGACGGATCAGGCGGTGGATTTCGAGAGTCGGACCACGAAGCGGGATACGTGGATCAGGTGGCGTTCAGGAATGCGAAAGACTTTGACATGAAATATAAGGTAGTAGCGATCAGGACCACGACAAAGCAGAGCTGTAACGTAACATAGGTCCCGATCCTTCCCGCGTTCTGAGAATACATTCCGCTGAACGACGGTCTTTAATTGTTAGAATATCAATATCGAATATCCTCATGAATAGTAAGATTTCGAACGCAAAATTCGCAGAATCTCTACCAAATGACATCTGTATAACGCGAAATATTGATTAACGAAACTGTACAATAAAATTTTGCCTAAAAAAATATTAATTAAACACTTCTTGTACGTGTAATTAATATTAAGGTGATTATAAAAAATATAAATAAATATATTCTTACTGTACGTTTTAAGGTTTACTCTACATTATTAAAATTTCTTTTTTGTAAGTGAAAGTGCATTTAATATTAAGTGTAATTAATATTAAGATCATTATAAAAAATATAAATACGATACATCCTTACTGTACGTTTTAAGGTTTACTCTACTTAATTACAATTTCTTTTTTGTAAGTGAAAGTATTGTCAGAGTGATACACTATAAACATCCAGTTTTTTATGGATTATATTGTATACCAATAATTTTAACGACTTCCAAATGCTTGTTTTACGGAACAGAAAAACACAATTTTCAATGACGCACGTTAAATACAACAAATACAGAGGTGGAACGTTTCTCCGTAACGGACAGATTCGCGCACGAGAAGCTTTTCACTCGTAAAAAGTGCGAAATTGCGGTAGCGGTATCGAACGGGTCTATCGTGAATTGACAAATTACTTTTCATTGCCGCGATGTAATCACGGATTCAGGTGTCGCCCTCATTACTGATGGGTGGGTTCACGAGGGCGTAACTGGGTAAAAACAGGGTGGATGTGGGGGATGGCGCAGTGAAATAACGCGGCAGCAACAAATTGAGGTTTTGAGGGGGAAAAAAGAAACATTTGCCAGCGCCGTCGCTAAAGGGAAACCCATTGATTTCCTTCATTCAGCACGGCGCGATAATTAAATGCATTTTATACAGTTCTTCGGCGCGGCCCGGCCCGGCATAACGTCGAGTAATTAATAGACATTTAAACTTTTTAATAACGAACGCTTTATACGTGCGGCAGCCGGGCTTCCTCGTAATTATGGCCAGTGAATGGATCTGTTGCATTTGACTTTTAATGCCGGCGGATCAAGCGGTCGCGCATGACGCACTTCGTGACACTTATCAACTCGCGCTAATGACGGGTCAAATTTTCGTAGCTCGAGCCAGGCACTTTTTCCCCCGTATCACGTGTATGCAGAAAAAAATACTTAAAAATACGTAAATACTAAAAAATAACTCAAGAATAGGATGTTCTTATACAGCTATAGATTCTAATGACATACTCTTGAATAGTTAAATAATTAATGGTTAAAATAATTAAACGTGGAAATAAATTATAAAATAAATTAATTACTTAAAATCTGCTTTACATTTAGAAATGTGTTTCTACTATTTATATTTATATTATCAGATCAACTGGTAACTCAACTACCCGTCTCGATTATATAAAATGTTTATTATCCCCTCAATTTATGAAAAAAAGATTTAACCAAATAATAGGAGGATAATTAAAATTTCTCAAGACGGTGATCGCCTCGGGATCAACTCAAAGTTTCGTTCGACGAATTTACATGTACCATCCAAAGGACTTGAGTCCATACACAGCATGTACACAGCGTATACCCACACGCGCGGCCAATAACATATATCTTGAGTGTGCACCGTCCAAGAAGCAGAAACTCCAGAAGTGTCACCGAGAGCGAACTTAGGTCGCTCGACCTGGGGGTTCGAGAACGATACCGCTTACACATTGTTGACCCGCGGCTGATATATCGCCTCTTCCACAAGGCGAGAGAGGTTCTCAGTCCCTTCTATCGAGCCATCGATGCCATACATCTTGGTTCAGAGTCTCAGGCAAGATTTTAAAAGCCATGGATATGGATACGGTGTGAAATCTTACTGCGCCGCATCCGATAGCTTTCCTAGAGCCGTCTTCCTCGAGATCGATAGTATTTACTTCCGAGAAAGATTCTCTATCTGTATACTTCATTACCGCATTTAGAAATATAATGATTTTGAAAATAGTTGTGGATAATTACCTGCGGTTCTTTTTACATTCGTGCAGTATTAAGAATTTAATCTTGATAAATAATTTTTAATTGTATCAGATAAAAAAACTGATATATCTATATTATTATTGCATTAAGTACTATACATATTCTATATAATAAATTTATGGAACACATTTATAATAATCTTAAACATTCAATAATTTACCCAGCTATTCGATCGGGTCATAAAAATATAATTTATATACCGCTTTAGGAAACCTTTAAATCTTGAATTTATCTTTGAAATCCTATTGCAACTGGTAAGTAGCAGCTTGCAACCTCCTTTGGCTGAAACACGTAGGGAGCAACAAACAAAGTTGCGCGCAATTGGCCGATCATTAAATTGAGAACCGATATTGGCAAGGTTCTGCTACGCAGCTGCCAGGAACATAAACATACGAGACTCGTATACCTCGTCCTCGTCGGAGGACCCGGCACCGATGTATGTGTATTATACGTACACAACGGGGGTATGGTGTAAAAGCGGGACGTGGCCGTGCGCGCGGTGTAAAGCACTAATTTGTAACCAAGTTGTCGCCCTGGTTTGACACTGCAGTAAATACGAGGGTGATAGCGTTGTATATCACTAGCCCACCACCACCATCCACCGTCGCAATACTACGCCGAATACCGCATGGTCGTAAGATCATGGCGAACCGGATTGATGCATCGCCCGATGCTTTTGTCGTTCGCCTATATCTTTTTTCTAAAATATACACGCCGAACAATTAAACTCGTAATATAGTATTTTCTTAAATGCAAAATTAATCGAGAAAATATTTAATTTCTTTACATTCATTTGAAATATTTAATTGCTTTATTTGAAACAAGAATGGTAAAACGAATTAAGCTGAAGGGATAAATGTCTTATATCTGAAACATGACATTTCTTTTTTACTATATTTAAAAGTAACGAGATAATATGATAAAATTTAGACATGTATTTTCCCAGTAAAATCATTTTTTAAATTTAAGAATAATTTAAACTGAAATAAATATTAAGAAACTGAATAGCTATCTCAATCAATATTTCAACAAATCGCATTTAAATGTTAAAAATATTAAAACGTAGAAGAGAAGGTGGAAATTATTGCCTATAATAAAAATGTTATCTTGAAATGTGAAAAATCCTATCTTAGATTTTATCATGATAATTTCTAATTCGTTTTGCAAATAAAATTGCCACGAAGGTGGAGATGGAAAATCGATTGCCGCTCCCGATCGCTTAATAGCCACGTACGTCCATAATCTCACGCTATAAAAGCTTCGATAATACACTGGAAATAATGCCCGCTAACTTTAGTGCAACGTTTTCCTCGATCGAAGGCTTTCGGAATGCCATAACTGACAAGAGAGTTCCCCGACAATTAACTATCCGCTCCAGGCTCGTGTATCACCACGGACATAACGGAGATAGCAAGCTTCTTCGAAAGTCAGCAATTTAACGTTCGCGATCGTTAATCGCGCGAAAGAACGACCGTCGGCGCGCGCCGATTGCCTCGTATAAATATATCCAATCGCTGATTCGATCTTTCGTACACGGATCGTAATACTGAATCGATCGATTTAATGCTCGGCGCGCATCGTGGTTTATTTCTCATATAATTATCCTTTCGAGTCTCGTATACGAGAGAGATATGACTTTATCATATCGCGGCTTCCAAGATGTTTCATTTGTTATGTGGAGTGCCGCATTGATTTTTGAAGTGTAGGAATAAAAATTTAAGTATTTGTCATCTATTATAAATGTCATTATTTGACATAATCATTCTTTCTAATAAAGTATCATACTTTGTGTTCGCAAAGAAATAAAACATTCGCAATTAAATTGCGTCGTGCAAAATGCGGCCAAGCAATAAAGAAAATTCCTTAAAGACCATGTGACACAACAGAAAGTATCGCAACGAAAGGCAGCATTACGTACCACGTCGAGGAACTCTCCTTGAAAAGTCGCGTAATTGATTTCCGGGCTGGTTTAAGATGGGAGTTGGGGATGTATCAGAAAAACTGTGGGCGGATCGTGAGCTACGTTCGTTGCCTCCCCCGCCGATTAAAAATGTATCCAACAATAGAGGCTTTACGTCAAACGTCCGAGGCAGGAGTTTTCCTCATCCGCTTCCTCGCTCACGAGGAACGATCGTGGCGAGCGGTTAGTAACGGAGTTCGACGAGGGGTACAGCGTTCGAAGGGGGAGGTGGATAGAAATTCGTTATTAAAATTAATTATTCAGATCGGTAAAATGGCGATATAAGGCGCACCGACGGTGGCGGCCGTTTCGACGAAATGAATCGTAAATTGGACCTGGTGCAGATCCAACCCCCGTATAAGCGCATCCCCCATACCGTCTACTAAACCCAGCATCACCATGGAAGCCTAACCCTTTGCTTTTACTTATTAACCACCCTGATTTATACGCGATTGTGCGTGAGCGAACTTTTTTCATTTCGTCCTTCTTATTCTTCTCCCTCTTCTATTCTGCTCCTTCAACATCTTATTTCTTCTTTAAGTTTACTGGTTTATCACACAAGTTTGATTGATAATATAGAAGATAAATTAAAATTTAAGATAAAACTTAATTAATTTGTCTATCTCTGGATTAGTTGAATCGAATATATCGAATTTGTTTAAGACGCACTGCAGCTTCAAGTTTTTGTAAGAGATCTGGAAGTCCCCTTGACGAGTCAGACCAATCGAAAATCCAAAGAACGTCTTGGATCTCTAATGCTCCTTACATTCTCTTACTTCACAGCGGTTCTCAACTGCGCTCTTCCGCTAACTTTCGCGTGAGCGGTTCCTGATTAACTCGTACAATCCCGTCTCTCTTCTCCGACTCCGACGAATCTCCGATTTGCATGAGCAAGGAATTCCTTCGGTTTAAACCCCCCCGGAGCTTCCTCTGTCTCTTGTATATCCTCGCGTCCTCGTCGGATCCTCGCGGCCGCTCCTCACAAGCCTCCTCGCTCCTGGGTACGAGCGCTGTCTCCGCTTGCTCAGCCACCGGCGATTCGGGCAAGCTCTATCGAGAGCGCATTTTAATGCGAGTCTAATTTTCGATTTAATTTCGGTAAAAATGATCCGGGCTCTTGGCCGATCCCGCGGCGGGAGAAGGCGGAGGAGATTCGTCCCGCTTCAACCCCCCCCTCGCCGAGTATCCCCCGTTCCTCTCTCTCTCTCTTTCCACGTTACCGGCGAAAGTTCTCCCCGCAAAAACCCATTTGCATAACGTTTCCGTCGCCTTCCCGGGATGAAAACGAGCGGACGCCTAGAGGCTGTGTGTGCATATATACATACCTGTATCTTTTAGATATACATAGGTAGCTATCAAGGTGTGTGCGCACCCGCATATAATAAGTGGCGTGACTGTTGCTTCGATGCAGCGAAACGCATAATCAACGTGAAATATATCAAGAGTGTTTCATGGATTCAATTCTTATATTTTAATTGTAAATCATTATATATATGGATCATTATATTGAGCCTAAAACTCTTTTTTAATCTAGAAGGTCGTAGTAATAAATAAAAAAGCGTGTACATCTTGTCATTGTGTGTTAAACTGCATTAAGCGTAATTATGAGAATAATTGTAAATTTTTTCATTTGCGTGGAATAAATTAAAGTAGCGTTAATGCGGGTGGCCCGTCAGGAATGAAAGTGCGTCTTAGTTAAGGTGGTTATTTCCAGATTAAGATTTGTTCCTAATGCAAATGAAGATATGGACGAGTAAATATCTTTTAAGTGAGAACCGCTGGAGGGAAGTAAGAATGGACCTTGTACACACAGGGAGGAAGGGAATAAAATTTTATATCTTATATAAAAGAAAAGGGGTTACGCTGAGCACGACACAATTTGTAGCCAATATTATTTTATCGCGATACATTTTTTAATTACTTTGCTCCGACGTGCTCAACTCTTCTTCACCTTCAACTCGGCAGTCCGGTGTCTTATTAAACAATGGCGTCCGGATAGCTTGGAGAATCGTATTTTACACTTTCCACACAGTCTTACTTTTCGCACTTTACACGACAACTTCGTTTCATTGCAAAATAAATCTTCATTTACTCAATTAACTTTTATTTAGTTTACTACAGAACTCCGATGAGGATCTCTGCAATTTAAAATATATTCATGTGAGCTTCTTTCAAGTTAAAAATACATAACTTTCTTAGAGTCATTCTAAAGTTAGAAATCGAATATAGTTTAATTGTAAAAAAAACATTGAGATGTAAGATTAGTTGCAAAAGCAATGATAAAAAAAGCAAAGATTAAAAGTTATGATTAAAACGAGTAAAAAAATCATATAGGTTCAACATAATAACTGCAATTTTAATGTCGTTAATTCCGAATACATAATATAATTACGTACAAATTTGATTATGAAGAAAAAAAAAGAATGAAAAAAAAATGATATCATGTTCTGATTTCGGAAATCGATTTTAATCCAACTGGCAAATAATTTTTGAATATCATATCTTGAAGATGATAAATCTTCATTCCTCTAACTGTGAAATTTTTCAGTAATCATATTTTTATTCCTTCATTCTAATGTTTCATTCTTTTGCTTCATTAGTTTCCTCTGAAATCAAGAAAGAGCGAAATGACGACGAAACTCGTCGCGGTGGGCGTCGAAGCGGACCGATGAAATTCAGGCGAGGGATAATTTTTTAACGCTATTACCCGTCGGGTACGCTGCGAATCGGTTCGCCACCACCTCCCCGTCGACGCCTTCGCCTCTGAAGCCGCCCACCCTTCGTTGATTGGCAATTTCGCGTCTTGAATTTTTATCCGACTCAACGGCACGATGGGGGTGGAGGTGAGGTGCCGCGGCGCGCGGCAACCCCTTCGTTTTTAAATTATCCGCGAGATTAATCAAGGCGTCATTTTTCACGTCCAATTTGCAATAGAAGAGGAGGCGCAGCGAAGGGACGACGAGGAACGGTGCGAGAGAGTCACCGCGCAGAAAAGCAAACCTTATTCTTAATTGATATATTCTGAATTAATTAATCCTTCCGCTGGGATGGTCCAGCGGCGGCCAGCGAGTGCGACTGGATGAAAGGGAGACGACTGGTTGGATCCCTTTTACTTAATTAGTGCCAGCCGTAAATTTCTTTCATTGGACACTTTTTTCTTCGATTATTAGCGCATACATCTTCCAACCATCCCTTATTGGCTTGGCAACCCTTCCGTTGGATAGCCCACATCTGTCGACCGACATTACTAAGGATGTCGAAAGCAGTCGAAAATTGTACCATAAGAAAGAAATACGTGCACATCATGTTAAACTTTTTTTTATTAAGAATTTATCACAAGAAGTTTCATAAAGTGGTATAAGAAGATCAAAAGTCAAACACAAAACGACATATTTAAATAATAAAAATTTCAAAGGAAATAACACTGTTGATACACAAAATATTCCCCATCAATTTTTATAGAAATTGTAATTACTGCAGGATTAAAAGTGTGATTCTTGACCATAAATGTATCGCGCGATCTTAACGTGATTACGTGTACGTGATAAAAAGAGTGATTCTCGAGGAGTCTCCCGTGGGAAACCGTACCTTTTGCTGCATTAGGGACAAAAGCGAACAAATGGACGTGAAAAAGAAAACAGCCTCGCGGTTGATGCCAAGAGAGAGGACAGAACCGAATAGGACAGAGACACGACGATCAGCCGATGAGGAGGAAGCGGGAAGCATCGGCAGGAAGCCGATGTAAAAAGCTTGGCGACGAACACGATTGCCGCAGCTACCCGAAGAAAGATCGTCTTTGTCGGCGAACCTGCTAATTAGTTTACCAGCTCATCGATCCCTCTGTCTGTATTTCTACGTGTCCACTACCACGAAATCGCGCATGATCAATGATGGAACTTGAAACATTAATGATGTCATATGGTCGAGATGTTGTTCGGACACAAACTCGGATAAACTCTCGAAATAGTCTGATTTTTTCTCGCGATAAACGAGAGAAAAAAGACTTTTGTGGAATGCAAGAATCAACACTAAACGTCACAATACGTTCTCTCTAAGTACAGCTGGCAGAAGCTACTTTCCAAATAATGGCGAAATTCAGAAGATGGCAAGCACCGCGTTACAGAGGCTGTGCTAATTGTGCTTATTGCCCCGTCTGCCTTTGACATATTAGTGTATAGGCGGAGGCGTCGGCGGTACTGAACGTCGACACGGTGGATAAACCGGAAACAGCAAATGCATGCGACACACACTGACAATACATCGAAAACGGCGCTATCTTGTTGCGGGGATGCCTGCCTATTTCACGATGTTTTCAAACCTTTAAGCAAGGTCTAATTTAAAATCGTCAGCGATTTTTAATATGTTACTAATTTGTCAATATTTTAGTAGGGCATGAAAATATACTGCAGATTAGATTATGTATGAAGTGACACTTTCCACCGTCAACAATTCAAAATAGCAAATGAATAATTAATATTGGGTAATTAGTATCGAAAATAGATTATCATCGAACTGTTCACCTTCTCGCTAGATGATAAGTTACATTGCAAAGATATCGTATATATTAACAATATCAGAACAAGAACCAATTTCAAAAAGTAACGCTCTAGAAATATTGTCATGCATATGAGAACTTTTAAACTAACTTAAATCAATATGACCGTTAAAAGCGAATTCAGTAATTAAGCTTTACCACATCGACCTTTTGAGATAGGTCCGATGAGAACCACTCCGAATCTGGTAACGAACGGGAGGTAACGTCAGTGTGTTGACAATGGTAATTATTGTTGATGCTGAAATTTCAATTTTGCAATTGATGCAACGTCTGGAAACCTTCAGTGCGCCTGTGTGTACAAAGACGCGGGTCCGTGTAAAATCTGTATGTATGTGTATATGTGTACGTGTACACACGTGACCACAGAAAGGCGAGCGGCAGACTGCGGAGACGCGAGCCAGCCAGAAACCATCATAAAGGTTCGGTTCTCCCTTTGATACGCGTACGGTAACGTATTTAGTTAGACATATCATTCGGTTTCCATCTATTGTACTCCCGGCGAACAAACTTCCTATTTGTTTGAACGAAGTCCACACCCACCCGATTTACCACCCACGTCCCACGTGGCCAAGGAACAAAATGCGTGCTCCCTATCAAGAAATAAGCTCATCTCGCTATTGTAATTATCTGCAAATGGCATTTCGCATCGCAGTGAAGCTGTAAGCAAAAATTGGTCCTCTCTTGTTCGATCTTGCCGAAAATAGTAATAATCTCTCTCAGGATCGTATCATCGCATTTTTATTATTATTCGAAATCGATTCAATTTTTAATGTATAAAGTCGACAATTTTTTATGTATTTTTCCGCAAAATGTTACAGACTCAATGCTATGATTTATTATTTATATTTGAAAGAAAAATTTTGTTGAGAACAATATTTAAAGAAACTACTAACTATGTTAATATTTCTAACTAATATTTCTTATGTTAACATAATTCACATCTATGTTGCGTAAATCTGTATTAACTTATTGAAGCATTCGCTTTAAAGTTCACTAACATGTAGCTTTTAACTTTCTACTCAGACTTGACATTTGAGCATTGTCTTCAAAGCTTTGTGATCGGCCGGACTTTTTACTTACTTTTACCATAATTTGCGGAAATGGGCATTTAAGTTTACTTAATTATTGCGTAAACAATTAAGGACTCGTCCACGCTGAACGTTTAAGTGATTATTCGTCTGGGGGATTCTCGAGACGGTTTTACTCGCGGGTTCTTAATAGCAAAGACGACCCGCCTAACGACCAGCAGCGGCATACCGAGTCCTTCGGACTCACGAACGACATGCCTCAATAGATTCATCGAATACTATCGAAGGAATTTCGCAAACAATCCCGACCAATCGACACACGATCTTGGGAACCACTCGGCGGATCGCCTCTCAAAAGGAGCACGGTATCGCCTGCCTATACATTATGATACCACCAGTACACGCAGAATCGTGCTGGCATCAGCTCTTGGTAAAAAAATAATAAAATAACATCTGAAATCTCATTCGAATGTTTCTTGTCTAATTTATTTAAAATCTATGGAATTAGCTTATAACTTTAATAGCTTATACAAACACTAATTAATATATTACACCAAAATATTAAAAAAAAATTAAATAAGGTATTTAAAAAACTGCTTTGCATATATCTGATATAAAAAACAGCTGTTAAATTTAATTAATTTTTACATTTATTTGTATTTTTTTATATCAATCTTTTTTTATATTTTACTATTCGTTTAATATTTGTCACATTGATTTTAATACTAATACACTCTTTTCACCAAGAAAGATCGAATTCAGTGTCCTTGTAAATAGTGACCGGTGTGAGAAACGCGTCGGTCGGCCTTAAATCAAGGAGGCCCTAATTCCAGCAAGAAATCGTCGCGGGGCGTTGTTCCCAGGATCAGCTGGCCGGCTGACGGCATTTCTCGAACATACCTGTCGTACCTCATCGACCGGTTTCGACCGGTAACAAGACAGACTCTTCCCTGGTGTCTCCTGGAATTTTAATACATACCTACCTACGATTTGACGCAATTTCATGAGTTGTCGTACCGCGATTGACGCTTGACATCGAATAGGTTGCAAGTTTATACAAACTGATATGCCGTTACATATTAAAACGATTATGTATCATGTGTATGATATTTATTATCATTAATGATTTAGTATTTGCTTAATATAATGGCATCTGTCACAATTATACAAGTCAATTTTTTAAAGTCTACTTAAAGTCGCATGAAACGAAGTGGGAGATTCTCAAAGATGAGACTGAGTACTTAAAAGAGTACTTAAGAGAATCCGTCACTGATCCTGGATTGTGCGTGGTTTTGTTGTGGAAACATTCAACCTCTTAGGCGGGATTTTAATGACATTAAAGAAAAGTTGAGATTCAAGGATACGCGGCTCAATCAATGCTCGTATGCTCGAGGCCACATGCTCGACCTAGCCAAGGACGGCCAACAGTCGCCTGCATTCTACGTGTTCTTGTCTTATCTGCTCGTATAATACAGGTGATCCCCTCTGCTCAGGTGAGCACGACTCGAGAAGGATGATCCGCCGAACCGACGACATTTTCTGGATGCACGCGGATGACACTCCCGGCTGTCAAGCTCTGTTGCAACTCTGAATCCGCGAGCACGAGCGGAAAACTCCGTTTGTCGTGAAATTTAGTAGCGGAAAGGGAAGGATGCAAAATCGTACAGTTTCCAAAACTTGTGACGTTTCTATAACGTAATAATTCTACAATTTTTTTTATATACCTACGAGAAATACATTTTTTAAAAATAACGTTAGAAACTCTCGCCGAGGTAGAGCGAACTGTTCGAGATTAATTATGCCATTAGTATGCCAAATTATAAGAAATTATGATATAAAATTCTTCGTGGTATGTCTTGCCCATTGACGCTTAGAGACTTAGTTCTCTCAGGTTTTCCTCTGTGTGTGAACTAGCACTACTGTCACCAAGACGAGAGAATGAGGGCCATTTCACCGATTTCTCGCGGAGATATCGCGGCCTGCGAGGTATGAGCGCGGGAATCAAACCCGACTCGTGCTCTTCCGTGCCGAATGTTCGCGGAATCCGTTTTCCTGGCGGATTAATCCGCTCTTCGGGCGCGATCCATTTGAGAATATCCTCGCAGCGTAAGTAGGACGCAGCTTAAACCCTTCTTTCCGTTTCCTCCATCCGGCCCATTGTCGCGGAGCTAAGCACAGATTTATTATCGCGTTCAGAACCTCGCTCCCTCCTCTTCCCTCGCCGTCGTAGCCACCCCTCGCTGTCGCCTCCTCTTCCGCCAGCCTCGGGCTCTCCCGAGTACTAACCGGTCTTAGTCTCGTAAGAGAAATACATTCATCGAGTATTCTATTAAGAATCTGCACTCCCGCGGATGAACGAGCGAAATAAGGTTCTTCCACCGACTCCTGTTTCCTTTTCTCTCTTCCTCTCTCTTCCTCTTTCGCTCTCCTGTAACCCTCCCGCCGTCCAATTCTCCACTCTCGCTCTTCTTCCATTAGTCGAACGATTTCAATCCCTTGTCTCCTACGATGTCTTACCTCGTTTGGATCACTTTGGTTGAAAAAGCCAGACTGTCTCCTTTTACGACAGAGAAATCTGCGTCACAGTAAGATTTATCATGATTGCTGCAACTGCCATCCAGCAACTTGTTTTACGTTTTCTTCAACTGTGCCAGTATCGAAAATGATTTTTCGATATTGCTTTATATTATAATAGAATGTAAAAAGTTTAACAAACAAAAGAAGATAATTATCCATGCCTTATATCTGTGATGCTATCGGATCAGATCGTCATAAATCAATGATACTATCGACAACGCTCGATCGCAGTCGCGAGTGTTATAAAGGTTTTGTCACAAAAAATTAATTACTCTCCATTTTTATATCGATCATGCTGCGAAGGCCACACGCGCGTCATTAATCTCAGAAAATTCCGAATTCGGCCGTGTCAGTGCGCCAAACTCACGTCGAACACCCGGTGCATGCTACCGGATAATGACCCGAGACGTGCAGCACGCGCTACGCGTAAACATTTCAGAAAGCATCTTACACAGAAACCTCGTCTTTCTTTACGTTCTCTTGTTCTCCCTTTTATTTCTTCTTTCCTTGTGTATCTTAAAGATACACAAGTTGCAGCTGTTCGCCGCTCGGCTTGAGCTGATAATTAGCTCATTTCAATAATTGACAGGCCATCACCGTTCGCACCGACGGCGAGTAACGCATCTGGCATCGAAACGAATTCGTTCTATGCGCACATACCCGGTGCACGGTGGTGCCCATCCGCATCGATGACCATCGCGTTACAGACCGCTCGCTGTATTATGTGTCGGCGCTCTGCCAGGTCTTTACGCGGCAATAAAACGCGTGCACACGCTTATTTCACGCGTTCAAACTGACGTCGTCGACGACGTTCTGAGCAACTTACGCCATCCATTGTTTCCTCCACGTATGTCTCGTTGCGCGTACGAGGCATTTGGTCCTCGCTATGTGGAGGTACACATTCGCGGCATATCTTCTCGCGTCCTTTTCTCTAATACCGTTTTCGTGTAACGACCGCGAACGCGAACTGCGTACGCTATCGCTCGCAATTATTGCTTTACGCGAGCACGAAAGGCGTGGTAGTAAAATTTTCTTCGAATTGCAAGCGTGGTACGAGAGGAAGGAAAGGGAAGTGACGAGAGGGATGGAGGAGGGTAGCTGAAGGCGCGCGAAGACGACGACACGGTAGAAAGAAATCGCGTACGATGCTCTCGGGAGAACGGCACGGCTTGTCTCGTCTAGCGCCTTCTTGCTCGTGTTTTTCCCTCTTTCGCGGCCGGCCAGGCAAATTGCACCAGCCGTGTGCAGAGAGATGTCTGAAATTGAATATTACCCACGCCGAACGACTATGCGCGCTGAAGAGGTACGATAGTGACAACGAAGAGCAGTCAAAAGCTCTTTTATGTGCACCTGATGACTATGGTAGATGATAGCCAACTCTAGACACACGACGAGTAATTGGTTGACGATTCTAATCTATTTTCTGCTGAATACATCAAGAAAAATGCGAGGTACAAGAAAATAGAGTGTAGATAATGCGAAATAGGAAATAATTGTACAGTCGTGTACTATCTGTCTTAATATATAAAACTCTCTTTCGAACAATCAAAATGGAGAGATCTTTTAATTATAAAATCGAGAGATCTTTTCATAAATGTATGTCTTTTCTTTTACACACACATATATTGTTATTCTTTTCATATATTATATATTCATATATTATCTTTCATTTATTATAATGATACACTTCTACTTTAACATACACGATTTTAAGTTTATTTGATCTGACTATATGTAAATCTGGCAACATAGATATAAATAATCAAGGATATGCTAGATATTTATTTAATAAACAAAGTTTTAGAGCATTAACCTTGTAAGTTGTTCATGTCGTTTGTAATCTTACTAATCATTGCTTTTTACGCAATATATTACAAAAGTTTCATAAGTTAAAGTTTGACACCTTTATAAGACATCTTTAAACTGTTACGACTACTTTGAATCTTCGCTATCATTGCTGCTACTCACGAATCACACAATGTTGTGTAACTTAATGCGTTATTGCTTTTAATCTTCGTATTTGTGCAAAAGTGCAATATAATGAAACAGTTTTGTCTTTAATATACTCAGAATATCAATTCTTAAAATTTCCAGCTATAAGAACAGAGAGATAGTTAACTAATAATAAAAATTTGCACTAAATATTCTAAAAATAATAAATGTTTTATATGTTAACCAGGGTGTTAAACTTTCTGTAATTATCATATCCATATCTGTACTTTATGAAGTAATTAAAATTGTTTTCTATTCTCCTTTACAAGTTATTTATTAAAGAAGCTAAAAAATGTTTTTTTTTTTCAAAGCGTTTCATATTCCATGTCAAATCGTCGACTTTATTTAGCCAGTTTTGATTTTACATCGCCCCTCATTCGTTTATTACTTCAATATTATAAACCGTTCTAATTGTCTCGTCGGCTTCGCGACTTCGTGCAACGCAAACGATCGCAATCGTCAAAACGATCGTTCTTCCGTCGTCTCACGCGAAGTCTTCGATCCACGGCATCCATAACTTCCTTTCACCGTTTCGTCCCCCGCGCGGATCAGTCCCCTGTTAGTCGGGTAGAGCAAGGGTGGCCAGCACGAAACGGCCTTATGGAAGCCTCTTAATCGCACCCCCGTCCGAGTTTCAAAGTTTACGGGTTAAAGACCGGCTGCGTTATTAATGCACGGATTCCGTGATAGCGGCGTCCGGTCAATATATCTCGCGTTTCCGAGCGATTCTTCCGAGCAGTGCAGCTATACCATTCCTCCCACTCCTCAGTCCCCATCTTCCGCAACTCTATAGTCTTCGATCGATCAGTCTGTATACGTCTTCCTGAGCATCGTTTTGTTCCACACACAAGTGAGAACATACACAAAGAATGTATAATGTACAATCGTTACTGTATTATCAATGTTCTATTATGAAAATAACCAATGTTATTCTACGATTTGGAGATGTGAGATTGATAAAATAACGCGTTGTGGAAAAATCAATTCTGCATCTATCAGAGACATGAAATATTTACGGTAAATGTAGGTAGTAATAATATACTCGGTGCATGCACTCGTATCCTTCGAATCACGAGTAAGATGTACGGCGCACAGCTCCGCTCGCGCTTTCCCTCTTATTTCAGTTATTTTATAAAATTATTCCCGCAATTTATTCGCGCGCATTGAAATTAGTCTGTCGGATCTCGGGAGTATTCTGGCAGGCTGCCGCCTCACATTATATTCTTTGCATAATAATTATGACGATAATGAGGGTTTACGATAGAAGCGCGGCTACTGGCCATGTTCTATACGCTCTCTCGCCGGTACTTTCCGCACTCCAATTTGGGATTGGCGAATGTGTTACCTTGTCGAGCTTCACGGGAATTTCCCACGTCCGTAACTTTTTCTCCCCGGTACATCAATTCCGCAAAAACCAACTAGGTATTGTTACCTTATTATATATACATTTGTGAACTTCTGCCTCGGTAGTATAGCCTTTCGCTGAAAATGATTTTCATCGCGTTTAAACAATTTTCTAACAATGAGCGAATATGTTCTTACGTTATGCTCTCGTTAATAAAGTTATTAATGCAATGCGCAATAGTATCACTTTGTGCAAAATATGGTTGGTTTGAAATGGTAAGATGGCTTTAGATGCCCATCCTTGCGTTTTAATTGCAGGAATATACGTACGCCCATACAAACTCGGACGCATTCACGCACATTTCTCATTTCTGCAATTCTGCAATATATAGCAGTTTTTCATGGCAGCGTTATTTCTACACGCAACTAAATACAGATTTATATTAATATTTATTTAAATACGATTTGGCGCGTTTCTATATCAAATAACATCAGCTTTACGATCATTAACTTGCATCGTTAACGCAAGTGCATCTCCTTAAGGTTGTATATATAATAAATCTTTTATATATGTACCGATACAAATAAAAACTATATCTTATAGTATCAAAATAAGAGGATCTGCTTATTTTTTATTCGCTAACTTTAATCTATATCATTCCAAATTATTACGGCTTTATGATCATCTACGAGCTTTCGCGGAGATAGAAGGAGGGCCCGATCCACGAATCTTCGGTACCAAGTTTGACGAGAGAAGGGGCCGTACGCTTCGGAGGATGTCGTTAAACTTCTTGAAATTGGAATGCAAACAAACCCATTATCGTAAAGTCAAAAGGGAAGACAGCAGTTTATTTAAAAGCCACGGCGTATGCATAGTGCACCCCCTGCCCTTCTCAAGTGTTCCACGTGTCGCCGAATGAACAGACCGTCGATGTCCGCCACACGAAAAGTATGAAAAGTAATTAAATTTACGTCTGATATCTGCAAATATCGCGCTAGCGTTGGAGGAATTCAAGTATTCCATTGGGGGAAGAAATATGAACCTACCGCGACAACTCTTACAATCCTTTTACTTACTTGAGAGATGTTATCTTCTCTGCTTAATAACCGCAATCAGGTATAAATACTGATATCATTAATAATCCTGCATAAAATTTGTTTGATGCTTTAAACGACGCCCCGAGTGGTTTATTATGTGAATATAAAATAAGGATTTAGAAATTGAAAATTTTTAATGCCACAAGATGCTATCTTTATTGCTATTCTCTGTTTCTCTTTCTTTCGTCTTTTTAATTTATGAAATAGTTCATATTTGTACTAAAATTGTTAAATCATTATCTACCGGTTGGTGTCTCATTGTAAGTTTAATTCGACTTTTAACATCCTGACAAAACAAGGTAGGTAACTTCCGTTATGTTGTGAGAAATATCAGTGTTCGTTGGCTGACATACCACTATCAACACTTTACTGTCGTGCGACTATTCGTGACAGAAAACTGATATCGTGCACTAGCTTTCAGTACCAGGCATAAATAACGCCAAGCGATTCTTAAAGCGATTCTTTCCTCATTTACAAAAGAATCCATTATTAAAAGAGTTTTATCCGCTGCAATGAATCTTTATAAGAAAATATACGCAGGATTACGAGCAATAGACAAGTGTGTAGGTGTGCAGCAATTACGACATTAAACTGGTTGCGCTAGTTAAAGACTATTGGATAGTATAAGTTGCGAAATCCTATTTCGGGTAGAAAGTGGAAGCGTCTTCGTTCCTACCTGTGGGAAAATGATTCGTTGCATATTCTATTATCCTTAATAGCGACGTTCTCGATCTACGCCCATTGTGAATTCTACTTGGCCGCATGTGCTTGCGTCAGAATTATGGGCTTCTCGGTGTAATTTCGTAGAAAGGCGCATCGATCCATGAGGAGTACGTGATTTATGTTGCGAAACTAGTGTAGGAATCTCGAGCTTGTATCTGTCATAAAGTAATATATAATAATAATAATATATATCGTTATAAACGCATCGAAATTGTAACACGAAAATCATACATTAGGACGCGTTACGGAGCAAGTATGCAAGTGAAGTCAATTTATCAAATCGTGAAAAAGACAACATAATCAATTTTCTTCATTACGTTTGGCACGCGTGGATCCACACAATATCTCTCTCGAAGAATTGGTCGGGTCCGATCTGTATCGCTTTTCTGATATGAGCGAACATCAAGGAAGCAATCTTCCACCCCACGCAATCCGCTAACGAATCAGGAGTGGCAATAACACGGTAGAATATCTCCATCTACGTTTCGATTCGCACCGACAATTGGGTATCTAAGTAGGTTAATAAACGAGCCTCGTCGATGCTGTTGGATTCCCATAGAACCAATCGGCTGCGCATCACGCAACGTCTAATGTGCCACGCAATGAATCGCACACATCTCTAAATCTTCCCAGAATTATCCGAAGCTGAGTCAGAGACGCGAATTTACGAAACTGCTAGACTCGATAGAGATTAACGATCCTTCTAGAGAATTTTTAATTTTGTTTATTAATAATAAATTTTTAAATAATATTTATATCAAGATGAAGTTAATCAAATATTAGAATTTTTAGAAATAATAATAATAAGATGATAAAAAGATGATTAATTTATCATGTTCTCTTTCTTTCTCTCTCTATTTCTTACATCGATTTTTAAATAATAACGAATTATTTTTTTCAAGGTCGTAATCTAAGTTCTCGAGAATTGATGAATATTGAGAAATCAACAGTAACTTCCACTTTGATGAAAACATACGGTGAAAGATAGGAATCTCCCCATGGCCAAAAGACTAACCGAATTCTCTAAATCCAGAACAAAGAGCATGCTGCCCGATTCCCACGAAATAATAGAAAATAAATATCTGCCCAATGATTACTCTTCGTGCTAGTTGCGGACGTCTTCGTGACACCCCTCCTTGCCGCTTCGCGGTTCGCTGCACCTGGGAAGAAACGCCGCACATGTGTAAGCGAGACGGAGAATAATAATACGAAGAATAATACATCAAAATGTTCCACACGCGCGATTCGATTTGCAACGGTTTCCCGACTAATGGAATACTAGAAATATCCCATCGACACTTCTGTTGTGTACAAGGTTTTTATTACAAAATACAATTTTTTAAAATAGAATTTTTAGTATTGCTGGATTATAATAATAAAACAATAATAAAATGAATTCTTAAATTTTTAGGATTTATTTAAATATTTTTAGAATTTATTTTTATCCATACATATTTGATTTTATTGATTGATAATGTAAAAATTCATAAAAAGAGAAATTAAATTATTTAATTTAAATCTAGAAGATAAGAAGTGTGATTTTATTCTTATAAATTATATCGCTCTTTTGTTATATTGCTAATGTGCATACTGCCGTGACATATGAGTATTCTTATGTGGTGTGAAGTGACATATTGAAATATTAGAAACCGCAACGGACCGGCGAATATCTAGGCGGAGGCGAGTCATCGCTCATCGGCGTAGTTTCTTTCGGATAGGTGGATGACGCGGTCGAAAAGAGAATCGACCAGCTGTAGAAGAAAAATTATCACCTACAGGTTTTCGCAGGGGCTGCGCAGAGGGGCAGGTGCGGCAATTAAAAGACTCACCGCCGCGCCGTCATTTGTTTCCGCGGTGATCTCGACGGCGTATCTTGTGCGAGCTGCTTTTATAGTCATAGTTTCCTGAGCAAGGGTGAACCAAGTTTCATCGCCTGCTTGAAGAAAGTGGAGCTAACCGAAGACGAAGCGTACAGGCCACGAAGCCATTATTGTTCATACACCCGGACGCGCGTTGCGCGCGTTATAATGTATAATTCAGGCGACTAGAACGACCCGCGCCTTACATTTCGTTGAGTAACGATCTGATAGCATTCATGATATCGATAATATCGTTTCTTATAAATCCCGTGGGAGTTGTGTGTTTTCGTCCCCGCTAACTCGCACTTTGCTGAAAGAATGGATCGTTATTAAGATAGTTATCAAGGAAATTCCCTGACATGGTCCATTATTCTTATCTAGTAATGGTGGGAACTGATAATGTAAGTATATTCGGTTATGGCAAAGGGCAAGGTGTGAATTAGGTAATATGCGATATTAAATATGTAATGTGATGTAAATATAATTAATAAATACTTCAGCACTACACATATACACGCGCGCACGTACACACATGCGCGCGCGCGCGCACACGCACACACACACACACACACACACACACACACACACTATATCTACGATTCTCGCGTGAACAATGATAGACATCTAGTTAAGAATAACTTTTAGCTTTGAAATTTCTTATAAATATAATTTCATAGATTCATTAGCTATATTATTCACCGAATTGTTACTAATGTTTTTCATATTAATTTCTAACATTCGCTCTATCGTCTTTAAAATTAAATATAATCCATTATGGCACGAAAACGGAAAAAAAGTATGATGAAAGTAAATGTTGCATCAGGGATTGTTACGTATGTGTCAAACCAGGATGAACGAGCTGAATGTTACGTAGGCGGGGTCGAGGATCGAGAGGGTAACAGGTGGTCGTGCAGGAAACATAGGCTATATAAGAGCAGATACTGGCAAGTGGTTAGCATAACAATTGCACCAGCTACTGTGTTATACGAGAATTCGAATGATTTATGTACGGACATGCATTTTGCGTTCACATGCATCTCGAACGTTTCATATAAAAAATCGTCAAAGTTTTTAATAGTCTCGCAGATTATCGAGATATTGAAAAAAATATATAGATCCATATACTTCAAAACAGTGGCTCTATTTCAAGAGATGGAAAAGTTTATCTATGATGTTATCTAATCGTTTAACTTCACATCACGAGTACTTGAAGCATGCATTGAAATTATAAGGTAATACTTATTTATTTCACATTTGACATTTATCAACTCGATCATTTTTCTTAAATGTAAAAATCAATCTTTCAACTTAACGATATTTTGTGGATTATTAGAAGTTTTAATTTTTGAATATACTCTTACATTTTCAATCATACTTTCATCCACATTTCATGACCTTGAGAAATGCACGTATCGCAAATATAAGTACGATATTTTTATTATAGCTGATTTTGAAATTAAATTTAAATTAGAGTAAGTTAAATGTAAAAAATTGTAAACAATTTTTTAAATTAGTGTTAATTAATATTTTTAATTAAATATTAAAAATATACGAATGGCAATTAATAATATTCCAATGAAATAATTTTAATTATTATTATGTGACATATGTGTTACAAAGTATGCTAGAGATTGTTACTGCAGAATTGTTGTAAATATTGTTAAATGTTTTTCTATTTCTTCTATGATATATCTTCTTGCAGTTCCTATAATAGCCTCTTACTTTTTCATATAATAAAAAATTTTTATTTTTATTAAGAACATAGTTCTAATTATCGTTTCTTTAGTTGTACTTGCTTTTTAATCACCTTCAATTACATCCTTCGGTACTTACCACATGAAAAAAATCAAAAATTTATGAGAAAACCATTCGATTGCCAAAAGCAAGAACGCATGTGAAAAATGCCAAACAGACTTGATACGAGTCGGTAGAAAATTACAGATCATTATCGATACGCAATAAAGATGAAGTCCGTTCCCTTATGAACAGTTCTTTATAATATACGCCCTTGATGTCATCGCGATTGTGACAAAAATAACGTGTATCCGCCGGAAGTGCTTCCTTCCCACTTGCCGTTTCAACTTTTCTATGCGGTCTGCAGTCCCTCCATTATTTTGTAGTTAGCTTTTTTACTCTCGGTCTTACTCACTCGTTCAGCTCTTTACCAGAATGATTTGCTATTTCGTTCTCTATACAATCCTCAAGTCGCGAATTTGCCGGCGCGGTCATTTATACGCTCATCCAGTTCGCACACGTACAGATCCTATCAGAAATAACAGGTAATATTACCTGTTTTCTATGGCGTTGAAATTATAATACCAATCTTCTTCTAATAAAAACTACTTTATTACTATTTTAATTTTACAGTTTGACAGTTTTCATTCTTCAAAATATTTAAAAATCTAGAAAGTCTTCAAATTTAAAAATAGTAAAAAACACCTAGTTTTTTAGTATTTACATATTCAAATTTTATTTTTATTAGTTATTTCTTATTAGATTTATGGTAACTCAAAATTCATTAGAACTTTGATGTCGATAGATGTATTCTTTTTAATTCGTTTTTTACCATGTTAGAGCTTAGACGAAGTATATGACTTTTGAGACGACCTATATGCACATCAACAAACGATTGCATCTGCCATCCGCGTATCGAATTGAGTGTCAAATTAATTGATCGTGATCTCTGACGAACGATGCAATTGTAAACCACCCTTGACGGCAAGGAAGCCGTCTGCTCGCTGAGGCACAACTTAATATCTCGATCGCATCTGCTGCAAGTGAATGAAAGATTACAAGATATCTTGGAATGACTTTAAAAAAGATCTTTAAAAAAGGGAAAACTGAATCTTTCTAAACATTGTAACCAAAGTACTTTTCTTTTTTTGTATGAAATTATGTGTGTGTTATATTTTTAACATTAGAAAGATAATATGTTAGTAAAAATTGAAATTGTCAGAGTAAAAATTAAAATGGAATTACAAAAGAATTTTCTTCATTATTGATTATAATTGATACGAATCATTATTAAGTCAATAAAAAATTCGTCAATAAAAAATTACGAATATGAATATAATCCACGTCCAGAACCGCGCGCGACTTATTATTAGTGAAACAGTTTCGCTGATATGCTTGCTTTCTAAATAATTCTATGCTATTGCGTGGCTCGCAGCACTCGCACAATATTATCAGATCGCGGAAACATCCGCCGCGGAGAAACGCGCGCACTCGTAGGAAATAGAATTTTAATGAAGACGTCAATCGTCCTCGAGATTGCATTCTTCCTACATCTCTCTTACCAAAATGCGATGATAATTTAACGCACTGATCGCTTGAATTAATGTTATATTTAACATTAGTTGATATTTTTTTTTAACAAAGTGAGAGACAATGTTGCAATGTCTACTGGCAAAAAAGTCACTAGTGAGCAGAATAATTGAATAAATTCATACTGATACATATGTATCTTATCAATGTTAAAACATGACAAAGTCAGTTTCGATTTTGTGAGAGGAAAGTATTTTTAGCGGTGAAAAAGCTCACATTGCTCTTTAATCA
Organism: Crematogaster levior; assembly: GCA_901521435.1. Lineage (NCBI taxonomy): Eukaryota > Metazoa > Arthropoda > Insecta > Hymenoptera > Formicidae > Crematogaster > Crematogaster levior. The sequence goes on from CABEGB010001069.1 coordinate 741,511, forward strand.
GTTTTAAAAGCAACGATGTGTCACGCCTCTTTCATGGCAGACGAGATAGTTCTAGACATTCAAATGATTTTCACGGAAAGACACAGAGAAAAGAAAAATCAAGAGAGAAAGAGAGAAAGCGGAGCGGAAGGAAGAAAGGAAACAGATGGATAGCGAAGCGGAGTAGTCACTGTGTCTGGTAGGCGTGTGTCTACGCCTACTAATTACGATTCTAAATGTTGTTATGCCCCTTCCGCTATGAAAGCCTCTCGCCTCGTCGGTGTTGTCTCGAAAGACACTGCTAAGACACAAGGGAAAAAAACTCTCGCGCTGCGTATAGCTAATCGAAGCAGAGGGTGGAAGAACCGCGCGGATCTTCCACGGAAAAAGAGTGGAGAACGAGCCCCCAAGACGAATCTGCGTCGCATGCTCGCGCGAAGAAACGGCGGGACCGACTTGCGCCTCACCTTCGTTTGGTCCCCGCCGTTGTGCCGGGTCCACCGGCGGATACTGACCGTCTGCCGCTGCAAGGTAATTACGAAGCGCCGGAGCCGGTCCCTCTCGAGAAGGTGAGTGACAAAAAGCCGCGTCTTAATGCAAACGCGCGGCGGCCGGGGCCGTAACTCGTTAATTATAGGCCGCCTCTGATTGATCCGCGGCCAGTTCGCTTCGGTATCCGCGGCGGATAGCCAACGAGAGCCCCCCGGTATATACCAACACCCTGTCGATATCCGGCGCGGCACGCGCGACCAAAGGATCTGGGCGCTGGGACTGGGCGCGAGGAAAAAAAATTAATTGAAAAATACCGACGGCGAGAGGCGGCGTGAGGGCGCCTCACGGAACCGAAGAAAGAAGTGAAATGGGCACCGGCGCGCGATGGTGACGCCTTTGGGGCCAAAGCTTCGTTTAGAGTGTTGGCCTCCTTTTTCACACTCCCTTGCGTGCGAAGTAACGAATGCAATCGCGCCGTTTGGGGCATCCGGCTAATGTCGGATTTTTACGTGGCATGGTCTCGGACGAAGGGCTGGGGAGCAAAGAGGTGTAAAAATGCTCGGTGTACTTTTTATCGGAGCGCCGAAGATTTGCAAACTTAAAAAAAATAAGTTCAAAATTATTATCTGATTAATTATGTGCAAGATTGTATTGAGCCTCGTAAAAAATTCACACGGGAATAAAATTCCTACGTTGGTAGTACCGATAACATCATAATCGAATTGATTCCGAAATCGAGAGAACTCAATTCGTTCGTTTGACAAGGGTGTAACTCGATCCACCGGCAATTTGTCTCAACACACGTTCACGCGAATCCGATTCCCGGCGATCCCGGCCTAGGCAGGGGGAACACGCTGCATACGGTCGCCCGCCATCTTCGTGGCGTCGAGCTGTTGCCTTTTTGCATCGTCGCTGTAATTTAATTTGCGTCGCGGTAAGAGCCGAAAGAGCCACGGCACTGGTGCTATCGACACGTCAAACGTAAACACATGCAGATTAGATATTTTCCTACGATATGACGCCAGGCAAAGGATTCACCATTACGCGCGAAGTCAAACCGTGGCGGCGATGGTTACACAGCGGCACCGCGCGCACACACGAAGAGCACAGGTCTATCAGCCACCACCTACCCCTAACCCATGCTCCGCATGCTTCGCCTATCTGCATGACGATATCGCCGAGTGCTATGGCCGAATGTAAGCGGATATTGGCTATACATATTTATAGGAGCGCGCTGCTACCGGCTCTTGTGACCGCGTTCGTTCAGTTCGTTTCCAGCACCGCCCTTTGCCATCAACATTTTGTTCCACTTCCACACACGGACAGGCACATACACGCACACACACATATTCTATCTCTTTCTCCATTGCTCTTCTTCCTTCTGTTGAACTCAACCACCATTTCTCGTATATGTCTCTCGGTTTCTGCGTCTCCGTTTCGCCCCTTTTTCGCCGACTCTTCGCCGTTCAACTCGCATTGTCGTCTTCGTCGCTCTCGTCGGTGTCGTCGCCAAAGTGCGGTGGTGAAAGGGCAAAAGAGAGGCGGAGGTATAGAATCCTTTGTCCGGCGGAGAGAACCTCCGTCACACGGAAAAATATTTGCGTTATTATCTATTACCTCGAGCGGAAAATTGAAATTTTCCGTCGCAGTGGGACAACGCTCCGGGGACGTACTAATGACAACAATTCAGTCCCGCGACGAACTATACGTTTAATTTTTATTAAATGCAACGCAATTGAATTACAGTGTCGGCTGATATCGCCATGTGATAATGTAATGGTATCCTGTTAATATTACAGTAAGTCATTTCATGTTGTAATTACGATCGAGTCCGTAGTATCTCTTCTATTTTCTTTTAGCGATCCAATCATGTAGCCTAATTTTTGCAAATTTTACTGTTATTTTAAATAATATTATCCAATAATATCAGTTTAAAAACTCTTGATTAATTTTTAAAATACAAAGAGATATTTCATAACAGGAAAGAACAGGTGTGATCAAATCGTTGCCGTTAAGCGCGATAGTCTTACGGCGCAAGGTGGACAATCGCAGAAGCAAAAGCGCGTCTCTAAATCGCACCCGATGGCACGAGGTTTTTCTTCGAAGGCGCGAGAACGCGCAGGCATACTCCTCGCCAATTTGCAAGGTGCAACTTGCCGCGGTCGCATTAGTCAAGGTGCCCTATCGCCTCGCAACCATCGCGTAACGGTATGCACCAGCAGGCGATTGCGATTCGTTCGCGTTCTCCTTCGTTCTGATCGTGATGACGTTAATGATCTGCTTAATTACGGCGTGACGCGGCGAAAGAAACAGAAGCGACGGGGACAGCCGAATGATTTCCCCGCAATAATGTGTACATTGCCACTTGATGATGTTAGTGTAGATTGATAATACTTGAAGGACAATCAATTGAAATATACCGTTATGATCCTTACGAGTAATGTTGATTAAGCAAAAAATGTACAGAAAGAGTACATGAAGTATATTATTTCATTAATAAAATTCGACAATATCGGTACTAAAATATCACGGTGATCATTAATTAAAAATATTAATGTCCAAGAAGCAAAATAACCCCCCCCCCCCAAAAAAAAAGATATCAACAAATTCAAAAGTTTATAAATAAAAGTTAGTTCTCTTCTCTCGCATGTTTGATAGACTTGATTTATTCGCGGAACTCCTTTTTGAAAAAGTTAAAGTTGTTATTCATCCTTCGCTATATTTTGCATGATATTCATAACAACGGAATATGGATCATAAATCACAGTGGATGACAGAATACGAAGATATGCAGAAACGATCACGATCGACACGATCTCTGATTTTAGCACGGAATTTGGCACGGTGCTCTCGTCGCGTCCGCAAAGCTCTCGTGCGTACTGTTCCTCCCGCACTCCACGTTCTCCTTTCCACGGAGAAACGCTTTTCTCGTTCGTTTGACTTCGGACGCGAATTCTTAGCTGGCACGCGTGACCGATGTGTAACGCGCGACGTTCTGACGAGCCCCAATGCGCGCGTCCTCGTTACATGTTCCACACGTTTCGCAGCACGTCCCACGGTATCGTCGTGGTGTTACAGGAAATCTGTCTCCCTCTCTCCTTGGGACGAGCACGTGTGCACCTTGACGCAAATCTCGTGAAAACAGATTTCGATCGGCGCACGCCCAATATCAAAGTTATTATATAAAACTTTTTAATTGGTCCTTGATGATTAGTCATATTTTCTTGAGACAACAGTCCCGCGGGATGTTTGCGTAAAATTAGCCTGGAGAATTCGATGACCGCCCAAGAATTCGCCGCTACCACCTTGGCGAAATTACATCCTGCTTCTAAGAACGATAGGCATCATAATGACGCGCGTCTTACGCCATTACATTACAATTAGCTACAACGAAGGAGCGAGTTCGACGGCGCGGCGTTCGCGCGAGCTCGTTACGCGTCTCACGCGTGTCCTCGCCATCAGATCTACCTCGCGCGAATCAGTCTCACCCGTGTGCCTCTGTTAATGCCTAACAGTGGCCGTTGTCCGTGTAGCCGCGGCGCTTCACGCGTGTGCGCGCGTGTGCGTGAATAGCGTGGACGAGGAGAGCGCGCGCTCCCCGCGCTATAATTAATGCGATAATTATTAGCACGAAAAGATCGTATCTGCGGCCGGTCTTTTCTTCGGTAGTTTTTCTGCCGGCGGATTTTCTTGTCCCCACTCTGCGGGGCCACCGAACTCCGTTGCACGACGCTTCCGATGGTGCCTTAGCAGCGGCTTCTCGTTAGGAGTTAACGCCCGAGCACAGGTGAACGCGAGGAGATTGGAAGGGACGGAAGCGAAAAGGGACACACTCCTATACGTGCACGCTCCACGAAGCGATGAAATCAATTCGGACGTGTGTGGCTGCTTTCTCCAGTTCTGGCACACAACGATCGTTCGGAAATGCACGCCGTTCCACGCGGTCGTGGACATCGAAATTGGACGTAGCGTTGTTTGCCTTCTGTTATTTGTGCAAGAAGCAACGGATCAGAGCGCATTGAAAATCGTCCGAAGCGCATTTCACGGTTTCTTCACTAATAATTCCACTTGCGAACGGCACATAAATTCGTTGAAGCACGCATTCTTCGTGGAGTCAATATAGCGTGATCACTCTATCGTGATCTTCTGCGAGGAGATTACGTTCAAGAATAAAAAAAAAGAGTCATATCTCTAAAGTATAATAAAAATATGAATAATATAAATTTTTCGTATCGAAAAACTCAATTTTTGAGATTTAAACACACCAGTTGAATAAAAATGCACTTCCTTTTTGTAATCAATTGATTTATCTGTAACTTTTGCAAAAATTGCAACCGAATATTGGAACCATACACACTTAACGAGAAATCGAATTTATCACAATCACCGTTCATCAAACAATATTTATATCCGACTGCATTACTATATATCATGATTATTTTACATTATACTAATTACCAATTATATGCAAATCATAATTCTTCATCACATCACCGTCTACGTCGTCGCTTCGACTGTTGGCTAGTCCATGCATACTGGTTTCTACATGTGTACCGAAAAGCGTGATGAGAACATGTATACCGGCGTGTTTACATGCGTGATTAGATCCCTAGAGAGTTTCAGGTTGACATGCGGATCATCTCACCGTTGTACGTTTACGTAAAACGAGCGACGCAGCTGGTACCAATCGAGTACCAGTGTGCAATATATTATTATACGAATAAGATTACATTGATGAGATAGCAGAAACTACGAATACAGATGGGCACGACATATGAAATTTTGGAAGATTCTACGATTCGATTCGTGGATCAAGTCGAATAGCTATTGTTATCAAGTTAATTGAAAGTAACGTAGCGTTATACTACTGAAGCTAAATTACAATGGAAGGTACGTAGACGAAGCGCTCCCTCGGCTGCATTCTTAATGCGGTTGATTTTTCTTCTCGCTAATTACACCGGTGAGATAGTCGATTATATTTCTCGGCAATAAAATTCTGTTCGTTCACGCTCGGTTTTGCATGCGCGAGAGCGCCCCGCGATGGAATCAACTGTTGTCCAAGCTTTATATAACACTTCGTCTCTCATCGGTGCTGGAAACCAATTAATAAGTAGCGATAAAAAAGAGAACGGACAAATCTAGACGCGGTCATTATTATTCAAACGCACTTCACTGTTCGCTAGTTTAAGTTAATTACGCTACGCACGTGGTAAAAGCGATTCAATCGTGATTGTTCTCTAAAATAATTGAAACGCGTCGAGTGGAGCACACTTCATGCGTTTATAATGCGCTAATAGACGTTGGTAGGAAACGATAGCAGAAACTGCGTACGTATATTTTCAGTAAACGTCAGAGGAGCAATTGCACCGTTAATTATATCGCATTTTTATATAGCTGTGTTAAGAAAAGTTTATGCATGGCGTCTATATAGCTCCATTTATGTTATTCACTTGAAAAAGGCCAATATTCATGTTCAAAACGTTGTGAAACAATGAATTGAAAGTCATAGTTAGTCGGTTTATTAAATTATTTTTTTGGTTAATATTTTACATACTGGCGGAAAAAGAAAAAAATATGATTTTTATTTGAAAAAGCCATATTACTTCGAATACACGAAACGCAAAGATCTAACAGAATTATTAATGGATTGTTAAGTGTTATTGAGTGCCCTCTCACAATGGTAATTCACATCGTAAAAATAAAAGGCGAAAACTCGAAACTGAGACCTCTCGCCCTACGAATAATTGCACGGAAATTGCACTTGCATCTAGTTAATCATGCAGTTCAGTAGCAAGTTCGCGTTGCCAAGATTCCTTGTCGCGAAGCGGCCGAATTACTTCCCAATAAAATCAGATCGCTCCGCCCTGTGGTTATTTCGAACAAGCCGCATTAATTTTATCTACAATGTTTCTCCTCTACTGACCGCTGGCATTACTCCACGGTGACGTAAATAAATGTCGCCGCGACTCGCACCGGCACCCAAAGCGCGGTAACAATAACAAAAAGGGGAACAGGACATGGCAGTGCTCGTCGAGAGATCACGCGCGCCGACTCCTCGTCGAACCTCGGCGATTCGAAGAAAATTTTGCCGCGGCTTTAATTGCTGCCATCTTTCACAGGCAAGAGCAACAATGTCGGCCCACGTCTGTAAAAAGACTAACGTATCCGGCTTCATTCTTCGCGGACGCGAAAGGCGATACCCGTAGCCGGGCTGTAAACGTAACGCGCTGCACGCGCGTCCCGGGAGTATCAAAAGGGGACTTATTATTGATGGCGTATTGAAACGGTATGAGCACGGTGATAAAACGCGATGGGCCCACGGCGCCGTGGAGGTCCCCACTTAACGTCCGACATTATATACGAGCGAGAAAGGGGGCGAGTCGCGGGGGTCGGAATCGACGGATCGTTTTCTTTCTCTTTGCTGCTCGGCTACATTGTACTCGAGGGCCACGAGCAGGCTCTATAAAAATTATTAGCGACGCTTTAATGAGGAATTATGGGGAGCTCTCGTCGTTCTTTATTTTTGCCGGGACATCGTATTCTGTAAGATATCATTCTTTTATGAACGTACGGTGTTTTAAATTGCAAAAGGTAATCGAGATTTATTTTCTAGCGTTATTTGTAGCACATAGTCGGATGTGAACTATATAATTCGATATAAAATGTTTATATTAACCGGTATTATTTCTCCTTATTATAGAATGCAAAAATTGTTTACTTGTGTGGCGTGATTGTTAGTTACAGTTTATAAAACCTATGTATATATACACCTTTCTTAATAGTGATACAGTCTGTTGCATGCACATGAATCTAGATCTAGATTTTTCCATATTAATTTTTGCTGAAGAAATCTACTCACCTTAGCCCTTCGATGGTATCTACGACACATAACACACACACACACACACACACACACGTACGCGCGCCACATAAAAGCTTAATCAAGTAAAATTTATAAATGTATCTATTCTATATTCGTTCATTAGTTAATCCATACAAATAGGAACCATCCGGAGAGTTTTCACTTATTAATATTAATTACAATATATAATCAAGGATAAGCTTCATTAATATTAATCGGCACTATAATATGTTTACTTTTATTGATATTAACATGTTGGTATGTAAAACGTAGCTAGTATTTACGCACGTGTAGGTATTTTTAATAACGATAAAAAATTCATTGTTGCTTCAACACATCGATGGGCATTATTTAATCTCTTTCAAACATAGCGAATAATACGATTTTCGATTTGTGATAATTATGATTACAGAATGACGCGTCACCTCTCGTCATGCAATTGCAATTTTAGAAATTGTCCAGGATAGGAAAGTAATAATTACAAAGTCTTGGTCGCACCGGCCAAGTTAAGAGACAATGCATCCGCACGAATACCGTCAGCGGTGGTCCGTAAATTAAGCAATTTACTAATGATATTCTCACGTGGCTCGTATTTCAGTCTCCCGTCTCGGGCATCGCGGCTTTTAATGCCGGTGCTACATCAGACGAGATCCTCCGCTCTCAGTGCATATAGGCGCCTTTAAAAAAGGAAAAGTGGACCTCCTTGTAGTTTTCATTCTTAACGGTCGTGATATGCTGCGAAACATTTCATTTCCGACGTTGCGGCATCAAAATTAAACCGCGTTAATTTCCATTTTGAGTGCGATTAACAGATTTGCAAAAATTCAAATTAACCACGATATTTTGAAGAAGTTTGCAGTTTCGGAATTCTATTTAAATTCACTTTCACTCTAGTAATTGTTTTTTTGTGTATGCAATGAAAATTATATATACGGTTATTTTTCATCGACGCAATAAAAAATTTATATTGATACGTCAACTCTTGCGCAGGCAAATACGTTTATTCTTCATAGGGCCCGGGTAAAACCGGGCCTTTATCCCTCTTATATTCTTGGTCCGAATTACATCTGACACCAAGCCGATTTTGCGCACAGGTGTGGTCTGTATCGTGGGCTACCTCCTCGACTAATTACTTTGCTTACTTTATCCAAGGTATATATAATTTTTTGCTTTTTTCCGAGACCGAGAGATTTCCGCCTTCCGTAGTGTTTCTGTTCTCAGCAGAACTGCGTTAAAACGAACGAGTACATCCGAGCGCGCTGAGCGAGCTTAACTTTAACGTGGTCCGCGGTCCTCGTTTTATTTCAACCGGATTATTTCCGTCGTATTTCAGATTGGGATTTGGGTACCATCGCCCCTTTGTATTAATAACGACCCCCTCTTGCGTTTCTTCCACGCTAACGTAACCTATTCTCTCCACGAACAACGACCCCTTGTGTTTTTGTTTATAGCTATCCTGTAGGACGAGGGTACGTCTAAATCTTAGGATTACGAACGAGTGTCAGGCGACTACCCTTCGCTTTTGTCTCGTTTTACGATTGCGCCATCGCGTTGGAATGAAGGAAAGAAGATAATTTTTGTAAAGCAATCTCCTCGAGGCGAGGTACGGCCAGGATGGACCGCGTAGGTCGGCGCTGATTTACGGATTCTACGCTCGAGACGAATCCAGCCGCGCAAATCTTGCAATTGCCTCGCGATAACGTGCGCGCGCTTGCGACGAGAAATTTATTGCTGACTCAGCGACGAACGTCGTCGAGTCGTGTGATGTATTACTAGCACGACGATGGCGGTAATAAGTGATGATAAATTGTATCGTGTCAATTTGATGGGCATTCTAAGTCTTTAGACGATGTAACGTTGGGAATTATTGTTACGATATCTCCCATTCCATTGGTTACGCACTGTTTTAGATACTGAATAATTTTAATAAATAAGAAATTGAAAATTCCTCACTTCTAGAGAATATATATTGGATACAAGTTAAATATACAGTATATACAGAGAGAAGACGAAGACATTCTCGCGAAACGATGAGCGAGGCCAAGACAACGAGAACACATTAGGGGTATTTCTCGTTCGGTTATTGTTCGAGGTATGATTGGAGCCTCTGCGGCTCCGAGAGACTCGAGGTCGAAGGTGAGGGTTAATGAATGAATCGCCGGATATTCACGGTGCACAAAGGAGCCAAGTTGAGCCACCACGAAGGCAAGACCTTCCCTTAATTAATATAGATTACTTCTAATTGTATATTTATCTATTAATTTATATTAACCTAGGCACACGGGGGGGGAGGGAGAAGCACTGAGAATCAAATGTCTTCGACCCGCTGATTCGGTTTAATCGGCCGAAGGGTTGCATAAATTGATTGATGCCTCATTCTCTACTTCTCTCGCTTTATCCTCGGCCTTCTTTCTTTAGAGAGGATTTCACATCACTGCGGTCGCTTTCCTCTCGTAATTATAGATCTTTCTCATCAATCTTAACTCGGTCGAAAATATTCAGGAAAACTTTCTAAGGGTTATTTGCACACACATACATATAGCGTACGTTTTTACAGCTTGATAATTAAATTATCATGGATTTATATATATATTATATATACTATCTCAAGAATAAGATCTCTCTGTTCTCGGTTTTATAACAGATATAAAATATGATTACGTACTGTGCCATTACTACGAACACAATTATGCTATATAATTTAATTCTCTCTTTCTTTCTCTCCTTTTCTCTCTTCCTTTCCTATTGAAATTATACAAGTGATTAGCAAAAAAAAGAAATAACCGACGTTCCATCAAAATTCAGCAGCGTTACTGCAAAAAAATATCCAAAGAGGGTTCTAACAATGGAAACGGTACATCGATATCGACCATTCCGCTTCCTGCGGCAGAGAAGATTTAAAAACGAAAGCCGCGACTTATCTTCGGCCTCTGATTGAATGGCTTCGCCAGAGGCACTCCACGAGGCAACGAAAAAGAAGGAAGGGACGGTGAGAACACACGTCCCTCTCGGCTGATTCAAGGGCGCGGCGTTACGCAGTATTTGATATCTGAAATCCCCAATATTTTTAAAAGCACGGAGATTTGCACGCGCGCTTTCTCTCTCTCTCTTTCTCTTTCTTTTCACTCGCGAGAATGGGCTCGTAGGGAAGCTGGAAGAGAACGAGCTCTCGAGAGAAGCCGCTGTCTCACCCGCCAACTTCAAAGGCGTCGGTGTCTTTCCGCGGCCATTAAAATACGAATAATAATTATAAGTGCGACGGCGGAGTGATCAGTCTGCTCGCGCACGAAGCGATCGTCCGTATCAGCTGTGGCATCCCCTCAGCGACCTGACATCCCTCTTCTTCCACGGCTTTATACTCTTCTTCCTCTCTTTCTCTCACTCTTTCTTTCTGCTCTTTTGGCGGCCATTAATCCCCTTTCTTCTGCCGGCTGCAACGACAGTGCCATCGGCGAAACGTTATCCCGCGCGGTCTCCGACCTCGTGAATTTATGGATGAGTACCGAGGCGAAGTCATATCGTTATCTGCCACGTGGTCTTCACGAATAGCCGGCGATACGCGAAAGTTCTGCAGTTCTTGCGCTCGTGTTCGTATACGATGTCGGGGGTATCATCGGTGTATGTACACGAGTGCACGTGGCGCTCTTTTGGAGCGAACACAAGTGCGTGCGCTTCTTGAAACGCACGGATGCGTACCTCTTTGTGCGCGTCGGGTGTATTAAAGAGGTGAAACATACGTGCGATTGTCATCGTCGATGGGTTTAAACGCATAAGATTTTAATTTGTTCGGTTATGCGTGCCGCTCACCGATTACTGCTCGCTTGAAATGAGTACTTATTCGACGAAAGTCGTAAAGCGGCCGTTTGCAAAGGTTTCTTCACGATTACGGTTAATATGGGATGTATGGATATCTCGAGGAGTCGAGTTTTTAAGAGTATCCTTTCTTTATGGCATACGCTAATAAAACGTTGGAAATGATTGGAGCGTCGGTTAATATACAGTTGTTAGTCGTGGAAATCCGCGTGGAACTGCTAAAAAATATCTGCTCGCTGTCAGAATTAAGATTCTCGAGAAATTGTTTTGCGCGTGAAAATGTTCGCGAGGCAGATCATCAAGCATCACATCCGTTTTGGAATAGTCTTATCAAACGGACGATGCCGTATCTGGAAAAATATCATTATTACGTACGTGCGTGTCCGTGTCTGCTACTGAGGTATAAGTTTTGCCGGCCGTGACGATTTTACGAAAGCCTTGATTTCCTGGAAATAGAAAATGTATATCTTCTCTTAACTGATTAAATGTACTATAATTTAGAGCGGCACTTAGCAATGTGCGCGATATAATTTCTGCGCGACGCACACCGACAAGACTGAAGTAATTCCAGCCGACCGACGTACCACACGGACAGGGAAGGAGGTAAAGTCCTTAAAGGCATATCCACACGCCTAGAAGTGTCGCCCGAGCGAGCGTCGGCCGTGCGATTGCTCGTTAGCGTAGCCACGGCCCCGTGTCTGTCACGAAATCGCTGATTATCATCGTTCAAGGAAACCGCCGACGCTACCCGCTACATCGCCCCCTTAATTCTCATATAGCAGCCATCACGGCCATTACTTACTTATTCCACGGCCTGCTAGTCTTAGAAAAACCATCACCCACTGGCGCAGGTAGCAATATTGCCCTCGGTTTTGCTCTGCGTAATTCATAGACTTATTTAAAATATATTATTAAGAAATATATTCTGAAAAAAAAGATTATGGACCTTACAAATAATTATTTTCTTATTATTAAACGATAGTACAAAAACTATTTATATATAACATTACTTAATATATAAAACTGTATCTTATAAATTTTCACGTGTAGTGGATGTATATTCCTAAATAAGAATGGTAACATAAAATCAAGAAAATACGTAATGTATACAAATCATATGAATGTAAAAAAGAATACCAATTTACTTTGTAAAATCGCAAACGGTTGCCAAGTTTTCTAATTTGTGAAGCTAATATTTTCAATTGCTTCGAATTAACATTGAAAATTTATTCGTAACCGTCTTACATCCTGTTTTTAGATTTGTGATTACTCACGAAAATTATTAGTGGTTATTAAGTTGAATATGAATAGACTGTTACGCTGTTGGTCACGTTTGGCGAGCGTAATGCGTTCACACATCGGTTGTCGCTTGTGCACGTGTGAATACGGCGACACAACCCGGAATCAGGAAAGACGTTTATTATTTCAAGGTTCGGTTCGTCTGCGCATCGAATAATCAGACGCGATGCGCTATACAAGATAAGTTTGTAGAAAAGTTAAGCACTTAGAGTCTAGAGAAGAGAAGGCAGAAGGAGGAACGACTAGGATTAATCTTGCTAGATTATCATTGTCTACATCGTTCTTTGTTTTGTTTCGCATAAAAATTTGAAAAAAACCATTTGGAAATGTAAGATGACATAGAAATTGCTTTCTAACATGTTTAGTTTACGATATAATTATTAATTGTTAATATAATTATTAATTATTAAAATATTCATTTTTTAAATATTGATATATAATTATTATTTACAAGATAAATTAAGTAATAATGCGACTAATTCGTGATACTTAACAAATTTCTAACAAAGATATTTCCGAAATTTTAAAATTCTGTGTGTGTATATATATATATACTAATATTACCTATATATATATATATATACAGGGTGTCCCATTATAAAACATCCAGTCGAATATTTCGAAAACCAAGCCCGGGAGAGAAAAATTTTTCAGACAAAAGTTATTTGGTTTCGAGGGGCCCATAAGATGATACCATTGGTTTGACCTTGAAGAATTATTTGAAAGTTACATGAAAGTCACCTCAATTTTTTAAAATGGCATCCCCTATTTTTTATTACATATTCTTGTAGCTGACCTCGAGAGCTTTCCAAAACACTATAATAAAGTATTTTTTCATGAAGTATTTTCCGAGTTATAAAGCTTGAAATAATTTCTTAATTTTACATAAACTGTAAAATATCTCGTAAAATATTTACTTTTCGATGACCTTATCTCAATACTTTTATGCACAGAATAATGAGAGGAATCAATTGGTGTAAAGAAAACACATAGTTGTTTTTAAGAAAAAATATGTAATTGTTAGTTACAAATTGCATATTTTTTCTTAAAAACAACTATGTGTTTTCTTGACACCAATTGGTTCCTCTCATTATTCTGTGCATAAAAGTATTGAGGTAAGGTCATCGAAAAGTAAATATTTTACGAGATATTTTACAGTTTATGTAAAATTATGAAATTATTTCAAGCTTTATAACTCGGAAAATACTTAATAAAAAAATACTTTATTATAGTGTTTTGGAAAGCTCTTGAAGTCAGCTACAAGAATATGTAATAAAAAATAGGGGATGCCATTTAAAAAAATTGAGGTGACTTTCATGTAACTTTCAAATAATTCTTCAAGGTCAAACCAATGGTATCATCTTATGGGCCCCTTGAAACCAAATAACTTTTGTCTGAAAAATTTTTCTCTCCCGGGCTTGGTTTTCGAAATATTCGACTGGATGTTTTATAATGGGACACTCTGTATATATATATGCATAACTTTTTGTGTGCATTTGCACTTTATATCTCGCATTTTATATATTTTCATTTTGTAAAAATAGAGACAAATTGATGACATAAAATGATCAAAAATTTAACATGTTTAACAAAATTATCACAATACTTGTATAATTCAGCGATAGTTTTTATCGTAAAAAATTGATATTATAAGTGAAATGGTAAAAATCTCTTTTGAAAGCATGTAATATTTTTTCTTATCAAGTATAAATTCAATTCTTATTAATTTTCTTGATAATCTTGTATCGTTTAATTGAAAAAAGAAATTAAAAAGAATTACTTTTCGCATCACAGTAATACTTTCGAAAAACTGTGAAATACCTCTTTACTTCGTCACGTGCCGCATAGATAAATCTATGCGAAAAGAAAGCAATGCGCTCCACAGAAGCTACTGAAACTTTAATAGGTTTCACGGCTTCGGCTCGGTCTCTCTCGGCGGTTCGATGTTAATTCGGCCAAAAGTTCAGACGAACAAATTGGCGAGATCAACCACTAGAAGAAGCCGCAGCAAGAAGTTAATCCTCGCAGGAACCAGACGAGGTTTAAGTCCAAAGGCAAGGTCGAAGGATTTCTGTTGATCGATCGAGGGATCGAGTCACATCGACCTTTCATTCTGTCGGGCGACTTTCAGTCGCTTTCCACGTAATGCGTGGATGGATCACTAAACCGAATGACAAATCCTTCTCAATTTGTCGAAATGACTTTTGTTATATCACGTTGATATCAGGTAATAACAATGAACTATCAATATGTTGCATAAAAACTAATAACTAGCTAAGAATTACTAACTACTAACTTCTAATTACTACTACAATATTACTACTAACGACTATATAACGATATAATAATTTGATGGTGATTATTCTATATCAATGAACCTGCAGAATATATATTTACCTAAAGCTGAATCTAGTGAATACAACTAAACCGGATATGTGATCATCATACCTGTTCTTTCACTGCCGCTCTCTAGTCTCGTGAAAGACCGTTTCTTTTTCTTCCCGATAAATACCTTGGACGAACAAAGCAAAACCCAGGATTAATACCCCGTAATAGTAAAGAGTTTCTCGTCATCGTTTCCTACTATTACTCTAGTTCTCTATATCAACGACCGCGGTAATTGTGACGAATCTACTCCCACCTCAGCATCTCTTGTCCGCCGGATTAAAACATATAATTTAGGCGAGTGACATTCGCGGGATTGTCTATCAAGATGCAAAGGCGACGCGATCGCGGTGCGCTTTCTCACCGTCACCGGAAGTGCGTGCATCCGCGTAGGGGGCACCGTTAAAATGTAGAAAACGCACGAGAGAGAGAGAGAGATACATCTCCCGCTGCTTTAATTCCATAAATAAAGCCCGAGAGAACGCAGGGCAGAGACCTGCGGCATAAATGAGCGCATCGAGGGCGGCTAATGCATAGGATTATCGAGTCTTCCCATGCCCCACATTGGTCATTACGGAATAACAGTAATTATTAATATGCGAGTTTCATAGGTATCTCTTTCTCTGAATATTGTCAGACGGCGCCGCCGCCGCCACCGGTTTCTGCTGTGATCCTCCTACTTCTTTCAACCCTCCTCCCCGCTCTCCCTTTCTCTTCTTCCGCACTTTAATAAAAATTCTGCTGCTCGCTTGCTATAGCATCTATCCTGTTCGTCGTACCCCCTTGTCCTCTCCACTTCTCATGTCAACGCGTACGATATTCGCAGGGAAAGAAAGAGATATTCGATGAGAGCGGATGCGGAGGGACGTTGCGTGCAACGTAGTTTTGTATTGTTGGCTTCGCTCCGTCCTCGGGAGCAAAAATAAGTACCAGGCTGAGCACCAGGTAGTACGCTGATGCTACTGCTGTCTCACTTACTGTGACATGATCTTGTAAGAGTGTGCACGATATATATATGCGTGCGTAAGGTAAGGACATTGGGGTTAGGCCAGGTCGGGTTACTTAACTGCACAGAAATGTCAAGAGAAACTATAACATTGTAATTTATCGTCGTGCACGCTATCGTCTTCCACGGAGGCGGTGCGCCAGATCGCCGGCGGAAAAGAAAACTCATTCTTTATCGTTCGAATGCTGGGACGAGATTAAGTTATATTCTATATTCAGCGTGATTATTCTATCTTCGTGTCTCGGTTGTTTTAAAAAACTTCAAAGAATATAATCAATTAAACAGAAATGATCAATTAAACATTATTCTAATTGACTGAAATGAATGAGTTCTTCTAATCACGTACTATTCAATGCTCTATATCTCTCTTGCGAAACAAATTATACAAATATTTACTATTTCATTTCAAGTGAAAATCAACTAAATTGTTACTGTTAGTTTCTGCTAGAAAGCAATAAGGATAATCGCGCACTTGGCGACTAAAGAATTTTAGTCCTCGCGGGACAAAATTTCCCTTCATTAACGTCGGCAAAGCCCATCATTAACATTGACCAATGATCACAGAGCGGTTGTGACGCACACATTCTTGCGGACATACCGCGCGTAGAGTGTACGCGTTATTGGAGAACGCTTGAACCGTAACGACCATAGCCAAACCGCATACGGTTATGGGACGAAAGAACGATGCGCGCACTGCATGCCACCGCACGGTAGCGTAAACAGGTCTATGTCGACGTGGGCTTCATGGTCGCATGGGGACACGCGGTGTGATGTGTGCACGCGTATTCGTGCACGCACGTCGAGCGTTTCCCACCATTAATTTATGTGCGCGTACACCTCATTGTACGCGCATAGTTGTATTTGTATCGCGGACCAGGCTATGATCCGCGACCACAGATCGTGACTTCTGTGGGAAACTCGAAGGAAAGTAATAACCGACAAGACGTCTTACCTGAGCGCGCATCCGTGATATTTACGTTGTCATACTCGAATTGCGCGTATGTTTGCGTCTATCTCTGAGTTGATGAGGGGAGGAGACACGATGCACGCTGTTTTGAATTCAATGTGATTGTGCAATATTTCTGTGAAATATCTCTGCCTGTTGATACGATTATAAGAAATTTTTGAGTTTGTAATTATATTCTAAATTATTTAATTATTTTACTTATTCAGTCTCTTTGATAGAATTTGCGGCAGATAATAAATAAGGTGTTCCTATCTCGTTTTATAAAGGCGACTATGCTATCGGTTGGGATGAAAAGAGATCGAGGGTATTCTTTACAGGTTTGCGGCTCACCCCTGTCGCGCGGCTCAATTCGCGTACCCGCTACGTTTATGTCCGCTTTGCCCCAAACACGCCATAAAATCAGCCCCTCCGCAGTTGTCGACGGTTTCCTATGCGAATGTGGGACGAGGACCATATTCTCCCCGCGATGTGGAGAGCGAAAGAGGAGAACGGGAGCGAAAAAAAGAAGAAAGGAAAAACGGGAGAAAAGGAGAAAAAAGCGCGTTAGGTCCCGGCGGGCGTACAAAATCCACCCGCCCTGTCCCCCAAACTCCAACATGCGTTTGGCGTTCAACAAGTGTATCGGCGTAAAAAAAAGGATGCGCCCCGGCCATTATCGGTGAAATTGGGAATCAATAGCCCATGAAGGGATGGGGTCGAGCGTTCTTTTCTCTCATACCGAACGACTCTCTGCCTTCCATCGCACGTGCACGTACGTGCAGATACGTGTAGGCATGCTTTTTATTGTACATCTCCCTTTACCAGAGTGCGGGATAATTCGATTGTCGCCAGTCGTGTTAAAAAAAAGCAAGTACAGAAGGGCGCGCTGAATAAAACCTCAGTAACGATTTGATAAGATACACATATGCCGACTTGTTATGTGCATGTATTAATTGATTGTGCGGAAACTCGTAGAGTGTGTCCCTTTGCATAGGTAATTTGCTTCTGGATGCAAACGATGACTTCGTGTGTAACGGAAAACTGGTGAGGAACTTTAAAATCGAGGAAGGATGGTGTATATATATATATATATATATATATGTGTGTGTGTGTGTCATATATAATATTCTTATATACTTAAAACTCTTTTAATTCAGAGTTTAAAAAGAATATATTAAATAAGAAACTTAAAAAATTATTATACATATAATAATTTTTATATAATTATTTATTTATATAAAATTGTATTTATATAATCTCTCTTTCTATATATATATATATATATATATATATATATATATATATATATCTGAAACAAGTAAAAAAGTATTTTCGAATGACTTTATAATGATTGTTAGTCGGATAAGCTTGAAGTGTGCGCGCTATGTATAGTTCAGGCCGGAAACAGTTCCATGGAAAATACTCAAACCATCTGAACTCGATTCAGGCGACACCGGTATCTGATGTCACATGTCTATATCCTTATCGCCACTCCCGACATAGAGCGTTGATGCAACAATGAGTGCCTAAATAAATGCCGATTTACACGCTCGCATACACGACACGAGACGTATCGTAAAATTTTGTTTGCCTCTCAAGAGAAAAAGAGAGAGAAAGAGAAAGGGAGAGAATCACCTCGTATATACAATGCATGCCTAGCTCATAAAACTCACGCCTTCTTTCGACGATTCTCACCCTGCTCCCTGTTATTTTCTGACTTTATTGCGGCACTGCCGCGGCTGCACCGTTTGCAGAGTTTCGTTTGCACCGTCGAAGGATAAGGCGGCCGCATAAGAATCGGCCGAGTGTTGGCTGGCGCACCAGGTGGAGACAATGTTTCTATTGTGGCCACCTGTAATCAGCAACACTCTCCTCGGGCGACGGGTTCCGCCAGGTGCTTTTCTCAAAACTGATAAGTCCGTTAATTTCTTTATGGCTTTACACTTGTGCGGCCCTACGCAAACAACAGTCTACTCGACGCACAATAGCGTTGTTCTCCTTAAATCTGATCGTATCAAACGTGAATGGTGTACACGGTGTATTCAGATGCTGTAATTTGTTCTGTGGGATTGATATCATACGATTTTCTATTTATATTTATATTTCCATTGGGTTCGAAGAAGTCGTTATTTTGACACGAAAAACACCCTTAAAAGATAAATACTCTTATGAGAGAATAAACCGAAATTAACTTCAGTATTTAAGAAAAAGATATTCTTCACTTTTTTTTATCAATTTAGTAACAATTTTCAATTTTCTGGTACCATCTAATTTATTCTACCTCTTCCGATATCGAATAATGCTCGACTGCAAATGATCGATCAATAAGTTCCGCCGCTGCATGTTGGAAAAGTATCAAGATATTCACTGAGTTTTCAGTATATCATCGCCACGAAAAATGGGGCATTTCTCTCGTTCTCGTACAATCTCCTGTGTTTCTTCCTCTTTTCAAAGGTAATTGAGCATAGGAAATACGTAGTCGATTGATAAGCTTTTACGAGCGTAGTTCCGTATATCGTAATCGAATATATTCAAAGAATTACTATGTTGAGAAAAGATGCCTTCAATATTTTTTACTTTCCTAATATTTTTGACTTTCTCATCAAATAGTCGAAAATCAATATCCGTATGCATTAATATAAATATACAAAATTACGATTTTTGTGTTACTGCCATTAAATGCTTTCAGGAAACATTCGGGAAGCATGTTATAATGATTTTTAGGGCATAAAGTATTTTTTTAAATACTAGAAAAAAATATGTCCTTAAGATATAATAAACAATAACGAGGGAAAATAATTACATGAATTTGTTAAGACATTCCATCATCGTCATTGTGCTTCAACATCAAAGCTATCGACATCTTCAAATCTTCTACCCTTCATCAACAGGGAGGCTAACGGACGAGCGGCAGTGAAGAGCGATACTCTGCCCGTGCTGTCGGTACTCTAAGTATATAGGGCTTGTATTTAAAACATCCTTCCCGCGAAATACCGATATAGGTGAGTTCTCGTCGTAAGGGGACGACTCAAGGTACGAGAGGATAGAACCTCCTGGTTTCCCAGGCGGTGGATGCTTGGGGGTTGCCGAGCGTACGCGAGAATTTGCTACCCCTCCAACCCTTGCTGCCAGCAAGAGGTATGCCTTTGGCCTTTGTCATTTAATATCGGTGCCGGTATGCAAGGACTCAGGGTAAGGAAGCCTCGGGTGATCGCTTTGATGGCTGGGCGGTCCATTCGCGAATTTATGGCAAGTTAACTCCCCTCTCTCTCCCGCTTTGACCTCTTCTAGCGACTAGACGAGTCACCACAAGTCGGAGAAACCCCAATTTCAATCGAAGATGCTCCGATTGCAAGGATACAGTTTCAATGAAATTGCTTTCAAGATACATGTTGTCTTGAGTCTCTCAAATTTTGTGTGTGAACAGTAACTCAGTTAATTTGAAGTAATCTGATAAAATAACATATACTTACGATTTAGTCTAAACAAACTAATAGCCTAATAAGCATTTTGAATAGCAGAATTATTTGTCAAACGACTATAACGTTACAAGTATATCTAAATAGTCATAATAAAATAATTAATTAATTTAATCTGTCTTTGATATCGGTATATAAGTGAATAAAACAACAATATAACATTGATAATATGAAAAAGGACATTTAAGAAATTGCTCTAAAATTAGACGTGTAAGATATCGCCTTCGATTAAAATTTATGATTCGAAAGAGTCAACATCGTTAAGTCTTTTAAAACGGAACTGATAAGAAGGGTGATACTTTAAACCCTTTTTGTGACAAAAGGAGAAAGAGAAAAAACGAAATCAAAGCAGAAAGAAGAAGATATTTTACTAGAAAGAGTCAATATAAAAGGGTTGCCGCAGAATTAAAAGCACGATGATTAGCATCAGCAAGAGTCTGGACGATCCATTGGGATTGTTGACGATCAGTCGCAAAATCGTGTGAACAATTTCTGTGAAAGCACAAAATAGCAAATAAATAGTAAATAAATATAATATAAATTAAAATAATTACGTATTTTGTAATTAAATTATAAAAGTATAGTTCATATTGCTTTTATTCAAATTACGTAGTCTATAATTCTTTCGGTCAATTTAACCAGTCGTTAAAATAAATTCGATAAGTGTAACTCTTCTTGGTATTTATAATTATATTGCCGAAAAGTAAGAAATAAAGAGTAGAAGGAAATCAAAAGTAGAAGAAACGAATGTCCCGGTACGACGAAAGTCCCGGCGAAAGTGTCGGCAAAACTTGGAAGAGAAATAAAGGGAAAAGCTGTGTGCAGGAGCTGTGAAGAAGAACCCTATCTTCCGAATCCTGTGAGCAGATATCTGCCGTAATTACTAATAAGTTTTCGACACGAAATGAGGTGAGGAAAAGGGAGAGGGTTAATCCGAAAGTACGACCGAAAGGGGTTCGGAGTTACTTCTGATACCTAGCAGACGGAAAACCCGGTGGGGCCAATAAGGTTCTAGAGAGAAACGGATGTTGCAAGGATCGGACGAAGAGCAAAGGAGGAAGAGAGAAAGAGTGGAATCGCTCCCTTTTCCATCGAGAAGTCGGATGGCTGAAAGCAGTTAAAGATTCGCGATGTCTTTTCGATTCCGCGCCGAGATATTCGTAATTACTGTTTGTGTTTCTCTTCGTCGACGGCCGTATTTATCCCCTTGAAGCTCGACCCTCCGCCGACGGTGCCGATGTCGTATCTTTCGAACTCTTCCAGCCAACCCTAGTCGGCGTCGTTCTTTTGGTCCTTAAATCCTAACGAAGATACTCCGATTCACGATCTCTCCCTCGTGTCTGGCCCTTCGTGCGCGGAGAAAGTAGCCCGCTTTTCCGATTCCGTTAACATTGATTCTTATCGCGATCCTGAGTGCGCGGCTGTAAGAGAGGTAAACTGATGCTCTTTGAAAGGGTAATGGGTTGACCCGAGGATGATGCGAAAATGCTTTCAATTCGATGCATCTGATTTATCGGTGTCGATGTAGAATACAGAAATTTAGCAAATTTTCAATTGTTTGCAGTATCAGAATATTCTTAATTGTGGATCGTGGCATTACAAAGTTTTTAATTTAATATGGTTATATATTAAAAGTATTTGATTTTATTGTCTATTAAGAAATTTGAGAATGAGAGATTTTAATTGATATATCTCACAATCAGACACATATCTACATATACATATATTACGTAGAGTTATGTAAGATTTTTCCAGTGGCCAGTAACTAAAAAAATCAAAGTTGTGAAGTGAATGAGTGTCAAAGATATCATCAAAGCTATAGCTTCCGGCGCGATGGTCAGCATTCCAGGTGGAGGATGTAATTGATGGTAGCCGTTAAAATTAGGCAGCGGAATCAATCAATATTTTACGATCTCTAATAATCGCCTGACCGTTTGCTCTGTGACACGTTAACTGCGGCGTACTGTTATATAGTGCTGAACAGGATCGTTCATCATCGGACCTGCTACAAAGTAGTCGTTGAACCTACGCGAAGATAA
This sequence comes from Crematogaster levior, assembly GCA_901521435.1. Taxonomy (NCBI): domain Eukaryota; kingdom Metazoa; phylum Arthropoda; class Insecta; order Hymenoptera; family Formicidae; genus Crematogaster; species Crematogaster levior. Next base: position 763,811 of record CABEGB010001069.1, read on the forward strand.
CGAATATGGGATTTATGTACAACATCTCAATTCTACAACTCCTTTCGGTATTCGTTCTTAATGCAACATGAAAATATCTGACGGTTTTTCAATTAAAATTTAATTTGCACGGTAAAATCGTATTTAGTTGCATAAATTTAAAACAGTATATTTTTAATTGTACCAATCACACATCCTCAGATTAGTACAAATTAGCATTGTGTCTCAAAAAGATTTTACCAGTTTTTAATTCTGTTACAAATGTGTAATGTGACATTTAATAAAGAAATTACATACTATATTTGAGGCGTAGATAGAATACTAAGCAGTATTCTGAATTTTAAAGAAACGTGACACTTTGTACGTGTCAGATATATAATATGAAATGATGTAGTCACGTTTGAAATATCTCTCGGAAATTAAGTGAATTGAGCGCGCGTTAAAGCAGCAGTTAACTCGTCATATTGCTCTTTCGTAGGTTGACGTTATTCCTTCGGCTCTATTCTCGCTGAAAGATAAACATGGTCATACGTGGACAACGTTGAGACAGTAAAACGCGGTGTGGCCTCGAAGGGCCTTTAGATAGCCGAAAGACCCTCGTTTGCTACTACGACGCTTCGAGCAGTAATGTTTTCCTTCCCGAGCGGGCTGCTTGATTTATTTTATTGCTTTTGGCCTAACGTTCGGCGTTTATTTCGTCGAATTACAAGAAAAGGGTTGCTCGCGCCAATCGCTAAAAGGCTCTACTCCTTGTGCCCCGCCGCGCCTCTAAGTCCACAAACTTATGCTATACCCAGTTATAATTTATCGAAGATACTCAGAACGCCGAAATGGCACAGGCGAAAAGCTAAAGAGCAAAAATGTATATTGTAAATAAGAATACGAGGAACAGAGTTCATCAGAGATCATCGCAAAAAGATTTTTCTCGAGTAATCAAAGAAAATCAAATTTCTCTTGGTCCGATCTCCATGAACTTGTCGAGATTTTAATGACAGATCTCTGAAAGAGAAAATAAGCAAATTCGTCTGGCGGGATTAATCCGGATATCTGCGAAGGCAAGAAATCGATGTTTATCCCGCCGGGTAGGAAAGAGGAGTTCCGCAGGCATCGTTCACCATCTTAATGTTTGCGATGGTGTTACGGTTGTGGGGTTGCTATGATAATTGTAATGAACGCCTCGAGATTCCGCGAGCCCATCTGCGCCCACGCGTTTCGGTTCCCCCGGTCCACCCCTTCGAAAGGCGGAACGCTCGCGAACGAGCAACGTTCTCTGTACAAACTCGGGAGCTCTTAAGTACCGAACTTGTTCGAATTGATTTAAGTGCTGAATGCTAAATCAACCGAAGGGCCCACCCTACCGGCCGACGAGAAAGAGGGAGGAGAGAACAGGAAAGAGACGCGAGGAGGAAAATTTACGAGTCGCGCGCGCGCGGCGTCTCGCGTTTACGTGCAGTATCCTCTCCGCTATACGGAGAATCGACCCGACGATGTCGACCCCTCGGTGTAATCAGTATTTCGCGTGGATCAGATGCAGTTTAATGTAAAGGTAGGCGGTGTAACTAGCCTTTGTTCTCCTGGAGGCTTCCGGAGGACAGATAATCGGAGATGTATAGTCTCGCCGAGGTAATTAGTTAAGCGTGTAAAACAGCGCCCGGCGAGGATACGCGCGATTATTTATATCGCGGCGTGCAAATAATGCCGGTAATAAAAGCATGAAGGGGATACGAGCCATTTGCATCTTGGATTAAGCATATTTTTTGAAAAAAGACGGACGGTGACGTTGGACTTGTATATACTTTCATTCTGGAGGAAATAAAACATTATCAATATACTTATATATATATCGCACATTTATCTGCTCTAGCAATATATACACCGAAATTATGAGGCTCTATGTTAGATATTGATTGCTAAAATTTTAAGTATATCGTAATAGTGTAATAAATTCTTGTGAGATTACACGGAATTTATTTAAGTTAGCGAACGTTCCGCGATCCGTAATTTATAACCGAAGTTCATATTGTGCCTGTGAACGTAATTATCTTGTGATAATTACTTAATTTTCTACAGTCTTCTAGCTTATGGCATACTTTTACGGAACGATGTACTCGGACGAGAGGGTGAAACCAATCTTGAAGTTAACATGCTTCAGACTTTGCAACGAGTTTTGCGATAAATTTGACAGAAACTTTATAGCGAGTTCAAATATGCCGGTACACCACCGATGCTTCGAGTATAACATCTTGTAAATTATACGTTGCTTATCGTTGTGCCACGAGTTTTTCTCCCTCCAATCTCGAAAGCATTTTGTGCCATATTTATCCACAATTTCGCTAAGTTTATAAGAAAACTAATAAGCATAATTGAAGAAAGAGAAAAAGAGTAATCTCTCTACAAATGAAATGTGTAAATTGAAAAATTAACAGTTCTGGAATATATGCATTGCATGCATAATCTTTTTAATGATCTTCGCTGATCTAATTCAGAAGTACGCTTGTATATCCTTTTACCTCTCACGGTAGAAATTATTATATTCAATCGTCGTCCTTATACACAATTTACTCGACACGATAATTTAAAGACGTTGCCAACTCGACAATTAATATCGTCATATAAAACGACCACGTCTAGGATCGACTTTCGGAAACGACGATTACGGTCAAAGGTCAAGTAAGAACGGCTTCCAAGAGTCCAACCCTCTTCTTCTTCCATCTTTTTCTTCTTCTTTTCTCTCTCTCTCTCTCTCTCTCTCTCTCAACCTCTTCTCCCTTCTCTTCTTCGTACACTGACTAGCAAACGCGGACGTACATCCGCGATGACGCACACGCGTCCGTTGCGTTTTATTACACGTGCTCCGACTCCGAGAGCGACTCGCAGGAGCGGGTAATATTCATAAATTAGGAGTATCGTTGAAAGAGAAGCACCGGAGGAGAGTCCTGGAAGCGTATGTACATTCGGGTGAACGCAACCGTTGCTCGGTTATGTTGCCTCGCATATATATCTGCGCGCGTTAACTCGTTGAGCAACGACGTTGGATCTTTTTTCTTGTCTTCTTTTTTTCGTGTAGATCTTATCCGCGAGGATCCGTACGGATCCGGCCGAGAGTGTGAGAACATTCGCGGGGACAGGTAATGGCCGTGGCGGCGTTCGCCGGTGACAACCGTTCGTCAACGAGGCGCGCTTTCGTGATGCAATGAACGGATTGTGAGATTTCTCGGTGAGAGGCGGACATCTGCCGCGGTAACTATTACGGTAGCCCTTACATCCGATGAACGGCGATGAGAAAGAAAGAGCGACTGTTGAAAATAAAGGAAATAAACGACTCCTGTTTCACTCGGCAGCCCTTTCCAAATACGTGTGTAACACTTTGTGCGCGGAGAAAGTATACCAATCCAGTCCCACATGAGTTGTCGTCGTGATAATTATCACAACACGTATTTTTGAAGTTGGTTGCACGCGATGCCCATCAGCATATAATATCTTTTTTTTTATAATAATATAACAGAAAGGCGTTGCAATTTTATAATCATGATTCCATATAAAGTGTTTCGCTAATTGAGCTCAAGATTAAAATTCTGCTCAGACAAAGTTCGATAAGATGAACACAGACATTTAATTTTATTTATATATCTACTTGCGTCTGTTGTGTGCGTTGCTAAAGGCTAGTAATAATCTTGTTCGGTTTAAATATTATTCGATATCATTTAATATAATTCTTTATCACTACATACGCGATATTGTTGTTTTCCAGGTAAAAGAAATATCTGCAAGTGGCTGCGGCTGTTACTGTTTCTAAAGACTGACCGACGAAATGATTGAAATATGTCCGTAGCACGAGGTAAGGGTACAAGCTCGTAATATTGCCCTTATACGGCAACAGCGGTAAATCTACGCGCAAGGAGAAGAAGCTGCCCCAGCGACGTTAATTTGTGAACGATTACAAGCACCTGGTGCGTGCACCAGCGATGCCTACAGGTCGCTAACTGGGCCCCGGGAGACAAAGACACGCGAGATCGTCTCGGGGATGCGATGTGGCGGCCATCGCGCATTCTTTCCTCAGGCGCGGATTTAACCGTGGCAATACGCTGGCGTTTTCCTTCTTTCGTGTCTTCTGTGACCCTGAAGGCCGACGACATGCCGGTACTTGGTATCGGTGTGAAACTACATCAAGGGCGCTCAGAAAGCCCTTCATCAACTAAACGTATTTACCAATAATGTACAGAAATAATCCAAATGATGTACAGAAATAATCCAAATATTTAACAATTGTATATCAACGCGTTATACAGTTGTGAATTATAATGAATTTAATGATTAAATAAATAGATAAGATAATATAATTGAATTTATCCCGACTTTATTTTGTATGCTTTTTTCTCAAACTTCCTCGATATTCCATAAATTAGTATAAGTTTTTGAAAATAAATAAGGAAATAAAATACAACCTAAGACTCTCTTCAAATTCGTAGAAGATCAATAAATAAAGAATTCAAATTTTCTTATTGACCAATAAATTCCGCACGCTTTATGCAATGCGAAAATAGCTGCTTAGAAGAATGAGAATGAACTGCTATGTCGAATACGGGAAAACAAAGAATTTAGGCGAGACGCCAACGAATACGATCGTCATAGCACTTTGGATGATTGCGATTAATTAATTTTACTCCGAGCCGAGACACTTAGTTTCCGTTCGTTTAAGCTCGTTAATACGCTATCCCTCTCTCTTCCTCCCTGTCTCTCTCTTCTTTCCATCCATCTCCTTCTCAGCTTCGCATCCATCTCTCTTTCTCTACTTCCTTGAACACGCTGCAGAAACAGCTCACTCAGTTTACGCCGTACATGTAAATTCATCTGCGCCAGTTGGCCTGTCACGAAGAACGACCTCCGCTCGTGACCGATCTACTCGCCATGCTTCCCGACCGTAAAGAGCTTCTGAAATTGGAAACTATCGTCGCAAAAGAAATATCCGGCATTCTTTAAAAACTATTTGTTCTCCCTGCATTATTAGTGCGTTGAAATATCATTCAATCAATATATTCTCGATCATGAAAAGTATCTTTCTTCAATAATAACAGCTTAAATGTATCATGGCATATTTTGAAGATCTCTAATTTTAATTAATAAGAATCAATTCAACAAATGATAATGTCTGTCAATGATCTTTAAGTCTCGTTAAGACAAAAAATCTTACGGTCTAATACCCATTAAATCCGAGGCAACAATGATCGATAAACTTCGGCTGCTTTGGTACCCGCCGTTACCAGCACAGATCATCTAATAAAATTAATGACAAGGACCCTCCTCTCCCGACGACGCCGCAGAGCCGTGAGAAGTCGTTCGCAGGTCATCGCTGGCAACACGTTGACGGCGAGTTTGTCGACGTGCATTTACCTGAACAGCTTCTTCTCACCTCCGAACCGCTCGTAAAAGTTCGCCGGTATACCTACGCGATGATAATTGTCGAGATTAGAGAACGACAAGAAGTCCGATGTTCTCTCCCTCTCTCGAGCTAGTTAAAAGTAACGGCGCTTATTCACTTTGGATCTGACGATTCAAAATCTCGGCGTTTTACAGCGAAATTCAAAACCGGTGTGACAGGTGCGGTGCTTTTGGCCTCGTAATTACTTTTAATTTTTAATGAGGTTTATGGAACGACTCGACGGCGCACGAAACGAATATTTAATGAAGAGATATTATCAATGAAAAATTCTCTGTATATTTTTGCTACATTTGTTTGCTACATTGCTACATTTAATTTAACATTGGCGCTCGGTGAGTTGCGACGCGGAAAAAATTTTGCTTCAGGAGACCAATTTCATTCTCCTTCGACTTCGGTTTAAAAAATCAGATAATCATTAATTGATCTGGGAACGTAAGTATGTTTTAAGCAGACTATGTACGATTAGTAGAGAGAAAAGGATTTTAACAACTCCAAAAATGCCACATTATGCAATAAGAAATTGCAATTATAATGACACACGTACACGCACGCACGGTATCGTATTTAAATTACCACGGGCGATCCGGCACTTTAGAAACCAATGATAGATCCCGCGACAGTTCACACGAGTGAAGCGCGCGGTACCAGCCGCAGTACAATTTCTTCGCACGAGGAAGTTATGCGCTCGCGGCTTATGAGAATCGCGATACGTAAATGACGGCTGAGGCATTACATAAAATGGAAGTTTAATTGAAGCCAAACAATAATGCGATGTGCGCGGAACCATGCGGGTCAGGAATGGCATTCGTTATGTGTCTTTGCAGCTCTCACTCCCTCACCCTCTACCTCTTTTCTCCTCGCCGTCGCACGCCTCTTCTGCAATATCCTCCCTCTTCCTCCCCCCTTCCCTCTCCTCCCGCCCCGTCGTGTTCCCTTATTCTCGTCTGTTCGCGCGCGTCTCCGTGTCGAACGTATTAAATTTCATATATCGCCTCTCCCTTCGCGAGGCCCACACTCCCACGATTCGCAATTGCTCGCATTCTCCGCAATCTAGAAATCTAGATCACTATTAATTTTATATCCTTCTCCTCTTCTGCGACTCCTCTCACCTCCCTCGTACCCGCGCTCCGTTCGTCGCCGAGCAGTCGGCGCGCTTGCACAATTGTGCATTAGCGAGATGTTGTTCTCGGAGAGCTGCGGAGTAATCGTTACTAAAATCGTCGAAGGTTTATCTGATTTTCTTGAAGCGAGCTGGGGAAATTGTGGCCCCATCACGAAGCGACGATGCTTTCGTTGTTACTTCGTTACGTAACCGCCTGCGTGAATCAGAGCGACCGGCAAACCGAATATAAAATCTGCGTTTCGAGTAATTGCTGGTGAACGCTCTGGTGTCGTTCCGCACTTCGCTTAACATCTGTGAATATAAATTCTCAGGACATTCCACAAATCTCAAATAAAACATACCAAGTGATTTTACGGGTCTCTTTTACGCAATACCTTAAATCGTGAGCAAAGTACCGACTCTTTATCAATTAATTTCTGAAAATACTTTGATGATAGAAGTAACCATCATGCTTGTGTTAAACCAATATCGGATACTGGAATAAAATTAGACGATTTCCGGTGCTACATCACGGAACGATAAATTTTATGAGATATAAGTTTCTTCGACGACGTCAAATCGAAGGGGATGTTCGGCGCAAGCGAAGCGTAGCCGGAGACGAAGTAATTTTAACCATCTGGAGAGTCTTAATTAATGGGATATCTTACTGTTCCACTTCTTTCCGGCGCGCTGGTGTGCTAGCCGATTAAGCAAATATGTATCTTTCTCCCGGTGCATGGCCGACGAAGTAATTACAATCGGTATTCGTTATCGCGCCACGCCCGAGTAGATCCCCGCGCACTCCGCACATAATTATTAAGTTTTCCTAGGGGTAATAAATATGTCGAAATATATATCTGTGACCACGAGAGAAACGTCGACGCGTTACGCAGTTCTTGCTGAAATACCGCGCATGAAAACGAAATGAAATCAATGTATCGAGTTACTTAATTAGTTGCGGTTAATTGGATAACAGGTTTTAAATGTCCTGCTATTTAACAAGGATGCTGAAGGCAGCCGAAGGGAATCGGTTTTATTGATAATCACTTCAATACATTATTTCGTACTAGAAGGTTGATCATCGCGATATCCCCAGATTTTACATGTTCTAACACACATATACAATGTCAATAAGGCTATTTCATTTATTTTCTTCAAATAAAACGTTTGCTTTACTCATGTTCAGTCGAAATCATTACGTATTTCATTACAAAACATATTTTATATAAAGATTTATAAAGCACATATAATTTCTGAGTTATTTGTTAATAAAACATTTCTACTCTGTACTAATCTTTTAGCCTGTACATGCAGTAACAACGAGAAAATCGCAGCATTGTGAATGTCGTTCTTGAGAGATCTAAATTAATTTATATAAATGTTTAACAATTTAATCTGCGTATCTACAAACGTGCAGCTTCTCTCAACATTTTCTCTTAATTATGCTTACTTTTGGTTCCTGCAAAAAGGTCTATAAACAAAGTAAACTCGACCATGTCACCGCTTACTTTAATTCGGAAGATGGATCTTCTCTTCTGTGAAACGTAAATTAATATTTTGTTCAACTGTTCATTAATAATTATTATTTCGTGAATCGTAATGGTGAATTAAAAAAAAATCTGTTTTTATCATTGTGTTCAGATATTAATCTACGAAAGATAGATGTTTCTATTGTAAAAATGCAAATGTCTGTTCATATAATTTCATGAGAACTCATTTGCAAATAATCGACAATAATTAATAGTATTACAGTATATAAAAACTAAATTTATAGCATGTTTATGGAAGATTTATTTTTTTCTTATTTGATCAGAGTAATGAGTCATGAGTATTTAAATCATGAGTATGATGGATCATTTAATGAATATGATAGAACATAAAGTATATGAAATTGGTAAGATAAGTGGATGACAAAATCATATCTTTGTCTTCACGAGATCCGCGTGCGAGAGTAGCAACTAATCAACCAGAAAAGAAAAATGGATAAAGAACGATTGAGAGAGAGAGAGAAAAGGAAACAGAGAAACAAAGTAGAAGCTTAAGAGACAGACACGTATGCATACAATGGTGCAGAAACGACCGTCCAGCCAAGGATGCATTTTATAGGTCCGATGCCTTTTATAGTCCGCAGGACTGCTGGCGGCTCTAAAGAGACTGCTGCGATGAGGAATCCCGTGCAATTAAACGCTTATTGCTTGCATATCTTCGAATCGATCCGCCACTAAAGTGAGTATTGGCGTTGGTAGTAAAAGCTCCTAGATAACCGGCGACGCTGACCACCGACCGCGAGTCTCGAATCTTCCGAAATCTTTCGAAATAACGACGAAGAAATGATGTGTGTGCCGCCGAAAAATGTGGCCGAATCGAATGGACGAAATTTCGAAGCGAACAGCGGTCAGTTTCGCCTTCAGCATCGGGAAGAAAAATAAAAGCCAACGAAAGAAAAAGAAGATTATCATACTCAAAATAATTATTAATCACAACTTTTTCATTACTAATTGTACAACTTATTTCTATAATAACGATTCTAAATATATATGGGATGTTACTATGATAGGTTATAATACTTTTTTCATTTACAATATAATTTAAAAACTATTAAATTAAAAATTTATACATATTTAGTTATATATCTATGAGATGTTACAATACCCTTTTCGTTTACAAGATAATTTAAAAACTACAAAATTAAGGTATTAAAAATTTTATGCTAATATACTTTTGCAATATAGATATTTACACACACACATACGCATGCACACACATATACACACAATACGACATATAACAATTGAGAACTTTTTATGACCTTTTCAATCTATTTTTCGAAATAAAAATTATTTGTTTAAATTATTTATTTGTTTATATTTTACTTTTGGAAATTTTCGTTAAAAAGCAGAAAGTTTTTCCATATCAAAAAATTCTGTTGCCACTCAAACCCATTACTACTTGGCAGGAATGAGAGCGACCAAAAAGGACTATAAATATTTTCCTGGCGGGCTATTCCAGACGAAGTTGATTTTATGATTTTATGGGTTCAATTTTATGAAGCTGTCGATTAGATTCGCGGTACCGCTTTTTACGCTCGTTTCACTTTTTATATATTGGAAAAGAAGAAAAAGAATTTCCGGTATAGGCGCGCGTATCTCCCGTTGATTTTACGATGGTTTCATCGCACGAGTTGATTTTCGTGAAACTGATTAGCATCGCGCATCTGCCTTGCGAAATTAATATATAACGCGTATTTTATACTGCTAAATAATGTGTCAATCCCAACTTACGAAAAAATAAAGCGTATTCAAAAAAGTTATTACCGAGATAGCGGTGTGACTACATTAGAAATCTTATCGCTGAAATGTTCCATAAAGACGTCATCCCGTAATATCTTCGTGAATATGGTTCATAACAATTTCCGAAGGGAGACTTAGTTTATAATTAAACCAATTTAATGATTATATCGTATGTTGCAATAGTCGCGAAGCGACCGACCGAAAATTAAAACAATTAAAAACAATGTGCGATGACAATTTATATACCACCGAGCTTCTTAATTTCCGCCGTTCTCTTTAGTGGCTCACTCGTCAAACAAGATGGTCATGGTGCGACTATCGTCTCCTCCTCCTCCTCCTCCTTCCTCCCGGACCAGCGCCACTTCCACCTCTCAAGCGTCCCACTGTGCCATCCGAAGCTACGACTTGTCGGGCTTTAGTCAGCACGGTACTCATTGCTACATTACTAATTTCCGCCCTCGGCCTCGGTCGCTCGTATTGCCCGTGATACACGTACACGAAGCGATGCCATGAGCGCGATCAAGCGTGCATCAAGTATGTCAGTACTGTCCGCGTGCGAGAGATAATGCGTCCACCTACAAACCAATCTATTAGGCGCCATCTCTCTGACTGCTCACTTACGTTGGGCTGTCCGGTCCCGCCGTCTCTCCTCGTCGCTCACATCATCTGCCTCCTCCACTACTCGCTGACCGAGACTCCGCTCGCCTACCGGAAGCGGACCGATGCCGGACGCCCACGCGCGCGTGATCGCGTATTCGACGAGTATCAACGATAACGTGTACCGATCGGCATTGGATCTGAAGGACTCGCAAGGTCCTTGAAATCTGCTTTGAGATATCAGAGTTTCGAAGCACGGAAGGATCAGTTCACAAGCAACTTTAAATGCATATTTTAAAAATGTGTAAAATGATTGTAAATGTGTATAAATAATGCTCTTGATTTTATATTTTAATTTTAAATATGTAACATTCTCACATAGTTTAAAAATAAAAAGACACAGAAAAGAGATCAGTTTCTCAGAGGTATATATTTTCTAACATGATGCGAATGAGAGATTCGTCAGAGGTTTGAATACGTCTTATTCGAAATCGAGGAATCGTATACGCAACAGATGTTTCCAGGAAAACGCTAGCTTGTAATATCTATCGTTCCCATAAATTGCCTTCGGATCGACACCGCACAGTAGGCATTTTGTCCTCGGGACAAGGCTCGATGAGAACCGCGCATTACACGCTATTACAGCACTGCCGGCCGAAAGCGCTTCGAAAAAGGATGTTATTCGCGAATGTCATATCGCGTCATCGTATCGCCTAATAACGAACATCCGAGTCGACCCGAATGTAGCCCGTCAATGATGCGTCGGAGTGATGAGCTGTTGAAATTCATTATTCTCAATTCTCGTAAACAGGCAGTTATAAATTATTCAGGCCGAATGCCCCGCCACGTTGGGATGACCTAAGCGCTCGGATAGCCGCTAACTGCCGGTAAATTAGCCAATTGAGGACTTCGAGTATCCGCGGATATCTTATTACACACTTGGCAGCTACAGCCATGGCGCCCGTGTGCTTATATCTCTGTCCGTATGATACATATAATCCTCTTCATCCGCACATCAACGTCGTGGTTAATGGAAATCAAAGCAGTAAAAATAGGACTTGTTAAAAACTTAATTAAATTAATATCACGGACATTGGAAAATACAATTGCATTACTCGTATATAGCATCGTAATACTATAAATTTCTATATCATTTAGTATATTGAATATTATGTAAATAAATTTTGGGGTATAGAAATTAGAAATTTTATATACATGTATACAAAAAAAAATTCTTTTCTTAAAGTCCCTCATCTTTTGTCTGTTGCCTCGAGTTCAATGTTGCTTCTACTATGAACAAGTGGACTTGCCTCATAAATCGTAATATATTGAGCAAGACGAGCGAGAGCGATCCAGCTCACAGGTGAATACGAAAATAATTAACTGCCGGATCTGCGAAGGCGGTCTATAAGAAGCGGATTCGTGAGAATTTCGCGCGGAGGTTTTGGGAAAGATGGCTTGACGATGACGATTCGTCGTCCAGGCGACGGGGCGGCGGCGGTTCGTGAAACCGGTAAGCAAATTTATTCTCCCGTAAACCAACGCCTCTCGACCGCGTCCGGCCGTGTCATTACTCCCTTTCGCGATCCTCGTTAGCAAGGACTCGTGGCACGCGTAAAGTACGGGTCCTGTAATAAGACATGTAGCCAACCGAATCGCAACTAGTGAGGACGACGACGGTATCGTAGGATCGCTGAACACAGAATACGAGAGTGTACACTTTTTGTTACCGTTACGTGTCCATGGACTCTGTTGAAAGCATCATTGTCTCTCGGCGATTCTCTTATTCAACGAGAATAACCGAGGCATATCTTTTAGTGTTAACATCATGTTCGTAAAATAGCTATCATACGGTCTATTCAACAGAAAAACGCTTTTGCTGTCCTCATTTTATTATTCATTTCACTTTTAGCGAGTTTTCATCGACGCACTGGGACACGAAAACAATGTAAAACTAATATTTCGATTATCAGATTGTCCAGGAACGTAATTAATAGATAATATTTTCGATAAAGAAAAAAAACGGACACATTTAATTATAAAGAGTCTCGCAAGAGATTCCAGTTGGTAATTCTCCAGCTGGAAAAATTTTCCTCGGTCTTCTCTCATTTCGTCGCAATTTTACCGCGCGCATAGACTTAAATTGAAGCAGTTGCTCTCCGTAAGTGAGTGACTAAGGAAGAGAAAGGACTCCTTCTTTCCTGAACGCCTGGCTAGGAATCGCGAAATAAACTCGAGCATAACACATCCTTGTGTATCGTCGGACGGATGTTCGCCGCTTAACTCGTAGAGACGACGGACCTTGGTGTAAACCCGGGAAGGTGCCATTATCGTAGCTCAAAACCACGAACGCGGCGCGACAAATCAAATCTCCGCGCTAAGCGACTGAAAACAGGACGAATAGACGAAAACGGGATGACGGGGGGAAGTGTCTGGTTGGAGGGGAATGGGGAAAATCCAGGAGCCGCACACACACCCGCGAAAGACCATGATACAGAATGCCACTGGAATTTCAACGGATGCGCAGCACTTCCCCACGAGCCATTGAACAACCATCGCTGCGTCGTGATGTTCAATGAGCGGACGACCGAGTGCGAGGACTTCCGTTTTAATACACGCTCGATGAAATGACGTACTTGTGCGAGATGAGTTGCTTTAAAAGTGATTTTCCACAGATAAATCGAGATACAAATAATTTATTTTTACACATAAATTCTTATTTACTCTCAGCAAATACATACTCTCGATAAATATGATGTATATTCTCTCTCTTTTTGAGAGAAATTTTACATCACCTTATTTCGCAATATATACTAAAACAAACTCATCAATTTTTTATATTAGATATCTTATCTGGAAAATTACGATATTTTTTTCTTGTTATATAAGACAGGATACATATTTATAATACAGTTTGCAAAAAAATTTGATTAAGTGAGTTTTCTCCATAAAATTGTTGTGACTGCATTTAAAATATGAGATCTTAGCGAAGTCATGGTCTTCGTCTTTCCATCTGGACGACACATGAGTTTCTTGTTCTCGGTCGCCGCCCCTGGCCTAGACGCACGACATGGTAACGCGAATATTATTATTAATGCGCGCGTGAGAGCAGAACGACTAGGAATGTGAGTTAAAAGGTACACCGTGCCGTGTGACAGACAAGCAGAAGCCAAACTCGAAGAAGCTGTGCCGGTCTTACATCCATCCTCCACAGTCCTACGGTGTAACAACCCTCCCCCTCTTCTCGTACTGCACCCTCGCTTCGTATCACATTATGTTTCTATAATATGTTGTAACGGCGGTCGTGCGGCCGACACGAGCCTAAGCTTAAACGTGCGATCTACGACCGACTTTTCTCGGCGAAAAGCTCGAGTAACGACTTCCAAGACAGTCATGATGCTTTGTAGCGACATCCGACGCTTTTAACCTGCTGGAATAATAATAACCAAGCGGTAATCGCGCCTAATGCTCGTCGAGCCCACGGAGTAAAAGGAAAAAGATGTATCTCCGCATACACGCGCGATATCTTCTCTTCTCTCGGCGAGACAGTAAATGAACTCTGCTGATTAGATGTATTTTATGATCGCACCTGGGAAAGATATTCGCGAACTATTTTTGACTGTCTGTATTCGAAGTCGAGTAGAATAAAAATAGGTAAGACGCGCGCGGAACACGATCATTCGTTCTTTTTAGATTTGCTTTCAATAGTAATGTTCTTTAAATACACATTAATTAAATTTCTTGAAGTTCACAATCTGCTTTAAGTAGCAATTTTTAGCATTTGGTATCGCAAATCTAGACTTACACATCAGCACAATGGAAAAAATTAAGATTTCACATAACCAAATCTCACGATTAGGCATCCGTATGTTAATTTAAAACGTTAAATCACATAACTACATAGCAATTGTGACAAACTCGATATAAATAATGTGAATTTTGTGCACAATGATTATTTTATTTTAAAATTGTAATTAATAATTAAATCTCTTTCTTAATATTCCCTATGCAAAAATTTTGAAAATAAAATCGAACTTGAAAATATCATTTCTAAAATTTTTTACAATTAACTGTAATAAAAAATGAGAAAAATTACAAAATTATCGTGACACCTAGCGTCTCAATCTTTCGGAAATCTCTTAAATTATTCAAATGAAACAGAGTCATAAACGTTTATCTGACCCAATAACAGAGAGAGGGAACGTAGTCCGCGTGGGAAAGATTATTTCTCTACAAATTTCTCCAACCTGTGCTTTCTTGTGAGCGCGTCAACCATCTCGATACCCATCAGCGATTGTCCGACGTTGACTATCGGTCGACAGCACAGACACGCTGTTTACGCATCGCGTCGCGGGTTTCCGGTGAAATCATCGCGCGGCCGTCTCGGCGCGGCGCGAACAATCGCGCGGCCATAGTTAATACGGTCGAACGAAGTTTCATGGCGGTGAGCGGCTAATGTCCCGGCCAAGCACTGTCGCCTCGATTAAGGAGCGAGGAGGACACGCAAGCAACAAACGAAGACGCCGCCGACCAGGAGGAAGCAGGAAGCAAGTGGAGAAGGAGAGACAGAAAGAGAGAGAGAGAGAATATGCGACGTTGAACCTTCAAACGAGGCGACCGGATAAAAAGTTATGCTTCTTTCTCTGAGAAATAGATAGAGAACACGTGCGTAAGGTGGAAGAAGACGGGATTATCAAGAAAGACAAAGAAAATTGTGAAGAAAGAAAGAAATACAGTAAAATTTAGAATTTCATATATTATATATATAGTTGTTACATTTTACAATAAAAGCTGTCATATTAATCATGTAATCGAAATAACAAAAAATCCAAACTTTTCAAGATTATAGAAGTATTTTATAGATAATAATAATCGTTTATAAATATTTTTTCCCGAGCTTTAATAATTATATATTATACGGAGTAGGGGTAGATAGAGTTTCACGGAAAAATTATCTCAGGTGCTGGGTTCGCCGTTCGCGGAGATGAGCGTAATTCGTAGAGACCGGAAAGAGCGGTCGTTGCGAAAAACAGTTATAAAAATCATGAATCCGCCATGCATGCCGGTGTATGATGGCCGAGGACGGACACATACGGAATCTCCTTTTCACCTGACAACACCGTTGTCGTCATCGTCGTCGTCGTCGTTGCGGTCGTCGTCGTCGTCGTCGGCGTCGGTACGTGACGGTTCGCATAATCGTGACGGACGTGATAATCGCCGAGACGCGCCGTCGTCACACCTCGTGCGTCCGCTCGAGCTGAGCGCTCACTTACAATTATCAGCTGGACGATGCCTGATGCGCACGCTTTCCCGGCGCCGACGCAGACAATAATCCAGAGATGTGCTATCGCCGGGATGGAAATTGGAAATTTGATTAAATAGAACATGAGTCATTTTCAAGATACAACAGGCAAAATGGCCTCTGAGAGCAGATATTGTGTTTGATGGTTTTCACAATTCTTACTATTTGGAGCATAAATCTCTCCTAAAATTTGTATCTTGATTTTTTAAATTTAAACCCTACTTAATGTCTTTTATAAACTTTGCATACTATGGACATTAATAAGTTGTCGATTGTAATTATATGATATATGATAATAATGATATATGATAATATTATACTTGTAGTAAAACTTAAGTTAGGTATCTCTTTTATTGCAAGCGTGTAATGTATGTGTCATTTGCTCCAATTAATACCAAATTAACAGGATTATTACTTTCGTAATCTGCGTCAAAATCGACACAAGCTTTCCGTTGCGCATTATTAATAACGAAAGGGCATTTTATAAGAGGATTAGAACGCACAATTTCGGAGACACCCCAAAGCCGCGAGAAAATGATGACGAGAGCGTTGCTCGATGGTTTGCTTCGGCGTCGCCGTCGTCGCGGCTCGCAAGAGCCGCATACCGTATCTAATAGTGAAATAACTCAAATAATTCAAAAGGAGTTATGCGAATACCTTATCGTTCTGACGCTTTGTATTATCCACCCCGGCGGTGTCCGACGGGGAAGATAAAGAAGGTGAAGGTTACGGCGACAGCGGTAGCAGCGACGGCGGTAGCAGGAGTATATTTTTAGAATGATCTATGTTTTCGTTTGATTTCGAAGATTGCGTTCTCTCGGGGGACCAATAAACCGAGTGTCTTAACGGGACCTTGTTACGGATCTGATGGTGCCTGTTTTCGGATCCCTGAAGGTCAGCTTCGTCCTGGGACAGACGTGCTATCGATATCACGAATCTAACTTGTCGTCTCTCTCTTCTTTTCGTTCAACAGGCTGATAGGATTGGCCTGTTAGATTCATGCCGATCTAGATTACCGGGGATGTTCCATTTCCTTTTCCTTCCCCCTTTTCTCCGTCGTTTTTCGCTATATATTTTCTCACTATTAAATACTGGATGTATATACATCTTATCTATCGATCGGCTTCTTCGCGCAAACATAAATATTTATCTTCCAAGTGTGCAAATGTTGAAGCTCTCATTGAACATTACCGATTACAATCAGAGCATTGACTTGAAACGTGATTATTTCTCTCGTTATTATATTTTCAATCCCAATAAGGCCACAAGTGAGTTTCGGGATTGATTACGCTCCGGAAGCATAAAGATTCTCGTCTGGTATGTCTGTCACTGGTATTCATGTCAGTTTTAATCGAATCTTCGAGACAAGCTTGAATGTAGAATCGGATGATTAACGAGAATTAATATGACAGACCGAATTAAATTAGGAACATTGATTAAAAAGCGTCAGCGAGCACCGAAATTATTCTGGGAAGAGATACGAAAAGATTGCACTGTATCGGTGTGCAAAATAAGTATTCTATCGTAGAGATCGAAATATTTAATGAGTGTAATTTTCACATTTTAACGAGACATAAAATTGCAAAATAAATTATAAGAGAATATTTAAACTGAAATGTAAAAGTAATGTGTCAATCATTTACAAATGTGAAACGTAATATTTTAGCTGTATCACTAATTAATTGGAAATTATTTGTAAGTTTTACTGCTGTTTATTATTTTAACATACATTACAAATTTTAACTTTTTTTCTTGTTTATTGTATGTTTCTTTCTTATTTTTTTTAATTGTGATATAATTACAAGTTCATTTCTTCTTGGAGATTAGATTGTATTTAATAATTTTGTAAAAAATAATTAATTTGTAAACATTAATATTAATTGTCCAAGATATTATTGTTGGCGGTAAATTAAAATCAATCAGTTTCTATTCCTCGCGCTGAACGTTTGCAAGAACACGCTTAGGCGAATCATCGCCTAAGATTTCGAGTAGATTCCTAGTAGATTGGACTTCAAGTCGACTCGCACGCGAAGCATCATCCCTCGCAAATTATCTCGCGAGAGTTCCATTCGGTAGGCATGTGCACGCACACGACTGTTTCACTCACCCGCAGATACACACGCGGTGGCGACCAAGTGGAAGGAAAAAGGAAGAGGAAGAGGAGGAGGAGGTCCGCACACAAACGCGAGGAAAAAGGCAGCAGGAAAATAAGAGAACGCCGTGCCGCGGAGCGTCTTGCACGACGTGCCACGATCAAGATCGCAAGATCTAACCGGCGGGCATGGTGCTCATTCGACGTGCTATATTTATCGGTGATCTTACCGAGTTTTCCGACCCCTACTGGCCATGGAGATATCCATGCGGAACGTACACACACCACCTCGATATTGCAATCCTCCCCACGCAGACGAACATGCACACACGTATGTTTTTATTTATAATGCAGGGAGGGAAGTGAACGCGTGGAAGATGGAGGAGGGAGGGAAGGGGGCAAGGAGAAGATGGAACTCACACGCGTGCGAGAACAATGCATGAGCGCCTCCTCGCCGTCGCCGTCGTGCGTGAGCAAGCGCGGGTGCATGATTCTGAAGGATGTGCACCCTACGTGCACACGGAAACGCTCATTAACGCTTATCGATAATTACGTTTCTATATTTATCACATAATAAGCAAGCCTATCTCGCCATTAGTGGCATTCCCGGACGGCTACGAACCGCGTGGGGACATGGTCTACTTAACTTGGCTCCATGCTACGGAGCGCCGCGACTATCCAACTCGCATTTTCCCGGCTACTCGTGGAAGATTTTTCCGGAATTAATGTTACCTTCTTCCGAATTGCAGAATAAATAGAATAATTATATTACGACATAAAATGTACTCAAGATGAAGCTCATTGATAGTTCTCATGCTGGATTGTATATATTTACTTTGAAAAAAGATATTTGTATATATAAAAAAATTAATGTAACTTGTAATAAAGATATTACATAAAGATATTAGATATTTTTAATTGGAAACAAAATATATATGAACATATCTAAGAATATTCCATAATGCATGACAGCAATAAACATGAAAAGCCCATTTGATTATTTATAACATCACCATGGCCATTTAAAAAAACAGCATCTTGCGATCTGTGCGAAAACACGCGAGTTTTTTTTCAGTAGACGACTGATAATTATGGCGAATCAACCGAGCGTACTATAAATATATAGTACTTATGATGAGGCAACATTGTAAGATTATAATGGATAGCAGTAATAACTAGCACTAACGGAACGTACTTGCCAAGGAGATAGTAATCATATCCGTGCTCTATTTTGATCGAGATACGCGTACCAATGATTTACGCTGTTGTCTACCCATCATTCCCCTTTTTAAATGAACTTATCAGCGAGCTCATCGCCATGAGAAAATTTTGGCTTTTGTTGACTACGTGCACATGATGCGACTATTGTAAATTCCATCTGATTAAACAGTTATTTTGTGCAACACTTATAGATTATATTTCACTGAAAGTTTGTGAAAGTCTCGAATAAAAAAAAAATTCGTATTCATGTCTGTTGAGCGAGTGAGGCCTTCGAGAAAATTTTATTTAATCGATCGAACTCTGATTTTTTGAGCTAATTATCCCGTTTCGACGTGAAAACGACGTTAATGGCCGTCGAGACAAGCTTTTCTAAGGGGACGCGATACCCCCTTCCATGCTTCGGTTAGCTTCTCCGCGCGAGCTGGTGCGACGTAGACGAGATGATAGGAGCAAGGAGGTGAGAAGGGAGAGAGGAAGGTGGCGAGGGCTGTTTCGCTCGGTATATTAATTTAATTCTTTGGATACCCGATAGAGATGGTGGGAGGAAAGGCGGTGGGCGGGGGTGGGTCTCGCCCAGTTTGAATATTCATAGGAAAGAGGGAATAGAGATCGGGTGTAATAGAATTTAAATTAAGGAAGGGAGGTCGGCTGAAACTGTATGGAGAGTTCCATAATATGATAATGCGCGTTCTATCGATATATTCCTACGGCCGGCCGCCCCGACGGGAGCTCGAAAATAGCTCGAGAAATTGTCGTTCCGTTGATTGACCCTTGGCACTGAACACCGCACCCGTTGATCGACCCTCTCCCATTTGTCGCACCATCGACCTTTACGACTTTACACATGAGGTTTGTAAACAGTTCACTATATTCTCGGTAAAAATTTTGCGAAACATCACACAGTCGCGTCTTTTAATTGTACAATGCATAAGTAATATGTCTTGTAAAAATACATGTAAATATCGGAAGATTAAGCGTTTCTATCTCATCGTCATATAATCCTGTAGCATAATTGCCCCACTTTTATTCTTATTTACATAATTCTATACTATATTTTTAATTCGGCTACTATAAAATATTATATATACATATATATATAGTCTATAGCTACTCTATCGTATAAGAGTAGTATACACTATCACACATACATACACACACATATATATATTACAGAGTCAATAGCGTTTCGACACAACAATGCGCAAGAGAGTTACTTCATAAGCGCAGGACCATATTCTACTACAAGAAACCGCGTTGGCACGAAGAACTTTTAATACGGCTCCGAAGTTAAAGTCCACCTTTACCACCTCGAATCTCCTACTTTTGGCCTTTTCCACCGACAAGCATCTCCCTCAGATTCTCCGTCGTCTCCCTCGACACCCCTAACCTTTCATCCCTCTCTTCCTGCAGCGTCAAAGTCCTTCGTACCTCGCTCATTCGCTCGAGACGTCTCTAATCGTAATCGTCGTGGAGTGTTAATATTCCCGTTAACTCCGCCGAGGTGTTTAACCTTGTTAACTCGTGCTCGTGCACGGTGCCGTACGAACACGCATCTTTACTTCTTAGATACGAAGCTACGTGGTGACTAGGTAGGTAATCGGTATGCCCGAATCGTTTCAGCTCATCGTCTTTCTACCCACATTCTAATTTTTGTAAAAAGAAGAAACACACATGAAACACATATTAATAAAAAAATTGTAGATTATGGCATTAAACGACACATTAAAGTAATCTCCTTTGCAGTCCAAAATAGATTCAAATTTATTAAAAAAAGCATTAATATAAAATTTGTATAAATATAAAATATCGTAGATTCAACAATTATCGGAAGTTATACAACAGTGCGATATGCACCTTTCCTATACACCTATAATATACCTTTCCTAATTTCAAAATTTCTCCAGCATCTACGAAGGTCGAAAGTCACGTATATGCATCACAGGAGGATATATTATCCCGTTGTAGTTCTCGCAACCGATGTCGTCTCCGTCCGTGACATAGGTAAGTAACTCAAGCGGGAAGTACGTATAGCGTGCGGAAAAGTGACTGCGAAGTTTACCTCGAAGCGACAATCAGTTAAACAGTTTCCTGCGTACCGCGGTCGCCGTCGTCGCCGGTTGTGCTTGCCCGTGAACCCCGTACCGAGCGTACGTGATCGCGGCGAACACAGCGGTACGAAGAAGGTGTGGGGTAGATCGGCGTCGCGGATAAGCGAAATAAAAGTTATACTCCTCATTGTTCGCGGCAGCTTCTAATTACGCACATGAAGCCGTATACGCGCACCGGTAAGCGACCGCAAATGTGCGCGCGTGTTGGTGCACGTATTCTCTTCTATGTGTGGTATCTCGAAGCACATTGCTTCGCTTTTTAGATACGTAGTTTCCTCATACGCATATACGGCGCATCGCGATGCGTTGGAAATTTACGCGATAGCTGTTAAGCTTGACTTTAATGCTGCGAAACAAGTGAAATTCGATTGCGTATTTTACGCTCTAGAGCAAATCACTTATAATCACGAGTATTCTCTCGGGTTCCGAGATTGAAGGAAATTGTTATCAATAGTGTAAATGACAATTTTTTTGCTACGATGACAAAAGGAATCTAACGCCAAGACAATTAATTATATATTTCTCATCTTTCGGGGAAGATAATTTTTGATCTTATATTTTTGCCTTTGTGCCTTCTAACGAACGAACACGACGGTCCCTCGCTTCCAATAGAGACGCTACCGAGAACGGCGTCTGCATCCGTCGTCGTGTGTAAATCTGCTGCACGGAGATAAAAACGGCACGGCGATGCATCTCCGCACGGCCAGTCACATACTCGCGCCGAGTTGAGCTCGTTATCGGATGCAGATCGGAGAAGAAGAAGTGTGCGCGGCGCGGAGGCAGAGAAATTCTTGCCGCTGAAACGGGCGTACCGAATCCTATGACGTCTCTGAGACATTTCCACGAGGGGCCCGCGAGATGATTTACCGGACCTCGTCATAAAACGGTACCGCCGCTCCACGCACGGGAGACACAAGAGGACTCTGATTATCGCTGGAGATTGTTCGCACAAAGAGGGCCTCTTCTTCGCGATGGAAGGGCCCTGAGATTTAGATATTTACGCAGGAAAGGAGCAACGGACGAGTCCGTGTCGCGACTCCGCGATCAGGTTCATTGTTGAAGGATCAAGACGCGGGATGGACCCTAAATCAGTTGGAACGAACTCTACTTCTCTCGTCGTATTTACACAATGTAATAAAAGCGCGCCGACAAGATCTGCTTTAGTCAAATTTCAAAAATACGTTTGGAGAGACCATATTGGGCTGCTTGCAATTTTGCACAAGTCAGTCGTTTTAAAATTAATAAAGATATGAATATGTGTCTTTATGTAAATAAGAGTGTTTACTTATAATTAGACTTATGATTTCGATCGCAGCTATGTCCATTCTCCCGTCATTTTCCATATTGTTCAAAATTAAAAACTTTTATAAGATTAAAGACGTTTCTAAAGAAAACCTATTCGCATTTAAAACGCAGAAATGTGATTACTTGTCCAGATTATTTGTTCCTGTCGCACAGTCAATCACGCTCGAATTCAAACGTCTAACTTACGAGGCTCTTACGAGCGTCGTAAGTCAAGGCGCAGGCACCAAGCCAAGAATCGCTCGGCTCGTTGTGCAAATACCCGAGGAAACGGAGAGGACCGGTAGCGAGGTGGAGCGTGTATAGGAAGGAACGAAATGCGAAGGACCGATCGAGACGGTGGTGGTTCCCCGGGGTCGGGCTCGAATCGCAAAACCTGGGTGCGTTAGTGTTATTTTAATCAGGAAATATAATGATCGTCGTCTTGTGGATGGAGGATGGAGTAAGGGGCGGGTAAACGGGAAGGAAGGTGGAAGGAAGGGTGGTTCCGATGGCGTAGCTTGCGAACGCAGGTTGCCGCGCATTTGTTACGGGCCGATAGCAATTGTTTCCCCTATCTACGAGTTCCACTGCGACACTGCAGCCCACCACCAGTTTGGTTGGCTGCGTCGCCTGGTCGGGTTGCAATGTATACGTGAATGCGTATACAACCTGTACCTGTTTACTGTATACTCAGTCTGAAGCGGGGGAAAGAGAAAGAGAAAGAGGGAGAGAGGAAGAGTGGTCTTATGTAAGCGGCGCCCCCGACGCTGAGTATAGATTGTATTCTATCGGTACATACGGTAATGCTGCTCTGGCATTGGTACAGGCTGACTCCAAAACTGTGATTACTTTGAGAAAACACACGACGCTGACCTAATTCAATACGAACGTTATAATGATACGTTTCTCTATTGCTTATATTAATTTCATTTAACTTTTTCCTCACTGATATTTCCTCACACTCGTCATAGCTTCTTCACGTTTTAATGTGTAAAAGAGAAAGTTTTCTTTCTTATTTTAAAAACAGAAAAGATTTCAGAATTATTTATTTATTTTGATTTTAGAATTGTTTCGGTGTCAATAATTTCTATGTTAGAAACGACCGTGCTTTAAGGTGAAATAAGGTGAAAAGGTAAAATAAATCGTAAGAATCGCGTGCAACGTAACAGGCGGTTCGTGTTTCCGAAGCCTGGAAAACTTCCCAACGCGCGGCGTTGGTTCGAATGGGAATCGTACATTTAAAAAAATGACCACGATTGTTATGCTACAGGATTTCAATCGTACGTAGACGTGGGACCGATCGTGCTTGTCAAAAGGAAACGAACTTCCCAGGCATGGGGGGGGGGGGGGGGGGGGGGGGAGGCGAATGGGGGCTGTAGTATTTAAAGCTCTGCCAATCACGCGATTGTCATCCTGTTTACGTGGCATTTAAAAATTGCATCGGAATCGTCGACGCTTCGTCGTTTGATCGACAGGATTAATTGCCCTTCACTTCTTTCGTGGTAACCCAAATTTCGATGTCGATCTGTCCGTCGCTCCCAAACTGTCGTCTGTCATCTGTCTCGCGCGACGACGCTGTCGTTAATTACAGAAACTCCCGTATCCATATTCACGTGATTACCGGAAGACGACTGATTCGTTCTGGATAAGACTCCACGGCGTGTGTCTGCCGCGAGATTGAGTTCGACTCATCTCGAAATGCTTGTAGCGACTATCCTATTCGTACATAGTTGAGTGGCGCGGCGGCGGGTACATAGATAGGGGAGACGCGTAGCGGGAGGGGGGGAGAGACAGAAGAGAGAAGTGAAGAGAAAAGGGAGGTAGGGGGTGGACCCATGTACGCTGTGTATCTATTTGCAGACACAGATAAACACGGATAGAACCAACACCCCGATACACCCCGGGACAGAGCGAGAGTGTTCTTATAGTGGAACTTATTGATCCAACAAAACTCATTTCAAGATACAGTGCGAAGTCTCCAAGATACTGCTCTCCTACTTCTCTCTTTCTCTCTTTCTCTCTCTCTGTCATGCGCTCTCTATTTCTCTCTCCCTCCCGTCCTACCACGTCCTGCACCTTTCCACTCCACCCGATTTCCCTCCCGCCGCGACTTCTCTCTTCGTCCACGATCCTCTCACCGTTCGACGCCCCATCCGCACGACGGCTTTACTCTGACTCCTGTATCGTACATCCAAGACATTCCCTATACGCGTAAGTACGTATATATACCGAGCGATTAATGCACACGCGAAGAACAAATAGGATTTCGGGAAACGAAATGGCAAATCTTTCAAGCCGCTTCGATTTGACCGACGGGAAAACCCGACGCGTGGAAATGAATTTAAATAATGATGTAGACTAGTATACTAGAGAAGTCATATTATCACAATTGCTATAGCTAGCTTTATCATTGTTATCGATATAATTTTATTTCATTTAAATTTTTTAACGAACACACACTCGTTTCAATATACTCTTACGAGAAATGGTTCATCTTTGTGAGATGCATAGATTCGTTTAGGATCTCCTAGGGGGGAAAAGTTAATAATCTGACTCAACGCGTGACCTTGTACTCCGGCGCCTTCTCTCTCGGCTTTCACCTTTCCTCACCCGCCTCTCGTCCAAAATCCAAAGTTTCCTCGAGCAACTCGACACTGGGAGCAATTTTGGCGTCGACTAACCCCCACCACTATGCTCGCTCATTCACCTAGCCCTCCACCAAGTAGTAAAGGAAAGTGCATAAAGTTGTAGAATGTCGCTGCTCGCCTGCATTGCTCGTTCCTCGCCTGCATCAAGAGAAAACAATTTCAGCTCTCGTCTTTCGTCTACCAGTTCGATATCCTCGACACATTTCTTTCATCTTTTTTTACACATTTTGATATGGAAGATTCTTCTTATATTAATGTTTTTTTTATTTCGACACATAAAAGAGTGCGATCAAGAAATAAAAGAAAATAAACACGCAGTCTTCACACATACGCCCAGACTCGTCTTTTTAGATTTTATAAAGTAGTCGCGTGTTCTATCTCTTTGCGTGTCCCTTTTTTTATTGTCTATTATTTATCGTACGAGGAGATATATTTTCGTGCTAATGGATCTTCGTCGCCACGCGTGTGCAACAATATTTGAATCAACGTGAAAACGAGCAAACAAATGAAGAAACTTACGATTGCGTAAAACTGCGAAGTGTCTGCGGTTTGTTTGTCGGCGGGAGCATTTCGAGGTAAAGGCCTAGAGAAAGAGGGAGCGAAAGTGAGACGGCGCGAGACGGAGGTAGCGAGAAAGAGGGCGGAAGGGTGTCGGGGTTGAGAAAAGGATGATGGCGAGAGGAGGCTGAGGAAAGGGAGTTTAGGTAGGTGAGTCGCGAAGGATGGGCGAGAGGTTGCGCGGGAGGCAGGTGGGGGAGGGAGGGTGGTAAAGCCGTAGGAGGAGATGGAGGAGGAGAAGGTGGAAGAGACAGAGAAGGTTGGAAAAGGGGCGGAAGGGGTGGAAGGCCACGAATGTCGGAGGGAAAAGAGGGAAAGAGGATGGAGCGGGCGAGAGGAACGCCGGGAGAGGGAAGGAGGAGAGTGAGTCGGAGGAGATAGATGTATGTAGGAGGGCCGCTCGATACAGCCCCAGCAACCCCCTTCTCCACCTCCTCCTGAAGCCAAGCATCGCATCGAGGTTAAAGTGAGAAAAGTCAACTCCAGTCACTCGGTGAGTCCTTCCGCGCTGGAACATCGGGACTTAAGTGACCAAGTAGCATTGCTAAGCCGACAAACGGCTTAAGGATCACCAGCCTAAAAGGTCGCTTTTGTTTGTCGGCACCCAAGGAAACACTCTTTTGCGTCTTTCCGCGCGTCTTATTATCCCGTGAACTTTCAAAGACGGTTGAAACGGATGATAATCTCGGCGTGCGGCGAGTTTGATAATAGTCGCGCAGCGCGCGACACAGAGAAGCAAAATTGTTACTTGGAGTTCCGCAACGGGGAATCTCATGGCGTCGAATTGCTGCGTTCAAAATTGACGGAATGACGCGTACTAACAGCCAACAGACACCGCCCCCCCGGAATTCAACAAGAATACGAATAGTATAGCCGGTAGTTACGAGCGACGCAGCCTTTCTCGACGCAATCCGCCGCCACTTATCGAGAGACTTTTAAACCCACTTTCCCGAGTTGGCTGGCTTTCAAAATTCGAGTCGAGAGGCATGCTTGCGCTGGCAGGGGCCTGCCAGCCAGAGACCTGCTGGCTTGTCACTTGGCTGGTTATCCAGGCACTTCCATGCCCGGCCACGCGGATACGAGTGCATAAACATACGAGCGAGCGCCATCCTAGCTAAAGAGTACCTTTATCTCTAGCGAGCCGCTTCCACCCACCGCCTCTCTTCTCCCCCTAGTTGTACCTTTCACCCACCCGTTCTCTTTCTCTCTAACCTCCTATTTTTCTCTTTCTCTTCCCTTCCTTACGCCCACCACTCTCCCTCTCTCATCCTGTTTTCCTCTCGTTTTCTCTCCCCCCCTCTCTCCCTCTCTCTCTCTTTCTCTCCTTGCATGGAACCACTATTCTCCTCGTGTGACGCTGCCGGCGTTCAGAGCAGGAGGAGGATGAGGAGGAAGCTCACGTAGGTTACTCCTTTCTGCCGGCAGAGGATATTGTGATTTTAGCGTCTGTGTAATTATGGAAATTAGCGACATGGAAAGCCTAGGATAAAAGGGTTGATTATAATCCGGGCGCGGGAGTGAGGACCGACCCGAGCGTCTCGCTCCTCCGCGTGACCGTAGATTAAAACGCTCCTTCTACACTCGCGCCTTTACTTCCACCAACTACCCCTATCCTCCGCCCGCTGCACATCCACCTAACCCCTCGCGTCCCCCATATAACCCCTATGGACTCTGAGAACCGTCCGCTCCTTCCCCTTCGCGCTTTCGTCGCGAATTCCGCGCTATCATCCTGTCTGTATCCAGAATCACTGGCGATATTAGGATCGAGTTTCCTCTGCTTTGTATACGCGCTTTCCAGCTGGAGGCGTTTAGAATTTCGTCTGCTGGGAGATGAATTATAAATGACACTTCTCTTATCAAGGTGCGAAGCGCGTCTCTTAGAAGTCGCGCGCATTAAGCGAAGTGCGTTTCGTTGCGACACAACGTACGTCACATCATCAGTAATTCCTTATTAGTACTTTCTTAACAATTCTCGTCATTATCATCAGGTTGATACTTGAGGTTGTCAAAGAAATTTCGATACATCCCGGGATATACGTATAACCACTTCCCGTCGAGGAGATTAATCTTCAGTCTCGCAAAACAATAAGTCAGTCGACCGTCTGTGTCAGTGCCCTTGTCCTCTCCTTCCTGCCCGCGCGTTTTTGGGGTTATGCTGGAGAACGGTGGAGGAAAAAAAGCGAGAAAGGAAAGAAGAAAAAATGGCGAACCCAACGAATTGCCTGCCATGAGGTTGGCTGGTCGGGTTGGGGTGCAATCGCAATCCAACCCTACGGTAGCACCGGAGCACTTTTCACCCCCCGCGCGCATCGCCGCGACATTGGCGTAGATGCGCGCACCCTCTTCCTCGCTCTCTTCCTTTCTCTCCCTCTCGCAATCCCGTTCGCTCCCACTTTGATCCTCCCGCCGTCACTCCCTACCTCCTCCAATTCCTCCTCACTCTCTCTCTCTCTCGTTCTCTCCTCGACGCTTTTTCCTATCTGGCTATTGGGCTACCGCGGTGTTTCAAGCGGCAGGCAGGAACCTATGATGTGATCGGGTATCGAATATCGGCTGGCTCTCCCATTGGTCGTTCACCGCGCACGGTCGCAGCACCGGCGCGGCAGTTACGACTGATTTGTTACGTAAAAACGTCGATAGCTTCTATACCCTCTCTTGTCCCACCCTTCGGTGCGCGCCCTCTCGCACAACCGCCTTCTATCCCGCCGTGCCCTGCTCGCTCACCACCCACCTTGCCTGGCCACCCCTTCGACGGTCCTCGACATACCGCCACCGCCCCCAACGGGTTCCGCTTGTGATAGAGAAAGGAACGAAATAGGGAAGAAGGGACAGAGAGGAAAAATTCTCTTCTTTTTTATCGGCGCCGTGCGTCGCTGCTTGCTCGTTCGGCTGGGTGCGAACGCATTGTCGAAGAAATGGCCGGTAGACAGGACGACATTTTTCATCATTTCGGATAAAGATTTCGCTCTCGAGCATTTCCTCGTGTAAATTGTCATCTTGATGATTATTGAACAAACTGAATGATAAATGGGTAATAACAAATAAGAACGCATAATTATTATGCGTGAATGCGTTTAATGCACGATTGTAAATTTATCATATATTTTTGTGAATCTATTGTTAATGAATCTTTAGCATTTTTTTTTATATAAATACTATGTATATTGAACTATTACATCAAAAGATATCGCAGAAATGTATGGTATATCTGATTATATTTATTATAAAATTTAAAAATCGCGTTATTACTGATAAGTGAAAGTTAAAGCAAAACATAAAACTCTGTTTTATATTCAATATGAACAACGAGTGAGTTGCTACTTCAAATGTAATAACATCGTCCAGTAACGTTGACGTATAAATAATATATGACTGAGAACGGAAAGAGATAAAATATTTCATGATATCAAAGAATACATTAATACGTTGAAACTGTAAAATGATATGAGCCATACACTTAGTGACTATACCCACTCAAGGGCGTGCAACATTATCTTTGCAATTTGCTTGGTTTTCAAGCTCAATTCTACTCTCCTTGTCTTGCACGCTTCTAGACTACTTTCTCTTATAGTTCCTTGGTAAAACTTCTCGACAGAATCTTGTAGAAAAAAAAAGGACGCGGTAAATTATACTTAAGTACTCCTTCTAATGGACTATAAACCGAAGCATTTGTGTGTATCTATATTTGCAGTTTCTGCGCTAACGACGTA
The DNA here is from genome assembly GCA_901521435.1 of Crematogaster levior. Taxonomy (NCBI): domain Eukaryota; kingdom Metazoa; phylum Arthropoda; class Insecta; order Hymenoptera; family Formicidae; genus Crematogaster; species Crematogaster levior. The sequence goes on from CABEGB010001069.1 coordinate 793,142, forward strand.
AAGTAAAATCCACTTGTCGACTTTGTAATTTAATAATCACGAAAGAGCGCAAGGAGGATAGAATCCGAGATCCAAAGCTACTGAGCGCGGCGGGGCGAAGTTATTTATTCTCGTAAACCAAACCGCATAATGGTGATTACACAATTTCAGTACTTTGTACTGTGAACCCACATGTCACGTGTCATACGTCATTTACACGTGATCGTTTCAAATTTATCAACATCATACGCCCAGGATGAGAGTTTTTACACGTCTTTCATGTTTCTGTCGCATGCCGCGAACGCGTCGAACACGATCCAGGCTTTACAACGCGCACTTGAGAACGCGAGAAATGGAAGTTCTCGCGTCGGGTGAATTTTAGTGTGGCATCAAGAATATCGCGTGTACCTTCCTCCATCGTGGCCTCCGCCGGCCGAAGGTAGAAACGCGTTACGATACTGCGTAGTGACCGTATTGTGGAAGCGTATTCAATGGCGCTCCGCCATTTAACACCCCGGCAAGCCGCGAAGTTTCCTGCAATGAAAGCACCGGCGCGGAACCTATTGTGAAAATATCTGACCACTGTCCGGTGCAATGAGGTATGGCCGTTCCCGGGAGTGTTGGCTCGTCGAATATGGTGCGCGCGGCGAGTGTACGTGCACGGTGCCCGGTTACGTGTGCACGTGCAACGACATCGACCGAAAATATTTCACGCAAGCGCCACTAAAGAGACATAAACGCACTTAACGACAGGTCCACGTCGTGATATACAAACCCGCGTTACAGTCCATTTTAACGGCACTGAGATATTAATCGACACCAACGCCGGGATAATTCACGTTGCGCCGGTGTTAAAATAATTCTTTCCCACCGATTCTGGAAATTATTAACCGGACCGCTCATAATGGGTCGCGCGATTTAAAGACACAACGCGAGTTAACGATTATCGCTCAATGGTATCATTGTCATGTATTATAGTTCGAGAGAAATGTTCTCGCTAATTGATTGTCGACTGATGACTTTCGAAGATCATTTTAAACTAAATGCATACGTTACGAAATTAAATAAGTAAATAAGATAAAACATTTATCGATGAAATTTAACTGCAGCAAGAAGTTAAGCTGCTAAAGTTGACTGCAGCTGAATTATATATTATATTAGTCTTAGGTATATATCAGTCTTATATATCATTCTACAAAGTATTGCTCTTATAATGCAGTGTACCTCATGTTCTCATTAGACAATTTTATATAACTTTTTTATTACAGGTTATTTTTTATTACAAGAATCGTTACGCATGATCTATCATTGTGTCATTACAACGACGAAATCATTTTATCTCGCTACTTTTACTACTCGCTGCTAAAAGCAAGAGCCACACAGAAAGAAGAAAAACGAATGATTGGGCCTAGGGAATGACAATAAAGGGAGAAAGAAAAGAGAGGGAGGGCAAGAGAACGGTAATGTGGCGCGTAACCATAGGACGAACAAAGTACGACGGTGAGAGAAGAGAGCGCAGACTCAATATCTCCGAACCGAACCCTCCGATAGGTCGAGGTTCGACTTCGAGGGTGGGAATAGATTTCCAATCGCGCGGGGGGTGGTCCTACAACGGCTCGGATGCTCGCTCACCACGCAGCACCCCCGGTAAACTCCTGCCCGCCTGGCGTCAGCAAAGGGGTCCACCCTTTCCTGTATCGATGGACCAACGCACCTACACGCAACCCCGCTCCCTCCCCCGCATACGTTGCGGAAGTGCTACACCCCCTTTCGGACTCTACGTCGTCAGGACAGACTACCCGCGGCGAAACGGAGAGGGCGCCGGAGAGGAGTGGCAGACCGGCACGAAGAGGAGACACAACTCTATTGACCAGGGTTCGATGCGCGCATCTGGGCGTAACCCATTCGTTCGTTCCGTCGGACCAGAGAGAGCGAAGAAGAGGGAGAGAGAAAGAGAGATAAAGTAAGAGAGAGAGAATGCGAAATAGAGAAGGAGTAGTGAAGCATCGGTAGGAGAGAGAGGGGAAGAAAGAATGTAGGAGGTAGAACGATGAGAGAGAAAGAGAGAGAGAAAAGAGGACGAGAGAGAGAAGAGGACTGTGCCGCGCCTGCGAATTGTCGTCAGGGCGACGGCGACACTGGAAAAATCGAACTGAAATAAACCGAAGCGTTTTCTTCGCGGAGCTCGAGCACGAGCTTTCCCTCTCGCTTGTTCTTTCACAATTTTCTCGGCTCTCGTCCCTGTCCCCCTCGTTCCGTCGACCGACTCGCCTCGCCTCCTTCTATCACCCTACCTCGCTCTCTCTCCCTCCCTCGTCCTCCTTCTCGTTTTCCAGCACTTCTCTTTTCTTCCGCCTCTGCTTCTCCTACCTAGGCTGGCTCCGTTCCTCTCCCAGACTCCCGGAGTTTACTCTGTTATTGCCAGACCGTCCAGGACGACTGCGTTGGACTTTCGACGTCGATCGCCAGACTTCCACCTTATTCCGCCTTTTCCGCGGTCAATATCCTTTCGCACTACATCTTTATTATGTCTGCTTTCGTCCTGCAGTACGCTCGTGTGGCATACCCTACATTATATTGAATCAATTATATAATTTTATTAACATTTTATTGTGTGTTATACAAATTATGTTTTTATTAACATTCATCACCACATAAATGTTCTCATTAACGTTAATTTTAATATGCAATCATTTTCTTCGTAGAATTTTCGACAATGCTTTGTAGTACAATTTAATTTTACGCTTTGTAAAAGCATGGAAATCGAAATGAAGTAAATTCAAAATTAATCATAATGGATCGATGAGATTTGTACACTTAAAAAGACTGACGTATGAAACGTGAACGAGAACAATCACTCATTGCTGCTGAAGCAACTTCACGGATAGAAAAGTGGAGAATCGTTCCTGTAGAAAAGGAGGTGAAGCCCTCATCTCTCGTCGTAGATCTTCAAAGCTCGTCGCAACTTTCAGCGGATGAGTTGTTGGAGCGATTTAGGCGTTACCGCAGGAATGGTCTTTTCGCCTCTTCGCACTACGTTCCTTCCGCTTTCTCCGGGTCCCTCTCGCATATCTACTCCGTCGAGCTCTCTCTTTCTCCTCCCTCTCTCTTTCTTTTTCTCCCTCTCACTTCTTCCCGTTAGGTCTGGCAGACTCTCTACAAGCCGGAGAGAGCCACGCCGGTATTTACACGTCTCCGTGGCGCGCGAAACAAAGAATTATTATTTGTATGCCCTCGTGGGTGGCGGAGGATTTTGCAGTTCACAAACTAAGTTAGCAGCTACAACTCCGTGGCTTGGTTTGGAGGTGCCGGTAGTGGATAGGAGTCGTGGGTGAAGAGAGGGGTGGTTGCTGGTGTCCGGAGGTGTCGGAGGAGGAGAAGAACGGTGGGTGCCTACCCACCCTACCGCGCTCGCCTGCCTCTCTACGGTTTCTGAGATTATGTGTTGCGGATATACGGGAGTTACAGCCCTCCAGTCCTGATGTCGGAGGAGGTCTACGTATGTGCGCGCGGGAGCTCTCCTCTTCGCTCTCTCACCTCGGCGCTCTATATTTCTCTCCCTTGTCTCTCCTTTCGGGCAGCACGGTAGCGCCCATTGTATTTTCGCACGAGTGTACACTTTTATAAATCGTCTGACGTACCGGGCCACCACCACCACCACCACCACCACCACCACCACCACCACCATCACCATCACCATCACCACCACCACCACCACCACTACTACCACCATCACCACCACATCGCCACGCGAGCCGGCACCGGATTAGATTAGCAGTGAGTTATAACGCCTCGGAGGAGCGAGCGAGAAAAAGGACGCGGGATGAGGGAAAGAGAGGCGTCTTTCTTTCAGAACCCTAATACACGAGTCTGGGGGACCTTTGATCCATTTTGGAGTAGACGGCCCGCGACGAAAATAGATCCAACTGTTATGCACGCGGAAACTTGAGGTAAATTTCTTTGCGCGAAGTAGCAGACATATTTATTACGAGCGATATTTGCTCGCTAAATTATTTGAATTTTTTGAATCCACTACTATATTTGTTACCCAAAGAAAGAAACTCGCAAATTTTATACTTTCTTCAAAGTATAACGAGACAATGTGGAGTCGAAGTAGGAGAAAGAATTTGTGGTCGCTGAAACTTGAAGGAAACGATATACGTAGGTAGATTGCCAAAGTTTAATAAACCGCAATAACTAACAATATATGAAATCCGCTGGATAGGAAATTAGTATTCCGGGTCATTACCGTCGAGTACACGATTTTATTAATTCAAGCTTACTGCATCACTTCCTGAAGCATCGCTGCCCTACTTGGTGCTGCACTAATAAGCTTTTATAACGAACAATCTTGTAACCGAAGTATTTTCAAACAGGATGCAAAATCCCTGCAATCGGGTCGTACAACGACAAAATAACTTCGTCCCGACGAACTTCGAAAAAACTTCTCGTTCGCGAAGATTGGGAATAAGAATGCCGGGGGTTTCGTGGGCGCGAGTTTCTTAGTTCGGTATCTGGCGAAAGGAAACGTAAACTGAGAGAAATTCTCCGACGCTTGAAGTCCCCGAGATGTCCTTGTCTAGGGACTACCACCTTCTCCTACAGCGAACAGGCAGTCGCGATGGGAAGGTCGGTCGGAGGTATTGATCTCAACTCTTGCTTTTCTCAACTTTTTATCCGGCACAGCCAACCGCTGTGTCGGAGAACGACGGCGACGCCGGCGACGGACCTAGGAGCCGGCAAAGCCACAACTTACTTCAATTCCTCATTCCCGTGCGAATTCTTGGCCTGAACTTATGACCAACTCCTAACCCCGCAGCTGTGGACTTTGCTGTGAGTCTCTTGGATTCTTACAAAGTCTCGTCGAAGCGACTATCTTGAGAAACCTTGAGTTTTTTGTCAATATCTCGATTTGTCCCGTGCGAAATCAGTGTCACATTTTAAATTTTAAATTTTTATAAGAATATATCTTTGCACGCTATGTCATAATTTTTTTTTACATCGTAAATATTTTCTATTTATAAAACAAAAAAGAAAAAACTGTCGAGACGGTTCGAGTTTCAAAGTTCTCAGAAGTATGGAGAAATAATCTTTCTTGTTTTTTATATTTTTATAACAGTTGGAAATATTTTCTATATTTATATAAAATTAATTTCATGAATACGCATATATATTATGTCTTTATTTATGCAAAATATATACATATAATACGTCTACCCTCGTCTTATATTTTAGGAAGGCGTTCTTGTTGGTTCATCGACATGCACGGGAATAAAAAAGGACTCCAACGAGTTAAAAACACGATGGTAGCAGGGAAAGAACAAGTAATCGTGGCCGCAGGGCCACGTATATACTCTTTAAATTCACTCTTAAAATTCAGTTTTTGTAATGTAATTTGTAATCAAGCATCCATGCAATCTCTCGCGTTTTTGCTTTGCACGATAAGATGTATTGATTTAAAAAGTAGTCTATTTTGACTAACCTCTTGCAGATCTATTTTGCATAAAACTCGCCTGTTATAGCTATATATATATATATATATATATATGTATATATAATCTATTTCATTACTTTTTTGTTAAATCATTTATAACAATCGTTATTATAAATAAATATCATAAATTAATTCGATGAATTAAATTCTGATCTCCTTCTGATTTTTTATTTTCGTCCTTTTAGCTTTTCTTATCCGTAGAAAATAGAAAAGTTTTTTAAAATTTAATTTGATTGCCAGTCACGGAAATCATAAAATTCCTCAGAAGATTAACACGCCGATAGACAGAAGACATCATCAGTAAAATGCGAGAAACATGTCGCTCGAATGTAGCAGAACGAGGTGAATAATCGCACTCCGAGGCTGGTTGCTTCTTCAGAATTAAAATTCAGTTTCGCGGTCTAGCTTGTAAGCAAGGTACGAAGCAAACTTTCATTTCCCATCCGGTGAAATATCGTGTATTTATTTGTCTGTGAAATCCTCGGTTCTTCGTCTCGCCCACCACCTACCCTCCGACACCCTCAGGCTTCGGCGGTGTAGCGCCTCTTTTGGGCACGGGAGCCCGCAGAAACCGTGCTGCCGAGGCGGCAGCTATCTACGTTTCTACCGTTTTCACGAAATTAATATATCCCTCATATACTTTGCATATTATTGCAATATTCCGTAGCTATTACTCGTCCGCCTTTTCCTACCTCCCCGCCCATCCCGCATCTCGCCCCGTCAGCGCCCATGATACGCGGAGTCGAAAGATGTACTGATTCCGCATCCCCAACCAAAAGTGGATCTCCGCTTCACATTCCTAATTCTCGTCATCTCGTATCGTATCTACTTCTGTTTGAAATACTGTTGACTCTGTTTCGCGCTGATTATTTAACGTCAAAAGTTAGAACAAGATATATATTATTCGTTAATACCAATTCAAATCGAACGTCACAAATACTGAAAATAATTTCATGATTAGGAATATCTAGGAGGGTAAATGTTTTAAAAAATATTAATATCCCACTAATGTCGTTATGTTTCATGTTGTGAGAGCATGAATTAGTATCACAGAAAATAGGAAATATTTTAAGAATCTTAAAATGTTTTTAAGACTTTCTTCTTAATAATTTTTTAATAACAATTTATGAAACTCACGACCTACACGCGTATAACATCCATTAAACTGCCATATTCTGTGACAGTAATCTCTCAGTTAATTCCGTAAAAGAATATGATTCGTATCCAATTACAAATTGTGTTACATTTCCTATTGAAATAGAAGGATATCTAAAGCTAATTACAGACGTACAATAGCTTCGGTTTAAATATAGCGTCATTTTATCAGAATCTCTGTCAGTAAGGAGAAGATTAATTCTCAGTCGGTTCAGTGACATCCGTAGTTAGTCTAGAAGTAGCTACGTCTGACCTCTTTCTATTTAAAGTACCATCGTCCAATGAGAAGTTCCAATTAAAAATCACGAATTCATTCGATATCGAAATTGTTAAGACTTGAAATCAGTATTTATAAGTGATATCTTTTTGGTGAAAAATTCAAGGCATCAATATACTCGGCGAACATACTGTCTCAAGTTTGAAATCTGACATGATAAAAGGTAGTATCTTGTTATTATCTAATACAGCAAGAATCCTACTAATAATGTGCGCGATTTATCACGCTACATTTTGATAATTTTAACGTTTCCCTGAAAATGATTGCGACATGTCATAAATATGAATCGTTCGTGTTCGGTAAGCACCGCCAGGTTTATATCACCACCTTGTTAGATAAAATAATATAAAGTAAGCACGGTAGCCTCATGATCAGATGTACGGCGATTAGTAGAAAATACATAGCGTAACCTAAAATAGTTACTCTTCTTCTACGGTTAATTTAATCTAGACACAAAGTTAGCTCGTGCGCGTTAACCCGTTGCTGCCAAAATAGCAACTTAGTTCCTAAGCTAATATGTAACTGTCTTGCATTGAGATAATTAATGTTTACATTCACATACGCACATATTGGATTCTAAATCTTCTTGCTGCGAACACGCTGGGCGTTCATGCGTGCGACATGCTCCTTCTTTCGATGAATTTGCCAGACCTGTTCGGCTAGCAGAAATTTGGGGATATAATTATCGTTCCAGCGTAAACAGCATACTATTTTCCAAGAATCCGAATAACTGCTGACAAATACGATTGCATGAAGTGTGAAAATTAACATTAAAATCATTTTTAGTCTCCACAAGCATGAAAAGAGAGAATATATGCGCTAAATATACATTTGTACTAAATTTAAATTGCGTTTAGGCATATTCCCCGATATAAATCAATTACTCTACAGCCTGCATAATCTATCCGTATTTCATAACCACTCACAATCATAATTGCAAATCGAATACGCATTTCTTGACAAGTGGGCTTCTGCTTAATTTAAACTCGGATGGCCTCCCTTCTCTGTTCCTCCTTCTTCATCCTGTAGTTATCTCTTTCTCTCTCACATTTGCATCTGTTAAGTGATGATAAGTAAACCCCCGTAAACATATCCAGACAGACGATAAGCGTGAAATAAATCGCGAAACTTTAAGTAGTTATAAATCTATACTTACACCGATGTAAGGAAAGAGAGAGAGAGAGAGAGAGAGAAAGGAGGAAGGAGAAGGGAGGGGGAGAGGGAGAGGGAGAAGGGAAAGACGAGTTTTAGGCTCGAAGGAATGAAAATCAAGGACGAGAGGTTGGAACGAGGAGGGAAATGAGAGAGGCTAGAAAGGGGAGCAAACACAGAGAGAGGCATAAAATATAATTGCATCGTGTAGCGTCACTGTCTTGAATACCCTCCGCGCCGATAGAACACCACCGCTACTCGCTTCTCGCATTTTAATGCCTAAATTATGTTCGGCATTAGAGATAGACGGCTGCCTCAAGAAAGCACCATTGATTGCGACCCTAGATGTCGAGTCGGTTTGCATGTTTGTCCCGACAAGTTTGTTATTTGCAAGGCGCGGCGGCATATGAAATGCGAGACACCTTGCAATTGCTTCAAGAGTTTCGCGATAGTTAATATGTAAAACTATGATGAAAACGGACAATCTCGTGTATCCATGGAAACTAGAAGAAAATGAAACATATCGATCTTTTCTTGAAGAAAAAAGAGAAAAAGAGAAAATCCCTTTTGAACATAAATCGTATTAAAAATCGTCGTAAATATCATTGTACGCCCTCGTGTGTTATCACGCGTAATTATTCACCGTAAAGAATCACCGCGAAAAAACAGTGTTGTTTTTTGTAACGCTTACGTCCGCGGAGTGCGCTTACAGGCGTAGATCCTCTCGCGGTATTAAGTTCAAAGGACGAGGTCCGCGATCCGCGGGCTGATCTGTTGGAGAACATTTGTTTAATTAGCTCGCACCGCCGCTGACCGCGCAGGGACGTCCGCGCTCGCCGTCTGTCCGTGGTGCGTTAATAGGCTCGCACTTCCAAATGGATTTTGAGATTTATGCTAACGCGACGCATTTATTCGCGCATCGTGGCCCTCGAGTCCGCATTTCGCAATGCTACCATACGCAGACACTACGTGGCCGTTACCTGACACGCGCACAGGAAGCGATCATTAATAGGATGTGTAGTCGTACAGATTTGCGCGAAATATTCCGAGCGAAATAAAAAATCAGAGGAACAGAATTTCCTAAGAAAGAAATACACGCTGTAATACACTTTAGGACAAGGTTGAGGATATTCATAAGAATTAGATTATTGAAAAAAGACAAAAATTGAAATGAGGGCCATGTATACACGTCCAACCAAAAATAGCGCGCGATAACTGTGGAAATATTTTATATACAAATGTAAAGCGGGCCTTAATAGTATCGACGTAGAAAACTGCGCGGCGGGAAAATGTTTTAGGAATATTAGTAAGCAGAACCAGTGGAGGGAAAGCGGCGGGTCGAGAGCTCGTCTCCCGGAGGGTGAAACGCGGGAGATTAATTTACGGTGAAAGATAAGGAAGAACAGAGCGAGGTCCTCCTCTCATCCGACAGGATTCGATTGTGTCTCGCGGGGCAATAAATGTATTTCAAGCCGCTCGTGCCGACCACCCCGTCCGTTGTAAAATATATCCATTGTTGTTGTTGCAATTAGTCATGCGGCGACGACCGCATCTCGCAAAGAACTGAATAATATATGCTCTCGATATAAGCAGAGGACGTTTATTTTCAGTCATTTCCAGCAAGAAGATGCAATGGCGTAAGGGAAACGGTAGCGAAGTGGAGCGCGAACAAGAGACAAAGAATTTCATTCAACGTTCTGCGAGGATTGGGCGCGGATGCCAAAGATTAAATGATCTAACCTCGAATCTTTATCGAATGTAACATGTCGCATCAGCCTTTAGCAATATGTAAATAATTAATGCGACTACGTTTCACTCATTTTGCGTCCAGTAACTGAAGAGTTTAAAATAGTACGGCTTTCGATCGAACAACAATAAAAATCAGCACGCGACTCTGGTATGTTATCTTTGGATCGAGGACAATCTTTGAAAGAGGCGAGATCGGTTATACTAGTTGGCGGACGACACCCGGAAGATACGACTATGCGAAGATAGGAGTGCGATCTGCTCCAATTTATCACTAATGCACTGTAACGCCCACCGCGAGATGGTAGGGATACAGTCGCATCGTGCACAGTGCATGTCGGTACGAGTGCTTGTCTCTCCTTCGTCCCAAAAATCGAAAATAGCGTCTGTGCCGAGGCTGTTTGTGTTAAGCTGACCGACACACGGTTCTTAGCTTGTCAATCGTTTAATTAAGAACCCGATGACGCGCGCGTCGCACCGTGGTAAACGTTTCATACGAATTTGCAAATATCTAGTGACAGCTGCGAACGTCGATTGAATCGGAAACCTCTTTAAGAAGCACGAAAATCTTTCCGCCTGATTCGATCTTACATTAGACCAGTTAAATTGAAGAGTAACACGGAAGAGTCAGCCTATCCAGATTACATTCACATATTGAAATAAGTGATCAAAGTAATAAAACATTGTTTTATTACATAAGCATTATTATATAATGTCATCGCAGAAACTTCTGTAAAAAATGAATCCATAACGTGATGCAATGTAATACAATTCATTACACACATGTATCGCCTTTGTGTCGCACTCATGGCAGATAAAATACGGACACTCTCGTCACGAGTTATTTAACATACGATGCGGCCGGGCGTAATAAGTGGCGTATTAATTGCTTCCGCGGTACATTCGCGATGCGCGTCGCGATATCGAGGCTAACGTGTAAATCGCATTCGCGACAGGTTCGTATCTTTCGCTATCAATAGAGGCTGAGCATTCCAGGAATAGGCTGTCACGAACAGTGCCAATGCAGCTACTAACCTATAACTTATTTCACGTGTCGTTTGACGTGATGCATTCGATCCAATAATATCTAGCAACATCAAGAACGCGTCGCCGGCGTGACTGCGCGCCGGCGACGGAATTCATAATCGCCACATCAGGCCGGCGCGTTTAATGCTGCGATTTTCCCCGAAGCAACGATGCCGTTGAGATTAATCGATCTTTCGGATCTTGCACCCTCGGCTTCCTCCGCTCGGTAAATGCACAGTCAAATTTATAGCGAGTCCATTGCGCTTAACCAGAACGGTAGCTGGAGTTTACGATGCCAATGACGAAGAAAACGCTACATTGCGGTTGGTAGTTGTGAATCTTATCTAGATTTTTGTATTCGTTAAGACATTCTGAATAGGCGAAAATAAAAAAAAATGCAAAGGCTGCGATTTATTTCATATGCGCCGTACGCAACAAATATTTAGATTTAATGTCAGGATGTCAGAGGATATCGTCGCTTCACGAAACACAGCTTCGTAACGCTCGATAAAGACGCTAAAGAGATCTCTTCTGGGGATCGCTTTTGTCGCGAGAAAAAGTGAGCGCTTATGCGAATATCATTACTACAGGCTCTTGCCGTGAATTTGTGTTTATACAGTTCTCTTGCGACAATGCGAATGTAACTGGGCTACTTCCATCTTCTGTCGGATATGTTTGCTACGCTCTCTGAAGCCGACTGCTGAAACAACAAACTGAAGAACAGTGGCCACACTAGCTTGCAGCCTCGATTTCGTCACTGCCTTGCAGTACGGTACGATATACACGTTACTCGTATCTATTTAAAAGATAATAAATGGCGCAACGTATGCAAACATGAAAATATTTAATATGACTAATATGCTACGTCTATCTTCGTGATACGATTCTTCTGTTTCTTTCAGCCAACGCTGAGCTAGCGTTACCTCGTTCCAGTATATTTTCTTATCTCTGAAATCTCCTCATTATCGCGATAAAACGTTAACATTTTCTCTGGATGTTCATAATTCATTTTAAATCTACATTAAACGAGTTAAATAATCTTTTTTTTCAACATTTAAAATAATGAGATTGTACAAAGATTAATATTCAAAGCTACTTTTTTTCTACAAGATCGTTAAATTTCTTGACCTTTATACGAACGAAGTAACGACCTTAGTTTGTCTATAATAAAAAGGTGATTCACATGTATCCGAGGCAAAGCAAACTCCCCTCGTAACGGAAGCCTCGTTTTATTCGCCCAGGGTATCCGAATGTCGTATCGAATTCTTTTTAAGATCCTTACACTTTGTCTCGCGTTTCCCTGCGAGACTAGCTTCGCCCTTCATCTTTCTCACGTCGTGGTCGATACGGTTCAGTTGTTGGCACGACAAAACCCAGCCGGTATTTCGATCTCCGATGTGCGACATACCGAAGACACAACGCTTTAAGTTAAGCTTTCACGGACGATGCTTACGTGTATCGGCCATACGTTTTGCGGCGCGCTTTATTTGCCCGCCCCCGTTGTTACCAGTCGTATTATGTCTACGATGAAACACGTTCACCGTGTGTGTCGCTAGACGGGCGGAGGAGGGGGACGATGCATGGAGGTAAAGAAAGCCAGGAGAAACAAGGGAGATCGACGAGGAAGAGATGAAGGTTTCTACATGTCGTGCCGCTACCACCGCCGCTCGGAACGGTCTTAACGTCATGTCTTCCGTAACGACACGTCCGTCATCCGGCGAATGTTGCCACCCAGAAGGTGGTGGGACTGCAACGAGGGTGATCTTTTGATTCCGCAAGTTGTTGAAATATGTTACCAGCTGCGCAGTTGGCGTGTACATTTTTCGTTCACGTGTACGGTGAGAGTAGAGTGTGTGTATAGAGGATCTCTGTATTACATACATCAGAGCTCGAGCTTCAGGGGATATTTTGATTAAATGAAACCTTGAAGAATTCCGAAAAGCAATCACCGCTTGAAAATAAACGGGGTATAGCTATGAGAAAAGAGAATCGAAAATACAACGATGCGTATTAGTGATTAAATTTAACAGGGTAAAGATTACCCTGTCGCGCTAATAATGAACTATATGTAGGAATATATTAAAAATATATATTATTAATTGTATATATTAATTTTATTTGAATATATATATTAAATTTATGTTATTAATTTTGTGTGTAAGGAGAAAGGTACTATTTACAAATAATATTAAATGATGACTAATTATACTAGTGATCGACTACTAATACGTATTCCAAAAGAGTTAGCAGTTATACGAAAGGTATTCGAAAAATACTCTCAAATCAGTTTAAAGCAATTTACTATTCAAACAACACAGTGTTAAAATTGAAATCAAGCCAATCAATAATTTATTTCTTGTTCGATTTTCTAGTAAAAGTCACCAGCTTAAACAAGTATGTTAATTCTAAACATTGGTTGCTGCCCAATCTTGAAAAAACTAAATTTATTACGAAACATATTTACCATTATTGTTGGTAAAAAAATCAGGAAATTCCAATTGTAAAAAGAATGTCTTAAATTCTCTGGCATATGCATACATGTATAATATAAGCAGACATGTGTTTCTCCATATAGAAATTATGTGCTTACATAAAGAGCATCGCAATATATTGCATAAGCAAGTAATATACATAACAGTTTTTGAGATGAATTATCCATGCGAACAAAAAGACTTACATATCACATCTACAAAGATTAATCCAACGCATCAAGTTGAACCTGGCCAAAACAGCTTTTATCATCACATTGAATGTATGCCAGCGACAAAACAAGCGAGAAGCTCAAGCCGCGGGATCAGTTCTCTATATTTAAATTATTCGTCGCAGTGTCCAAATCGTTTCGATCGGTGGAGCATCGCTTCGTGGCACAGGTGCCATGGTCAGAGACGGTCGATCAATACCCAATTACGACAGGAGGCGGACCTTTGTCGCAGATACATTGTCGTGGGTGTAGAGAACGATAGAGCCGCCCCTGGCTCATGAATCGACAGCGTCGATGCGAAGCGCAGCGAGATGCAACGTGCAACGACGCGGACTGCTTTATTCGCGGTACTAAGTGTGTCGTCGTAACTGTCCTTACCCTACGTGGGACGCCCCGTTTATGCGAAAGCTCTTATTTATCGTCGAAGACGCTCGGTTACGGTTGAGACGGCGACGATGCCGTCGACTTGCAACGAATGCGACGAGCTCGACGACGAGCATCGAGAATCACGCGAAATGATATTCTTAGACAGAGTAAATCCGAGGTCTACAGAGGAAGATGCAATCGATTCATCTGTCAAAACGTCCGATTGATGTAAAGTGTATCAACTGCGCGGCAAGCGATGATTTACACTCCCTAACGTCATAATGTAAATATATCTGGGAAATATTATAGTAGGTATGGTGTGATTATATGTATAATACTATATACCTGATACCTGATACCTAATTTCGAGCAAGTGTGAGCAATGCTAAATCTATTTAAATCAATGACACCAGCGGAGCTTCACGATTACGTCGTCCTAATTATTCTAATTCCACTCCATCATTTATACTCGCGATAAAGATACCTTTCGCATGAGTTTGCCTTCGAGATAAGACTCTGCCTAGTTAATTAAACGCGCAACGATTATATCTCATTGCGCTTAATTTTATTGGCATTCTTTTAAATGCGGGCTGTTACGTCTATCATAATCGTTGCGTTAACAGTTTACTTCCTATGGCAGTTTCGCGAGTAACGCTCGCTCGAGGAGACCAGTTAACGCGCACACCAGGTACCTAGGAAGGTCTGATCTATTCGGACGTTTACGACCACTGTGAAATCCACCGGGCAATTACTCCGCAGATTCTCCGGTGGCAAGCCTGTATAGTGGCAAATTCGAAAGTGACGATTTCTATCTAGTGGGAACGGCAATGCTCCGTTGTCTCCGTTTCGTCTTTAACGACCTACCCACGGACGATCGTTCGTGCGGTATAAAATATATCGAATGTTTATTTCGCAAGTGACGCACGAGAACGAACTGTCGCGAATCGAAATTAACACGCCTTCGCATATATTGTAATGACGTATATAAATTGTAAATAGCAATAAATATCTGACGTATTGATATTTGTTATGACAGCCATCGATAATTTATCCGTAACAAATGTACACAATATGTATCATTATTGCGTTTCTAATTCTTATTTATATTCTCTTTTTCCCCTGTTTTGCAGTTTGACTATAACAATTCTAATTAAACGGGCCAACCGGTTCACGCATCACAACTTCCGACATCGCCGGTGGCAGCTTCGACATTGCTTCGTAAACACCGCGAATTCCGTGAATGTCACCGAATGAACGATGATCGCGCGTGGAAATGCACAAAAGGAAAATGGACCGCGCGTCCGAGTTTCCGACGATCAATTAACCGAAGCGCGCCACTTTCCGAGATCCCAGGCTAACCGAAATGCTCACACAAAGAGATTCACGAGTGCCTGCCGAAAAGAAATGTGATGCCGACCTTGACGCGTACAAATGTGCCGATGAATAACCAAGTCATTTTATTTAGAGAACCGATTCGTCTCTTCGCGGTGCAGAAAGTAAGGGTAATGCTACGAAGAAAAAGACAGAGAGAAAGAGAGAGAGAGGCAGGCGGAGAAGCGAATCGCGAGACACAAGAGAATAGAAAAGAACGAAGAAGTAAAAGAGCTGCATCGCACGGGCTGCACCCGTTTCTCCAGGAATAGCTGCGTAAGTCACCGCGCGTGGTTTTTCGCTTCTTCAGGATCTCCGCCAAGACGACGATAATCTCGAGGCGTGTCTCGCTCGGTCGATGTTGGAATATGCGACCAATTAATGCCTCCCTTTGATTCTCAACACCAGGATTGATGCGGTCGCGCACCAGCCGGATAGATTTCACAGTACGATTTTTCGAAGTCGCGAAGTCTCTTCAGCCGCGATGGAGAGTTCGTACTTATCCAGGAACGGGATTTGAACCTTTTCGTAAAAGAAAAACTCCCCGGTTGTTTCTTTTATTCCGCGATTCGGCGATGTCGAACGACATCGCCTTTGCCAAGTTTTCCGTACATTACTTTTTTTACTCGTCGATGTGAGGAAGCGACGCGGATTATTCGCGCAACGTCCTCGATTCGTCGAAGAGATTCACGGCCGCCGGTCTTTCTTTCCTTAAGACGTGGGTGACGGGCATGTCTGCGTTTTCGAGAATTATAGACACGCCTGGCGTGATTTAAAGCGCATTTACGAGAGAAATAATGCACTTTGCGTGGGTGTGGAAAATTTCGTATTTATTGTTTCGATGAAGTAACCCTGTCTTTCTGCTTCTTGCGCGAGTCGGCGAAACTTTGGCCTCGTTGTCGCGTGCTTTATTTCCAATATTTATTCCTCACGGCTGATGGGCTAACGCGAAACGAGGTGAATACGGTCGTTCATGAAGAGATAAGAGACAATGATTTCCCCATCAAAGTGATTTGTTAACGCTCTCAGTCAACAATTACATTTTTTTCTACACTTTTCTCGTTGTCGAGCAATATATACGATATGCGCGTCTCGAATACCGCTGCAGCTTCTTCTCGCAATGATTTTCAAATACTCATTGTTATTTATTAAGTATCTTAGCAATATAGTTTATTATTATTTAGTAATATAGCCAACTTTATTCATCATTTTGTGGGCGCTATCGCGCATATTATGTGTGCGAAGTACAAACTTCTCTTTTCAGATACTTAGATAATAAATTTTTGAACTTTTAGTAAAACTGATAGTAACAGATTTATAAGATTTCACAAATGTTAGCTGTACACATATGATACGTAATGCATATTTATAATCATGCATAGAGAAACGTCACTATTGTCGCATTTGCGGTCGATGCTGGTTCTAACGCTTTCCAGTCTTTGAGTGTCAGTACTCAACGGTGCGCGGGATCTTCATAGACGCAGGAGGCAGCTGGTGTATGTTTCTGCGATGCAATTTCGAGCGACGCGCGTCACTCACGGTATGATCGGTTCATCAGTCGGGCGGGCCACCTGTCCGACGAAAGATGCGGCGTTAACAGTTAACGGCGGCGTAATTACTCGGGAGGATCCCGCAGTTACAAATAAACAAGCCTAATTGACTCGGAAATAAACCGCTGTCGCGGTGCTACGTACTGGCTGTCGCGTTGCGGGTTCAAGTGAGATAGGGTGATGCGAACAGAGGGAACGGGGGAGAGGGAGGGAGTAGTTATGGAACACAGAGGACAGTGCGAGTCTGTTTGCGCCATATGCACGCATACCAAAGGTTTTGACTTATGCCAAAACGAACTGCCTTTGTGTCTGGGACCCGACCCCGTCCCACACACCACCCTTCTCGTCACCACCCGCCTCCTGCGCTCGCCGAGTCGCGGGACTAACCAGGATTATTTTCACGGCATACCACCGTCTTAATATAGACTTGCGAATGGTATCGAGTTCGGTGTCTGTGAACGTCCACCCGTCCTGTCCTCCTCTCTCCGTCTTCTCTCCTCGCTCTCCTGCCTCGCACCCCGCTTTCGCGTTCGACTGATTTTCTGGCATCGCGAGTTCGATGATACCGACTTGCAGAGGTAAACGGCCCGTAAAAGCAGTTTTGGCGGTCGTTGATGCTTCCACGCTTCTTTCTCGTGGGGATTTATAACTCCCGGTTGTTATTTGTCATCCGATTACGATGAATCGAATTGCCACGAGCTATTTCGGTATCGTAACCGCTCTTCAATTATCTCAACGTAAAAAAATATATAATAATATATTAACATTTATAATATTTTATAAAATATATATATATATATTGTATGTATTTATTATTCAATTACTTTCTTAATCAGTTATTAATTATTAATTCAATTTTATTATTATATTTTATCAATTTTATTATTAATAAATTATTTTGAATATTATCTCATGTGTGACATGTTAGTCATTCTATGACTTTTACTGTGTTGTTTTCGGAATACAACTTGGTCTTTATATGTCGAAATATTTCAGAAGGTCGATTCGAGTGAAAAAAACTCGACTTCTACGTAAACTTCAGATCGACACGATGATTCACTGCGTCATTAATCTATTTCCACGTATCGCAGCACCGATGCCGATTTCCGCGAAGTGCCTTTTGATCTGCGAAGATGAATCGGCAGCGCGGTTGTGTGCGACGTGATCACGAGGCTACGAGAGGTAAGTAGGGGAAAGCTCTGAAGGGCTCGACGTCGTTTACATCGGAATCGTAAACGTCATTTCGATCGCTCGCTTGCCGTTTACAATAAAAGTTATAGAAGCCAAAGCAACGGATGCCTTCGCGAATCAAACTATTTTCTCCGACTTATTACGTCAACGTTGTTATCTGAGAAAACTCTGAGAAAACTCAGGATTTAGATATTCGATAAATGTTCTCAAATTATTTTTTTAAATGTTTATAAACGTTTCATCTCAACGTGTCCCAAGGCTTTACTTTCCCTTTGTAGCAAGATTTAGAGAACAAATTTAAAAAAATATATATAATACTTCTCCAATGAAAATTCTATCCCCTATAGATCGCAAGTGTGAAATTCTCACAGACCTGAAAAAAGAACACGTATAAACTTGCGTCGGTATTGCACACGGTGTACGCAATAGGGTC
This sequence comes from Crematogaster levior, assembly GCA_901521435.1. Lineage (NCBI taxonomy): Eukaryota > Metazoa > Arthropoda > Insecta > Hymenoptera > Formicidae > Crematogaster > Crematogaster levior. The sequence continues at coordinate 811,583 of CABEGB010001069.1, forward strand.
TGCAACTTGTTACAAAAAATCCTCTGAGTGATTCGAATACTAAATAGATTACTGCAATATATAAATAGATTCACCGGAGGTTCGTTACATTGTTTCACCGCTCTAGTAAGCTACACGCTTCTTTTGCCATGCGCAGTTACGTAGCAGTAGTTATTGCGTTCAGTTTTTCAAACGCACGAAAAAGCCATAATTATATAAAAGATCTATAATTAAGTAAATTGTAGAGGGCTAGCATTGAAACGGAGTCATTTATGGAAAGAGTCTGCGATGATCGCGTGACTGCGCAACGAATACAAGAATTTATGTGTTACGTTATGATCGATATAGCTACAGTAACGAACGCGATGTTAAGAAAATCACCTAGCACCGCTAAGTCATCTTACATTGCGAGATATCGTTCGCAATTGTGCGAGCATTACTATGTATTTAAAAACATGACGCAATATTATAGTGTGTAAAAATTATTATTAATAATATAATTCACCTTTAATGATTGTCACACATTACTAACAATGTTAAATAAAAAAATGATTATTATATTTTACACACACACACACAAATCTTGTGTAAATTAAATGAGAATAGGATTTAGACGATGTTTTTGAAATTATTGAATTACTTTTTTAATCCTTTCAATTAGAAGTGTTCGTAGAATTAGAAATTCTAAAGGTAAATCCAGTTCACTCGGTTGACATTAATAATAGAGCTTTAATGTGAAAAAGAGAGAGGTGTCTTAATATACTGTGTCCATATAAAAACGCATGTGCTTTACGCATAGTTTATCGCTGTAAATTGGCACAAGTAGTACTGTAACGGCCTAACCGTATAAACAGCGCACAAATCTTCCATGAAATATGAGAGTGATTAGCCGCGTCCATCGTCGCCATAGATCCTTGGAGTCTCTTTTTCTCAGAGCTCAACCCCAAAATTAGAGCATCCTGCGCAGCGCGCAGGCACGCGGAATTTACGGGCGTTTATGCGTTTACTAACCGATGCAAAGTCGTCTTGAGTGTCCCGATAACTCTTTGGAGACGAACGAGTCGTTGCGGTCGTTTCTCTCGGGTCGTGCCGTTGGAAAAATCTGGATTTTAAAATGCTGAGAATAAACATCTTCATCGCAAATTTGTGCGCGCGAGACACAATTGAGAATTTGTTGCAGGAGCCGCGTGAAATCAGAAATTCAAGTAAAATGTTTCGCGCGCGTAAGCTGCCTTGCGCAAGACAAATAATCCACCGATACAACGTCTTAACGGCGATATATCAGACGAGGAACCGACAGTTTCATTTTCAATTAAGTCATCGCGAATAATTATTCTCAAAAGTATAATACATGAGTGTTTTTTGTGTTTACTTTGATGTTACGCGATTCTAAGAATGTTCTTTCAATAAGTCTATTTTTAAGCTGAGAAACGCGACCAACTTCGAATTAACTTCGCGAAACAAGGTCCAAAAGTATCGTAGATATCGATATGTTTAAATACGCATCCGAATGAATCTGAATTAAGATTCTTCCTCTTAAAGCTCGAAAACCGACTCATTATTACTCACGTCACGTAAAAGCGCAGAGCGACGCGAGTGGGATTCGCTCTGTCGCGCATCCAAACATCGGTCCTCTCTTCATGAGCCAAAAATAAGTGTTCCCTCCGCGCCCATGCACACGCGTGTACAATTGAAAATTTGCTGTTTGTCGCCGACCGGCGTTGCATTAATCCGGGAAGAAGCCAGCCATCGCAGTGTTGAATAGTCGGTGAGAGACGCCAAGACAGAACGAGAGAGAAAGAGCGATCGGGGGAGGAAGGGAGAGGAACGGTTCGCCACGCTACCAGCGCCACTAAATTAGCTTAATGCGATGCATTTGATTAGATCGCTGGTGAGGTTGTACGAGAAGGTAGCGAGAAGGGAGTGGGTGGGCGGGGGCGGAAAGAGCTTTGCTCTTTCGAGTTGCACGGGGTGGCCAGCGTTTCATGGAATTGATTAGATTCAGTTATTAATATTCCTCTATCCCTCACTTCATTTCCGGCCCCGATTAACTCGGTGCTAACAGCGTGACGACGAGCAGAGACCACAGTACAGAAGCGAACACTACTCCCGCTTCTCTTCTTCCCCTACTCTCCCACGCTACCTTCGTCTGAGTTCATCGTCTCTCATTCGCGCGAGACCAAACGCTTCACCGAAAGTAAATCAGACAACATTATACAATCGCTCGATTAATATCATATTATTAATTTGGAATCGTTTCTTGTTGTGTCGAGTATCGATCAAAACTCGACAATGTTTGTTCAAAAATTTTTATTCCATTTAACAAATGTGCAAAAAGATGGTATCCGTTAAAACATTCGAGAACAACAAATTTCACGCGAATAGGATTTATCTCCTTAGAACATTATAAACTCGACAAATGTGTTTTCTGTCGGTTAGCTTCTGAAGTAAGTCGATAACGCTCAAAGTAGTTCGCCAACGCATATACACGTCGCAAGCAAAGCGCGAAGTCTGTTCACGCACTCATCGAAGTAAGCAGCAATCCCACAAGGCAGCCAAGGAAAACATCGAAAACCACGGTCGACTAGGAGATCGCGTAACGATAAGATCATCGTTTCGCTTCTTCATTTCAGCATGATAGTCAATAAACACTGGCGGAACTTCGCAGCACGTGCAGCGTGCCGTGACGTGCCAAAAGTCAAGAAGCACGCATCGCGTGGAAACAATTTTCCGCCATTACGTTTGTACCATGCTGTTCGCGCGTCATACAGAGCTAAGCGAGTGTGGAAATTGCATTTCTTGATGACGCGTATAGTCAATTAGGTCGAGAGAACATGCGGCAGAAGAATCTCTATTTCTATCAGGTACGAAGTTATTTTTATTGCTTTAAATAATAAGCTTCACATTAAAACAATATATTTGTAAATATATTTATAGTAATTTTATTTCCTGATGTTACCTTTTATTTCTACCATATAAATAAGTATAATTTCTATATATACATAAATATGTATGATTTCTTTTCTTGCTGAGAACATACATCATGGACAGATAATAGCACTGTCGAGAATCTCATTGGCGTGGAATTTACAAAACGTGAAAATTGGTGTCCACTTGATTTATCCGCGATCGCGGGACTTGCCTAGGCACGGTCGAAGCAATTGTGTGTGTTTACACCACGCGTGTGCGCGCAAAGTAAACGACGCCTATTCCACACCGTACGCTACGCCGTGGAATATGAGAAGCTGCCAGCGGATCGTAGAGATGTAGCCAAAGCAAACAAAGTACTGGCTAAACAGTATGACCGTACGGACGAGGCCCGACACTTAACGATGTATTACAGTAATTGTTTCATTACCGGAATACGCCGATGCGTTGACGAGAGCCTATTATTGCCACCTTTATCACAGTGTTTGAATTCCCAATTGCGAGATCCTTGAGTTTTAATAATTTAACATCACGGTGGGAAACAGTGCCACTTTTATGAGCTAGATAATGACTCTTCAACGGCAATAATCAACGGCAACAATCTAAATCCTCTTGACGATTCAAATTACACGCGTTCCTCCATCATCAGCTCGTTTCTTTGTAGCGGTCGCGCCAGCGACAGAATTTATTAGCTCCTATCGGTCGCCTCTCGATCAGTTATTATTATTAACCACTTGGAGAACGCTTCGCATTTAAGAGCCCCAATTTCCGTTAACCACTTGTCCCTCGCGGTTTCGCGCACCCGTAAGGACGCCGCCAAAGCGACGCGCACACTTGCGGCGGTTATGGATGCAGACGTTGCAGCAGCATGTTTGTGCGCGTGGTAAACGGACCTCTTCACACGCGGAGTGAGGCGAGCGAGGAGACATCGCTCGAAGATCGCGGGTAAGTAGCCAAAGCAAACGTACGTACGGCCCGGCCGGTTCGTCGGCAAAGGCCGCAGAAAGAGATCTCACAGACTGACAAAAAAGCTCTCGTATAACCGGCGAAAGAGCGGCCTCGTCATGTAATAGTAAAACGCGTGTATCGCACATGCCGGTGGCCGTTGCCACCGAGAGTTCGCATCTTACTCTCTTTTTCTTTCTTTCGCTCTCTCTTCCTATCCTCATAATCTCTTTCCGTCAGTCTGCGCTCATATGTGTTTGTCCGCCTCCCTTTTTAACGTCTCTTCGACGCTTTATCTTCTTCTTCGGCCTCTTTCCTCATTTCCTTCCTCTCGACTCTCCCTGCGAACCGACCGAACGACGATTCAATCCGTCGCTGATTGTAAAAATAAACGGATTCTCGCGCTCTTTTCTTTATGCCACGTCTCCGCTTCGATCTCAGAAGAGGGCCGAGGCAATGCGTCGCTGCAACACAGCGGCTCCCTTCTATTTCCGTACTCACGAAAACTGGCGTCTATGTTTTTGACCCTTGCTGGATGATGTGACGCTCGTCGATACACGTTTCGTCTATTTGTCGCAGTGTGTGTACGATCTGATCTTATCCAGCCCAGATCCCTCTCAATTCAAAACATCAAACAATTCTCTCAGAAATTTTCCATTAGTTTTAGTTGAATTTATACTTCTGTACAAAAAAATTAATTTTTTTAATTCTTATCTTATTAAAAATCTACATTTATTTTTACAAAATTTTATATTATGAGCCTTTTAAAGAAATTTTTTGCAGATTAAAGTAAATATTTTCACATATATTATATTTAAGTTAGCAAGTAGACTTAATAACAAGTATTCACAGTGCTGTAATAAATGCATAATTAATTATTTAATTTCTCGGTCATGTCTCTGTTATAATGTCGTGAAATCGTGAGTTCTTATAGTTCGTTCGTTCGGTCCGTGCACAGTCTATTTATAGTTTAATTTGTGGTTTAGGGTCCTCGTTAAGGGTCGCGAGTATATTTATTTGGTCGCACCGGATTCAGAACTCTCGAAATCCATTCGCTCTTCGGCATGGTGGTCGAACGGAAAGAATTTTTATGAGGGCGTTAAATAAGCGGCGAATGTATCTCCAGAGTTTTGCCTCCCAAGCACGATCGGTTTATCGTTCAACGAACGATCGAGAAGCTCATCATTGTCTATATTTTCTTTCTTCGTCGTCAGAGATATAAGAAGTCATTGAACTATCCGTTGCATATAAACTCTACGGGGGGGTTTTTCTCCGAATACATAATTAAAAAATTGTTGGATAATTTAAGAATGTTATGTATGACACTAAAACGTTTTTATGTAACATTAATTTTTTTAAATCTTACATTAAACTATGAATATAATAGAAGAAATTCTCATATAAATTTTACTTGAAAATTAATTGTATTTATTAACTTATTGCTATTTAAAAAAACAATATTTTTACACAATGTAAGATAAAATTTTATACAATACTATTGATTAACTTTAATTATTTATTAACTCAAAAACTTTACATTATTAAGTATTAAGTATTTTCGACTCTAATCAATCTTCATGATATTAAATGACGTACAGCGACTGTGTAAAAATGGTAATGGTAAGGATAATGGACAATAAACGACTGATTTTGTTGACGAAACTAATTGTAATTTATTGGTAATTGAAACCATACTGGTCGTCGCATATTGTATAACCAATAGATGGATTAAGGCTAATAATTACCTCCGTTTATCGTGAAATTGGGAGTCTAATTGATTACCTAACGATAATTGCTCGATGAGAAAAAAATAAAATGGCTCATCAATAATGTTGAACTAAATAACTTTGCGCACACTCGAGATCTATGATGAGACACGTTGCATGCATTAACGATATTGAAATTTTTACTCTTTCGTAAACGGGATAAAATTTGCATATAACAGCCATAAACGCAGTCATTTATTAACGATGAGTCAGAACGAGTGGTTCTTCAGTAGATCAAATTATCATTGTGTTGTCATTACATGTGTGCGTGCTAACAGTCTATTCCAGCCAATATACTAGCAATATACGTTGAAAATGAGGCGTTGGCTTTTGTCTAAAGTTTAATTTCTACGAAGATTGTTCATACGCGATCTAAAATGAATTTCTAATAAATGTATATTTCTTTCAGACATCTTCATATCTGGCTCGACTCTTCTTCTCCTGTGATTAAACTCGATGTAATATTATATACCAAATGTGAATGAAACTGTCATTAATTACCTTAGACAACTCTAGCGATCACAAGGTCGCACTCATTGCACTTGGCAAATATTAATATCAGAACTGCATGCACAGTGTATCTCATGTTAGACAAAACGTTAATAGTAGTAATGCGCAACGAATGACGAAAGAGTTATTCATTAAGTAATTACTCTTAATTAATCTATTCTTAATTTGAGTGGATTGTGAAGTTTTACCTAACGAGAAAGCGTCCAATGATTATAATAACTCCATAAAGATCGTATAGAACTATATACTTTTTCATTTGCTTGTCTATTTTTTGAAAATATTACAAATTTATTATAGAACATTAAAGGGAATTCTAGCAGCATTCACATTTGCTGTGATAGAAAATATTCACCAAGCAACGCTATTATTTATACAAGATGAAATAAAAAACCAACCTAATAAAATGTGAATAAAGAACCTACCTTATGAGCATTGCTAAAGATTTATAAAAATAAAAGACTCTTGTTACCATAAGTTACTGTAAGTGTACTTATTAAAATCATTTTCACTGGTACCTTTGGCAGAGATATCGCGAAGCAGCTGTAAATACGAGGTGATGCGACACAGTTCGAGACCCGGGGTTCTCGATGGTTTCTTTGGCATCCGTGACGGTATTTGCCTATTTGCATCGCCGGGATATCGTACAAAGTAAAAAAGTCCAACGCAATACGACGGTGGCCACTAATCCGATTTTCGCGACAGGTCGATCTCACGCATGGTTTGATGGCGTTTGAACGGCTGCGCGCGTATTCAACTCGAAGCGGCATAAATCAAGAGTTTATGGTTATGAGAGAGAAGTCAAAGGAGGCTTTGGCCGTCGCTTCGACCGTCACACATTTTACCGAAATCGTCGCGGCGCATAGTACCGGACGATATATGTATAACGGGCCTGCCATCCGTGGGACTCGTTTGCACGTACACGCGGGAAATGCACTCTATGTCAGTGAATCATCGCGAACATATAGTATACACAAACATGTACACACGCGTGAACTATGCGCAAGTAGTACTATGTAATATAAGCATGTAATGTTTGAGATCCAAAATTACTGATCTAAAATTTTCTACATTCTACTGTTAAATAGCGGCTTGCTTAGTTTCGTTGTCTTTTGGCAACACGCAAAATTGCTCTCACCTTCATGATAAATAACAATAAAAATATACACTAATAAAAAAATGTCTAGTAATATTTATCCATTTTGGGGGATTGTAAAGTATCAAATATTCTTTTCACCTATCAAGAGTAATTTTACGAGATTTTTAAAGATAAAGTTTTCAAACGGAAATTATTAAAATATTATTCTTATACACAACCTCTCGAGCAAGTTAAGATATACATATAGTAACCGTGAAATGTGCGGGTTAAATGCTGTCCTATATGTCGTCGGTACGTGTATGTGACTCTCTTACGACTGAACAGCGCGAGAGACTCGGTAGATTCTGCTGCGCGCTTTCTCGCCTCGTTGTTGCGTTCGAGACAGCAGTGTAATATCACTGGATTGTCGACGAATAAAGTGCCGGACCTGGTGGAATTTCGAATTCTCAGCCGTAATACGATCAATCTTCGGCCGCTCGTTATCCGTCGGGTTCTCCACGCTGTTCGAATTACTCGGCTTTAAGTATCGCTACTCGCGGTTTGCTTATTACGAATGCCAAAAACGTTTGCGCGGTTATTGATAGAATATGTAGAATATGTAGACGACGCAGCAATATGTTACTTTTATTACAGAAAAGGTAAATAATTGTGACATGTAACTGAATAATGTTGAAGTAGCAAAACTAATTTATAAACAAATTATTTATTCATTGACTTTTTATCATTATTTATCTATATATAAGTGAATTTAATATTATATCAGAATTACTACGAGTCACATATATTTTTCAACGAGTAAGGTCACATCGAATAAACCTCTCGAACTGCAGCGATCGTCGCAGTTCAGCCACGTCGCAGAATTTAGAATCCGTGACCGCCGATTAATCTCTGAGCGGTCGTTATCCGTCAGGTTCTCCACGCTGGTCGCGCTTGGAGTTTAAGTGCTCGGCTTGGTGGATGGTCAGTGATGGTTTCCGGAAGTATTTTCCGTGCTATTACGACGCGCGATATGAATCGATCGGATACAGCGAGATGGAACTCTGCACGCACGCCAATTCGCATAAACAATGAAAGCAAAGACATTATGATTATGAAGCTGGGTAAAATTAGAGCGCATCACGGGAACGTGGAATGAAATTTGATATTACGCTTCTGTGCTTTGCATCTGTCTCGCGAAGACGGTGCTAAATTTGCGTGCAAAAATAAAGCTTCTCAATTTAACACATTAGGTGTTAACACGAATTAATTAATAGATTGAAAAAAATATTAAATATTTTTAGAAATATTTTTAGTTCTATCCCGACCTCTGAAGAACATAAAGAATTATAAATTTATGAAATTTATCCCAATATGAGGATTTATTGTGAAATATCACGCTGATAGGACTCTTTTTAAATATTTAAGCACGATTTGTTTGCCATATAACGCAGATTATTACGATCAGCCATGGAATTTGTCGTTGAATTTTGCAGTGACTCGCATAGTTTATTTCTTCGACGTTGTGACAATGGGTTGGGCAAGGGTAAAGTCGGAGGACTAACTACTTGCTAAGTCCTCGAGGTTCTCCCCCGAAGAGGTCGGCACGAAGAAAGGGTTACGATCTTGTTGATTGCTGTAGTTCGACTATGGCTACCATATCGAGGATTGTAATCGCCCGGGGAACAATAATTAGACGGAGGAAAAATCTGCCGGCAATCAAACATCGATGATAAACGACTTGTGCAACTCCTGAGTTAATGCCCGTTTCATCATTTTATTGTGATTTTTTGACATTAAATTATAAAACTTGCATAAACATATCTAAAGTGAGTTTTTAACGCAAAAATAATTAAATCTGTAATTATTATTAATTCCAACGAATTTGGAATTAATGAATACAGAACAGTTGCTCCTTTTACAAAGCACCTCTGATTCGACAATTTAAAATACGGATATTGATCAAAATATATGAACATTGATATAATCCGTCGTTTTAAAGGGAATTCACATGTACCTGTCACCATTCCTGCCCACTTTGAAATGAATGTATCGCATATAACAGCTGATATATTTGTTTGTATCTGGAGTTTTCAAGTCATTTATTTCTATTTTTCTGACATTCCTCTTTGGGAGGAAGTGAAGCTATTTAACATTCCCGCGATTCGAAAATAAATGCTGTAACATTTTACAAAATTTCCATCGAGTATCCATTGCAGGGATTTTACGTTTAAGAGATCTTCTCTCTTCTCTTCAGTTTTACAATTTATTTCAATGAATAATCGATTCAATTCGTTTTTAATTCGTGTATCGAGATTCTTGAAGCGCTTTCGGTGACGCTCGTCATCCTTATTGCGATATTTAATCTCCAAGGAACGTGTTTCCATTACAAAATATTTCTGTATTTGTCTGCGAAGTTTCCTAAGAGTTTATGAGGAAACTCTGCCGTTAACCGGCCAAGGTGGGTACATCTCGAAGAACCACTCCGGTGTTTGCCTCGCGCTACTACGGTGCCTCTCTTTGCCATCCCCTTAGTTTCACCACTGGTACACTGAGCAACCCCCTTTACCTTTTTCAGCGTTTCCCCTCTCTCCCGCAACTACAGTGGCACCACAAAACTCGCCCTCTCCCCCGTGCGCGCGGAACGCGCGTGGCCACAATCGAGTCTCTGGAAGTCCCGGAGAAGCTGCCGACGAGACCGACTAACTTGCATAATACATTTTAATTTATAGTGATAGTATGTAAAACAACTTTACCGACGTGCACGTGTTTGACTGCATCGGGACATAATAGTAAATGTCTTGGATTATTAACAAGATGATACACTTGAGTATAATGATACACAACAATCTATACGATTACAAAAGATTTCTTCCTGAGCTATGACTAATTATTCTTTTACCACTTTGGTATTATATTGCAAACATTGCTACCTTTGCAAGTAAAATAAATGTACTTATCATGAGAGATAAAGTGTTAATTTTTGTACGGTCAGACATTGGGGAATAGAGAAATCTTTTTATTTATGGAACTTAATGTATGTTTTCAAGTTCGAGGTCTGATATTTTCCTCATTTTATTCTGGAAGGCACGGAATCGGGGAAAGAAAAATTAAACGGGAGAGTCATGCCGGAAACCGTCTGTGTAAATACAGCTGCGATATGTCGCGAGGCAACCCTATAACATCTTATTCTGCATCGACGTGTTTCTACTTCCTCACTATTTATAGTTTCCTCGAAGAGGTAAACGATAACTCGCTGCGAAGGATGTTACATATATGACTGTATACAATTAAATTTGTATATAAATATAAGTCACACATATGCAGACAGATTGGCGTACATTTGCATTAATAATTTTTATCAAAATGTTTCGAATAGGGTAAACAGTTGGAAAATTGCTGTGACCTAACGAGTTCGAGCACTGCAGTTCATCGGATGAGGTCGGTTAGTCCGGCTAGACGATTCGTGCGCTATAGTGATAATGATAAACATAACCATTACTGGCCAGAGGTCACTAAGCAATAATGCAGAAGAGTAGTTTTTCGGTCACGGTAGTTTGGCGGTAAACTGAGATAAAAACTGCTCGTCTAGAAAATTAAATAATAAATTACTTCTGTCTCTCCCCCACCCCTCTTTTTTCCACGCACAAATACGCAAATTTGAATCTACCAGAAACTCTCACACAAAGACGATTAAATATTTTTTAAAATATTTTTCTCGTAGAACGATGGTGCAAGCTTGATTAATTCGTCGTGCAATTAAAGTCGACCGATCTTATTCTTGTTCTCGCGATATCGCAAATGTTTGTCCATTCTAACGAGTGAATCACTTAGCTAGATGCTAATGATCTGTCGGTAATCAAGATAAATTGTTTGCACTGATCCTTCGCTCAATAAAATCAGCCATACAAATCGAGTGCTTATATAACGTGATCATAAATTAAGATATTTCTTTGAAGTCGTTTCGCAACGCGATTCCAGAATCAACAAACTTTCGAATGAAAAAGACATTTAATCATTCATAGTAGGTTCGGACTGGTCTTTGTAAAAAAATATTTTAAACATCGTCCTCAAAATGTTAGAGACCAATATATATATTTAGATTTAAAAATTAGATTTAGATTAGGTTTTCCATCAGTAAATTTTTTTTTCAAAAAACTATTTCACCAAGAGTGATAAAATAAATGAGAAACATTTTGCAGTAGCGGTAGCTTGACGCGCGATACCAATGTATAGCGGATGTTGCTCTCAACAAGAGTCAATTATTTCCGACACATACGGAAAGCACCTCCGTGACGCATGCTTTTCCATTTCCCACGGCGCGACGCTAAAAGACCTAAACACCGCAAACCCAAACGCTCACTAATTTTCTGTTTAGTTGTAAAATAAATTCTCTGCGGGCCAGGAGGGTGCAGTAGGTTCGAAACGGAGGAAAATGGTTCTCGAGCGTATTTTCACCCTTCTCATGGAAGGGCGGCGGTTCGAGCATTGATGGTGGTGACGGTGACACCGCCATTTACCGAGCAGCAAAATTTCAAACTAGAAGTAATCGAATTTGTTGGCATCGTTTAATGAGAGTCGCACAATAGTTGTCCGTATAATTGGTACGTATCCCTCCCATCACGCTATCGCAATCCAAACGATTCCTGCGTATCTCTCCTCTTGCTCATCAGCGTCACTGAGAACGAAGAAGGAGAAAGAGAAAGGAGTGTGTTCTCTACAGTGTAACTATTTGGCTTCTTATGAGAGCGCGTTTAGTGGTAATCTTAATTGCGCTCAAGCGTTTAGTAAATTCATTTTACCTTTCCTCAAAAACGAAAGTTATTCTCTCTACACAAAATAATCCGTACTTTTTGATACATCCATTTCTTAATTAACATTGGAGTAAATGGATTTAATCGTTAAAACGATTAATCGTATAAATTGTCAATGTATTATATAAACTATCAATGAAGAATTATGTTTTCGAGAAACGTTAGTGCTTTATTTTTATTTTACCAACCAGGCAATTAGTGAATAAGAGATTCGGTTTCTAAATGCTGACTGATATCTGAAAACCTTTGTGTTTCAGCTTTATTTACCAATTAGTGATGAAATGTTCCATGAAATCACGGGTTCCACGTCATAAAAGTATTCCCTACATCTGAACATGGCACATTTCTCCTGGGCGGGTCAAACGCGCGACATGTAGGCGAACTCACGAGTATACACATATGTACATCAATACAATTTTCGGGAATAGACTCGAAAAAGTTTTCATCAAACGTTTTCACGAAACGTTTCTTTGTCCATATCATTTAATTATAATATTTAATTAATGATGCATTTACCGTACGATCATTAACTATACGATCATTCTTATTCTTTCTCTTACTCTAGCTGTTCATTTAACATTCTTCGTTTATTTAAACATTCTCTTTCTCTGTTTGTTTATCTCCGACAAAATTTTAGTCGTCCATTTAGAACACCGATGCTAAAGTTAATGAAGGTCAGGTATTACAAGTTGAATGTAAGTGTCGCGTTCGCTTGGAGAAAAAATATACATTGGGAGGTATAAACGAGGTACATCGATCCTTGGAAACAGTATGGACCCGCTCTTTCGTTCCGGTCGTCGTGGAAAGTTTAATGACTTTTTGTTAATTAACGTCGCGCAGACTGTGAGCTTAAGTAGCGGATGGTCACTTCGGTCAATCCCTCTCCTACACATCCCTTTTCTTCTCGCCACCCTCCCTCCCTCTCTCTCTTATTCTCTCGTACTTTTCGCGTGCCCGCCCTTGTTCGATGGCAAGCGCACTCATGCTCGTGGATCGCTCTCGCAGGGCGGAACACAAACACGCGCGCCGGTCATCCCGTTGTCCACACATGGAATTGCAGCCACGCACCGAACCGCCGAGCGCGAAACAATTTGCCAGTCGATAAATTTTTATAGAAGGTCGCGTCGGCGGGGAGAAGGGAGCGCGGAGAGGTAGGACGGTGGATGCCCGCCATCGAAACGGAATTGAATCGATATATTTATGTGCCGGTTACCGAGGGAAAGGGTTGGCGTTAGCGCTCGTGTAATTGCCGCCAGGGTAAACTTAATTTCGGGAGACGACCGACTGCCATGATCTAATCCGTGGAATTCGTGCATCACTCCGTTTACGGTTAAAGGTGGACCGGGCGCAACCTGGATTTTCTATTCAACCCTTATTTCTGCTCAGTCTACCGTTTCTTTGCGAAATAAATTAAACAGGTATTTGTTAACGCAATTCGATGCTGTCTTCATCATCAATTTTCATCATTGCGAAAATTTCTCCATTAATGGAGTACAAAGTCATTTCCTTAATCTCACAAAATTCATTACATATTCACATAATTACATTTTCATAATTATAATTATTAATTACATTCATTAATTACACGTGAATAATTTTGTAAGTTATTTCTCTCGAATGAATAGAAATACAAAATAAAAACAGGAGAATCTGTATTTTGTTGCGTGTTCCATCTCGACACTTTCTGTCTGATTGAATGAGAATGTATAATGCTTCTTTGGACTCCTACAACTTTGAAATGTCAGGAAACGATAACGCACGAGACCGCAATGAGCACTAGGTACGAAGTGATATTTTCGTGGTTGTTATCGGCGATTGAACTTTAGACAGTTGTACCTCGGGGACCGATAAAAAACTGATTCGTTTCATTATCGCCGTATCCGCTGACAATCCTCGCAGATTAATGCCCTTTCGTGTTCTGCCGCGGTAAACGGCGTCCTCGGAATTTATTGTAATTGGTCTTTTGATATAACGTCGCGGCGCGCGCTCACGTGCCGCGCATTTTCACCTCTCTTTCTCTTCTCTCTCCTCCCCACTTCTACCATTTCCCTGTTTCCTCTGTCATTTCGTCCTTCCGCCGCCGTTCTGACCACTATTCCCCGAAATAACGATAATATTTTAGGAGACATGAACGATGAGTAGCGTGGCTGTTTTTGTTAACTTTCTGCAAAGATAAATAGTGCGAGCGATACCTCGTGCTCGTAAATCGGATGTTTCTTTTCTTCCATGTTTTGATCCTTGATCCTGTTTCCTCTGATAGAATTTTTTTCAGGACTTCCATATAGAAGTTCAAGTCTTAATATGAATTAGCGATTTATTATATTTGCGTTTCTCTCTTGAATCTGTTTTGTAAAATGTTAACATAATTAATAAACATGACCAGACGGGTCGAATAAAATTGAAATCTGTTTTGTAAAATCTTACAAACGAAGGTTTTATTGCTTTCTCTTGTCTTTTTTGTAGATATGCTTGCATTCTTCGATTCTGTGTGAAGTATTTTTGAGCTTAAATTTTTCGTGCTTATCAAACATTTCATATGATACAACGTTTCTTTCCAGGTCGTGTCAGCCGGTGAACGAAGAAATTCCATTGTCTCGAGAGCGATAGTGCATCACGCAGCGACGGAAGATGAGCGGTTGGGAGAGGCAAGGTCGGGATGTATCTCGGCAAACGACCCGAACTCAGAAACCGAGGTCGTTTGGGGAACGTACGAGAGACGAAACGCTCGAAACTCGAAGGAAGAGCGCAATGCACGGGGGCCAGGCGGCGGAGAAAAGCGAAGAGAAGGGGGAAAGGATGGTGCCGTTACCGGCTGCGGAGGGCAAAAGACGGGGGTAGCTGGCTGAAGAGGCAATATAGGAGAAAGCTTATTATTGGACTTCGCTGCACCAGAGAAGAGAACAAAATACAGGCGAGCAGTGATTGCTGTTTCCAATTGAACCCCTCACCACGCCACGCTCTCTACCTGAATGAACGTGCTAGCGGAAAATAATCAGGCCCCGCCCGGAGCTACTATCTAGCATTCGCGTATCCACCCCCGTTTTTACTCTTCTTCCGTCTCCGCGTATCGGAGTTGTTGCTTTTCCTCGCTTGTTTCAGGTATCGAGTAACGGCTAAGTAAACGAATGAAAATTCTTTTTTTTACTATTCTTTTAACGCGAAAAAACTAAAATATCGTAAGAAATTTTTTTTTTGTTATCGGAGCTGTGTGTACCTTGTGGCAAGAGACAATCAGAATATAAATTGAAATCTATCACAATGTAACGTGATAATAATGTGATTCAAAGGAGGAGCCAATATTCCGGAAATACAGCGATATATTAATAAATTCTCTTATGTCATCGAAGGTATGTCGATAATTGCTAATGTTACAACTTAATGCATCTTTTTCGATCCGAATCGATATCGTATGCATCCGTCTAACCCTCCCGGCCTCATCTGTCACTTCAAGTGATAGTGTAAAGTAAAGTAAGTGGCCGCGGGTAAGAAGGTGTTTGTCGAGCGATGGGGTGGAAACGGGTCTTTTAGATGGGTTGAAGGAGGAGGAGTAAAGAGGAAAAGGTGGTATAGGACGGGTGGGATGATTCGGGCGTAGTTGGGTGGCAGTAGGATGTACTCATCCGTTGCAGTGCTGCAACTAATGAGACATCGCTAAAGGGCACAAGAGTAGGTAGACACGGCGGGACATATACGCGCGGGGTAGTAGGCGATACACTTCACCTGAGACTCGGCTGTAGACTGTAAGAGATAGACGACGACGACGACGCCAACGACTACGACGACGACGACGACGACGACGACGACGACGACGACGACGTCAACGATGAGGACGAGAGTGCAGGCACAATTAAAACTGACGCTCCTAATGGCAAGTCAAACGCCGACGGGCTCAAGAGATTCTTGACTTTCCAATGAAGCGATTGTTTCATATTCCTCCGCGCGCCTCACCCGCCCTCACATCCATCGACTTCACCTCGTCTCCACTCATTTCTATCCTCTCTCGCTCCGTCTCTTTCATTTATTCTCTTGTTCGTGCAGACCCGACACATGAATCCTGAAAGCTCGATGGAGCGAGAGACGAGGTCGCGGAACACAAGGGATGAGACCGAGAAACTTTAAGAGGGAGGAATCAGCTTAGATCTGTACACGTTTGCGCTGGCTTGGAGAAGGTGCCTGTCTGTCGTTAACAAACATGGCGCGTCCTTATCCAATCTCGATGTCTCGCAAATCTCTCCCCTATCGCGTGATATATCCAACATGTCTGTCACCTACGTCTTTTAATAAAATAAATTTGCGTCACAGATCATCCTTCTTAGTACATACTTATATAATATACCTTTTCCCAAGCAGGAATATTTTTAAGAAAAGAGTGGCAGTGCACCACAATAATTCATAAATAAACGTTCGTAAAAACAATTTTAAAGTATGTTTCAACTGTCGAAAAACTCGAGAATGTACATGAATAAAGTTATACGGTGATCAGACAGTGATTGCCTCTATTCCTTCAGAATTAGCGGAACGGTTTGATATGCGTGAACTGGAATCGCAGGTAAGGAAGATAAAATTACAACCATCACCTTTCGGTATAATAATAGGCTTTTTACTCGCATGTAATTATCTCACCAGGTGGAATCGCTGCCCTAAACGCAAGAGGCTTCGTGATTCACTCGTTCCTCTTTAGCCTTCTTTGTCCCTCATGGCGTTTGCATAGCTAAGGACAGCTGCGAATTGTTTTTTTCGGCAAGGAAGGGACAATAAATTCTTTGTTTACAGACTGGCGTTTGGTTCTGTTAGCCGGTATGAAGCTTCGCATCTACTGGTCGCCAGCTAATGAGCAGCAAATCTCAAGATAACTGCGGGAGCACGCGCTGGCGTGTGCTGAACGCTGGGCAAAGACGGAAGGAGGGAATAGGAAAAGAGTGCAGTAATTGTCTGCTCTGGCTAAAGCTGAGGCAAACAAGCAGTCGTACCTTCGCCATCTTCGTCGATGCAAATGCTACAGAATTTTCGATTGTTTGCCGTCGCGCGGTTTTGCATAATAAAATTCCAATTTATATCGCTACTTTGCCGATTTACTGTGTTTAAAGATTTTTAATAAGATGAAAGAATGCATAATTGCACAAAAACAGGGCTAACAAATGGAATATAAAATGATATAAATTTTCTCGGAAATAAATAAAAAACGATTTAATACAAAAATTATTTTTCATACTACATTTTTGCGGAAAGAAGACCTATCGCTTTGTTCCATTTTTAACGGAGCCTAAGGACGCGTAACAGGGCATACAGTCGAATATGCCAGAAATACCACGGCCTTTTCGGCGTTGCGTCCAATGAGCATGAAGTGCAGCGTATCTTTGTATATCAGTCCAAGTGTGCTTGTATTTAACAAGCTTTCGTATATTGTGAAGAACATGCTTAAAAGGAAACCAAAAACGGGGGCAAGTAGCTCAAGCTCCGGGCTAGAGAGAGGAAAGAGGAGAGGAAGGGGGGATTAACACGACTCCCAACAGCAGCAAAGGTGTGAGAATCAGCGAGATCACTGTGACACCTCGGGCACTCTCTCGTATCACACTCTTTTTCACAATGAGTAGCGCACAAACAATAACAAACAGCACTAATGAGACTCTTCAATATCATGAAAAACCGCAATCGTTGCTGACAAATGAGTGCGACACTCCGATGTTTGCGACAAAGTCAAAATTGCGCGACATTCGAGTACATGTCTCGAAAACTCTTCTTAGGCAGTGATTTAATGTAGTTGCGTCAGCACTCAAGACTTGTGCAATGATAACCTTTTGTGTACCAAATGAAACCGAATTAAAGTTATTACATTTATATTATTACATTAAGACACATCGCTCGATAAAATTGGCATTTTCTATCAAAAGGAGATATACATATTAATAATTGAAAAAAACTAAATAGTCCTTGTTCTTCTAAGATGAGTTTAGACAACTCAGGATATAGATTACACAATACGATGATTCTCTCGCGATTTGCACCTAACTGCGATATCTTTTCTTTAATTTCCGTCATTATCTTCCATTCTGCAATACAACCTCTTTGTCCGTTAGCAACAGTTACAAAGTCTACCGTTGCAACAGCTGCGCGAGTATGCAATTAAACTAATTGGACTAAGAAATAATACCAACTGAGAAGATTGCACGCCACTGAACAGTCTTTGCGGAAACCGAGATTTGCGATGACTATTTGTTCTTTATCGAAGGCACGAGACATGGTTCGCGACGTTGCATAGTGGTTCCGATGTCCGCAATGCTGACATTATCCGTAGATGTGAAACGATTTGAATATTTCGCATCGAACCGAATCTACGAGAGTCTAACCTTGTTGTACCAAATATTAAATCAATCTACGAATCTGAAACGGACGATTTACATGCGATTGTAAGCGAGTACGAATATATACCGATATAACGTAACTTCATCATGCCTTCCCTCTATTAACTCTTGTAATTGAAAGATTAAATATTTATCGAAGCGCATCTGGTCGTCCAAGTGCATTCGCGCTGAATAATTTTACTGAAATTTCGGTTGTTGAGGAGCTGTAACAGAGCTAACATTTCGCTCTAACATTTCCAATCTCTGTGCCGATTAATAATTCGCAGAGACCGGAGCGTCCACATGGTCCCAGACATCGTCCGTGCTCGCGTTTGTCTGGAGCCCACAATCACGGCTAATGGATTTATGTGGCTTCATTCTTTGCGCAACAATTAGATTTATTATCGTTAACGAGTCCGCCGACTTTCGATCGGCGCGGACAAAGCCGTGCCGTGCGCGAAGCAATTTTCTCCGTGAGCGTTCTCGTAGGTATAACGGTGACGACGGGCGGACAGGGCTGATTCGCAAAGCAGTTTAC
The DNA here is from genome assembly GCA_901521435.1 of Crematogaster levior. Classification (NCBI taxonomy): domain Eukaryota; kingdom Metazoa; phylum Arthropoda; class Insecta; order Hymenoptera; family Formicidae; genus Crematogaster; species Crematogaster levior. The sequence goes on from CABEGB010001069.1 coordinate 830,476, forward strand.
ATCGTTTATACAATGAAGGATCTTTGAGAGGAGAGCTAAAGCTTAATCGTCGTGCAGAATGCGAGAATATACGAGAAGGCGGCGTACGGTAGTTCCCTCGTCGTTTTTGCCATCGTCGTCGCCGATGAATTCATCGAAGTCAAGGCGGTGAAAACCTATTAGCTGCCAGTCAATAAACAAAGGAACGTTTTGGGTGATTTAATATTGATTAATGGGGAGGTTAAGGAAGCGTGGAGGCGTTTAGTCAAAGTTCTCTCTAAGGCAGTGACGGGGAGAAACCGTGGAACAGGAGAGAGAAAGTAAATGCTTGATAAGGAGAAAGAGCAAGGGAAGGAAGAGAGAGGGAGAAAGGAATAGAGTAGAGTAGAGAAAGAGAGAGAGAGGGGGGGAGAGAAGAGGAGAAAGGTGCACCGGTTAGTGTGCGTGCGCGTGTATGCCGAGCGATTATCGAATTTCCTCCCTGTAACAATGAGGTCCTATTAACTCCCACCCTCGGCGAGGTTCACCCGATATAACCCCCGCTTTTGTGTATTGTTAAGTCTATCCGCATTAAGCGATCCATAATGCGAAGTTACTCTTCACGATAAATCGTTTCAAATTGCTGCGTCCGTTACGGATACCTGCATAAAGCTCGACGTTTGATACAAAGCAGTGAGATCGGATTTTAGCTTTCGATGGAGTGCAATATATGTTTTGAAAACGTTACGCAATACGTAAAAGTAATATGCACAAAAGATGAAAAGAATTCGCATTTACAATGTACGATACATACATACATATATTAATTAATTAATTATCCCATTCCTTGTGTGTGTGTGTGTGTGTGTGTGTACGCGCGCACACAGTTCAACCATGTTAGACTTTTCTGAGATTTTAGACTTTTCTGTATTCTGTTCTGGGGATAATAATTATTTTTATAATAGCGGAGTAACACAGATCTAATTTTTTTTAATTTCACGAGCAATTCGAAAGTGTGATTTCGACCAGAAGGCATAGCGGCACACTCAAACATTTTGTTTGCGTCTCATTATGAAAAAATAATGATTCTCCCTGTTATCTTTGAAGTATGCCAACTATCTTTCTCTAGCATGGTACACACACGCTCTTGACTCGTATACTCTAGAATTCCAAATAGTACTAGAAGAGTTCCGGTTTTGCGCTTTTTCCTTTCTTGTTTCATTGTTTCACATGTTTTTCTCTCATACGTCTTCGTCCAGCTGCTCTATAGCACATGTCTTGTTTGCTGCAAAGTCGACTTTCAAGAGGATATCATCGTCCCCTCCTCCAATTAGTTCTGTCTTCTTTTAAAAATGATATACGTTTAATTCCTCAGCTGACACCGAAGAGAAATTGGAAATAAAAATGCGTAATTGAATGTCTTCGTTGTGTTTATCACTGCTGTGATCAATGATTATGGCATTATATACATATAAGTAATAATTAATAAAAATATTTTTAAAACATACTATTTTAAGTATATTTCTCTTACACATAGCTACATTTAACTTCATTTAACTTTGCGATCCAATTACGAAAACTATCATAAACTCCTATTAAAGCACTGCAACGTAACTGACACTATCAACTACAGCAGCGGTGCACAAATACATTCTTTGAGTTTCTGCTTGTCAACAATTAAACGATCACGTGCGCCTATCATCGCGCGATCCGCAGGTTCATTAAGCGCGAAATAAAGCGCGCGCGCGCGCTTCCTAATTGCAACCGGCTCGAATTTAGCAACATTTGCACTCGGCGAAACATCTGTCTTAGGTGTTTCGCCTTTCGACAGACTTTGGAGCTGCGCGAAACACGCGGTAGTGCAAAATTCTGCAAGCCGACGTGATTGCGTTTTAATTTCTGGCCGCGCGATAATGGAAACCCACGATTCTCGGCCCGCGCGATCGTACAACGCTCGCGCATAATTGGAGATCAAGAACGTGATGTTCCTCGCGACGTCGCCGGTCTGCGCGGAGTTGGCGTTTTGGAAAAGATTCGTACCTTCGTCGGAATATTGTGTTACGTAATGCAGAAAATAGCTCACGAGGAAATAGAAACGCCGCGCCGCAGCTTAACGGTTGATCCTTATAAGAGCGTTGATGTTTCGTAAACTAAATTCTCAAGATTATAATAATAAGATAAAAAAAAATTAAATTACGGTATAATACACTTATGAAAAACAAAAATGTATAAAATAACTTTATCGAAAGTTTTGCATCTGTAACTCCTACTATCTGACTGCAAGACAGATATAATATAATGATCACAGTTATATATAATATATATGTACACGCAATGATCTGTGAATGTGACCGACAGAGCACCCCCTCCTGTCGTCTTCCATTTCTTCTGTGGGACGATGGAAAGAGGAAGAAAAAAATGTTTTACTTGTAAGAAGAGGTCTGTGATCTAAGTATCATAAAAAATCTACCAAATTATTACCCTATGTCATCGCGTGGCGTTCGTGCCAGGAGGTATGCGTTCAGACTACGTTGAGGCAGGTCTCGCGACAATAAATAATAAATAATTCTTAAAACAGTCGCCTATACATCATCGTGTCATTTTCGCAACGCTATATCCATGCCATAGCGTCGTTGTCGCCGCCACTGCCATCGCCATCACCATCGCCGCTGCCGCCGCCGCTGCCGCCATCGTCGTCGTCGTCGTCGTCGTAGTCGACAACGCGGAACGACGCGCCGGAAAATTTATCGATGCTAATTTCCCGGCCGCGGTCCTCCGCCGTCGTGGAAAAGAATTGTTATCCTGCCAGGGCTCGCCCCCGCGCCGTCACCCCTCGTCTTATCCTATCCTCGGTTGCTTGTTACCTGCGTGGTTTGTTTTTCCTACCAAGCGATGCGACACGCTAAAGCCTCTTTTTAAAATCGCACCCTGTTCCTTCGTTTAAATGTTGAGTGAGGAGTAGTACCGACGTGAATCAGCAATAAAGGTCTAATAGTCTCCTTTCCTTTCGCGTCCTAACTCTCAAAAATTATTGTCTTCCTGATATTATCGGAAAGGAAACACAAGATGCAAACTGATGGCCAACAACACCGCAAAACAAATATTTTACAACAGTTAGTTTTGGTTAGATATCACTTATTATTATTTTTTAATGCATTTAACTTTGTATATTTAAATTTTAAAGTTCTATTAAAAACAAATAAATTGAAATTTGTAAATGTATTGAAATCGAAAAAGCGATTCTAAAGATCAGTGCACAAGAATTCCTTCATCATTGAAGATATAAAAACTGTTTTTGCCAATAAAGAGTTTAAGATTCACGAATACATTTCATGAAGACGGCACGCTGTATAAATCACGAAACCTGGTGATTCACTTGGCACATCGCTATTTCATTTCTTCCAAGTACGGGTTATACGGGTAATTTCTATTACAAAAGAGCACCGACTTTACAAACGCGTGCATTATACCCACTTCTCGGCACGCTCGTAATTCCAACAACACTTTTTCGCGGCTGTAATCTTCATAACGATGTCGCGAGTGCCGTAACACGGTAAATTACTGGATCAATGCGCTTTAGGAGCGAGACCCGTCTCTATGTCGAGAGGGTGTTTCCGAAGAATGCGACGTAGACAATGCGCGAGCGGGAAGAAAAAACAATGCCAGAAGGAGGAGGGGTTGGACGGTAAAGACACTCCGAGGGGTCCGCGGAAAATAATCTTGGAAAAATTTCAATCAGCAAAATGCGTTACATATTCATATCTGCCCCGCGTAATCTTGCCCATAAATAAGATAAATTATTATATCTCGCAAATTACGCAAGACACCCGATGTGACAACGGATTCTGTCGTTATTACGATTCGTAATCGTTATGAATTTATCTTTATCTTTATGAATTGTTACAAAGTGATTTGGATCGACGAATGATGTGTCTACACTTACAAATAAAATAAAACAAAGAGGTCATCTTTACGCACATCTAAAAAAAATTACAACGTCAGGTATAAAAAACAATGCAATCGATATATGAACATGAAATTTCGCATTGCGTTTCCTTTCCTCCGGATTCCTGGAGTGCGCGGAGTTCAGTCGGCGAAGCCCCTCCGCGCTCTGGCTGGTAGTTAAAAGTTACAAGATGATTCGTTGAGTAATCCCAGACCGTTCCCAGACGGTGGCAAATTGCAATCGTGAACGCCGCGATAATTGTCGCGCCAGTTCGCGTAATGACAATTTTCATCGTGTCGTCACACAGAGCGACTGGCAGAGGAGGGGGAGGGGAGATGGTAATTGCCCTATTGCATCTTTCGGAGCATCGTCATTATCGCGAATAGCCCATTCGGATTTCGAATGTCTCGCGAATACGTTGATACATTAGGCGTATATATACGCTAATTTGCTGTTTAAAAACTTTATGAAAGAGTAAAGGGCATGCGATGTTATGTACATGTTACATACAAAAGACCGTCAGTTGTTTTTCCTAATAAAACGATTACAATTCGGTTTACAGAAAGAAGTGATAACGATGAAGATCTGTTTTAATTAAAATCGTGAAATAAGTAAGAAGCGGTTAGAAAACATTCTAAAGACTTTAGAAGCGATTTACGACCATAATTTTAATCCAAACCGTTGCATCGTCAATGTAGCGAGTGTCACCAAGGGTTTTTTGCCTAGTCATCAATCTGTCGTGACTCAAGAGGGTACCTTCGAAGATCACGCTATCTGTAACGCGCTGCGCGCGTGTGGCCGTACTTCCGAAGGAATTCCAACCCCGGCGCCGTTGGAATTGCACGGAAGAGTCGTCCGGGGAGTTAAGCTGAGCAACAGCGTTGCACCGCCCGGTCCGTTAGTCTATCCGCACAATAAACTACAATCACAAATTACAGAGTCAAATAGTTTCGGCGTTTCGCGCGGAATGTCGCAATTTCAGCTTCGCGAGAAGGGGTTTTCGGACCGGCGGGCGCTACGGCGTAGAGGAGTAGGTAGAGGTAGCGTAGGGTCGCGGTGACTTCTTCCGAGCGTGGCGAGAGGCGGGCGAGGATGGAAGATGGAGAACATCGGATAGAAACACCGAGGACTTGGGGAACCAGACGTGGAGGGAGGAGGATGGAAACGTGCTGCTCTAATGAACTTACAATAATTGCCAACCATTGATCTATGGGCCAAAGAGTTGTGTTCCCTGCTGTATACCATTACCGAGGATCTCCTTCCTCCTCTTCTATGTGCTCCTTTTCCTATTGGAAGCCTCTTTTCTTCCTTCCCTCTCGGGTGACGCCCGTTCTCCCTCATCGGGATAATGTTCCTAGCCGGGGTGGCATACATTGTGTCTGGCATTAAAGTAATTCTAGGCAGCTAACTGCGATTGTTTATCCTCGTCGAAACGCGAGAGTGAATTTGCCGAGAGGGAAATGTCAGAAGCGACTGCGCGAAAAGATATAGCAAACATTTTTTTATAATCGTACGAAGCGCGAATCAATTAACTTAAATGTATATATAATATTTTAAATTAATAATACATTAACACGCAATACATGTACAAATTTGATATGAATTTTAATGATTGTTTCTTAAGCATGAAATAATCAATTTTGCAATTGTTTTATTGCAATGATAGAAAACAGAGAAAAAAGATGTTTCTCCAATTTATTATTAAAGAAGGAAACATTGGAAACTATTACGAAAGATAGCAGGCGAATGTGCGTCTCGACAGGAACGAAGAGACCATTTACATGCCGCTCGACAGGCAATATCGGCGCAGTCGCCGTTTGCTTTAACTGTTCCACCAGGCAATTTTCACTATCGCAAAAACAATTAATGCCCGTTAAAAGAAATCCTTGATTTACTGTTGTGAATGGGGTTCGAGGCGAGATAACCACTGCCGGCATGCCTTACACGAAATCCCCTTCCTTAGCTTCCGAGTTAACAAGGAAGCCGCAATGTTTCCAATCTTTGACCCGTCAACACAAAGCACTCTGCTTTTCCTGAGATTTTATTATACTCGCGAGTGAATTTTCTTCATCACAATTATAAAAAATCAAATGTTTTTCTCGAAATGTTAGTCATTTTTTATGTTGTTAATATTGATAATTAAACTTTGCGACAGCTAAAATTTTATCAAACTAAAAGATCGTTAATCGGTATATTTCTACTATCGAATATCGCGATAACAGTAAAAATAAAAAATTTGGTAAAGATTAAATTTCGGAGTTCATAGCACGTAAATCTAAAGAATAATAATAATCGTAAGGATACAAATTCTATGATATTTTTATAATGTGTCATGTGAATGTCTTTAAGTAGCTGCCTCTTACCGTCGCGAACGTATTAGGCGGCAAGAGTACAATAGGTGGGTAGAGCTTATGGTAACGGATGCTTTACTGCCGGCGCTATAGCCATTAACGGGTAATTAGAAACAGATGCCGAGCGAATCTTTTAACATAAAGCATAACCTTAATTCATAAAGTGCGATTATTCAGCGGCTGGGACACCCGGGAAGAGGCCATACATCACCGCTACCTTCGAAACAAAAGTTTTAATTATTTATTAGCCAGGGCACGCGCTGAATGCAACATTGCAGGTCCGCGGTACCTCCGCGGTGCTTTATCTTTTATGTACTTACCCCTTGCCTTCAAGAGGCGGATGGGAAAGTCGAGAACTTTATCAAAATGAAAAGAATACAATCTTTCACCTGCGAGTCATGAATCGCAACAAACTTGGGAATTAATATTCCTTTGTTTTACGATATTGGACATTTATTATGGTAAATTACGCATCGATACGCATTATCTCGCAGTTTCATTTTTTTTTATAATGATTAATAATGACCAATGATCGTTATCGCTACTCATCTCGGCATTAAAATGCATCCTAGATATAATATGACGAGAAAATCCTGTCTCATCATTTCTTTACGAAGCTAACTTAGTAACCCGACAATTTGTATATCTGTACAATTGTACGACTACACTCGCCTAATGTGACTGCAGAAGATAAAGCCGGTTTTTCATCAATTACTGTTAAAAATCTGCAAGGAAGGCGGTGTACGATCACGAAACGTGACACGAAACCGCATAGTGATTAGATCGTGTCTGTCGTATCGCTTTTGTTCGTGCTAATTAATCTCGCCGAAAAGATACCGTGGCGAATTCGATTGCGCGATTCAGCCAACGCCGGGAGAATTTGAGAATGAGACGGTTTCGGTGAGCGTAGGACGAGGGACAGGAGAGAGACGCGGCACGGCAGTGACGTGGCGCAGGGCTGCCCAACGGGAACGGACGAAGAAAAAAAGAGTGCGGAGCGACCTGCAGAGAGACAGGGAGGGCGAACACCGGGGCCGCACCCTGCTCGCGTGGGTCGCCGGATGTGACAGTCGCTCTCTTTAATTACTCACACGCATACGCGCGCCGATGCTACGTGCAGAGACCCGGAGGACCCGAGGATGCCCGACACACGTCCGCCACCCATATCGGCGCGACTTCTTCGACTTACGCACGCCGCATTATGTTTTGTGCGTCTGCCCTCCCACAGGACACAGGGCAATGACGTGCGGCGTCAGGAGACGAAGGGGAATCTCGCGAACCGATAAAAGGACGACGAAGAGTCCGGTCCCGATCGGAGTTTATTTAAATGGCGTAGTCTCCGGAGGATTGCAATTGACTTGTCTTGCTACAACACTCGATATTTTTATCGAGACCGTCGGTGATATAATAATATGATAATAAATATGAATAATAATATTAAAGCGAATACACAAGTGTCTCATTGTTATTTATTTTTATACGGTGTATATATACCGGTTAGCGAACTCTTCCATATTTCCTTTTTTCTCGATGTGCGACGTCATGTATATATTATCGCAGCTAATGGAGTCATTAGGACAGTTAAATCGTTATTCTTTATAACGCCCATTATCTTCTCGATCATAACTCATACACACCGCGCGAAAACCAGCACGCAAAGCAGAAGTCTTAATTCAGCAATTAACCTAATGGAATGTATATAACAATTAGGCGGTCCACGCAATTTTGTTTCGTCCGCTTAAGAATGAAAGGGAGCTGTTGCATCCCTCCGGCTTGAGACTTTTCTCACCACCTAAGGCGGTGTTCCTCACTGAAGAAAAGGAAAGCGAAGACGGCAACAACAACGACGCGGCGGTACCATGCGCCGCTGATGGTGCCGTTAGATGATGGTAAGAGGAAGAGGTTAGCTATATCTTGTAATTACCAGCTGATAATTTATGTTTATGCGACCGTAGGAGCACCGGGCTTACTTACCCCTTTCGCCATCCGTGAATGGGGTTCAGTGCGCAGAGTATATTACTACACATTCTTATGCGCGTGCGAGGGTGTCGGAGTCGCGAGTAGGACCCGAAGGTTGGATGGCAGAAGGGAGTGAAGAAGTGCCCCTACCTTGTTCATATTAAACATCCTTAAAGTCCTGCCACCCATTACACTGCGCCGTCGAAATTTACAGCCGTTTTCACACGTTACTGGGGGGTTAATAGCCCCTACGGAAAAGCGAGAGAACGAATTGTACGGGCCCCCGAAATACGAACCGTTTCCGAGAGGCAGAACTGAAGAACTCATACTCGTGGTTCTGACCACGAGCTCCGCCATCCCTTGACCGCAAAAAGGGGTTGCACGTGCCGGACGTATCAACATACTGCATGTGTGCGGATCGGCAAATTGATTGGATAACGGCCTTCGTGTTTTATATTATATTTTAAAGAATTGCTAGTTAGAAAAACATTAAAAATCGGTTTTAATATTATGATTTGATATTGAATTGAAAATTTCTAATAAGTGAGATGAGATCTTTTCAAGAATAAACTTTCAGTTGTATTATCCGATTTGTAATCCGATAAATATTTTGTGTAATTAATTCTTTTGTTTTATATAAATTTATACATTGACCTTAATATCACAACAGTTTCACAAACACTATTTCTATTCTATTACTGTAATATAATGATTCTATAATACAATGATTCTGGATAATTGGGAAGCACGAAAATCGAGCAACGCCAATCCATTGGCTTGCTCTACGGAAGTGTGAACTCGTTGAATTGTTTGGGCGCTCCACGCCCGTCGAACCGATTGGAGCTGTTATATAGTCCGGAACTAATTGCAATCGTCAATTAGGACGCACCGGCCGAAACGAGCTGAAGATATTAATTATCGATGGTTCGGCTCGTGCGACTCATGCGCCGAGACGAGCGGCAGCAGGTAGATAGGTAGGTGGATACTCACAACTGTTATCGCCTAAATATCGGACAGAGAACGAGAGAAAGTGAGAGAGTAGGTAAATGTGCGAGGACGGGTTGCAGAAAATTAACTTTCAATTTGAACTCTTTATCGCGCCTGCAGCTTTCCCTTAACGGGGGTACTTTGTAGATGGTACCGCCGGCAGGTAGCTTACACCTGTACTCCGAATACCGACCACCGAGGGAACACATCCCCTCTTCACGTTCCCTCTTGCGCTATCGCCAAGAAAAACTTCCGGTTTCCTACATACTCGAAGGCAGCGAACGGTTTTCTGTGCACGCGAGCCTGTCGATCGTGTGTACTTCCTACAGAGGAAGTTTATTTCAAAAATTACAGTAGGTCTGTTCTGCCGTCATATCTCTGTCGTTTACATGCCGCGTGTACGTTGCCCGATAACATCGCGATGAGAAAGAATTACGATGAGAGATATTGCTCTGGTAAAACTATGCCGGATTTTAATAAAATATGGACGTCGGCGTTCAACAAATTTATATTTGCTTCGTGATTGAATTAACAATTATATGATCTATATAAAAGCAACTAGAACTTGCACGTTTATTACCCTTCCAGATGTCAAATAATAAGACAAAGAAAAATGTCGAAAAATTGACTGACGAAACCTAGCGTTGTTTCTTTATGTTTATCACCTTTATGTTTATTTTTTAAAACCCTCGTGTCATTATTTGCAAGTGTTCTATATTAACAATAAGCATGTCCTGTCTTATTTACAAATGCGTTATTAATGTAAAAAAATCAATAAAAGAACGTCGGTTACTGAATTGTTCGATGGCAAAAATGTACAGCGTGATCACGTAGTATACGCTAGCCTGTCTCTCCGTATGTCGTGCTCATTCACCCCTGACGCAGCACCTTTACGTTTCGAGTTCGACGTTCCGCAAAATGTATTCCAAATGTATTACGTGCATACGTACGTGCGTGCAGGTCGACACGCGTGTAAAGCGGAGCGATCAGGTGAGGAAACCGAAGGGAAGCCGCGGAGGACACGCAGATGTCGGTGAAATTCCGTTCGAGAAGTCACTCGAGCGGTGCCGCTCGCATAAGTGAACAAGGCAACCCACTCCGGCGCGTCTTCCTTTATTGCCGCCACGGGTACTTCTTATTGCCTACGCACGAATTCGTAATGCCGACTACGCACTAGCGCGCTCGTTTCGTAAGTAAGCCGCAGATCGACCGGTAAGATTCGACGAAATGTTCGTGCGGGGAGGAGATGTTATCGCGATTATTCGCAAAAATTCACTATACGTTACCACGCTGTATACTTTTCTCGCGTACTTTCACGACTTTTTTACATAATCGAAAGTGCCGTGTGCAAATGAAGAATAGTGACTTAACTGTGAACAGATGTTTCTCTTTCGTATATCTGAAAAAATATCTCATTCTTGTTTCTTACAAATATTTATGTTCAGTTTTAAAGAATTAGTTAAATTTCTGTGTTTATATTTCAAAACTTTACATACGTCAAAAAAATCACAAAATAAAATTTATAAACTGTATTAGAAAATTATGATGATAAAAAAAAAAGTAAATAATAGACTTAGTCATTGTTAAATAAATACATTTCCAAAGATATGTCCTAATAAGCATCTCTGATACTTGTAACTTTTTTGTAACACTGTTTTATTCATTATCACATTACCTTAAATCTATACGAGATATCAGGTTCGAAGATAGCTTAGAGAACGCCGTGAAGATATAGAAATGATATTGCGAGAGCAATTAGAGGAATGCAATCATCAAGCAACGAGGCCCGTTTCGCTAATTTCTTAATGATAGGGGCCATAGTGCAACCAATCATTAATTCTTAATTAAGAGGCAGTAAAATTTCAATAACGATCATTAAGAAGCGGACGTTATGGGGGACCAATGTTTATCGGTTGATACATGTTGCGTCGAAGGGTTGTAAAGAAAGGGAAACCAAGAGCAAGACAGAGATAGACACGAAGGAACAAGGCACCGTCCGACTGACCGTCAGGTGCGCCAGATGCGCGCTCGTCCCTCCTTCTTCGATACTAATCGTTCGTCGATCGTTTCTAAACGACCTTCGTATACCGGTACGAAGAACGACTTCCTCAGCCAGCACTGTTCGCCACACGACATCGCTATTACAATGAAATTATAGCGAAGTGCTATGCGGTTAAAGTCGTTACGTAGCTACGTTTACATCGGCGATATTATTCTAATCCTCTAAAATAATATTATCCGAATATGATTAAGATCACAAAAGAATCTCGGCAAAGTATCTCTGGTTACTAAGACGAGTGGATCTCGGATGAATCTCGGATTAATTAAATCGATTTATGTACGAACGCAAAACTTGGCAAAAACTTATTTTTCGTATCTAGTATATCAATTGATTAAAAATATTCTACTCAGAGCAGCAGTGTAGCAGGGATTATATTAATCTTGACGCGAATGAAAATCCCCCGTAAGACAATACGAAACGCGCCGCGTGCTAGCACAATGGCCAAAAAGGATGCACACTCGTCCGGATATAATCACCAGCGCACAATGATCAAATAAGCTTGCTTCAGGCTGCGAGCATTCGTAACGACGCGGCGGCACTCTACTCGGCGGTATTCTCCCGGTACTCGGGGTACACATAGGTGCGTGAAAGTTACACCGGTGGTATCGGGTAGCCCATTATATTCCGTAGCAAGGTTAATACTGGATGAATTGGAATTGAATATTATGGCCCGGCCTGTGCAAACAGGGCCTCCGCGCGATGCGTGCTGTCCGATGGTGGTGGCGGTGATGGTGGTGGAAGTGCCCACCGGGATGGAGCTACGCGGAAGCGGGTAGTTGTACCATGCCACCGGTCACTTGTACGGAATTGTAATTATAACGTCGGTAAGTAAATTATAATACAATGCCGCGCCGGCGCGTGTTTGGTATTCACAAGATAAATAATACCGGCGTACGCCTCCGGAGTCAGCCGCGAGACGGACCGGCGAAGCGGACGAAACGGGCGAACGGACGGACGGACGGACCGTGCTCTGGGAAACGGGAGCGGTGAAAAGGGCGAAGGGGAGCGGAAAACGGAGAAGTTGAGACTCACGGAGCAAAATAACCGAGTTCTCCGCGCTTCTGCGGTCAAAGAAGCTTGACCTCGGACCACCTCGAAATCACCTACGACGGAGTTTTCTGACCTTTGTCGGGAACACCGTCGGGAAAAAATCTCGCGGTGGCTCGCCGTGGCGAGCGGAGTGTTCGGCATATGAAGGAAGTTTTGCGGTCGCGGGGCCATAGTATCTCGCAGTAGAAGCGAACCCGTATTCGGTTTGAAACGCGTTTGTGATGGTCATTCGCGCGTTAGAGCATTATTGTTGATCACGATGATAGCTATCTCGGAATTTGAGAAATTATGGTAACAGTAATTTATCTCAGGCGTGAGAAGAAGTCCGACTTGGATTTGCTCTATATGAAGCCCGCAGGATCTTCTAAATTCGACCCTAGCGAGACACATTATCAATGGCATCACACTAGCAATCAATTTCGGTACCACCGTGGAACTCCTCCCCCTTCTCCCCTCTCTTCTCCTCTCTACAACTTATTCCTGTCCATTCCCCTGTTCTTTCTTCTTCTCGCGTGTTTCTAATGCCAAGACACATAAAGTCCAATATACGAACGAGTCGGCCGCACGATGACCATGACTCAAAAGTTCCCTCATCGCGCCGGGTAAATAACACCCACGTGACGGTGTCGCTTTCTTCCAGTCGGTGGCTAGATTACCCGGATGAGTTATGATAATTCCTGCCGGACGGCGATCAACGACGTCGAGCAATCAAATATGGCGCCCGGCTGAGCGTACCGAAGCCCGCCAACGCCGAAGTAATATCTTGCGCCGCGAAATAACACGATGTTAGGCGCAAGACTCTCTCGAGGGACGAGCACACCTGTCCTTTCGCACCTTCTTCCCGAACGATTAATCTTTTTGCAGTCGAGACGACCCCTAATCATCTTGAGATCGTTAGGAATGATTGATACATATCGGCAGAATTGATTGTTGTAGACAGCTTACATCCTGTTCAATCTGTATCACACTATTCGAAATCGCTAGTGTTGAAATAATCTAAGGGCAATGACAATGGCAATCGCTACAGCGAAGAATAATTCCTACATATTCATACGAAAAGAAATGACAATGTTTGAAGATCATTCTTGATAAATTCGTCTATAATTTAAACGAGAAGACACTCGTTTTTATACGCAGAAATAATTTTTTCAATTGTGCTTATTTTCGAAGCTATATTTTGCATCATTTAAAAGGCTGAGTCAAACACGGTATCGAGCACGATTGTACTTGAAATGGCGATCGAATGCAAAATCACGATGGTTTTGAGGAAGGAGAACGACGGATGTGCTGTGGCGACAATAACAATTATTACTCCACCTCGACAACCGGAAATACAATGACTGGTCCGAGAAATCGCGCCAATTGGCGGTCCTCACGTCGTCTCGCATATACGCGCTCGTTAATCGCGCGCGCACACGTCGCATTCGTAGAAACGGAAAAATAGCCTGGGAACAGCTTCGAGATCGTTGCCGCGAACAATTCACCGTGCTACCATAAAATCAAAGCTAGTCCGGCCGTATGGCGGAAAGGGGTGGCAAAAGAGGAGATCGATCGAGTTGCGTCGGTGCAAGAAGGAGTCGGTCAGCCCGATAGAAACGTCGCCGGTGCGCGAGAGAAAGCGACAAGCCCCGATAGCCAATGGAACCGATGGAACCAATGCGCGTGTTGCCAGTTTATTCCTACCGGCCAATCGTGTTAAATCGCTTCGACCTCCTCCACCGTCTCCTCCAGCTCCTCCCGCGCTCCCGTGCACGCCGGCTCTTTCCCTCCTCCTCCTCGTCTTTCTCCTCCTGTTCTGCTGGCCCTTCAGCTATGCCACGCATTACGCGAAAAACACGAGAAGAAAATAAGAGAAGGACGAAGATGTGAAGGAAGAGGAGGTAGAAGAGGGCATCGAACAAGACCGAGGAGGCAATTTTATCGCGCGAGCAAACCAGACGAGAGAGAGAGGGGGGAGGGGGTGAACAGAGCAAAGAAGGAGGACGCGGAGGTACCGTTTATAGGGAGGGAAAGAGCCGTGTACCGGCAGTAGTGGTGGATATCATGAGAGAAGAGTAGTCGAGAGAGAACGCTTACCTACTCCTCTTCTCGGAGCAACGTCGCGGTATTGCGCCGTCTCCGTCTTATCGATAATTGGAAAAAGGAGAAAAAAAGGGAGAAGCCTGCTTGCCAGGGGTAGAGAAGCGACGACGACAAGAAGAAAGAGGAAAAGAAGAAAGAGGAGGAGGAGGAGGTGGTGGAGGAGGAGGAGAAGGACGACGACGACGACGACGACAACGTGGAAGAAAACGACGACGACCACGCCGATGCCTGCAGCCAACCCCCTCGAACTCCTCTTCTCTTCGGCATGTCTCCTTCATCCCCTCCTCCCCTCCTCCTGCCGTGTGCCGACCGTTCCGATGTCCCGCGCGACCATCCTTCTTTCTCACCGATTCCCGATGCACGATCCATCCTCCTTTCTCGGATACTTTCGGTGCGCTGCCCGTCTTCCTTTCTCGCCGAGCCTCCTTCTCCGCGAGGCTATTCCACCTCTCCATCCTCTCCTCCTGCCCGCCGGATGGAGGTCCACGGAGGTCGGAGGTAGAGAGGAAGCGAAACTCGGTGGAGGTGGACGGCACTTCATGGAGGTAAAGAGGACGAGGAGAAGGAGGAAGAGATGGTAGCGGCGGTCGCACGGCGACGCTGGGAGGGGAAGCCTATCTAGAACTGGAGGGGAGAGGGAAGCTACAAGGCACGGTTGGAGCGGAGTAATGGAAGCTGGAGTAGATATTGTATGGCATTACCGAACGAACTTTCCGTGGCGAACATTGCGATATTGGTTTCGAAGAGCGCAGCCGAAGCAGCCCGAGTGAAATTGGCCTACGGTGCTCTCTTTCGCATCCACTGCTTTTGCAATAGCATAGTAGTCTCTGACATTAAGATTCTGGAAATACAACGTTATAAAATAGAAAGTGGAAGTCATGGAAGTTATGGATTATGGAAAAGATTCAATAATCCATATTAATCCAACTCATGTATAAAATTAATTTGATTTAAATTAAATTATTTTCTATTTGAT
The DNA here is from genome assembly GCA_901521435.1 of Crematogaster levior. Taxonomy (NCBI): domain Eukaryota; kingdom Metazoa; phylum Arthropoda; class Insecta; order Hymenoptera; family Formicidae; genus Crematogaster; species Crematogaster levior. The sequence goes on from CABEGB010001069.1 coordinate 845,847, forward strand.
TAATTGTTTTCTATTTTTATAATTTATTGCTTGAATTAAGTAAATTAATATTACAATAAATGTAAAAAAATTTATTTTTTTATTATTAATTTTATAGATAAAATATGTATTTTAATGTTTCTGATTGATGTGCAATGTCTGCACATTATAAGAATGATGTATCCTTTCATCGAAATTTCGTATTGTACTACTTATTATTATTTTATTATTATTATATCATTATACTATTATTATCTACTTATTATTTAATTATTATTTATATCAAAAACATTATTTTTATAAACTATGTAACAATTCTTTTATAAGCTATATGAAAAAAAGTTTTATTAAAAAAATAAAACTTGTGCTGCAATTATACTAAAGATAAGATAATCGGTAGATTGAATGTGCATTGAGTGTTAATGGTTTAAAGATTGATATTAGTTAATATTATATGTAATTTAATATTTTGTATCGTATATTGATTTGATTGATTGACAGAACAGAAAGATAAGAGTCATAGAGATATGTTCCATATCGAAGTTTAATGTTCATTGTGACATGGTTATACTTTTAATGAAATCAAATTGCTCGTGAAGATGTAACAATGTTCGGACAAAAAATTTTATTGCGTGCCATTAAAGGGTAAGCACCGGTTGCAAATGTAATAAATAATTCATCGGACGAATGCGACGTGAAGTTTTAATTGATGATGATAATAATGGAGCAAGTTACACGTGTTTCCAAGTAATAAAGTATCAACTAATGGTATCCTTGATGTAACGATGAAATCAAGTGATCGAGCACAATTTGAAGGTCTACGTTATAACAGAAAATTGACCGTTTTACAGGTTGCCCGTTCCGCATTAAAAATCGCATTATGTAGTATCTCGATGAATGGGTATAATTATATGCAAATTACCCAATTAGTTTTGCTTGACATATTTGCAGTACTTGTTAATTTCGTCGTTGTTCAGTAATAAACTTCAAAGATTATAACTTTGTACAGATCATCGTGTACGCTCATTTATTTAGGCGATTTATTGATTGTGTTCCCATTACGAGAATCAACACTGTAAGCGATAACTCTCAAGTTAATACTGTTTCTGAAATTGCCGTTGTACCTGCTCGCTTTAGCGAGCGGAAGAAGAAGTGAGAAAGAGAAACAAGAAAAATGAAGCCGGTGACAATCGAGTCAACAACCTGCGGGCGTTCCATTGTTTCCTTAGTCGTTGCGTAGAACAAATGATATTTCGAGAGGAAACAATGGCACCTTGTGTTCGAAGTATCGCTCTGGTTCGTGGAAAGCATCAAACTGACTGTTACCGATATCCGATAGAAATTTTCGTTTTTTTGCATGTGATTGTACGTCAGAGAGCCTTGTATAAAGAAATACTACACGATTTAAAACTCACAGTTCCTGAATACAAACGTTTTGTCATTAGAGAAAGAGAGAGAGTTTGTTATAACATTTCTGTATCATTTTAGATTAACTTATAAAAAAAAACAAATGGATGAAAGATATTAACTAAAATTTTTTATTAAAAATTTTTTCGTAGCTGACATTTGATTTAGTCTATTATTTATTACTTAAACATTTTGTGGATATTCATCAAGCAAATTTTTTGATTGTCAATATGATAATTGTTAATACTGTGCAAGGAACAATGCGTGAGTAGCTTAGACGCGTACACATTTCTTCATTTATGCAAAGTAGCTTCAAAAAGAAGATTGCTATCTTCAGGCTTCATATGCCTTAATTGGGCGTTGTCGGATGACGGAATTTATTTGTGATCGACGAGCTGAGTGGCTAATGAGAGAATAGACTATCTTTCTTTTATATACCGATGAGAACTTACCAGATATTAATATATTGAATGATTCATTTGGAATTACTTTATATGACTAAATTATATGATAATTAACGAGCTCGTTAAAAGATCCATCCTTGTTGTAAACTACACATGCTGCCGATTGATTACTTAATAACACTACTAAATATTTATTATCGTATGTTTTCTTCACGGTTTATGAAATAGCTTCAATATGTCGGACTATTGTAATCACTCTCAACATATATTATCTTATTATGCATCATATTTCTAAAGTTCGTGGCATCTCGAATTATAATATAAACAAATGAATTTTATCACGAAAATTATTTCAGTGTTATAATGCTATTTAAAACTAAAAGCAACTATTGAAATTTTTTGTAACACAATTTCGGACGGTTATGCGCGTTAAACGTCTGTCTCAAGTATCTTTTCATAATAAAATATATAACGGGTGCAGAGGAAAGTGCCGCCGCATTATTCATTGCAACCGTGAAGTCTGACAGTTGCCGGAAACTTTCCAGCTCAAAATCGATGTCATGGCCGTAGCACCTCGATCTACCGCAACGTTGTCGAAGAAGGGGCTAAATAGGAAGTAAAAGAAGGGAAGCATTGTGTATCTATTCAGGATCAGACTGAGCAGACGTACATTGACCGATTGTTTGGTGAACGAATGCAAGATACAGAGACTGCAATAATAACAGGAAAGTAAGCTGTCGAACAGACATATCATATGTGTTCATAGATATCCGCGGTTGGATAGATCTCTTACCTTAATATGGATCCTTTCTGCGATCTTTTCGTTTTGTAACTTCAATTTTTGATACTTAAAGCGTTTCATGTTACATATCCATACGTCTACGTGATCAAATTAAAATAAAAGTGTGAATGCAATGCGGACATTATTTTAAAAAACAATGACTAAAATTCATCCGAATTAATGTAAAAACAGTGGAGTGATACTAAAATTACATAAAAATAAAAACTAAAATCAATATTTTTACACTAGAAAATTTTTTATTAACCGTCGTATGACAAATAAAAGAGTCATCCCTGATAAACATAAGATCAAGTCTAGGTCTTCGAATATAATCCAACACATTCATCGGTCTGTTAAGCCTTTATAATCTTGCGTTAATAGAAATAGAGAAAGTCTCACGGAAAATTCAGCAGTTTCGCGAAGTGTTTGCCACCGACCAAGACGCGGAGTGCGTAAGAATTGCCAGGAACAGTGATTAGAATCATTCACCGTTTCGGACCAGCAACCAAGATCGTCCACGCGTGGAGGACTCAGCTGCTTGCCAGTCTGCAATTACAATACGTCGGAACCCCCTCGTGGTCTCCCCTCGTTCACTACTATAGCACCAGTTCACTAACTCAGCCGCCAAGCACCGACACACCTTTTCTAGCAAGAGAAAGAGAAAGAGAGAGATTTACCAACACCTACACATATGCCTCGTTCCTCGTGCACATCTCATTAACTCCACTGTTTCAACCTGACGAGGTATCGCCAACTATCAACCAGGCATCGACTTCGAACGTAGGAAGTGATTCACGGTTCACCGTGCATCATTTCACGCGGATTCGACTGCTGCTTGCTGCATATGTTAGATACAGGTCTGTACGTTTTGTAATTTTCCAGTATTGAATTCTCCTGCGCGAATCTTTGTGTTGCATCGACTTTAAGAGCGACTACGATAGTTCTAAACTTTTAGCAGTTAATTCTATATTTCGTTAAACGATAAATAATTCTATATTATTTCGTTAAACGATTAATAGTACAATGTGTGCGTGCTAAAATTATTTATATAATTTATAATTATTTATTTAATTATTTATAAATCATAATGATTTATAAATTTGAATTCATATTTTGATATTAGGAATGTTTATTATATATATGTATACATCGTAAAATAAAATTGTATTCATGTATTTGTTAAATTACTGGACCAAATAGTTGCGTGTTATAACTTATTATCATTAACATGAAATGATTATGTGAAAGTTGCGAGAAATAATTACTTTGAGTCTATTTCATTGATATTTTATCATTACACGTGGTACAGCTCCTCACAATTATGACTTTATAAAGTATAAATCTACAGCAATAATTACTTAATTCTCAAGGCCGTTATAGAGCATGTTGTACAAGCATCGTGGAACCAATTAGGATGAAAATTTCGATGAATTATAATTTGCACTTAACGTACCATAGCAGTTAATCGCATGGATTAAATTCACCATCGAGTCATTATATCGCGGCGAAGTTCCGAGTTTGATGTTTAGATGAAAATACAACGTGTTCCACGTAAGGCGTCGCGCTCTGCCAGAGAAGAGCCACCTTGCAGCCCGATCCTAATTGTCTGCGGAGCCAGGTGGGCCTTCCAGTCCCTTCCTGTCCGTTCATCAAACTGTCATTCGACGATGTCAGCTTCAAGAGAGCGAAAGGGCCCAACATAACACACACACACGTTGCAAGTCCCTTCTTGAAAATCGAATTATCGTCAAAGGTGGTCATTAGACACGCGTGAGTGGCTACGAACAAAATACCAATAATTCTTGTATTTTGTTCCAGTACGGAAGCTAATGGATCATTTACATGTATTTCAATTCATTTGAATTGTGGAAAAATGTTGATATTTTCTCTCTCTCTCTCTCTTTCTCTCTTTTCCTCTTGTATTTATATCATTTTCTAATATATTTAAGAACAAAAGACAATATCCTTGTTTCTTTATATTCTTTAAAAAAGATATGGATAATATAAATTAATTTAATCTTGAAATTAATTAAAATTAGAAGATGTATGTAATTTAGAGATATTTCCTGTGTACAAAAAATATAATCTGTGTATAAAAAATCAAATAACTTTCAATGCTAGATATGTATGACCTATAAAGCGTTAATTATGGCCACAATTGCCACGTTTCCGTCAGTCAAATCAAGATATGAAACATCATTTCCGAAGATCACGTGTACACGCAAATAAAATTTATACATATAAAGTGTAGAGATCCAGCTATGCGCTAGAATCTAAGCGCATACATTCATCAAAATATACGATATAAAGACAATTTATACCACTTTCATATTCATTTTTAGCGATAACTCACTAGCATCTTTAATTATTTTCATACCGTAGGTACGTAAATCGCGAAATAGGCGTAATTTCCTGCGAATACAGTGGCCATGAAAGAGTCGTGTCGGTTTTGATGGCATCACTGGGACGCGCGTTACCTGCCACCTTAGCTTCTTTTCATTCGTTACTTCCTTTCGATTATCTCGCACCATCCTCTATTAATCAGACCCGACAGTCGGTGCTCGCTCTTAATTACTTAGCGAGAGCTCGAAGCTCGCGTACGTAGATTGACCATAAAGATGACTCGGGTACGCTCGATTCTTCGATGGTACCGGCAATATAAAAGCGCCGACTAAGCCACGGATACAAGGAAAGTACAGCGGGACGAGCGGTTTTAACTGGCCGTTAAAACTCAATGTATCGCGCGCGACGCCATTAAAAACATTTAATCGAAATGCGAACATGAAACAGGAATTATTCTTGACCTGCTTTTTTTCACCTGTCATTGACAGTAATGACGCTAATGGACTCCAAATGATCGATTACATTGACTATATTTATTTCTCTGATATTTTCTCGATCAAGCACATCTCATTGTCAACGCGTATATGTACAAAACTAACTTATATCTATTATCTCTATCAATTATTAATTAATCGTTTAATTAATAATTGATACAGATGTTAATTAAGTTAATTAATTAATCTATCTATTATATTGTCGCTATTCTTTATGCTCTTATAAAACGATTCATATGTATTTTAAAATTTCATTTGATGTGCAACTAACAATTATTATTTAAAAAATGGAAAAGATATGTTACAATATTTGTAATGCAGTGTTTGTAAATATTGTTAAAACGACGAACACTTTCTTTCATTCGTTTGAACGAGGATCAACACATAGGCGAACGCTCGCGAATGTACGTGCGTACACACGTGTGAATGAGAAATACGTTGAAAAGACTGCGTCTGATTTAAGACCCAAGCCTACCGACAGAATACCACAGATATTAGGAACGTTCGCTCGGCGAAGCTATAGACAGTCATATCCGGCGGGCACCGGCAATTAATAACTCGCCAGAGCCTATTAATGCCATTGTTCAGAGACGCGTGACGAAAGTGCGTCTGTGTGAGTGCGTCAGCGTGGCCGCGTGCGTCTGCTATCGGCACTCGAGCGACGGTGTGTGTATGTACCTGCGAGCCGTGCACGTAAGTTAAGGTACAGGGCATTTCAAAGTGAGGGCGAGATACTCGCGAACAGGTGCTCCCACCTCATGTCCGCCGGTAATCGGCGCGCCCGATCTGCCGATCGATCGAATCGCACCACCCGGTGAGGGGAAGCCTACGCTCTTGGAAGGATAAAATGAGATTTTAATCGACTTTTCGTATGCTCACGCTCAGCTGGAGCGTCTTTTTAGTACAGCTCCCGTTTGTAACGTATATTTTGTAGGAGTTGAACGCGGATGGTGCAGCATTAGCAATCGGTGGAAGTCCTCATTGATAAAGTCTTGACCGGAAATATTTATTTCAAAATTATCTCATACTCAAATCGATTTCAAAAAGAGCGGAAAATACTATTGCAGTTATTGCGTTAAGTTAACACAATATAGCAGGAACTAGATGTTTTATTTTCAAAGAAAACGAGAGATTTAGTAAGTACGTATTACTAGAAATTTGAATTTATATTTTAATTGTACCTTAATCGTAAATTTTTATGATACACTTCTGCGTCGATGAAGACTTCCTCGTCGAAGATCGCGGCTGAGAATTGGAGCACGAACAACCGAGCGTACCGTCCGATCGCGTTGGAACGCATCACAAAATCTCTGATATATCGGTGCGAAGAATCGAAGCCGTGAAATTTATTTGCCGCATGGCGGTACGTTGGTTGCGATCAGTGTGCCATGAAGGTAATAATAATGATATGCTATATGTATATACATAGAAAACGGTAGCCGTCAGCAGGCACACTATGCTCAACGACGCACACAAGCGTCCTTCCTTCCCGTCTTGTCCAGGTCTCATTACTCCGTTGCGCTACCCGGTATACCGGTCGATGTTATCTGTCGTCAGTATATCGGCTACGAGGGTCGTTTCGAATTTTTACCACGACTTGATAGATCGTTTCAGTATGAGCGGCGCGCTATTTTTTACCTTCCTCTTCGATAACCGCGGCGGAACAGTCGACCCGAAAGAAGACGGCGAGCAGGGGGCGAGTTCTTTCCCCTTCTTTTTCGTCAATAGGCATATGTACGTGTATGCTAATTTGTTAGCTTACGTGCGCAATCGTATCTCTGCCTCTGATGTGTGCACGGTACGTGCCAACGATAGGGCGACTCGTGGAAACCGGTTTCCTACCGAAATCGCACGAAACGCGAGTTATTTTCTCTTTGTCGGTTATTTGCAAGCAGTTGGCGATTTGACGCTCGCCGATTTCCTTCAAACGTTTGTACGCGCGGCAATCGCGGAACATTACCGGATTATCACTAGCATTCAAGATTTTTCAAGTTTCAGTTGTCAAATATGAAATATCTCGATTTGACAATGTAAAATTATGATACAAATATGTAGAATTAAAAGAATCGTATTATGACCGTGTCATCATTACTTTATAATTTTTAATATTAATTATCAATCGGAATTTCTTCCTTATTCAAAACCCGATCTCCTCTCTTATTGATTGTTTATTCATAAACGACAATGGCAATCATCAAGAATATCGTTATTTTTGGTAGCGAAAGATAATGCACGTGAAACATCGTTTTCGTAACTTCGAGATTTCTTTTTCAGATGGAAATTGCCGATTATCCCCTCAATGACGGTGGTTTACGTGAACTCTTTCAGAAGTTATCGCATTAGTACATTCCTCTAACGAAGAACAAGAGAGACGTTTCATCTTTCAATGTAGCGACCATCGCAAATCGGTAAAGAATCAGTGCGAAGAGAATCAATTTATCTGTACGGCTTTGAAACTGCTGAAAGGAAACGCAGTGTCCACACACAACTGCGTCGTTTTCTTCGTCTATACTGCTATACGCGCATTTACGGATCGCAGGCAGATTAATAGCCCGTGGAAGGACGAAACCGAGGCGTACGTTGCTTCTGAATCAAGATCGTAAAATCCCTGGCTTCCGTTCACACCAAACGGCCCTCCGAACTCGATTTCTCTCACTATCTCTCTCTCTCTTCCCTCTCCCCATTTCGCTCGTATAAGCGAGGAACCAATAAATCTGGATCCGGTCGCTCGGATCATGTGTGTGGCTACTAAGGCGCTTACACATTATCTCTTGCCCCCCCTCTCTGTTTCTTTCCGTTTCTTGATCGCATTCCCTCCTCGTCCTTCCTTCTTTCGGTACAGTTCCCATCGAACTTCCTCGTGCGTCCCTTCGGCCCGCACAGAACTCAAATCTAACTTATTTACATATCTCTGGCGATGCTGGTGAATTACCATATTTACACGTGTATGTACATACATATACATTACACGTGTATGTACATACATACATACATACGTACATGCATATACGTACTCGGGTGGCACATACGTGCCAATGCATATGGGAGCCGAAGACGGACATGAAGACAGGCGCGTAGGTAGGGGAGTTAAAAGGGACAGAGGGCGAGAGACTCCTGGTGCTCGATAAAAACCTTCGTATAGAGATACACCTCCTGTGTGCAAAGGCGGATCGTATGACACATACGGCATACGTGGCGAGAAGAAAAAGACAAGAGAGCTATGTCTGTGTGCGTGCGTACGTGCGCGTGCACTCCGCAGTGTGCGTGCTAGCGTATGCACGAGTATCCCTCCTTTATTGGGCCAGGTGGAGGGGCCGCACCAAGGTCGAGCCTGGTTTTCTGTCTTTCGATCGTTAGAAAGGGTTGTGGATCGATGAACATGGATTAGTATTGCACCACGGTAATGTCTGCATATCTTGTTACATTCGTGACTGTCACGATGTGAACTTGATGTCACTTTCACGACGCGGCAAGAATATTTCGTAACGCAAATTTTGCCAAATACGTGAGAAAAGAATAACTCGTTCAGCATAAATAGTAATTGGTATAATCATAAATATATTAGATTTTTTTATATATCGTTAAATTGATGTATAAAGATTTAATAAGACATTTATAAGCTCAATGGCTTAGATGGGAATTAAAACTGTTTGCGCGCAAAGCATGAGCTTGAATAATGGTACATTGCCCTGGAAAATATCGGAGAAAGAGACCATAAAAGTCGATTAAGATCGTCTTTGCGGCATACGTCGAAATCAAACCGGAGATTTTCAACGGAAAACTTACAGGTATTTCAGGTAGTTTTGTAGCCGACACCTTTGCTCGTTGACCTGGATCAATTCTGGAAATCAAGATCCAAGAAAATTGTGTGTAGGTAGCATAACAGACGGTGATTCATTGGGCGGAAAAGCATTACTATCTAACTAGAAAAATAGATACAATAGATACAATACTTTCGAAAACCTTGTCATGATACTGTCTAATTAAAATTTTTTATTACATCAACAAGTATTGATTTAAATATATTTTTTGCGCGATATCAATTATTCTTTCAATCGAACTCTTAAATAAATAAAACAACGGTTTTGTAACATAAAACCGAAACATAAAAGCGTTGATTGTAAACATTCGCTACGTTTGCGAAAATAAAAGAAAAATGAGCGATTATTCGAAATAATCGTTTAGAGGTAGATAAATGTCGGCGTGAGTCAACATTCGGAGTTAATGTCCAGACGCAAAAGCCGAAATGTTTTCTTCACTTTCGAAACCGACACTTTTGCTCGTTGACCCGGATCAACTCTGGAAATCAAGATCGAGAAAAGTCGGGTGTATAGTCAGGTAGTATAGAAATGGTCGATTGTCCATTGTGCGCGTGGAAAAGCACGTATATCGGTGGAAAAGAAGTTACGTGTGTCATGCACGAAAAACGATACGCATTCAGCGCCTGGCGCTCTTCCTCGTCCACGGGGTGTCCTAGAATTGGAAACGTGAGACGCGGGCTCGTGGATGCAACAAACGTGACAGGTAGAAACACTCCGGCAGCCGAGAAAAACCTCTTTCTTCCCTGGAGACGGCTAGACATTGCATTCAGCGCGATTGGTTCCGTTCCATTTTTCACACCGATTGAAGAGCGCATCAACAAATAAAGATGTATACAAAGTATGCACATTTCTACTTTTACAATCCATAGATGTTTTCGATAAGTACACAAGTCGTCATTGTGTGTAATTTATAAAAGTTAGATTTTTTAAATAAATGATTTTCCTGCGCGCATAAAATATAATACAAATTAAAAATCTTAATAGAAAAAATAATTTTATCATACAGGTTATACTCAACTTTGCTATTCTACAATCGCAGTGTCGTAACGATAAAGGACGCCTAACGTGTTAAGTTTCCACTCGAAAATCTCAAACTCAGAAGCGATTGGAAACACAACGAGAATGAAAATACATTAAGATTTCCACAAAGGGAAAAAAGCGGGATTATTCACTGTAGATCGGGCACAAAGGTATTAGCACCCTTTTGCCCCCTTAATATATTATTTCTGCGTCGAGGACCTTCTCAGGCCCCCTCGTCCATAGCCTTTCAATAGACAGTCATATGCATACCTATGAGAAGACGAGACGAGAGGGTGAGGAGGATGTACCAATACCCGAATTTCTTTCGATCGACCGGTTGGGAGATGCGCTCGTCTCTATCGCGAGTGTGTACGCGGGATGCAAATTTCTCCGTATGCAAATCGTGCATCGGTATGCAAATGCTCGGAACATGTGCGCCTCGTCTTTTTCGAACCCTTTTCCGCCCAGCACGCCGAAGATGATCGGGAACGCGCCTGATATTTGCATATCTTGGATATTTCCTCTCATTGTGTATCGGGACCATTGTACCGTGGGTTCCTCCGTTCCGGGATGGGACGCGGATTCTTACGTACACGATGGATCCAAGCCATTAATCCGAATATCTCATTGAATCGAACCGGTGCTAGGATTGACAGATTGCCTCGAGTGTTCCCAGGATCGCGATTTCCGGCTTCTTAATGTTTTCCGAGTGTGTGCTCGCAGATGTTTTTCCGCATCAATTAAATGTTAAGCGTCCTTATACTTTCTCGTGTTCGCAAAAGTTCGCAAGTTATAAGGATATATAATTTTAAACTTTCATATGTTTGATATAAGTAGGTACAAGTATTTCTATTAATTACTCACGTCACTTTATCGAATAACGAAATTTGCAAAGTAAGAGATAAAGTCGAAAAAGTATATGTTGCTCAAAGTATTAGTACAGACATGGTTGACAGTTGACTAATTGAAGATGCACCGAGCAAACGTAAATAAGATAAAAGAAAATTTAGCGAACGTGAGAAAGGGGTGCGGCATATCGCCTTAGCATATCGAAATTACAACATAATCGAGAGCGTATCGAAATCAAGGGCCAGAGCATAGGGTATATTATACTCATAATACGATTGTACCGGAGATGTTATTGTCTGAAACCAGTCTGAAACGATCTCTTACTCTTTTGCATACCCGCTCCGCGATTCGTAATTATTGGTCCACACACATTGATTATTAAACAGCTTATTATATGCGTTTCGCTCTCGGTGTTTTCGACGGTGTCCTGTTTGAATGTATATGCCATTGCATCGAGGGGACAGTCTAGAAAAACCGCCAGGTGCTTGCGAGTATGAAATCGATTTGGATAAGAGACATTGCGAGCAAGTTTCGTTCACGAACCCCGAAACCCAACGGACGCCCATCTGAAATTTTTTCGCGATAGCATTTGCATATCGATCATCCGTGCAATAAATCTACACTGCTTGTTTGCCGTTTTAGATTTTACGCCTTACCGACTCACAGATCAGCCTACGATAACATATCCAACGCTGTGAGTTACAGCATGATAACGTGTGTAAGACGCTATATTCGCTAAAACACGATTTTATCGTCACTCGCGCTGTAAATGTATGTACCGATAATAATGTATAACAGCGCTTGTTTACAACGTTTACGGCAACAGATTTTCGATGATGCATCATCCGTTGCCGCGCTCGGACACGCAATGTGCAACGATGCGACGACACAGCAGTGACGACGGTGGTGGTGGCGACCGTGGTAGAAGCACAGCGCGATCGTTTTGCAATGTTGCTGAAATAATTGCTTGAAAACGGTAGCGCGCGAGTGTGCGGAGTACGCGGGGCCACGGCCGCCCGGGAGAGATAGATGCTAAATTCCTCTTTGCTCCGAATTAATCTCGGCCGGAATGTAACTCCCACACTACCCCATTGCCATTGCCCCCGTGGACGTCGCACCATGGTGGACTTTCATCACGAATGGCTTCTAGAAGGGATGCAATTGTCCGCGTCGTCGAGCCGATGTGCATACGATACACATTTTCGCATCGCCAACGAGAGAGAGGGAGTGAGAGTGAAAAAGAGAGGAAGGAAGGAGGCAGAAAAAGAGAGACGAGCGCAGACATAGCGTCGCGTCGCGTTCCGATCGAATCATTCATTTGTTCTTCGTGCATAGCATTGTATAACGATTGTATAACGCGTATCAAGTCGGGCCAAACGTGTTGTTTGCGCCGTAATTATTTCACGTTGCGCAATGCGATCGTTTACGCTGGCATTTGTTGTTTGGGGAATACATCGCGGTGCGGTGTGAACACGTGTACTACTCGACAGTTTGATAATACTCGATCGGAAAGACATCCCGCCAATGGCGCAACGTTCATCTCGAGTCGTCCGGTTGCATGTCATATTCGTCGTCTATGCGATAGACGTTGCGTAACCACGTTGATAGCGATCATTTTAAGATATTAGTCGCGTTTTACGTTTAAATGTCTTGTGGCGGAACTTGAGATTGTAACTTGAGATATAACACATTCGCAAAAGTAATACGTTACACTAATTTAGATTTATAATGACGTATTATTAAAATTTTGAGATATAAATCTGCTGATTATTCTTATAATCATGACTTAGTAATTTTATAAAATACTTTTCGTGATAAAAATATTTTTCTTAGGAAGTATAATATCATTATACATATTTATAATGCAAAACATTCGTTATATACACACACACACATATATATATATATATATATATATATATATATATATATACATGTGCATTTGCTAATAATCTGTCTTTGCATTATGGTATAATTTTCTTCAACGGATTATCTCAGGTGTTAACTCATACGTGCGCGTATGCAAAATAATCTTATTAATTATGCAGGGAGATGGAACTCAGCATTGCGTCCATGACGAGAAATCTTAATGACAATTGGCGAATAAGTCGCCGATTGGACGCGGTGTTCCTGCTATTTTCTGGGGCAATGAAGGGCCAGAGCCTGATTCGCTGTATGCAAATATAAAATCGTCGAATAACAATCCTACCTATGTTATTATTAATAGTAACTGCTCTTTCCCATCACGTAGACTGTTGATGGCACGAACGAACCGGCTAGACGACTCTATGAACCCTTTTTTGTGAATTATTTCAAGATAGTCCTGATCGATTTTTAGCATTTGGAATACCTTCGAATAAGTTGCAAGCGAACAGAATTATAATGCAAATTTAAAACATTAACTAAAATAAAAATTGTTTGATCTGTTGTCTAGTATTACTTCTAATAATTTGTAACTAATAATTTGAGGCTTTTGTTATAGATAAATTTCGAGATAAGTCAAAATTTCGGAACGATTAATGCAATCGTCGAACATAGGTAATACTGGTTCACATACTCATACATATACACGATTATAGATAGCATTATAATAGCGTGTATTCATGAATATGTTCAGCTAATGAATTATATTTCCGTCATACAATAATACGTATGGAACTTAAACACGATCTCTTAAGAAATGTCTTAATTAATCCTCAGAAGCGTTTATAGCAAATTACTTCTTGCTGCGGTAATTAGGCAAAATTACAACGTTCACGTTGCACAATAAAGTAGAACAGACAGCATGAGAACTACGTTGATGCAAGAACGACCGCTTTAGTTTTACTTATCATTTGCTGCGTGGAAACAAAATCTTATGCTTAAAACATGCACGCCTCAATTGAAATAACGCATTCTTTAGGACTCTTTTCACAATGATTAAAATAAGTAAAATTGACCATAGATTAATATATCTATACCTATTCGCATCCATTCATAATCAATTATGTTGTTTAGCTATTAAAATGACAAATATATATTCTGAAAAATAAGCAATTAATATTCTTTATTTAGTAGAGGATAATTAAAATTCAATAAATCTTAATGTAATATTAAATATCAATACGTTTTTTTAATTCAACATCAATCTCAACATTGATGATGATTGATTTGTAAAGTCATAATTTTGAGAATATAAGAAGCGTTTTATACACAGGAAACGCACTTTATATCGGCAAACAATATCGTCGATATACATATATTCCAAATTTTTTTCGTATTGTTGAAGGAAATCGACACGCAATTGCGTGCCTCTTGCGTGTGTTCCATTGTTTATCACGCGTATGCATGGCAAATACTATAAATACGCGCCGTAAGCATTTTGAAATTTTGATGTCTTTGTAAGACTTAATGATCGTATTTGTAACAGTAAAATAAATCGAAATGATTTAGGAGATAGTTATCAAATGGAAACATAAATGTCTTTGAACATTTAAATTTGCTACAAATGAATAAAAATAAATAATCAGAATAATTTATCGTTTATCATCGTTAATTTACTTTTATTTAAGTGTAAGTAAACAATAATTGCATCATTCACGCATCACGGTTCCGAAATTCATTTGGCATTAAACATTTTTCAATACGTCAATATATTTTTATTGCAGGTTCGATACTCTCGTTTATTATTATGTATTATACAGTGATTACGCGAAATTCCGAGAATTATGGTGCGCTATCATATGTAATCGACTATTCCTTGTATGACTCGACCCGAGTGTTGAGTGTCGCCACGTACGGCGAAATACGATCCTCTGGACGTTCCTGGCCTACATTGCCACTCATTATGTGATCGAAAGTGAACGCTTAACCCTCGCTTCAAGAGGACAATATTGAACAATAGATTGTAGAACCGATATGTATGTTACGTCAATGTGTGTCTGGTGTAAATTATCAACGGCATGTATAGCAATATGCAAATATCCATATAAAAATTGTGAATATTCCTTAAAAAAAAGAATTCTACTTAATTTACAAATTTGTTACTACTTTGTAACATTATGCATTGCGGAGAGGTAATTTATTAGCACGGTTGCTAGAGTTATATATTGCAAGCATAATTCAACAATGAAGATGACATGTTTGATCTATTCGCTTGGCGCTATAGACAGAACATTCTTCTTCGTGAAGTTACGACGAGTGTAAGAACTGGGAAGAGTAATGCTGTTCCAGTCGTTTGAGGGTTTGTCTTACACGCGGCAACGTTTCTATGTATATACTTACAAAGCAAAGTACAGCTACAGATGGTCATGGCCATCGCGGAAGCGAGATCTCGTTTCGTCAGGTTTCCTCAAAATTATGTTTGATTAGTATCAAGCGCGGAAATAATTTAAAAGCGGTTTTAATTCTTCTTGGGGAATCACATACTAATCTTGTCTTTTTGTGATAAAATCAGAAACGATGCTCATTTGTATAACAATAACATGATTTCTTAAGATTTCGTACATTTGTGAATAGGAATTTTTTACGATGTAATTTAAGTTTTATATTTGTCACATAGCAAGGATTAATTAAAAGTAATTTATGATATTAACTAGAAAATGTAAACGTTTCATAAAACATTTCATAAAAAATTTCTTTCATTATGACAAGGCTTCTTAATATCAAAGAAAATTTCGAGATTTTTACTTCATATTCGGTTACAACTCATAAAATATGATGAATTAATGAGAATAATTCCGAGGTAATTAATGAGAATCGATTGTAGTAATAATTCTCGGAGAAGAGATTGCGACAATGCCGGCAGGAATTTTTAAAGAGTGTGCTGCACATTGTCGGCCGCGACTCTCAGGATGAAAGCCCCCATTCAGTTACTAACATTCGTTCAAGTGCACCTTTCTAAAAGCTGTTTCCAAGAGTGTGTGTATTTTAAGTACACATATTATATTATATCTTATCTATGTGTATCCTGCGATCACATAATGTATGAATAAAATTGGTTAGTAATAAAATAAAAAATGCATAAAAAAGAATTAGGTGTGATTAGCTATAATAATAATTGTTCCTTAAAAACAATTCAGTGAAAATGATGGGTGTGATTAAATGCGTTATTTAATACAGAATTATTTTATTTGTCGCGCATTCAATTCTGTCGGTTCACTATTATTGAAGAATTTTTATGAGAAATAATATTGCTAAAGTAACACGGTGAGAGATGCCAATCTCGAATTGACACTATCTTGAATGGACGTCGCTGCGATACGAGTTGCGAAAGTGCATATACAAGCTTTCGGGTGAGGATGAGAAGCGGAGTAAAGATAAGGGTAGAAAAACGTTGAGCTGTGATCGTCCAGAAGCGACAACGGTGGGGGAACGAGGGGGTTAGAACCTGCGCCTAAGATCACCCCTTCCGAGCGCATGCTCATACACCTTTTCCCACCCTGTCGCCGTGCTTTGACTCCCGATCGGAAAGAAGACTGAGAACCAAACTATTAGTTTTCCTTATTTTGTCGACTTCTTCTTGCTCGGATTTCAAGCATATCACTTCGAAATACGTTTCTCGACGTAAACTGAATTAATATCACTAGATACATATCAATGTTTCTGTTTTGAAAGATATATGTATTAAGACCGAAGCTAATTTGCTAATGATTCAAGTTGTTTCATAATAGATTGTTTTATCTTAGTACACATTGTTTTAAAGCCTATTTAAATTCATTATTAATGGTAGATATTATCTTTTATTAATTTAAAATTACAGAGATGGATATATAGAGTTAGACTTGTACAAGTCTGTTTTGTACGATTTCAGATAAAGAAATTTTCTTCAGAGATAATATGATGAAACATAAATCCCAAGAGAGGCACAAATTTAATTTTTATAGAAAAAGAGAAAAGCGAAAACTTGATATAGATAAAAAAATTGCAATTATCGATTCTCAATTAGAATCTAATTTCTCTAATCGCATGTTTTTATTGCTGATTAGAAGCCTCATTTTAACTCGAACATCTTCAGCGAAACGCAACCCTTCTTTCCGATCAGCCCGTTGAAGTCACCGATACTTCCGATACCTGATATAGTGAACCGTCCCTCGGCGTTGCGGTCCGTGTCCTCGTGGCTGTAGATGGAAGGGGTGCGCGGCACATGGGTGGGGGTAGCCACCCTCACGTTCCAGCAAGCTGGTTTCCATCGGTTCGCGTTACGCGGCGCCACCGTACGGCCCGCGCCGGAGCAGTCTCCCGTTCCCGAGTTGATTAAGTCTTGTCCAACCTTGGTGCGTTTGTGTACCCCGTAGAATTCACCCTGGATTAATCCACGGGGCACATTGGTGACAATCAAACAAGCACGTTGACCGTTCGCGAGATACTCGCAACGATTCGCGATGGAGAGTACCGGCTGGTTTATAACGACTGGCCGACGTGCCTCGAGACCGAGGCGGACAATTCTTTCGCCAGGGTGGAAAAGTGCGTGGCCGGAGGGATGACTGCGAGGGCTGCAGGCACCGAGCGCTCGAGTTAGTCTCGGCCAGAACACAGGCCCAGCAGGATCATCGCACACGCACACAAGGCGCGTGGAGTGCGTGGATCGAATAGGCCGACACGACGCTTCACGCGCCGGATCATCGGGCGAGTGCAGGCGAGTGGGTGCTTCGGTGTAAGGTGCTCTCCCCGCCGCCCCCATTCCGTACGCTCGAGGACACTCGCGCGAGCAAGGAGACGCTTCCCGGCTTTGCTGACTCCGACAGTTTATTTCATTTTCTTCAACCTGCTTCGCGCGCGGATTTCCTTTCTCTCTTCGTATTCGACCTCACAGACGACTGCCAAGATCAGGGGAACGTTTCTGAAGGAAGACGACGTCGAAGAGTGACTACGGAGAACGACGGAGAGACTGTGTTGCATCAGGTGATTGTCAACGGCGACTTGTGATTGTGTACTTGTGATCTTCAGCTGTGATAAAGTTTCCCTCCTTTCCCCCGAGAGATTTCGTGATGATCCAAGTTGACGCGGGTGATTGGCACGTAGGGGCTATACGCGAATAATCTTGAGCAATTTTCTCTATAGATGGTTATTGTATCAATGGACATGATAGGTGCATTTTTGAAATAATTTCGATGAAATAATGAAATTGCTAATATATAACCGCGTCTTATTCTTAAATTTTTAATTCGAACTTGCAATTTTTTTCTGTCAAGTTATTTTTAAATGTAAAAAAAATTTCCTTTTTTTAATATTGAAATGATAAATTGGAAGAGACAGTATTAAAATAGTGAATTGGAGCGAAGCGATATTTGTTTAAGATATTTTTATAATAAATGCATTTAGAATCCAAAAAGCATACTTGCTTTATCAAAATTGTATAAAGTACAGTATATTTCTGTATTAAATTTTGATAAAATATCTTTTTCGAATTAAGATCATAATTAAAATCACAATCAAGATTATCTTTAGCAGAGAGCAGATTTAAAAGAAACAACTCATAATCTATAAAAAGTCGTGTTATAATAATAATCAGAGAGAGACTAAATTCGTTCAGTTGCAATATTTTTGCATCGACTAAGACATGATGTGCTGATACGATAAACGCATTCTCGATCAGCACTATTTTTGTGAGATTTTCTTTCTCGCCTGAAGTCTCTCGAGTCACCGCGAATACGTCACACACGTGCAGGCATTCTTTAGGATTATCTGAAAGTCGAAACGGTACCAGCGTGAACGTGACCATCAGACAGATTCCAGATCGTCTCGGGCACATTACGTACCTTTATCTCGAGCGGTCAACCAACTTGCTTCACGGCTCGGGAAGGAGAGTGAGAAACGCGATTCGAGTGGCTCTCTGTCGGAGAACTCGAGACCCGGTTGATAGCACTTAGCTGACTATTATAATTCGCGCGAGTTTCAGATCGGCAAACACGTAAACCTTAACGTCTCGAGTACGAGATCGTAAACTTCATTTGCGTTTCAACGCGCGGAACTGGCGTCAAGTGTGTTCACGAAACTCGTGATCGTTGACGCCAGAGATCATCATTAGTGAAAGAGAGAGAGCGAGAGAGAGAGAGAGAGAAATTTTCCCCGTACCGTATCGCTGGTGAACTCCTCTACTTTAGGCGAATGTATTTCGTCATAGTATGAATATCATGGAAAAAAAGGGAGGCACATGAAGGATCATTTAATCGTGATCGATCCCGTGCCACACTTCCTAGAACATCTAACGCGGTCTTCGCCATGGTTGACAAACGTTTCTTTCTTTTCTCTTTTCTGAAAATACTTTAACACTTTAAGAGTATCCGAGCTCAAGCGTCGTCTCGAAAAATAATCACCGCGTTCATCCGGATCGAGTTCATTCTCTGGATCTCGTACATACTTCCCATCTGTACCTCCCTCCAACTCCCCTGCTCTTATCCGGTATAAAAAAAATTTCGCTTACTGTCGGACAGACGGACGGTTGAGTCTCATGTCGTTCCTACCGCGAGCGTGTCGCGCGACGACGTCCCTGAGCGCGGCTCTTGAACTTACGGTTCTCTCGTTCGTCGCGCATCCTTCGTGTGCCTCCGTGCAAAAGATATTGTTACAATCGCCGGGGAGTCCTCGAAGAGAATCGCGTTGCTCCACGAAGACCAATGGCGGGGACAGGGCGGCGGAAGGGACTTTATCGTCGACCGGTATATTGAGTAGCGTGCGACCGTTGGAAGAAAGTGAGTCTCTCTGCTGCGAGCAGCGAAATTCCAAGACGACCGTGACGCACGACGTCTCGCGGTTCCGTTTTCGACAGCCGGCACCCGGGGACTTTTTGTTCAAGCCGTTCCGTTTGTGCGCGATGTCGCAGACGTTCCCGCGACAAGGTAAAGAAATTCCGCCGATTAAACGAAGGCGCGTTTCGAATTCCTAGAGGTTTCATTTGAGTGATCTCAATGAGCAATTCCGACTCGACGGTGTTCGTCGACTCTCTTTGCCCTGTCATCAGTTCTTTCTTTCTTTAATAGAGAAAAATCAAACTCGGGACAATAGTAAAGGGTTTTGTGCACTATTCTTTTGTTATATGTAGAAATAACCGGGAGGATTAGTTTAACGATCGGTTTCTCGTATATTCAGCATTTCGTTATCTTCGAAGAAAGAATGACTGCGAATTAAAAGCACACACACATACACACACATACACTCTTGACAGTCAGTTTTTTCGTGTGACACGCGTAAAAATCTGACGGACGGCAACGGTAATTTACATAAAGCGAAACGCGATCGAGAAACCGCGGCGCGTAAACGATGCAGCGGCGACACGGAAAATGGCCGAGAAATTCGGTTTTTGTTCTCATCGATGGACGATGTAAATGCGAAATAAATCCGCGCTGCTACGGGCGTACGTCTGGGAAATATGTAATTTAAACTCGAAATGATTTGTCGCAAGTGAGTTATTCCACGGTACATCGAAATCCGGGCAGCACGTCGCATATCAGGCGACGCATTAACTTGTCGTACTATTACGAGAACCGACCGGCCATACCGCGTATATACGAGCAGTAAAATCGTCTCAACGGCATTGCAAAACGCGAGGGTGTATTCGTGCTTTTGGCCAATCGCCGAGCATCCACGCGCGGTCAAATACTTTCGACTGGTAATTTTATCTTTATCGTAAATGTAAACGATCATCACGTGTCTGATTTCGTGCCAGTGTCCAACGAGTTTAAAACAATTTTTCAAAATGCACAGGAATACCACGCGAATCAGCAGAAAAATAATAAACATCCATTATGCGTCACCATGGTTTTTCTTCCAAACCGTTTTGCAGTCCCGCTATTTTAAATTACCGCTATTTTCCTGATCAGTAATTCTATTATACGTGGGAAGTCAACATGAAATTTACAAAAAAGATTTTTATTCGAAATTAGTATTTTCTGACAAATCTGGCTGTGAAATATTTTGATAGTTGTTGTTTTGATAGTTACAATGAGATATAATATAATTTTGCGACAAAAGCTATTTTAAAGAAACTTATCGAGTAACTAAAAGCGATAGACTGTTCGGAATATGTCACTGGAAGTTCACGTTACTTTATTAAGTGCTCAGCAACGAACTGTCAGTCAAATTTATCTGTTCGTTTTCAATCAAGAATAACCATTTCGATTATAATTCTAATTATCTGACAAACTTAATGCATATCTCTTCTCGCTATCAGATAAGAAGTCATTTTATTAAATCGTTTTTCATGTCTTCTATACCTTTTTAGAATTCACTCTTACGTTATAAGTTCAAATTTTTTAATTTTTACAAAAATACATTATATTAAATACATATGCAACTATTGGTTTAGATATACCTATATCTTTATTCTGTCAAGATATAATTAAGCTATATTTATATTGAAAAATTAATATTAAAAATTTATATTTTTATTTATATTATAAAAATTAATAAATTGAAGATTAATAAATTGAATTGAAGAAAGTTTAATTTACTGCATATTAAATTCTTCTCAAAGAATTAATAGAGTAAATCGGAATTGCAAGGATTATACCTTTCGAAGCTATATATATATAAACATCTAACACCCGGATACATAATTATAATCCCTAAGCTAAATGCAATTTCGAAATTCTCAATTTTGGTTCAAGGTATATTTCTACAAAAACATTTTATTTCTATTCAGAATGTCTTCGTTCTATTTAAATCTCGACTTTACGCTCGTCGTTGCACGTCGTGCGAGTGAGCACATTACGCGACCGTAATAACGTGACTGTTTATCCGGGTTGCTAGCTCTGCCAACAATGTATCCAAGTGTGGACAACGCATTATATTCCCAACCGTCGAAGACGCAAGACGCGACGATTACTAATCTTACCCATCGCGATACGCGTGTACGCGGATGCACACGCACGTCGCGCACGCCGGCCGGCATTGACAAACTAATCCGTGCGCTATACCGGGTGATCGCAAAGTATACGCTGACAAACCGGCAGTCGTGTAGTATTTTCGCGGTCTAGTCGCGCCTGATAAATCTCGCGCATTAGCTCCGTCTGCATCACATCGGTCCCGAAAATTACAAGTTTATGAAATTTCTGCGGACTTCATGGCGCAATCAATACTTCGCGCGAATCGTTCTCGTCGTCGTTGTGGCGAAACGCGTCTGAGCACTAAAGCTAATTTCGAAATAACACTTCACGCGAAAATACAACGTGAGGATATATTGAGGTCTTGTCTTATTTGACGATCATCTTGCTAGGAATAATGATTTCATAATTTTACATTTCTCTCTTAGTACGATCAAATGCAATAGATTTCCTCCGTTAATAATTAATAAACAATATCCTCCTTTCCGTGTCGCAATGATTTTCGATTATCTCCTTGCATCATTCGAGAATACAAACGAGACGAGTGGTATATCCGTTGCAGAATATGAAAACAGACATTGTCGCATCAATAACAACTAGTTGAAATTCCCCTAAGCTAAACAGCCGCGTTAGCCGTAGAAACCAATCCCAAACTGTTGATGGTATTGCGAATTAGCGCAGAATACTTAATCGTACAAAATCGATCATCACGCTGCAACTTTGTTGCGTTAATCGAGCAACAAGTATCCAGTCAGTATTCTAATGACGATGCGCCCGACACAAACTAGACATATTCAGTATTACATCTGATCGAATATTCTTAATTTTCTGCATTAATTTGGGCAATAATTTACCAGAATCGTTTCATAAAAATTAGCGAGTTTTAAGAAATTAATTACTTTCTCTTTCTTTAATAATATCGTTCATGCTTAACGATCGAGAAAAAAGTTAAGTAACACACATCACTGTATCTCGCATTAAATTAAATTAAATTTGCAAAATTATTGCAAAATAATATAAAAATGATTTTCTCGCATAGATATAGAGCGCACCATGCTCTAAACTAAGAATTGTGTGTCAATGTCATCAACGACCTTCATCTTCTTAAAACACTTTTTTTCGGATATCATAACTTTAACGAGCGAACTATATTAACTCTTTGATATTTTTTTAACTTTAATTTTTGAAATTTCGTAAAAAATTTTTTCACAATGATAATCAGCATGATATTAAAACTCTTCTTGTACAATTTATTACGCTGGAATTCATTTTTAGAGTCAAATGCCAACAATCAATCTCGCAAAGCCAATACCGCAGACAATCAGTATGAAAATGAACGTTACGTGTGCTCGTATATGCGCCGGGTTCGATACCAGTTAAGTTAACTGGTGCGAAGTGGGTTTACCGCGATAAAAGGCGGGTTGTACCGGCTAACCCCTTCAGTGGGCTATTATCTGCACGCATGTGCCCTTAGCCTATTTTTTTATTTACGACGTAAGTCAACCCCATAACATCGCGACAAGAACAATTCTGATATAAACTGCTCAGTATTGCTTGTTTCCTCTTTTTTTACGGGATGATTGAGATCGTGAAAGTACATAAACATATCAACTTTTTCACTCAAAAAAATATCTTGTCCCTTGATACGTAAAACTTGGATAACAATTATACGATTACTTAAATAGATAAAGAAATAAAAAAATTTACTAAGAAATCTCTCGGCTATGTCGTGAACTGAACTATTTGAACTATTCAAAAACAGCGAGGCTTAACTAATTTAATTTTTAACCGCGCGTTTAGTGAAATGAACGACATTATTGATTGAAGTACGGAGTTCCTGTTGATTAAGCTGTTTCAACTTCAGGTAGATGCAGTTCACGATTTAGGAAGGAAACCCTTGTCCTGCTTTTTGAAGTAATTTTCAAGTAATTAAGTGAAAAGGAGAGGCACCGGGTGTAATGGCGGGTATACCGCACGGAAGAAGACTTTACTTGTAATTTTTACTCCTTCGTAAATGACAGTTTGAACTACTTTGCTTCCCAAATCATAATTTTTTCATAATTTTATTTTCTAACGAGTATTGTCAAATCTAATAAAAAGATATTTAAATAATCACTCAAGTTCTTGATTTTTATTTAAAAATTTACTGAAAATTTTATTACAAGATTTTCTATTATTTGAGACTATTTTAGAATTTTAATATCAAACAATTGTCATTTATACTTTTTTATATCAATACTCCTCAACTGTCCTCCTTCTTTATGTCTCTCGTCTAGTATCCTTCTTCAATTCAATAGTGGATGGTAAACTAAGAAAAGCGCCAAAAAAGATATATCTATCAAATAATACATACGAAATTTAATTAATCTTATTAAGCGTTCAATTGGTATTCAAAATTGGTGTGTACTCCGATAATCAAATAATTTCCACTCTGCTCAGAGTCATTAGTAGTTTGTTGAGTCATTAATAGAAACGTTGGTATTTTTCAAGACATTGTGACAAATTTGAAACTTGGGTGTTTTTTCAACAAAGGATATTTACTTAAGCTGTTAAGATAAAGGGTTTTGGCGGGACCAAGAAGATAGAAAGAGAAGTAGGATAGAGAAAGACGGTGAGAGAAGCGGAAAAGGGTGGGGGGAGGGGATATAGAAAGTCGAAAAAATGAAACAGGCTGATAGACGGAGCGAAAGGGGGATAGATCGGATGGAAAGGATGGGAAATCAGAAGAAAAAGAGTAAGGAACGAAGAAGGGAACTAGCGATCGGCAGGGGTTGGAAAAGGGCGGTCGGGGAGTTGAAAATATGAGATCCGCTCTGGTAGGGACCACCTAGCCAGCCTCCGCTTCTTTCCGCGGCCTCCCGCTTCTTCCCGCGGCTTATCCCCACTCACGGTGTCCTTTCCGAGATCAGACGGCGCGCGACCGTAGTGGGGATACTCCCAGAATCCAAGATTGGTCGTGTGGGGGGTTGGACTACCCCACTACGGGTCGCAGATCCCGCCTATCTCCCACCATTGGCTCTGCGCCTCCTCCAGGCATTGCATCGGTCGTCCGGTAGCTCTTAGTTTCAGGTTAGGAGCCTGCTTGGACGGGTCTCGTTCTCTCTTCTTGAGGTCATCCGGACGAGAGCGGACGAAAGGGTTCGCGACCCGGGTGCGTCAGTGGAACCACGAAACGAGGAGGAAGGAGGAAAAGAAAGACGAGGAGGATATCGAGAAAAACACAATCGTCTCTTCACCTCTCCGTCCGTCAACGGGAAAAGGTACTGGACGTGAGACATCGGGCCTACCGTCAGACATTGACATCAATGAAACTCAAGAGACTCTGCTGGAGAACGGATTATGAGGAGAGCAGATTTCGAAATAGCGCGGCGTATCGATCAAGTGTTACCTTCAAGTGTCACCAAAGTGTTCCGAATCTCGAAGTGATCTTCCTCGTGTGACTGGAGGAGACTCCGTGTTCACATCTTCGTGATTGTTTTTTTTGTGTAGTCGATTGTTCGCCCGAAGTGCGCGAGTGTCGCGGACTGAGTCTCGGTTGACGCGAGTGAGAAACACTGATCCGTTCCATGATGCATGTCGTGTGATGCGGCAGCGGGTAGACATCTGCTCGCATCATCGCTACGTAGACGAAGAGGACGACGAAGAGGAGCGCAACGTTGATATTGATATTGGCAGATACTGTCTGTGAAAGACCACACGATTCTGCACGGTAATAACACGAGTCTCCACGAATGGTCTGGTTCAGAAGCTCAATGACCCTCTAATAGCAGTAGCTAATGATACGGTGACGAATGATACGGATCAGCACGATCCGTCGATCGAGAAAGATCGAGACACTTAGCACAGTGCTGATAATGCCGCGGTACCGAGCGCGTTTTCGACAAACGTGAGACTATCTTCTAGCCTTTCAGAATTCCATGTGTCGTGCAATTTGATTCAACGCTGCTCGTAGACGGATCACGACGTGCTATACCTAAGCAACTCAGACGATCGGCTCGAATCACAGAACGACGAGAGAGGAGCCGATCTCCAAGTATTTCGCTTAGACTAGAAATCGATAAATACACACGTACATACTGCACGAGTGATAACAAGTCAAACGCTTATAAAGCACGGTCTTGTAACGATTGAAAATTTTCGAAAAGTGAACTCCTGAAAGTCGAATGCGCGCTGTCGCGAGAAGGTGTCAGCCCGGCGATACTCGTCGCATGGCAATAACACGAAAGCGCGAACTGCCGTGTGGACGCGTGACACGATACGCGCTGCATCGTGGACTGCCGGTGAGAGACGGTACCGACGGAACCGCCGCCTAAAACGTGTTCCCCGAGTGCGACCGGCAACGGAGGCGGAGGAGGCGGCGGCGGAGGCGGCAAACGAGGAAGAGCAGTTTTGCGTCCGCCGGAGAAGCTCGAAGCCGTCAAAGTGGCTTCGTCACTGGGGCTCCAGGGGCCGTCAGCGCCGATCGGGGCCCAACTACTGGCTACTGGTGGTTCGGAGGATGCGCCGACCGCGACCGTGTACCACGCCAATCTGGTAGCCGGTAGCAACACCTCCGTTGTGACAGCGGCGCTCCAACAGCCCATACTAGCGGGTCTGAACTCAGCGGCATTGGCCAGCATGCAGGCCTCTGCGGAGGCCAACTCGCGGAATATAACGACCATGGAATGGCTCTACAAGAAGGAGCCTTTATTCACGCTCGCCCACTTCTGGCAACAGGTAAGTGCACGACACGATGTTCCACGCTCGATAACTCCCACGTTAGTAGTTCGGTTGCTGTTGATTAGTGTGAATCCTCTCCGCGTCCTTGTCCGTCGTGCGAAACTGAAGTGACCGATATCGCGATTATCTACGGCCAATTGGCCAAAGAGAAAAAATTTGACTGAAAAAGAATCTGACGTTGTCGATCAGTGCGAACGTTGAAGAGAAATCGGATCTCCTCGTTATAGGAAAGTGAATCGCGAGCATTGCGACTGCGTGCACGTAACTTCGGTGACGAGGATTAGTGCGGATAGGCTGAGTAGTGAGTATTTTGGATCACGCGAGAGCGAAGTGATCACGATTGTGCCGATCGGGTGTATTTTGTGTTACGAGAGGGAGAGAGAACTTTGTAGGTGTACGTTCATTCTACGTATGTATATCCGGAAATGGGCCGCTCCGCGTTGGCATGGGGTGAGATAATCCCGGAGGGTTGCCGGAGGGTTCGACCGTGTCACGCGTTCGCTGCTAGTAGGAGCGTTTAAATCAGAAAATCTACTCGATGCGGGTAACACAGTCATTCGATATGTTGTCGGTATTTACGCGATGGGACGGCCGCTCCGCGTAATTCGAAAGAAAAATACACACACACACACACTTTAAAAAGCCTCTTGCGTTTTCTGTTTAAACACGCGCTAGTACTGCGTTATAAATGTTGCCGCAATATTCTGAGTTCGTTGGTTGTCGATAGGCGGTGCGGTCTAGACGAATTGTAAATTAAATCGCAGATAACGTATAATGAAAATTATGAATATGTACAGCTATCAAAATGTTAAATATAGAGTCGACAAAAAACCGATAAGGATGTCCAATATTGCTATATTTAATATTACTGGTAACGATGACTCGTGCATACTCGTGCACAAAGTATCTATTAGAAACTACTACTTAAGATTAGCTTCATGTCACATGACAAGTCGTTACAATTGTACTGCTATTAAATATAATCTGCTGTAAAAGAGACAAATTTCACATTTGCTTCGATGTCTGTAAAGTCCTCGCAAATATTCTAATATTGATTGTAAAAGTATACGGAGAATATAGAGCATGAAAGGAAAGTGAAAGATTGATATAAAATTATAAATAACATTTCAGAGTGTATAAGTGAGAAATGTATTGCTGCTCAAAAATCGAGAATCATTACATCTGAAAGCTAAATTTTAATACGTGTTAGACACTTCTGTATGACATCAATATTTTACTTACTAAAATAAGTTCGGAGAGAAATAAATTATTAATGTTTATGATCTTTCGTAACTGCTTCAAAATTGTGTACATTTAGTGACTGTTATATATCGGGTTTTTTTTTCAGTAACTGTCGCGCAACTTTACGTTCAATTTTCATGAAATTTACTTACCGATAAATAAAAACGTTTCATCTGTCACATCACTGACACTGCGATTCTTAGAGCAAACATACGGATTTAATTGACAGGCAGAATATCGGAGCAGGCTAATTGCAACATGCTGTTTAAGAGTGCATTTCACGAGTACGAAATTTGTCTGTTTCAATAACTGTTGACGAATCAGTACGTACATCGGCAATTAATGAAGAAAAATTAAATCACTGCATTTCTTTGACAATATTGACGAATACCGAGCGAGTTAGTGATATCTATTAGGAGACCGTGGTCATGTGTCGTAAGTCCCACCGTTGGAACTATTTGTATCGTCGACCATTAGTAAAAAAAAAAAAAAAGATGTTATTTCGCGAAAGCAAAATGAGAAGAAATTAAAAAGGATTTAACATGTCCGTTGACGAATGTATAGCTGTCAGTATACTGTGTGATTTATAAGTCGCTCGCTCATTAAAGATAATTTGTACGTTTGAAACGTTTTGTCAAACATCACTATCAAGTGGCGAGTCTTATGGGCATCTCGAAAATAGAATTGCTCGTCAGTCAACTCCGTAAATAATGTCCGTTGGTGGTAAATCTTCCACCGCAAAATCTTTCGGCACCTCGTACGTAATTGCTCGTTGGTCAGATTCTCGGCCACTTGGCCGATTCTAGGGTCAAATGGCGAAGGTGTGAGGGTGGCTAACGTCGAAGTTTCCCTAGTGCGGTACTTGGTGTTTGGAGGATAGTTTAGCGATTTGGGGATGGCGCGGCCGACTTGCGGCAAGTGGCCGACATAGAAGGGGATTGTCGCTAGCTGATAAACGATAAAGCCCCACTGAAACGTGCCGATGTTAATGACTGGCCACAGGAAATGCAAACGATTGTCGCATCCTTTGATTAGGAAAGGCACGGGACGAAAAAAGGAAGGAATCGGACAGATGTCAATGAACGATAACTTTACGTAAAAAGTTTGATATTTACCGGATATTTCAATAATTTATAATTTATCATGGCTTGTCAAATCGGCTCAGAAAAGGAATACTTGATATGTTTCCTGTATTATTTATTAATAAAAATAAAAATAAAACATTAAATTTCAAAAATTTTTAATTAAAAAAACAAAGTGCAATACGTATGTTTGTTTTAATTATCTTACTTTTCCAATTCTTATTGAGATTGTAATTATTTGCTATCATTTGGAAATAGTATTATAAAATGCAAGTTAACGAATTGATTTTTATTGATTATTAGTAGTAGTAGTATAAGTTATGTAACTGTCAAGATTTTTTAATACCATAATTGAATATTGGAAGGCACAAAGCAGCGCATTTTATTAGTTATTCTCTTTTAACATGTAATTTAATAATATTAAGGAACCATAACCGAACGTTGGCAACTCTAGCTCGTTATTATATATACATATATATTCCACTACCGGTTT